>VUYV01000042.1:947833-1612889 GCA_008711295.1 Anarhynchus alexandrinus
GAAGATGTCTGTCCTGATAGCAGAGAGTAAACATGATCTTTTAGAATAAGAACATGAGTAGGGACACCACAGGAGTCTGTAGTGTTCGATGTGTTGGCAAATGTTCTTTTTTGTTGGACAGAACTAGTAAAGAATCCCTGAAAATTCAATCTTGTTTTTTTCCATAACAACCCCAATTAATGCTGGTAGACAAATAACTAGCTCTGAAAACTAACCCATTTATGACAATTTAGTTAAGGAATCCATCACATTTAATCTTTTCAAAAAACTAAATAATAATCATTGAATAATAATAGTACTGTTGCGATGTGAGGCGTTAGTAATGAGGGATAGTAGAAAATGGTTCTGGAGTAAGGAGGCCTTCAAGCAAATGTAGAACTTCTTTGAGGCCTTGGATTGGTGTCTCTATTGAGGAAAATACATAAAGGAGCATTTAAAAAAATGGCTGAAGTTCCTATTGGGCCTGGAGGAGAAGAAAGAATTTGTATTGTAAGCCAAGATCTAGGATGACTAGATATTCGTTGTGTTAAAACTGAATATTTAATATCCCTCTGTTTATTCTGTTTTCTTTCTGTTAAACAGCTAAGAAATCTAATTTAATACATAACACACCAGGCAAGTCCCAAGTCATAAAGAGCAAAAATACATGCTTACTTATTTTTAGTTATGAAACAGATGAGTTCATTCCTGAATAAAAATGTAAACCACATTGTAGCAAGTTATAAACTTCTCAAGACCTTGATAATTTAAAGGAAATTAACTGTAGAAGATAAGACCTATGCAAATGTTTTAGCTGTAATACAATGCCTATAGCACAATGCTGTAATCTGTAGAGAAATAGAAAACATGAAATGTGAAAAGAAACCTTTGGGACTTGTAAAACAATACATTAAAATATGTCAATGTTATAAATAGTGCCATAGTTTACTTTACTGGTTTGAAAGCGGACTCCGGGGATTAGAACAGAAGGCAAATCAAAATAGTTGGCCTTTTTTTCAAAATATATTAAGCTGCTGTACTGTAAAGCACAATACTCCTTCGTTAACAAATTTATGGCAACTATAACGCTTTGTACATAGGAAGAGACATGAAAGGCGTAGCAACTCGGACACATAAGTTTCTGTACAAAGTATAGGTCACGTGGAAAACTGAGTTATTACCGTTGAACTTCCCGTTTTTGTTAGTTTATAAAGACTTTAATCAAATATAGGCCTGAATCCAGAGGGTGCACCTGGATGACGGAAGAGATGATGCCAGGATGGAATATATAAGCTCACAGCTCCCTGCACAAATCTTCAAGAATTCTTTGGTGACATTCCCCAGAAACCCCAGAAGGGAGGTTCCCTCTTGGTGGTTGTGTAACTAGGAAGCGTTACAAAGTGTGATTAAAACTGAGCAGAGAAGACTTTTAATAAAAGCTGGATACCTTCTCCCATGAAATTTTACAAAATTTTAGTCTTCTGAATTGTATTATGTAACATGTAGCATGGTTTTTCATTTGCTTTTCTTTTTTTAATTGCCTTACAGGTTATTTTTGGTGGTTCAATTTATTACAAATATATGCACAAAAAGTTAGTGAAGTGGAAAGATTTTGCACATAAACTTCATTATATGAAGCTCTGCATGAACCCTGTGTTATTTATGTACAACTGTGCATAAGCAGCACATAACAGTTTATGTTCAGCTGTTGTTGCACAGGAAATTGTATGCAACTCCTGGCACATAAAGGTTGGTCTGTTATAGCTTCTGGCATTTAAAGCTTTCACTATCCAAAGGTTTTATCCCTCCTCTTCCACATAGAAATATACTTGGTAATTGCCTGGAAAAAAATTCTGGGAGCCATTTATCATTTCATGGATAATTCACAAGACCAGTGGTTTTAGTAGCAGTGTTTTCTTCAGTGCATTTGTATTGTAGGCTGAATATTTCATTCCCAAGCACGCATTTCTGATTACCCCTAACCTGTCTGCTTATGAATTTAGGAGAGAACCATGCTGAGGGCTAGTTTGGCAGACTGTATGTTAAAATTATAGGTAAATCTCCCACACCAGCTGTTTAAAAATTGTTTCCGTCAGGTCCTGCCTCCCCACTGCCGGTGTCTGTCCCTGAGGAACTCTGTTTCTGATGTCTCTCCTGGTGGAGTGGTCTGCCTCTGACCAGGCATAGGAGAACCCCTGCCTCTCCATGGACTCAACCTCCACCCTCCCTGCCTCAGCTGTAGAAATGGCTGATGCTTTTGTCATCTTTAGCACTTTTGTGGGATTTTCAAGGGTACCGAGACACTGCAGCTTCACATACTCCTGCCTTAACACAGCTGGTCCCAGATCTACCAATTCCCAAGCGTGGCCACAGCCACTCTCTCTGCTAAAGAACCAGGCTCTGAGCTTGAACATCTGCTTATATTTTACAGGTTTGTATATATCTGTCTGAAATACCTGATATCTGCTCTGACAGCACTGTGTATGTCAATGAAATAACATTCTTACCTCCGTAGTTCAGCCAGACACATTCCCTTTTCACCCTAATACGATGAAGCTTTAAGACATTGCTGAAGGCAGTGTAATTGTTTTGCAGTTGTGCAAAGCTGGTAAAAACACAAACACAGCAGAATTACTAAAGTGGAATTACAAAACATGTCATGTTGTTAATTTTGAAAAAACAAAAACAAAAACAAAAACCCTAACAACATAAACTGACTTTCCTTGTACTGAATTACATTATTTATTTTTTTTCTTTCAATTACTGCACAAAGCTTTGGTTAGATGTAAAGTTGTAATATATTCATGCTGATTTTCAGAATCTTGCCCATAACATAATTTCTTCAGTGCATTGGTCACTTTTTTAGAGGTTGTAAGAAGCATAGATTAAAAAGTGGGTTATACATTTTGACTAGGGCTATAAACCCACAGACCCAAAATAAACCTTGTGGAAAGGCTTTCTGTTTACAGGCCGAAAAATGCGTGGTATGTGTGATAAGAAAACCCCTGTTTTGATGAGCTGGAGAAGGCAAGTTACAATGGTCTTGGTCTTAATTTGGTTCTATTATCTGTTCCAGATTTCTGGTGTAAAACAGGACCGTGTTGTTAGTTTCTCTGTCTACGTTCACATTTTCTATTATGGGTACTTTTAGCAATATTTAAAGAGCTGCTGTCTGTCTGGCAGGATGATCCAGAACACCTTCCTTCAGTGAGGGGGGAGAGGCAGATCCTCAGCCTCCATGGTGTCTGAGGGGGCTTTAATAAGGTGTTTGTCTCTATCCACTGACTTTGTAAAGCTCCTGCATGTTCAGGAGGGTGACTGAAAATCAATAGGAAATGGAATTAAGAGAAGAACAGAAAGAAAAGGAGAAGGAGGAACAAGAAGGGGAAGACAACAGAGCCCTCTCTAAGCAAAGAGGATCTTGCATTTTAGACTGACAGAGTTTGAACTGCTTCCCAGAAGTGCTCTAGCTCCTGGGTTGCTACCCAGGCTGAGATTCACCAGTCCTCCCACTGAAGAACAACCACTCCACAGACAATTGCTGCTGCCAGATGTAGTCTGGATGCCCCCAGTGGATTGGGCTTCACTCACTACAACTGGATCCAGGTGGAGACTGGGCATGTTGTTGCTTAATGTTCATGAGCTTTGTAGCTTAGATGCTAGTCCCTGCTTGCACAGGACCTACGATTTTGCAATCCTGTATAATGATTTATAATAATTAATGATATGTTAATATTATACAATCAATTATATAGTAATCATATAATTAATTATTAATCCTGTAAATCCTGCATAAGTTGATGGCTAAATGCAGACTCTTGCTTTCTCGTGATGGTTAACTACCTGAGCCTCTGCCTGAGCTCAGGACTTTGAACCTACTCCTTGTTACTACACTGCCTGCTCAACTGCCTCCTAGACTCTCCACAACTCGGTACAAAGCTTCATTTGCATCTCAGTTGTGAAGCAGGGATAATAGTTGTATGTTTGAAAAAAGTATGCTGTTTTGAGGATTAGTCTGTACATTGCTAGAAAGTGTGGCCATGTGAAAATTTGGATTTTGTCTTTTTTTTTTTTTTAATTTGGAAAGTTCCTTTTTTTCCCCACATTTGTGAAAGTGATGTATAGTTTTGTTTAATAGTAAAAAGGCAGAAACAGAGCACCTGTGATTTAGTATTTATCAAAGCAGGTGCCATATCTTCATTTTTTTCTGCAACCCTGCAAAATTTTAGAAATGAGGTGTTAAGTCCAACGGTAAGAGATTTTGCAGTTTTTACCTATCCTGAATCTTGCCTACATGATAAATCCACTTAAACCAATTGCTGACATAAATGCTGCTAAGTAGAATTAGGATGTGCTAACATGTTATTTTGGTTCCAAAAAATTGAGACGTATGCTTTATTTAGATTTAAATACATAATGATTTAAATAAGTGCCATACATCACATGATCAATTTTCTCCCAAACTTTTTTAGAAAGATAATGAACTTGTCAATCAATATGGATATAAAAATATCAATACTACGTGTCTGTTGTATCACAAGTATACTGGTGTATGGAACAACAGCTGAACAAAAAATACTTCAGAGAACTGTGACAGTACTGAATTTTAAACAACTAAAGAGGTGAACTGGGAAGTTTTACTTTATATAACTCAAAGACAAGATTTGAAGTATACTTTCCACGAAAAATAGTAGAAAATCATGAGAAAATGTCATAAAATGTGTCAATATTCTGCATCAAATTTGGGAAGTTTCCTCAAGCTTATACATACTGCAATCAATATACTTCCTTAATTTGAAATGTAGTTTAAACTGCCTAGTCTATTAGCTCCCACCACTAATGTACCCATAAGCCCAAAATGCAGTATCTTCCCTAGTAAAGGATACATTCCCCAAATCTCTTATGCTTTAGATGAAACATGAAGTGAGTACAGTTTATTGGACATAGAAATGTTGTATTGCTATTTATTATTTGAAGTGACTGCTTCTGTAGCTCTGCTTGAGTGGATAAATGTAAAAGTCTAGAGAAAACATCTCTGCTGTCAACAAAGTTAAAGTAAAGACATGTAAATAGTATAACTAGTGCTAATAAACAAAAGGAATGAAGAGTTTGTCCTGTATAAGTCATAACCTTAATAGTAACAGGCAGCCACAACATTAATTCAGTGACAAATGCAATGACATTTCTATTTTTTCCATATGTCCTCTTGCCACCGAATGCACAATATAGATGTGGAGCTGCTATGCATACTAAGCTTTTTCATTCTCAAAATGTCACGATTACATATGAACTTTCTACTTTCCTGTCTGGTAAATAGTCTGCTCAGTTTATGTGGTATGCGTCCTATGGTTCCAAGAAACTAAATTTGAACAGAAGAGGCAGATTCAATTTGTCTCTTTCAGACATGTATTCTGTTTATACATTCGTATCCATGCTACAAAAGACTTTAGGGCCTTTTTCAAAAAATATGGAATGTCTAATTTTTCTTACAGTGGTGCTCTGATGTTACAAGAGCACCAGACAATCAGTGTGCAAGGGCTGTCCACTATCCTGGGAACATGGAGTCCATCCTCATCAAAACTTTATAACCCTCAGGAAAACCTTTCTGAGCCTTACTTCCCTCTTACGCAAAGTGCTGTGCTGGTATCAAGCCTGGCTCTACTACACACTAAAACACGAAGTGCTCAGTGAAATATGTACGTAAGTAGGAAATACACCACCCCTGTGCAGTAGTGTTTAGTGACAATTCTCACAAGTTAAACACCATTTGAACTGCCACATGGACATACAGATTTTCTGACCATGGTTGTAAAATATTATTTAAGCAAAATAAACAATAGTTGCACAGAAATTAATAGCTGTAAAACCGTTCATGACTTACCTGAGGCTTAGAGAGGAACCCAAATAATTTTCAATTTCAAGATGATAATTTTTGTTAAGTTTTGAAAGAGGAGATACTTTACTGCCTAGTTTTGTGATGGAGATGGCGTATTTATAAAGGGACTAGGAGATATTACTCATGACAGCAGAGACTGGACTACAGAACAGTCCCTGTTATTCCTGTGCCATTGTTCAAGAACAATCCCAGCTGTATCTAGATATGTTTAAATTCTACTTAAAGGAGTGTCCTGCAATCACTTTAATGAGCCAAATTGCTGTCTATACACAGAGAGTATGTCTGTGTTGCAAAATAAAAGAAGATCAGGGAGACAACTTGAACACTGAATCTCCTCTTGTCCACATTGTAGAATGATTATTTTGCTTTTGTTCTTTTTTGGGTAGCGCTTTAGCTAGTTCTCTGTAGGACAAAAATCCTGGACATTGTCTGGAAGATAAATCATTCTAAAATAAATGATCTGGGTTTAGTTTTGGCATAACTGCACAGACCTGTAAATGCAATAATTAGACTCATAAGAGAGTGTGATTGACATAAAGCATTTAGTATGTTGTACAGCAAATATAAAAACATTTCTCTTTTTTTTTTTTTTCTTTTAGCCAGAGCTAGCAGCAAGTTTGTTTTAATGCCTTAGGCAAGATAATTGACAATATGTCCCTTAGTGGGAGGTTATGCAACAGCCCTGGAACAGCCTTCAGTCTGTACTATAGGCCATTCAATTTAAAAAAAAAAAAAAGTCTCCAGGTCTGACTGAAAAAGAAGCACTTACCTTCTAGCTTTAAAAAATGGTGGGAATGTGCAACAGAGGAAACACAAAGAATATTAATTATACCAAAGGCAGTTAGTGGTTGTGTTTCATTCTTCTGAGGCCTCAGTCATTGTCAGTTACAACTTTTCTACATATGACATTCAAGGAATGCAGTCTGAATTAGTTAAAGATGTGAATCTAAGCCTCATTGGTTAAACTATATTGAATCCATGTATTTGGTTTAATCAAATTTACTGCAAAGAATTAACTTAATTCTCTAAATTAAGGCCACTTCACACACTATTTATTTTAAATTTAGGATGTTACAGTATTTTCCTCAAAGACAGACTACAGAGTCACCCTTACTGTATTGAAAAATACATTTATAACACCCTAAGATGATCTTTCAAATAATTGGTGTTTTAATTCAACAAGGAAAGGATCATCCTAATAATGTAATTCTGTAGTTTCTCTGCTTCTGTTGTGACTAACACTTCAACCTGTGCAGAGTAAAGAATATCTGTTTTTAAGATTTTGTAACATTTTTTCGAGTAGATCCTTAATTTTCATTTCAGTTACAGTAAATATGTCAACTTACCATATGTCAACCAACTTACCACAAAGCCTCATGGTTTTTTGAGTGCGTTCTTCATGTTTCATTTTTAGCTGTCTCTTTCACAGTGTTCATTCTAAGACATCATGAAAATGATTTTACGGAGGACCTAGCGGGTGTCTGCTCACTCTTCACTCCGGCCCCTCAGATGGCTGAGGTCCCACTTGGAAATTTACTGAAAGCTCAGAAATCAGCCTCTAGGGTTCCCCAGTCCAAGCAATCAAGCTTGCATTCTCTACCCCCCAGAGATCCAGCACAGAGGAAGTTGCAACACACATACTGAGCAGTAAATTTACACAGGAATATTGGACTCATGAAAATGAAGAAGCTAAGCCTTAAAATAAGGCTGTCACAATTGAATGTCATGATCCTAACCAGGTGTTTTGTAAATAAATGCTCAGTTAGAGTAGCGCGGAAAGACCTTGAAGTTTTGATGCAGCTCAACAAAAGCTGAATGCCACACATGGGTGCTCATCCATCATTCCCCAGCTCAGGCCATGAGTCGGTGGGAATTGCCTGTAAGCCCTATTTCTGTTTTGCTATGATTGTGTTCATGTATATAGATATGCCGATTCATTATTTCAAATGTTTATGCCTGTGTAAGCAAAACGTTCAACTTCAACAAGTGTGGATAAAACCTTTCCTGTTTTATCAATGTGGAAAAAAATTATACCTGTTACACCAGGGGCTAGGCTTTGCTTTTGAAAGACTGTTGGAAAAATCAGTTTCTAAGAACTTTGGAAGCCTTGTGCTAATATATGCTGTTTTACCAGTCACAATTATGTAGTATATTGTAAATCTTAATTATTTGAATGGTTTTGAATATGCTGACTAGACAAAAATTTTGTGGTGTAAAAAGCTAACTCTGAGCAGTAGAAATGTGTGAGATAATGACTATACTGGAGGCTACTGAAGACTTTGTATTCTAGGTTTGTAATAATCAGATTACAATTCTTAATTTCAGACGCACTTCTGCTCTAACATTGCAACCATGATACACAGCTGAGCTCAGATGTGGTGAAATCAGACATGGGGTGAATTCCCCCAGTTACTTCAATACGCTTGAATATATTTTAACTTTCACTAGTCATCGGCTAAATTAACAGATGCACTATAGTAACAACCAATTCCTTGCACACTGAGCCTGCTACACATGCATTTCTCCATGTGTCTACTTACAGCCCCTTGTCCAGACATTTCACAGAGAAAGGGAGAGTCACACTGGCTTTTTCCTCCTCATTATTAAAATGTCTTTGGAACATTTCACCTTATTCTTAAATTTCAGTAACATCATTTACTATTGGTGCTGGGTTTTTTTAATATAACCAATTCATTTTAAAGATGAGTCTTGTCTTCATGGATTTGGGAATGATCTTTTAACATATATACAGCATAATTAAAATAAATGAAAGTGAAAAGCTATTGTCAAAAAAATGGTGAAACGTCATTAAAAACACATTCTTTGTTAGAGAAATTGTTGTATTGCTACATCACTCTTTGAAAGTGGTGCTTTCTGGGAAGAACTGATAGGATGTTGGAAGCTATGCAGTTGTCCTGTAAGACAACAATGATATATTTCTTAGAATATCAGTGTAAGCCTGAAGGGAGAAAAGGTATTCCATTTTTTCTCCATTAATGTCCCCAGCAATGTTATTGTGCTTGTAGCATCGGTTACCACACTGTATCAGTACTCACAGGAAGAGCATTCTGTTTCGAGATTTTGGCAAGGGTGTTTTAAATAAGGCCCTATACAAATAGAAAAACAACCAACTGTAGCTTACAAAGGAGATAGTTGGTAAAAAAATGAATGAAGCAAGAAAGCCTCCCATACTATCTAGTAAAATAAATGCAGTAACTACACTGTAAAGCCTTGAACTTGTTCAGCTTGATTCTATTCCCTCTCTAACCATGAAGTTAGGCTGTCTGCAATGCTACTGAGCTCAATGTCTTGCTCTGGATTTACTGCAAATGCCGCAGAATATAAAGGCAAAGCGATCACAGATCCTTACATTTAAACCCAGGTATTTTTGCTGCCTCGTTATAATCTAGAGATATACTACCAATTAGAGTATTTCAGAGCATATTTTAAGAAACAAGGATTTGTTCCTATTCTTCCTAAATGATGTATGCTGCATTTTGTGTTCTGACTTTTTTTTTTTTTTCTCATGTTACATTTCTTTCAGGAAANATTTACTGAAAGCTCAGAAATCAGCCTCTAGGGTTCCCCAGTCCAAGCAATCAAGCTTGCATTCTCTACCCCCCAGAGATCCAGCACAGAGGAAGTTGCAACACACATACTGAGCAGTAAATTTACACAGGAATATTGGACTCATGAAAATGAAGAAGCTAAGCCTTAAAATAAGGCTGTCACAATTGAATGTCATGATCCTAACCAGGTGTTTTGTAAATAAATGCTCAGTTAGAGTAGCGCGGAAAGACCTTGAAGTTTTGATGCAGCTCAACAAAAGCCGAATGCCACACACAGGTGCTCATCCATCATTCCACAGCTCAGGCCATGAGTCAGTGGGAATTGCCTGTATGCCTTATTTCTGTTTTGCTATGATTGTGTTCATGTATATAGATATGCCGATTCATTATTTCAAATGTTTATGCCTGTGTAAGCAAAATGTTCAACTTATTAAGTGTGGATAAAACCTTTCCTGTTTTATCAATGTGGAAAAAAATTATACCTGTTACACCAGGGGCTAGGCTTTGCTTTTGAAAGACTGTTGGAAAAATCAGTTTCTAAGAACTTTGGAAGCCTTGTGCTAATATATGCTGTTTTACCAGTCACACTTATGTAGTATATTGTAAATCTTAATTATTTGAATGGTTTTGAATATGCTGACTAGACAAAAATTTTGTGGTGTAAAAAGATAACTGCGCAGTAGAAATGTGTGAGATAATGACTATACTGGAGGCTACTGAAGACTTTGTATTCTAGGTTTGTAATAATCAGATTACAATTCTTAATTTCAGACGCACTTCTGCTCTAACATTGCAACCATGATACACAGCTGAGCTCAGATGTGGTGAAATCAGACATGGGGTGAATTCCCCCAGTTACTTCAATACGCTTGAATATATTTTAACTTTCACTAGTCATCGGCTAAATTAACAGATGCACTATAGTAACAACCAATTCCTTGCACACTGAGCCTGCTACACATGCATTTCTCCATGTGTCTACTTACAGCCCCTTGTCCAGACATTTCACAGAGAAAGAGAGAGTCACACTGGCTTTTTCCTCCTCATTATTAAAATGTCTTTGGAACATTTCACCTTATTCTTAAATTTCAGTAACATCATTTACTATTGGTGCTGGGTTTTTTTAATATAACCAATTCATTTTAAAGATGAGTCTTGTCTTCATGGATTTGGGAATGATCTTTTAACATATATACAGCATAATTAAAATAAATGAAAGTGAAAAGCTATTGTCAAAAAAATGGTGAAACGTCATTAAAAACACATTCTTTGTTAGAGAAATTGTTGTATTGCTACATCACTCTTTGAAAGTGGTGCTTTCTGGGAAGAACTGATAGGATGTTGGAAGCTATGCAGTTGTCCTGTAAGACAACAATGATATATTTCTTAGAATATCAGTGTAAGCCTGAAGGGAGAAAAGGTATTCCATTTTTTCTCCATTAATGTCCCCAGCAATGTTATTGTGCCTGTAGCATCGGTTACAACACTGTATCAGTACTCACAGGAAGAGCATTCTGTTTCGAGATTTTGGCAAGGGTGTTTTAAATAAGGCCCTATACAAATAGAAAAACAACCAACTGTAGCTTACAAAGGAGATAGTTGGTAAAAAAATGAATGAAGCAAGAAAGCCTCCCATACTATCTAGTAAAATAAATGCAGTAACTACACTGTAAAGCCTTGAACTTGTTCAGCTTGATTCTATTCCCTCTCTAACCATGAAGTTAGGCTGTCTGCAATGCTACTGAGCTCAATGTCTTGCTCTGGATTTACTGCAAATGCTGCAGAATATAAAGGCAAAGCGATCACAGATCCTTACATTTAAACCCAGGTATTTTTGCTGCCTCGTTATAATCTAGAGATATACTACCAATTAGAGTATTTCAGAGCATATTTTAAGAAACAAGGATTTGTTCCTATTCTTCCTAAATGATGTATGCTGCATTTTGTGTTCTGACTTTTTTTTTTTTTTCTCATGTTACATTTCTTTCAGGAAACAAAAAAATATACAATAATAAAAACTTTGTGGAGAAGGAATGGAGAGTGGTTTTGTTAGGCATGTGCCATGGTATCATGATACAGGATGACACAGTATGAAAATAAGTATGAGCTTTTAGACTACCCAGTGGCATGAGAACGGTATGCTGGGCTTTCATGCAGCACAGCACTAAGTCTCTTAAGTTGTCTTCATTGCTTAAAATAACTTGTCAAAACCCAGGAAACTCAAATAGCCATTGGTTACAGTAGACGAGACCTTTAGTTGATTCTAGCTTTGAGCATGTGAGGTGAATATGATCAGCTATTTTGTAGGCAGCTGTTTCTGTCCCTGTGCCTTCAAGCTCTACCCAGTTGGCAGAGATGTGAACAGAAACCCCAAGGGGTGCAATTTTTGAAATGGATCCAAAGCAGCTTGGCTCACGCTGCGTTTCATGTAAGTTTTATTTTTGATCATGATGACATAGGTTAAAAATAGCTGGGATGTTTGTACTGTTCATGAAATAGCAAATACTCTGAGTTTCTCACTGTCAAAACTAGACAAACCAAGTATCTTTAGTCTGACAGCTGTGCTCCTGCTGTCACTCTTGTGTGAACTGGTAATGCTGTGGAAGAAACTGGTAGTGATACAGGAGAAAACCTTGCATCTTGCTAGGCTATGCAATAAAAAATGGATGTGTTGACAAATTGATGCACAGTAGTCTTCAGAAGGTGATCACGTCATGGCTTAGGGTGAATTTTAAATGCATAAAATTTGAAGTAACTTTGGAAACAATTGTGGAAAGATTTTGGGGGCTGTGTTTGTCCTTTCTCTCTCTCTCAACACCTCTTAGTCTTTCTTTTCCTTTCTTTATTTTTCTCTCTATCTCTTTTTTACTCTCTNCATAAGGGAAAACCAAGTCTGTGGAAAATTCAGAAAAATGCAATTGGCAAGGAAAGAAACTTGAATTAAAAAAAAAAGTTCTTCCAGCTGGCAAAACGGAGAAAAGTTTAATTGAAGTTATTTGATTCTTCATGTTCTGCTTTTTCCCAGAACTTTTGATTCCAAGCTACTTAGATTTGTGCATAAAAAACTAATCATCAGAAATGAGAGCATACAGAGGATAATTTGTATTTCTGTTAGCTTTTGCTATTCTGTAGTTTCTCTTCTGTAGTTTCTTTAGCAATCAACTTTTGCTAAATTCCCTAGTATGTCCACACAGCAAAGTGAGGTGAAGATGACTATATGTGTCCCAGTCTGCTGAGTGATGGGACTGAGAGTGTATCTATCTCCAGGGCTGGGATTCACTGCCGGGGGGGAATGTGCTGCGAACAGGCTGGAGAGCAGCTGCCCCCTCTGCAGTCCCCCCACCTGCTGAAAAGATAGAATCAAAGCTTGAAGCATCCCCAGCTCCATTTCTCCATTTAATTTCTGACTCCCATTTAACCACTACGATTTATTTGGTAGTTCCAGATTTTCCTGTTCATACAGACACCCTTATAAATTGGTGCCTTAAGTGTTCTCTCTGACTCATTGCTTGATTCCAGGTAGTTCACTAAACTTTATGGGATTTTAGTTTATGCATCTTTTAAACAGAGGTAGGCAGTAGTTATTTCAAAAATAAAATAGTGTTTTTAAAATCTTTTGACTTCTTCAGAATAAAAAAAAAGTTGTTGAAAAGAACTAGTGCCATAATGTTATTTTGCCTCTGCTGGCCTTCTGCAATTTTAATAAAATTAAATATATGGTTTTGCTTGTATTCAAAGATGTTAGATATGCAGTTTAGAAAGACTGGAAGAAGTATCCTTGGAGTTTACCTGGTATAGTTGAAAAATGCTAAAAACTTGCTTCACTCTATCATTTGGTGAGAGAAAACTAAGAAAATAACCTGAGAGACACTAAGCAACCACATGTGAGTATGAGCAGATAATAAAAGCCTGGCAGAAATTTTGTAGAATCTAACACTTACATGAGTTTAGCTGGAATTATTCCATTTCCTTGGGTTTGTTCTTCAGCTGTAACAAAACAGAGGGAGTTATAAGCTTTGCTAACAAAATGATAACAAAAATTTAAGAGACTATTAAATTTTTGGTATAGCTCGGTGATACTTCTTTGTAATTCTTTTCACAGATGAAGGGGAACAATGTGGCTCAGTCCTACTCATTTTACACTGTAGATCCATTAAAACAAAACAAAAAAACCAACAAGAATGGTGCCAATGTATTCTTTTTGTGAAATATTTGTATTTTACTCATTAATAGCTCTGATGTATTTATAGGAAGTTAACCATAAAATGTAATAGGTACAATAAGATTTGAAAGATTTTGGATGCCAAAATAATACCAGTTTATAAGACACACAATTAAAAATAAAGCAGGGCAGGTTATTAATTGGGAAGTTTAAATCTTAGTAAATTTTTTTTGTTTCTCAGTCATCTGTATTACTTTGTTCCTTTTTCTCCTCTTTCTGCAGAAATACAGGGCCAAACACGAAAGAGGGAAGAGTTATGTTTTGCCTGACAGTTCTGCCCCTACCTGAAGCCTGTACTTCCCTCCATATGAGATGTGGTGTTTCTGTCCTTACGACGAGACAGGGCAAACTCTGGTTTTCTCTAGATTATGTAAAGAGCATCTCTAAAGGTGACTGGCCTTTCCAGAAGAATGGACTGAAATCCTACAGGCCCTGGAACACCCTTGTTCAGCTGCTTGTTAGAGTATGCTGGAAGAGTGACTGAATCAGAAACATGGATCTGATTCCTCAAAATTCTTCCCTCTAGGGTTTGTTAACCTACTTGTTCTTTTACTAAAGGGTCATTGTAGATATAAGCTAGGATTTCTCATTAACTGCTACCACTGAATATGACAATTTCTCACTTCTATGTGCATATTTATCGTGTGTACTAACTAAGGATATATGAATATATATTTAAATTTAAAATTACTTGTTAAATTCCCTGAGACTTCACCAGGCACGAGATACTCAGGCTTGTCTTTGACACTTCTGACCAAAGGAGTCTCTGAGGAAAAGAGATTGGCAAAAACACCAGCAGGCTTAGGTTGAGACCAGACAAAAGAGACAACAAATGCCATTGCAAAGCTGGCTCAATTCCCACAACAACATTTGGAAGCTGTCAAGAAGACTTAATTGTTATCGGAGAAGAAAAAAGAAGTACTGAGGATAATGAAGAGAAATACAGGCTGAAGTAGGAATCAGGTGGGAGGATTTTAGAATAAAGCGATGAATTAGAGTAGCAAAAAAGGGTGCTCTTTAATTGGTGAGAAGAAAGGGAGGTTGAGGAAGAAATCAGAAACATGAAGAAGAGAGGAACAAAGAGATACCCAATGAGTATTGTTTAAAATATTGCAGGGTCACATTTGGAGATTCTTTGTTTTCAGTGAGACTTTTACAGTAAAATATATTTTTCCTACAGAAACATTCAACATTCCATCCAAGAACCTATCCCTTGCCCCAGATAAAAACCAACACACCCTTGAAACAATTTTGGTGAAAATAATAAAAAGATTTTTCAAATTTTGACATATGGTAATTAATTTGATACAAGTATCCAAACCTTTGAACTTTGTGTCTGAATCAAGAGAAAAAAAAAAATCAAGCAGGAAGGCAAGAGGGAAAAATAATTGCGTGATAGCCCGGAAGGGTGCCATTCCATGAAATCCAGGTACTACTATTCATCTTCATAGAAAATACAATTTACAAGTTGATACTGTGCTAATATTTCCAAGTGGAGTAATGTGTCCCACAACAATAAAACTTCATGATCGTAAATTTCCCAGCATTTGGTGGGTATTTATAGAATAACCAGCATCACCTTTTTAGCTGACTAATTTTCTCCTTCAGTATATTTTGATCATAGAACAATTTAAGAGGTTAAATTCTGAGCTTGCCATTATATTTTACTTCAGAGGAAAGTATAAATGAAACCATATGAAAAGTTATCCCAGGGAATAAACTTTTGGGAATATCAATGTGATTTTCAAAGTGTTTATACATACATGTGCATAAATATATATGGATTTGTATATTGGCCCATACATATATTTTCACCAATGAGTGAGAAAGTTTCTTGGTAACAAAAAATGCATCAGTTATCACTACTATTTATCAAGACTGCATTTGGAATGAAGCCAAAATTAACACTAAAATAATGGCAGCATTACGATTACATACTTTATTAATTTAAACATGCTTGATCTGGAAATGTAATGGGGCAATCTTATAACAGATATACAGACTCCTGCAGTTTATTGCAGTTCTGATAGGAAATAGTAATATAAAAAAAATCCTCAAAGCTGATATAAGTTAATGTATTTGCAATCATTTAGATTTGTAGAATATGATCCCTACTAGAAAAATCGAATTTTTAAGCTCAAGGTGTAGTGTAGATCATAATGGAAAGCTATTTATTGGTAAAATACGGTACCTTAGGAAAGCATTATCATAACCCTTTTGTACCTAGCTATGCTGGAACAACTGTGGGTAGCCCCTGACAGATAGAAATGGCAAATAAAATGCAGCTTCCATACGAAATTTGGAGCTTTAATTTGCTATTTTTTGTATTTCCATGTCACACTGCACTATACTGTGTTGTCTTGTGCTGCCTCTGAGTGAACGAGTACCTCTGCATGAACCAGAAGAACACCATCCTGAAGCAATAAGCCTGGATTTCAAAAACAAAAATAAAAAGTTGAAGCTTGGCATAGTGCTGCTATAAATGTACTGTTTCTGAGTCCAGGTCTAGCTGTCTGAGAGCTCACTAAAGTATCGCACAACAGTGATCTAAAAGGCTATCGCAATTTGAGAAAGTTAAGGTTTCAGAGTTTAATTATTATTGTTCAAGCACAATGCTGCTGGAAAGTTATAATAAGTTTATTTTATGATAATGCAGTCATAAATTCATTGTCTATAATCAGTAAAAGTGCATACCTGTTATGTGTTGTCAGCAGTTCTTACGGACCCAGAGAGTGTCTGCATGAGCTGCAGCGCATCTCTGTGTGGTAGATTAGGTAGTCCTCTTTAAAATGACACTGGTTTTTTTGCCCTGGTCTCCTGTACACACCCCCTGCTCACAGCAACCTTTATCCAATTCTAAACTGGTTGTTGTTCTCATCATAGGAACTGTAATTAAACTACAAGAATATAGGGGCTGGTTTGTTTTGTTTTGGTTTGGTTTGGTTTGTATTTTGTCAAAGATTTAAAATGAAAGGAAGTCTTGTAGAAATCAGCAAAGACTTAGGAATGTTCTTTGCTGCACTTCTTCTGTACCTTTTTGCTATTAAAAAGACCAAGGTTTATGACTGAGTGAAACTCGTAACTGAGGCTAGCGAGTCTTGTGCTGAATGACTTCCCACTGCTGTCCAAACATTCTTCACTGGAAGTGCAGTACTCAAAGGGTCACATCTGCTGACTGTATGACTGGTTTACGCCACCTGGGAAGAGGCTCTGCCATTTAAACTGTGAATCCTGAATATTTTAAGTAGATGTCTGACTACAGTTCTGTAAATTAAACATTAGTCATCGCTATGACTTTTCAAGGTGAATGTAAACCACCAGATTCAGCTCTGCCATGGCTTTGATGTTGTGCTCTGTTCCTGTGAAGTGCTTGCATTCAGAGTGAAGGTTATAGCCATCTATCTGCAGTCCCAGATTTACTGTACCTCCAGGCCCTTCACGCGTGCTGAAAGGGCTCACCCACCTCATTTTCCAGTCTACACTTCTCAGGACTGCAGTCCCTGCACTCCACAGTGAGAACCTGCCTTGCTCACCACAGCACAAGTTCACCAGTTCGGCATCTGAATTTCTGTTCTCTCAGGGGCAATGACAAGGTTATTTTTTGGCCAGACTCCTCTCATTCAATTTATTCAAATTAAAAGTATTTCAGAGAAGGCATAAAAGGAGAACAATTCCTGGAAGTTTCTGTATCACAGGTCTTGGCTCTTATGGGAGATTTTGACCACCCTGTTCTTTGCTGGAATGACAATGAAGTGGGATGCAAGAGGTCAAGCAGATTTCTGAAGGGGACAGAAGTACAGAGTGGACCAACACTGTGTGACACACAGCTGGTTCTGCTGTTCACAGGCAAGGAATAACTGTCTGGGGAGATGTTAATCAATAACAGACTTGGCTGTAGTGACCTTGAAGCAGTGGAGCTCAGAATGCTGAGGGGAGTGACGAAAGAGAGGAGCAAGATACTGATCCTGGACTTCAGGCAAGTGTCCTTAAGTGTATTCAGGAAACTTCTTGGTGGGATCCTGTGGGAGAACACTGTTCTACAGAATGCAAAATGCAAAAAAGAGGAGATGGAAGCGGGACAGACTGCAAAGGAAGAATTTAGAAACACTACCTCAGTATGTAGGGATTGTGTTAGGAAAGCTAAAATTCACTGAGATGTGATTCTTGCAAGGAATGTAAAAAGCAACAAGAAAATTTTCTGTGGCTACATTAGTAGCAAAACACTGAAAACGAAAATGTGGGAACATTGCTGAATGGGGCAGGTGACTTAGAGTCAGTGGATGCAAACTAGAACGAGTTACTCAACGCCACTTTTGCCTCAGTTTTCATCACTGGGGTCTCCCAGGCCTCTGTGATTAATGAAAAGCTTGAAGGAGGGGAAGAACTATTAGCAGTGGATGAGGATCAAGACTGGTATTACCTGAAAAAAACCCTCCATCTATACACTGCATCCAAGGCTGCATCCAAGGATGCTGAGAGAACTGACCAACTTCCTTGCAAGGCTGCTTTCTGTGATCTTTCAAAGGTAATGGAGATTGAGGGAGATTCCTGATGACTGAAGAAAAGCACTCATCTTCAAAAAGAATCAAAAAGGAAAAGCTGGTGAACTACAGGCCATTCAACCTCACTTTGTCCCTGGCAAAATTATAAAGCAAGTCCTCTTGGAGCACATCTTTAGGCACCTGAAGGAGAAGGTGGTGACTGTGTTACTAAGTGTAAATCATGCCTGACCAATCTGGTTGCCTCTGTGATAAAATGACTGGATCTACAGGTGAGGGAATAATGAGGGATGTCATTTATATACATTTCAGCAAGGCTTTCAACATTGTCTTCTACCATGCTTTTGCATGCAATTTAGGACACTAAAGGCTGGGTGAGTGAACAACTAATAGGTAAAAACCTAGTAGAATGATCGGGCTCAATAGGCAGAGGTTAATGGGTCATACTCAAATTGGAGGCACTGTTGTGTTTAGTGTCTTTATCACTGGTCTGGAAAAGGCAGTGGAATGTACTTTTATCAGCTTTGGAGATGATAGCAAATTGAGGAGAGCAGTCAATATGCTTGACAGCAGGGCTGCCATACAGAAGGACAGGCTGAAGGAATGGGCTGACAGGAACCTTATGAATTTTAACAGGGCCAAATACAAAGACACGGACATGGAAAGGAAGACATGGACATGGAACCCCCTACACTGATACAGGATGGGGACAGACTAGCTGGAGAGCAACACTGAAAAAAGGCCCTGGGGTCTTGTCAGACAGCTAGCTGAAAATGAGCCAACAGCATGCCCTGGCAGAAAAGAAATTCAACAGCCTCCTGGGCTATATTAACAAAGGCAGAGCTGGTAAATCAAGGTGACGGATTACCCTCCTTCATTCACCATTCATTAGGCTGCACCTGGAGTAATCTGTCCAGTTTTGGCCCCCAATGCAAGATAGATGTTGACAAATTGTAGCAAGTTCATTGAAGGGCCTCCAAGATAGGTGGGCATTGGAGCACTTGCCCTGTTAGGAGAACCAAAGGAAGCCTGGCTTGTTTAGCCTGGAGAAGAGAAGGCTTCATGAGGAATGAATGGCTGCCCCACAGTGCCTATGGGGAGGTTATAGAGAAGACAGATCCAGGGTCTGCACAGTGGTGACTGGAAGGAAGCTAAGAGGCAACAGGTGTAAGTTGAAATAAAGTTTGTCTTGAATATAAGGAGAATTTTTTTTCTGTAAAAGCAAGGAGTGGAAGCTTTGTTACAAGCAGTTTCACCAGAGAAGTTGTCCAGTCTCTGCCCGTCTCTGGAGGTTTTCAAGACCCAACAGGATGGTCTGACCATAAAGATTACCTTGTTTTGAGCAGGAAGTTGGATTAGATATCTTCACAGGCACGCTCCTGTGGCAGGAGCAACCCCCACCCCTGCCCTGCAGGTCTAACATGGTTTAGGGGTGTGGTGGCTCATTTGGCGGGAAGCACACCAGCTGTTGGTCACGTACGAAAAGAACCTCCAGCCACATACCCCAAATAGCCAAGCCCTAGAGACCACCTCAGCCAACGAGCCTACCTAGGAGACCCTTCAGCCAATGAAAGCTATGTATGACCACGACCAATAGATGACCACAGTTCAGATCCAACCAGAATATAAAATAGGGCCCCTGCAGGAGATCCCCTTTGAGTGGTTTTCCTCAGAGCAGCGGGTCTGTGATCGGAAGCCCTCCCTTTAGGTTGGGACTCTGTCCAAAGTAACTTCCCCGAGGACTCTGTCCTTGTCTTACAGGTGAGTGGTTTGCGCATTTTGATACATCATTCTAACCTTAGATTTAGTTACACACCATGTAGTATTAGTTCCCAACTGATATCCTGAACCTGTAAATAAGTTGAGTCTGCTGAAGGGTTTGTAGCAAGAGATCCCTGTCCAGTTTGACCATTCTGCCTTTTTCTTGACACTGTTAGAACTGATTTTTGGAACATATTTTGTTGGTCTTACACTTCTGTGACATTTCCACCCTAAATTATAGCAAGATCCTATCCTATGATCCCATGTGCACTAGCCTCTTACATAGTCCCTCTTCCCCTTGAACACCCTAGTGGATTTGAACTTCCTGTACACTCTTTTTCAGGGCCTTTGTGTCCTGCGTGTTTAACTAGAGTGTGTTCTTCTTCCTCATCTAACTTCTTTTTTTCATACAGAATTATCCTTTTTGATTTTTTTCTCCTGCTGGCATATCAAGCCTGATGCATATAAGCCCAAAGAAGAAAACATTGCTTTAGCGGTGAGGATTAATTACTCTCCCTAATGTCTTTGGTTCTTGAAGAGGTCTACTTTACCTTACCCTCTTAGTTGGGGCTGCTAGCAATATGAAGTCCATAAAGATACATAAAATGCTTGAAACATTAAAATATTACACTGGCCGAATAGAACACAATGCAATAGCTTCTGTCTCTAATAATTGACATTATCGTTATGCACACCAACTCCCGTGAAGAGAACCTGATAAAATGGGTGACCTGATTAAGCACTTCCTGATTGAACAGAGCGCTCCATATTAGCAAGCCTTCCGTTGTGCTTCTGCATGCTGGGGGAATGATCTAAAAAAAGCATACAAAGAGAAAAGAGCTGGAAAAACTTACTGTAGAGCTGCAGAATATAAACTGTGTGCTTCCACCTAAATCAAGAGGAGTAGAAATACAATTCTTCTTGTAAGGAAGAAACTAGGTTCACTTGCATATTGCAAAATCTTTTTCACTAATGGCTCCTTAGAGACCTTAATTATGCAGCATTTAATACTAAATGCAAAATTTACTTAGGAAAGAGGGAGCAACTACTAATATCATTGAAAGCAGGTAAAGAGATGGTATCAGTTTACATTGTGAGTGCATCAAAGCATTGGAGCTGAATCCCAGGAGCAACGCCATTCCATAAACATTGAGGCAGCTCATATCAATACTGTATAAAAAGAAATATTCACTTGACTGTAGCACAGAGATAAGTGGACATGATTTGTAAGGACTGTGTCATAAGTTACAGGTTAATAGGATGTCAGAGAACCTAGACACCAGGCTATTAGCACTTCCCAGTTGAGGCTCATATGTTTTGAATCACTTGACAGACACATCCTATGCGGTTGTCCATCTGGGAAGATCAGGTCCATAGCAGGCTGGGCTATTAGCTGCGTACACAGAATCAGCATCTGAATGTTAGAAATAACCCAAATAAGGTTCTTCATATTGCACATGTTATAAGAGACTTAAATTGTAACTGTTACTGTCTTGGTTTTTGTGAAGGACTAAGAAAAATTTGGCCCAGAAATAAAAATCTAGAAAACTAAATGAAGCATAAGTACACCCTACCCCTGTTAAGTCTATATGTTATATCCAATATTTGGAACAATTGTGTGGTATACAATACTTACTCTAAGAGGTTACAAGAAATTTCATCATCCAGCTTTTGTATACGTTATATATATATACATATATATATACACACAGCCTGTTCATGTTCCTGGAGCATCTGGTATTGCTGAGTTATTGACAATATACTGTCTACTTGGCAAGAGGGCATGGAGAACAAAAACAGCACTGAAGAATAACAGAATCAGGAAAGTAACTACTTAGGTATCAAAGTATTTAAGTAGAATAAAAAAAAATAAATCTGTACTATATGTTTCAGTTTAACTGTTCCTGGAAATGTCAAAATGATTTTAAAACAAACCCTTGAATTCCATGCTCCACAGACATCACAGATTAATGCATAAACACTTAGGACCTCACTCTGTTTTTACCCTCATGCCGTGGCATATTGCATAGTGGCAGAGTACCCACATTCTTTGTTTTAGACATCTAATTTTGATCCTCTGACTTGCTTTGATGCATGGATTTACGTTCCTTCATTCATTCATTAGGGAAATCTGGTACTTGTCATTGATCCTTCAAATTGCATCTGTTAGAGGCCTAGAGTAGATGATGTGAACACTGCAGTGGCTGTGTCTGCGTGAAGGGACAGATGTTTCATTGCCCCAGTCTCACTACACTTCAAAAATATGATAATATAAAGTTGAATGCAAAGTCAACACACATTCCTCCCAAAAATATACTATCACCCTTTCTTTTCTTGGGAAGGGATCACAGGTTCATAGGCAAGGACATATTTGTAGAACTTTCCATCTGATGTTCCCTGACAGCTAATGAGGGGACCAGAAATATGTGGTGCACTGCAAGGAGCATCTACATCTACCTATAGAAAGAGCCATTATTGGTCCTTTTTCCTACTATATTTAAGTCACAGATGGGATTATGTGTTTTAGAACATCCTATGAAAATTTGAATTTTGGGGGGGGTGGGTGGTGGATATAGTTGCTGTGATTCTGTGATTCTGTGATATTGAAACAAAGTTCTCATACGGTAGTGTGGCCGAGCGGTCTAAGGCGCTGGATTAAGGTTCCAGTCTCTCTGGGGGCGTGGGTTCGAATCCCACCACTGCCACACCTGTTTTCTGGGACTCGAGTAATGCCGACCACAAGTATGAATTGGGAGAGGAGTAGCTGGAGAACGGGATCTGGGGGTGTTGGTCAACAGCAGGCTCCATAATATGAGTCAGCAGCACGCCCTGGCATGCACTAAACACGGTATAACCAATCAGTCAAAAAGGGGTGTTTATGCCACTGCATACAGTGTTGGTGCAGCCTCATCTTGAATACTATGTGCAGTTTTCTGGACCCCACAATTTAAGAATGATGTGAAGGTCCTTGAATGCCTCCAGAGGAGGGCAACAAAGCTGGTGAAAGAGCTGGAAGGCCTCTCCCATGAGGAGCAGGTAAGGACTTTGGGCTTGCTTAGTTTGGAGACAAGGAGGCTGAGAGGTGACCTCATTCTCCCTACAGGTTCCTGAGGAGGGGAAGTGGGGCGGGGGGGCCTGATATTTCTCCCTGGTATCCAATGATAGGGCACATGGGAATGGTTCAAAGCTGTGCCAGAGAAGTTTTAAACTGGACATTAGGAAGCATTTCTTCACTGAGTGGTTGATCAAATGCTGGAACAGGATTCCTANGTCAAATGCTAGAACAGGATTCCTAGAGAGGTGGTCAATGTCCCAAGCCTGTCAGTGTTTAAGAGGCATTTGGACAATGCTTTAACTCTTGGTCAGCCCTGAATTGATCAGGCAGTTGGACTAGATGGTCACTGTGGGTCCCTTGCAAATGAAATATTCTGTTCTGTCCTGTTCTGTCCTGTTCTGTTCTATTCTATTCTATTCTTTTCTACTCTGGTCTAGCCTAGTCTACTCTAATTTTGTTGTCTCCTGTCTTCACAATCAGCTGGACTGGGCTTTCTGACCAGATTGTATTTTTCATGATGCACTGAGGTGAATCATTGGAGAGGCAGCTTGTTTTGGGAACTGAGACCACAGGGGAAAATGGAGATACAAAACAACTCAGATATGCCTCCCATAAATCATTACAGTAGAAAGAGATTTTTTTTTTTTTTCAGCTAAGACAGGAGATATTTAGGTTTTTCACTGAAATAAAAATTGGTGCCCCCTAACCCTCACCTCCTGCCACTGCAAACTGAGTTTGGTCTTCATTTGCTTTAATACATTGATTAATGATCTCTGAGCTGTGTATGCAGTTAACATCGTAAACAGAACTATGTTTTTGAGCAACATACAGGTAAAGATAATTTTGGTTCACCCTGCTTTCCTTTCTTAAGAAAATTGTATCTTTTAGCCTTTTTTGATTCATTTGTACTGTGTTTTGCTTCCCTGTTAAAGAGGCAGTGTGAGTAAAGTAACACTTAGTGCTCACTCACCATTTAAAAACGTTACCATGACCTGCTTTATTTTGGGTGTTGTTCTACTTCACTGTGCACAGTAATAGGTGCTTCACAGTACTTCACACAGATTTTCAGGAAATGCTGTCCTTTAAAGCAGCAGTACCCAACACTGCAGTACGCCGAGATCTGCTATGCATGTTGGTTGTGTTCATTGCGTGTCATGGAAATGCATGAACAGGTTGTCCCATTCCTTTGGTGTGGGTAGACTATACTGCATTTTGAGCAATGACACAATATTCGTATCTTGATTCTCAAGCCCACGCAGGTCACTAATCTTAACTTTTAGGCACTTATGACTTTACTGCATGTTAAAGGGAGGAAAAGTGGGCTAAATTCTCTGCTGATATACAATTAACTGCTAAAATCAAAACCTCTTCAAGGTTCACAAATGAAAGCAACAATAATAGGCCAGCAACAGTTTTATGTATTACAAGCCATAAAGAGTGAAAGCCGTTGTTTTATGAATATTAGCATTTAACATTATGGATAGTTCACAGCATGCCCATCTTGGCCTAACATTCTTAATGTTTAAATATCATTCAACAGTTACGAAACTATATGAAAATGTTCTTCTCCTGCTGACTCTAAAAATGTATTTATTTCTTGGTTATTTATAAATTTAAATATCAGAATTAGATCTCTACATTATGGCTTATTAGACCTGGAAATATTTGCTTGGAAAATAGTTTCTTTTTGAATACTGTTCATCAACTTCTTTGAGATTCATAAAACTAACAATTTGTTGTTTAAGAAGTCTTAGATTTTCAAAATGGTATGCAACTAGATCCCAGATTTTTACCAGCTCAGGCATCATGGTTTGGGCTGGGCGGGACATCAGGATATGTGGTAGACATCTCTTAACTAAACTGAATTGAAATTATGTTTCTAACTCAAATTTCTGAACATTAGAGACCCATAAAATCAGAAAAGGAAATTCTGATCACCTGGCCTGACTTTCTACACAACTTTCTTGTACTGATTTCAGTTTAAGTGAGAATATATCTCACAGGAAAAAAATTAGTCTTGATTTTCACATTTTTAGTGATGAACTGGCAAGTGATCTTTTGTAAACTTTTCCAGTAGTTAATTTCTCAACTTTAAAATACGCAGAATTTTTGTGGTTTCAATTTCCAGACACTGAGTTTTCTTATAATTTGTTTTACTAGATTGAAAAGGCTTCTCTTGTCACATAGCTGTTTCCTATGACAACACCAGGAAAGAAATCCACAGAAGCTAACTTAGGCTACAGAGGCAGAATCTTTCTCAGAGGTAGTGTCAGAACAGGACTGGGGCGTTGGTCCAATAATATTTTTCCATCTACGGCTGCATGATCCTAAAGCGATTAGCTTCGTGAATACTCCCACTCTCTTTTTCCCCAATACCATGATTAGCCTTAAGGGTTTTCTTTGAATCATCTCCAACTTAACAACCTACTTCTTAAGTTATGATTACCAGAACCGGGCATATTATATTAATAGAAGCTGAAAGAGTACCAAATGCAAAAGCAGAATAAGTCAGGTATTTTTATTAATATTTTCATTTATAAATTGACAAAAATTGGCAACAATGGCCATATTCTCTGCTGATATTTGCCTAATTATCCAGTGTGATCTCTGTGTCCTACTAAGAGACAGTGCTTCCTTCCCAGGGCTTCATCCCTACAACCCTGCATTCTTAGCTCCAAGTTGTATGTCTTTTTATTTTTCTGTGTTAAGATTTTGGTAACGCATTCTTTAAAAAGAAACATGGTGTTCTTTCTGCTTCATTATTCAGCATTCTGTGTTCATCTGAAGCTTTATTGGCCATTTATTTTATTCCAAGTCTTTCAAGATGTTAAATAATGTATGGCCAATTAAAAGCCAGTCCTGTTGGGCCTCGAAAGCACAATCAGTTCTGCTAAAAATTATTGTTTGACTCCTGTGAGTTTTCAATCCAGGTACTATGTTCCACATGGTTAGATATCACTTCAGCTTCTTAATCAACTTTGCCATGTCATACCTGGTAAATTAACTCCTAGAACTCAAGTAAACCACATCACTGATGTTGTGGACTAACCCCAGTAGGCAGCTTTTTTTCTTTTTTTCCTTATTCTATGGGGCACCCCTGTAAAATTTCCATAATATGTGCATTGAGTTCATTTAGTCCATGACTTTGGGCTCCATCTGTTATGGTGGTCACTGAGAACAGAAAGGGGGTGTGTTCCATGGAGTTATTGGGTGCCAAAACTACCTCAGGTCAGGTCTCTGCTGCACTTGCACAGTTTCTTGTGAGGCTCATCCTCCAATCCTCCACTGGTTTGGGTGATTCCTGCTGTAGTATTTCCTACAACATGCCACTCAAATAACGGGTTACAACAATTTAAAGGTATATCCATTACAATCTCCACATGTGGTTACTTTGGATCAGGACATACTGTTTAATAGGGCAATGAACTCCTCTCCTTACCTCTGCTCCAGTGTGTACTTCTTCATGGGCCAGAGTCTCTTCAGAGGTGTACCTGCTCCAGCATAGCCTTAGTCACAGCCACCATCTCTTAGGCATGTACCTTCTGTGTTACGGCCTTAACCATGGACCACAGTCTCTTCAGAGCTAAACCCACTGCGGCATGGACTTATCCACATCCACAGACACTTGGAGGTGTTCCACCATGGCCTATCCATGGTCACAGATGCTTTAAGGTGTACCTGCTCCAGCGTGGACTTAACCTTGGGCCACAATACCTGCAGGAGTGTACCTGCTGCAGTGTGGACATACCTGTGGCCACAGACGCTTTGAGGAATACCTGCTCCCACATGTACTTATCCACAGGTCACAGTCCCTTTGACTCAAGTTCACACTGGATTTCCAGCCTGTCCAGTAGAGCAGTACAGAAAAAGCAGTGATGTCCTGGCCATCTGCCAGCCCAGGCGCATCACCACTGCTGCTATCAAAAATGTTCCCAGGCACAGCAGAGTAATATGATAGGTGGTACAACAAAAATTAACTGCAAAAAGCAGCCACTAAGAAGCAGCAGACTAATACACAGTAAGGCAAGCAAGCAAGCCCCACAGCAAACACAGGCACTTGCCAATTAGTAGCTAAACAGCTATAACAGCTACAGTTTCAGTCTAGCATGCTCTAACCAAATCTGTCGTTATCTCAAAACCTTGGAGCTCCAAGTTGGGAGCCAAAAAGGACTGTTGTGGTTTATCCACANCCACCATGGCCTATCCATGGTCACAGACTCACTCAGTCTCCCCCAGTGGGATGGGGGAGAGAATCAGAAGGGTAAAAGTGAGAAAACTCATGGTCGAGATAAAGATAGTTTAATAAGTAAAGAAAAAGCTGCATGCGGAAGCAAAGCAAAAGAAGGAATTCATTTATTACTCCTCATCTGCAGGCAGATGTTTAGCCATCTCCAGAAAAGCAGGGCTTCATAGAACCATAGAATCATTCATCATGCTTAGTGGTTACTTGGANCTATCAAAAATGTTCCCAGGCACAGCAGAGTAATATGATAGGTGGTACAACAAAAATTAACTGCAAAAAGCAGCCACTAAGAAGCAGCAGACTAATACACAGTAAGGCAAGCAAGCAAGCCCCACAGCAAACACAGGCACTTGCCAATTAGTAGCTAAACAGCTATAACAGCTACAGTTTCAGTCTAGCATGCTCTAACCAAATCTGTCGTTATCTCAAAACCTTGGAGCTCCAAGTTGGGAGCCAAAAAGGACTGTTGTGGTTTATCCACAGTAGGCAACAAAGCCCCACACAGCCACTCACTCAGTCTCCCCCAGTGGGATGGGGGAGAGAATCAGAAGGGTAAAAGTGAGAAAACTCATGGTCGAGATAAAGATAGTTTAATAAGTAAAGAAAAAGCTGCATGCGGAAGCAAAGCAAAAGAAGGAATTCATTTATTACTCCTCATCTGCAGGCAGATGTTTAGCCATCTCCAGAAAAGCAGGGCTTCATAGAACCATAGAATCATTCATCATGCTTAGTGGTTACTTGGAAAGTAACCAATGCTTTTATTGCTGAGCACACTGTCAGATGGTCTGGGATATCCTTTTGGTCAGTTGAGGTCAGTGGTCCCAGCTGTGTTCCCTCCCAGCTTCTTGTGCACCCCTAACCTACTCGCTGGTGGGGTGGGGTGAGAAACAAAAAAGGCTTTGGCACTGCATAAGCACTGCGCAGCGACAGCTAAAACACCCCTATGCTATCAACACTGTTTTCGCCACAAATACAAACATAGCACCATGAAGAAAATTAACTCTATTCCAGCCCAAACCAGTTCATCTAGGAACTACCAATGCTAATCAGATGAAATTCTAAAAGGTATATGTATTGAGAGAACTATGCTGAATGACAAGGAATAAAAGAGTAGGAAGTTTGGCAACAGGGTATGCCATCAAATGAGGTACAGCTAGCAAAGGACACAGAGGTTTATAAGAAGAAAAAATTTTTATATGTAAACTAAGAGTGACAGGAAAAATGGAGAGGATGTTCCATCACTTAGCAGGTAAGAAGAGCCAGTAACAGATGATGTGAAAAAGACTAGGGAGTTTAACGCCCCTTCAGCTTCATTTTCATTAAAAAGGTGAGCTGTGATCTGATGAAAAATACAATTACCATCAGTGGTGACAGATCAAGAATTGGGAGGTAATAAGTATAGAATGGGTAAGAGATTACTTAGATAAGTTAGATGACATCAGCTCATTTTGGTGTAATAATAGTCACTCCAAAGAAAAGGATCCTATGTTTATACTGCTTGAGTACATGTGGTAGTAGTTGTAGGTACCAACCAAATTGGGGACCATTACTGTTTACAGTAGCAAAATTAAGAGTATGTCTTGATTAACATTACCCATGAATTAGCAACAACTGCAAGTATATGCTGCCACATTCATTTGAGCTTTAGAATAAACACCCTCAAACGAATAGCTACCTCGGCCAGAATAGTAACAACCTTTGAACAGGTCTTTAGATCTCAATTATTTTATTTTCACTTAAATTTCCCCTGGGGAGCCTAGTAGAAGATGGTAATTATTTTTACAAAAAACTAAAGAATATTTTGTCTTTTGTGGATAAATTTGTGGATAAAAATTTGAAACAATGAGTTTTCAAATTCCAAACTCCAAAATAGATCAAGAACAGTTTCTTTGCTGAGTGTAGTATTGTCCATTCAAACTCATACAAGTGACATTATTGTGTGTAAGTATCAGCTATATAAAGCAACTCTGATCCACAGCTGTCAAGGGAGCAACAGTAGGAGATTTTATTTTTAGAGGCTATATTATTGATCCAATTGATTTTAGAACAGCTTTCATAGCTTGGCAGAAGGCAGACAGTACTTAACAGAATATTGTCACCAGCATTCATAGAAATGATACAATACTTTTTTGATAAATTCCTTTTTAAAACTTTTAGACAAAGGTTCCTGAACTAATGTAGCATGGTTTCTTTCAGGTACTGTTCCTGCAACATTTCCCTCTGTCTGCAGCATTGTCTTCTCCCCTTTATTTCCTCCATCAGTACTTCACTGCAATGCCATCACATCCTTCTTGTTGCCCTTCTCTCCATCCAGTGCCACCAGTGTTCCAGAATAAATCCTTCTTGTGTCCACACAGTCTGCCAGATTTATAGTGACATCCATTTATAAAGGTTAACTACCTTTCGGCATGTGTAGTGTTATGTTCAAAATCTTGTTTATGGGCAAAAAGGAAGCGAACTTTATATATAAATAAAGCCATGTATTTATTGTTTGTATGATGGGAATCTTAAGAATCTAACCATTATTAGTCCAAAAATAATTGTTAAAGAAAGAATAATAATGAAGTTAAAATTGTTTAACACACTTAGTTTCTATCCTTGTTCCTGGTTTTATGCTCACCCTTTCCCTGCTCCTCTGAGTCCTAATATTGGTGGTTTTAATCTACCAGGGGTGGGTGTTAGGAGCTTTAAGGAAAGTCAGTAGGATCTGGGCTTCTTTGCCAGGAGTAATGTGTTTTGGATGCTGATGGTTTCATCTTTCTCCTCCAGTACTCACTCCAAGTAATTTTTATATATTTGCTTAAATGTTTGTACATCTTTCTCTTTATTCATTGTTTTGCAGCTCCAAATTACATCCAAACTTACTATGTATGGTGCCTTTTCCATATGTCTGATACCATTTCTTTGTTTTCCTTTTTATCCCTAAAACAAGTTTTGTCTAGCTCCAGGTTTGCATCTCTATAACTGACTGTTGCTCAGTTGCTTACAGCTGTGGTATCCCCGGTGCCAAAGCTGTGCTTCATCTGTTACCATCCCAGTCCCCCACTCCTCCATGCCACATGCGGTATCTCGAGTTCTCAGACTGCTGCTCTCATACCAGGCCTCTATATTACACAGAACAATTGCTTACTACTGTTATTGATATAAAACTATGGTTGTACCATGCAAAGATAAACAAAAGACCCAACANCAGAAAAAGCAGTGATGTCCTGGCCATCTGCCAGCCCAGGCGCATCACCACTGCTGCTATCAAAAATGTTCCCAGGCACAGCAGAGTAATATGATAGGTGGTACAACAAAAATTAACTGCAAAAAGCAGCCACTAAGAAGCAGCAGACTAATACACAGTAAGGCAAGCAAGCAAGCCCCACAGCAAACACAGGCACTTGCCAATTAGTAGCTAAACAGCTATAACAGCTACAGTTTCAGTCTAGCATGCTCTAACCAAATCTGTCGTTATCTCAAAACCTTGGAGCTCCAAGTTGGGAGCCAAAAAGGACTGTTGTGGTTTATCCACAGTAGGCAACAAAGCCCCACACAGCCACTCACTCAGTCTCCCCCAGTGGGATGGGGGAGAGAATCAGAAGGGTAAAAGTGAGAAAACTCATGGTCGAGATAAAGATAGTTTAATAAGTAAAGAAAAAGCTGCATGCGGAAGCAAAGCAAAAGAAGGAATTCATTTATTACTCCTCATCTGCAGGCAGATGTTTAGCCATCTCCAGAAAAGCAGGGCTTCATAGAACCATAGAATCATTCATCATGCTTAGTGGTTACTTGGAAAGTAACCAATGCTTTTATTGCTGAGCACACTGTCAGATGGTCTGGGATATCCTTTTGGTCAGTTGAGGTCAGTGGTCCCAGCTGTGTCCCCTCCCAGCTTCTTGTGCACCCCTAACCTACTCGCTGGTGGGGTGGGGTGAGAAACAAAAAAGGCTTTGGCACTGCATAAGCACTGCGCAGCGACAGCTAAAACACCCCTATGCTATCAACACTGTTTTCGCCACAAATACAAACATAGCACCATGAAGAAAATTAACTCTATTCCAGCCCAAACCAGTTCATCTAGGAACTACCAATGCTAATCAGATGAAATTCTAAAAGGTATATGTATTGAGAGAACTATGCTGAATGACAAGGAATAAAAGAGTAGGAAGTTTGGCAACAGGGTATGCCATCAAATGAGGTACAGCTAGCAAAGGACACAGAGGTTTATAAGAAGAAAAAATTTTTATATGTAAACTAAGAGTGACAGGAAAAATGGAGAGGATGTTCCATCACTTAGCAGGTAAGAAGAGCCAGTAACAGATGATGTGAAAAAGACTAGGGAGTTTAACGCCCCTTCAGCTTCATTTTCATTAAAAAGGTGAGCTGTGATCTGATGAAAAATACAATTACCATCAGTGGTGACAGATCAAGAATTGGGAGGTAATAAGTATAGAATGGGTAAGAGATTACTTAGATAAGTTAGATGACATCAGCTCATTTTGGTGTAATAATAGTCACTCCAAAGAAAAGGATCCTATGTTTATACTGCTTGAGTACATGTGGTAGTAGTTGTAGGTACCAACCAAATTGGGGACCATTACTGTTTACAGTAGCAAAATTAAGAGTATGTCTTGATTAACATTACCCATGAATTAGCAACAACTGCAAGTATATGCTGCCACATTCATTTGAGCTTTAGAATAAACACCCTCAAACGAATAGCTACCTCGGCCAGAATAGTAACAACCTTTGAACAGGTCTTTAGATCTCAATTATTTTATTTTCACTTAAATTTCCCCTGGGGAGCCTAGTAGAAGATGGTAATTATTTTTACAAAAAACTAAAGAATATTTTGTCTTTTGTGGATAAATTTGTGGATAAAAATTTGAAACAATGAGTTTTCAAATTCCAAACTCCAAAATAGATCAAGAACAGTTTCTTTGCTGAGTGTAGTATTGTCCATTCAAACTCATACAAGTGACATTATTGTGTGTAAGTACCAGCTATATAAAGCAACTCTGATCCACAGCTGTCAAGGGAGCAACAGTAGGAGATTTTATTTTTAGAGGCTATATTATTGATCCAATTGATTTTAGAACAGCTTTCATAGCTTGGCAGAAGGCAGACAGTACTTAACAGAATATTGTCACCAGCATTCATAGAAATGATACAATACTTTTTTGATAAATTCCTTTTTAAAACTTTTAGACAAAGGTTCCTGAACTAATGTAGCATGGTTTCTTTCAGGTACTGTTCCTGCAACATTTCCCTCTGTCTGCAGCATTGTCTTCTCCCCTTTATTTCCTCCATCAGTACTTCACTGCAATGCCATCACATCCTTCTTGTTGCCCTTCTCTCCATCCAGTGCCACCAGTGTTCCAGAATAAATCCTTCTTGTGTCCACACAGTCTGCCAGATTTATAGTGACATCCATTTATAAAGGTTAACTACCTTTCAGCATGTGTAGTGTTATGTTCAAAATCTTGTTTATGGGCAAAAAGGAAGCGAACTTTATATATAAATAAAGCCATGTATTTATTGTTTGTATGATGGGAATCTTAAGAATCTAACCATTATTAGTCCAAAAATAATTGTTAAAGAAAGAATAATAATGAAGTTAAAATTGTTTAACACACTTAGTTTCTATCCCTGTTCCTGGTTTTATGCTCACCCTTTCCCTGCTCCTCTGAGTCCTAATATTGGTGGTTTTAATCTACCAGGGGTGGGTGTTAGGAGCTTTAAGGAAAGTCAGTAGGATCTGGGCTTCTTTGCCAGGAGTAATGTGTTTTGGATGCTGATGGTTTCATCTTTCTCCTCCAGTACTCACTCCAAGTAATTTTTATATATTTGCTTAAATGTTTGTACATCTTTCTCTTTATTCATTGTTTTGCAGCTCCAAATTACATCCAAACTTACTATGTATGGTGCCTTTTCCATATGTCTGATACCATTTCTTTGTTTTCCTTTTTATCCCTAAAACAAGTTTTGTCTAGCTCCAGGTTTGCATCTCTATAACTGACTGTTGCTCAGTTGCTTACAGCTGTGGTATCCCCGGTGCCAAAGCTGTGCTTCATCTGTTACCATCCCAGTCCCCCACTCCTCCATGCCACATGCGGTATCTCGAGTTCTCAGACTGCTGCTCTCATACCAGGCCTCTATATTACACAGAACAATTGCTTACTACTGTTATTGATATAAAACTATGGTTGTACCATGCAAAGATAAACAAAAGACCCAACAGCCTGAGCGAGGCAAGGCTGCTGCAGCTCCATGCCCTCAGGTCTAACAAGTAATGAGACTGAAAATGCATTCCCACTAGGCACATGCATCCTGAGCACAGGTATCACAGGTACACGCCACATATATACATATCTGGACACACAAATAACAGACAGGCAGACACACAGACATGAACACAGGCAGCAACAATGGCCTCATCCTGCTCCCCTCTCTGGCTGAGCAGGATGGAGACCTGTTAGTGAGATTTTATCATAGCTATATATATACATAAAGTGGGATTCCCTCCAGCAGCTGGCCTGCCCAGTCACCGTCCCTGGATCCCAGTCTCCCCAGTTGCTGGCACATGAACACATGAACCCCCAAGGCCACAGCCCCATTCCAGTTGCTGGTGCCGACTATCACACACACACACACACACACACACACACACACACACAGAGCTGTAAAGAACTCCCTGGTCCCGTAGCCGACCCCTCTGTGCTCTCACCCTTGGAGACACACAGGCAATCTCACACCCAGAGCTGGTCCTCAGACACCCACACACAACCCTTGATCCCAGGCCACCTCACCTTCCTGCTGGTTTGTTCAGCTTGATCTTCACTAGCTATCACACACTCGCTCGCACACCCGCACTCACTCCAGTCGCTGTCACCACAGACCCTATACAGGTGCGTGCACACAGAGTGAAGAGCCCTTTAATGGAAAATAATTGAAGGAATGTAATAATGAGACAGGACGGACTGCAGTGATCAGGCATGGGGCATGGCCAGACAAGGGTACTGACCAGCCTCTGCTTACACTCAAATGGGCCCTTCTATTCCCTCATCCCTCTCTTTCCCCTACTTGTGTCTCCCCAAATCATCTGAAACCCTCCCTTTTCCTGCCTGTAGTTCCTCCCTAAACATACCTTAATAAATGCTGTTCAATCCCAAATTGTTCTTTCCCTGCCTCCCATACTGTGCCCCACACCCCTTGGCAGTAGCTCTTCTTTAATCCAAAAGGTGACACTGACATTTGATCCCAATGACTCATTGTGATGGGTTTTACATCTGGACAATGGGGCTGATGCTTTGCTGGGAGGGGTCCAGACAGTGTGTCCCTCCCTCTGTGTCCTTAATTCGGGTGCTTTGTCTGCCATTGTGCCCCTCTTCTCTGGTTTTGTAAAGATGGGCTGATGGCTCTTTGGCAATGGACCTGGGAGCAGCCAGCAGGGCTTCCCCACCTGCCATTGTGCCTCTGTGTTCCTTCATGGGTGCACAGATGAGCTTTTATCACATAACCTAACCAAAAGTAGAACCATAGACACCTTATCAGTTAGAGAAATTACCATCATACCTAAACCAGGTGAAGCAAAGCTGCAGGTAGGTCAAGAAAAGTTCAGACACAGCAAGCTTGCCAGGCCTCAGTCCTGAGGTCTTACAAACTCCATTTAGTGTACAAAGCTTACAACTGCTACTGTCAATGGCTCTATTGTATTACAGGGCTATGTGGTTACTGTAGGCAGTTAGCTGGTATACTAGGTGACCCTTCAGAGTCATTGGCTTTAGTCTGCATGAGATGCGGTGGCACATTTGGAAGCTGTGCCACCATATTTTCAAGAGTACTTACACTAGCTGGGTTAAAGCTGGCTCAAGCATGTGTGAAAAAGCTGGGTTAAAATTATACATCTCAGTTGCTGGTTGGATGTCAATTTACGAAAAAGAAATAATTGATATGCCCTGTTAGACTGATTCTATGAAATCTCATTACATCACCTTGAAAATACAGGGAGCAGGTAGTCTGCTGGCATAAACTGGCAGAATGGCACTGCAGTCACCTTTCCATTAACAGAGTCAATAAAAACAATGAAGCTGTGCCAAGTTAGACCAGTAAGCAACCTGGTTTGAGATGCTGAAATATACAACATATATACAACTGATCACCTTATTTAATAAAGATGAATGGAAAAGTTTTTTCCGGCCATTGGAAAATTCCTTGAATAAATTAAAAATAGGTCATTTGTTATTATTGCAATAATATACACATTAATCATTAAATTTGGCATTTTAGAATTTATTTTGTATTTGAATTCTTCCATTTAGAAGCATTTCTAGAAAGAATCACTTAAAGAAAAGGGAATAAGAGGGAGATAAAAGACAGTATTCTCTCTGGTTCACTTCCTACCTAAGGAGGTTATAGGTCCTTTTGTGATGCAGTTTTTATCTGTAACTTATGTATGTATAAAACAAATAAATGCCTTTTCTGGTTAAATCTTTTTCTTAGTTTCCTACATGTTTTCCCTTGTAAACGTCTGAACCTATCAAGCAATTTAAATCCAAGTGGAAAGAGGGTCCTAGGTCTCAAAGATGGTGAATTCTTACAATTCTTACAAAGTATTGAGAGGCACCTGATCAGTGCTACAAATATTTTAAAGGCTGAGGCATGAGTGTGCTATCAGACATTGTGAAAGCCACAAAGAATTCAGACTTATAAATATCCCTGGCAAGTAAGAAAAAAATCAGCCATATGGCACAAATGGGTAAGAAACTGGGCTTATTCTGTTGAGGTTTTCATGGAACTGAAAGAACATGCAGAGTTAAGTCAGTGCACCTGTCCATTTTGAACTTCATAAAATGAAACTTCTGGAGTAAAGATTGAATCCCCTACATCTTGTTCTTCTCATATGAGTTTACTAGCCTTCCAGATAAAGACCAGTCTACATTCTGCCTTGCTTCAGCAATTGATTTATTCCATACAACGGTTTCTGTAAAAATGAAGAATCCTGGGCTTCTCACAGCCTGGCTGAAATTGATGGTCTGCTTAGTTATCTTGAAGGAGGACCTCAACAACATCACCTTCCTTTTGAAAGACCTGCAACATTGTGAATTATGACTTGAAGGAGGTGCTACCTTTAGTCCTAACAAAAAAGCGTGGCTTCTGTAGGATATCAAGATCTGAGCTGTACCCATATCTTCTCTCCCACCCTGTCTTTTGTGGGTCCATATCTTAATGTTACAGTTTAATGCATAGCGTAACACTGTACAGTCATAACCACTTCTCAGTCACAGGCAGTGGCAGTTTCATTTACTCATACTTGGCTCTCCATCTCAGACAGGGAGAAGTATCTGGCCACAGTGGGAATTTTGCCACTGATTTCAAAAGGGGCAACATTTCTATAGGGTGTGTTGAGCAGAAATTGCTTAACCCAGGTTTCTGAGTTAGTAAGGGGATTGAGAGGCAATAAATTGGTTATGAAGAGGGAAAATCTGCTCTATTTTTCTGTTCCATATATGGAAAAATATACTTCATTCTACCTTGCAGTAAAAAGGTGGGGAGACATTAGAGGGAAGATTTTTTTTCTTTTTTCTTCATAGCTTCCAGGAAAGTTCAATTATTCATTGGAATATGAGATTGTAACTCAGCATAAGGGATTTGAGCTGGAAAAACTAAGAATCATTTACACTTTTTTTTGAACTGAAAAGTCCTAGTGTTCATTTATGATGATATTATGAGCTGCAGTAAGGTTCTCAAACATCATTAATCACTACAGATGGCAACAAACCCATTAAATCTCTTAAGCACCTGTTTGCTTATCAAATGCTCACATGGTAAGCTACCCTCTGGTTCATGTAAGTACATTAGTTTTAGAACATATAATTAGCTTACAATAACTGTACTTGTGCTAATTACCAGTCCCCTGAAAGAAAGAAGTGGATCCTGTTGAGTAATGGGGGTGGCTGGAACTTAAAAACAGAGCTTCTAGACTGAACAACAGGGTTGGATGACTCAATGTAAAACGTTTGTCTTATTTCTGGTAAGCCTGGTTCAATTCCACAGTGAACATCTAAGTGAAATAGCATGATTTTCTCTGCCATCAATCACAAGAGAACACCACCACGCATAATTTATCACAATTTGTCTCTTTTGAAGAGAGTTTCAGGACGGAAATAGCACAAAGGCCAAATTATTTCTTACTCAAACGGGTTGCACTGTATTTGAGAATGTGGTGTTGGACAGAAATTGCAATCTCTTGTCATCTGTGAAGTCTTATCAACATGAAGCTCTTTGCTAGAACACACACTAGAGTGCTCACTTTGCCAGATGTATTTAGTGGCAATACCATTTATTCCCAAAGAAACAGCCCCCCTGTTTGGGATGGCAGGGTTTCATTCCATCCTGCAGAATGGTTAAATTAATTAAACAAATGAACAAACGAAGGTGTGATCAGGTAAGTTTACACAATATATAATGAGACGGTTGTTTCACTAAGGTTTCTGTGCCATGTATGTTAGCTTCATAATAAAGGCACAGGAAAATTCTTATCCTGTGCAAATCAATGTAATTTTTCTAGAGCTATGCATGTTTCTATAATCTCTGAGTGTAGTCTGAAATGTTCTCTTAAACTACCCTAAATCCAGAGCTGGTCTGAAGGACTGTATTCTGATAGCATACTACAGAAAGAATGCCATGTGAACACTCAGATGTTGTCTTGACAATACTGAACACTGATCAGGCTTTTTTCATAAATAATTTCCCAAATACCTAGCTTTGTATACTGTCACTGTACATACTTGTATATAATCCTACCAGAGAAAATATGCTAAAACTAGAACTAGAACAATAACACAGTACCATGCTGTAAGCTAGAAAAGCAGTTACTTCAAAATGTATCTACCACAGCCATACCATAACAACTCAAGCCAAACTACATTTATAAGCCTTGAATTACATTTTATTAACTAAAAAATAATAATAATAAAAAAAGCTGCAGTAAGTTTTTCCTTTATTTTCTCAAATAGCTTTTCATGCCACAAGTTTCAGAAATCTGAAGACTGAGGTACGGTCACAACGCTGTACAGTCATTTTGCTCAAGTTAATCAGCAGAAATTTTAACAATGGCTGCAAAACCCTGAATTATTTCAAGGGCAGTGTATATCTACCCAACCTTGTCCTTATTTGTCTGGACACTGAGTGCTCCCATTTCATTTGAAATACAATCTGAACCTATTTGTCCAGGTGCCAGTTTGTTCTAAAGGACATGCTAGACAACATCATCAAAGAAGGTGAATTGTAAAAAACTGGAACATCTACAACAGGTTTATTGGTTGATATGTGTCTCTACTCAATCTGGTACTGCTTGAAAGATTTTACTAAAAGATGTTAGCAGTTTCCCCAAGTCCTACAAGTAGCTGACTGAAATATGTACTGCTGAGGAGAATGTATAAAGGGACAGACTGAGATAAGAGATGGCTGGTGAATTAAGACGACTTTTAAATAAATCTCAAAAGGACCTAAACTGTGCAGGAATACAAAAAATATCAACATTCTGAATATAAGACATTCCTATTTTAATTCTGCAAAGTTTAGGTCCTAGAGAATCTTGATTAAGAGAGTTTTTAAGCTCAGAGGGTAGAAAAAATATAATTAATTTATAAAGTCAAAGGGAGGGTGGGTGGAAGCTCGTTCCTTTATACACCCTCCAGTATCCTTTAGGCATTCAACATAAAAAAGTATATTACTTTATATCCTTCACTGTCTTACTCTCAGACAGAATCAAATTTAAGGATTTGATTTGCAACTTACGCATTGACCCCAGCAAATCAAAGGCTGTGCCTTAGAGATAAAGCTTGTTCTCAAAACTCCATGGCAGAAATTGTTGGTTTATTATATGTGTACCATTGTCTGACTTTGAAAAGTACTTGCAAGTGAAGGGAAAGCTGTCTTCTCAACCCCTTAAATTGGTGTCAGTTCAACTAATGGGCCAGTTAATTAACTAATGGGTGTGATTTACAGGCCTTCTCCCGAGGTAAAATAGATTAAATATACCACCTAATTGCCTAGTATGGATTGACAGAGTTTATTGGTCAGCCTAGACCAAAGTTTCCACAAAATTTCTTGAACTGCACTTCCATTGGAAGAATATCAACAGGTACAGAAAAGGAACAAATGGGACATATGGTAATTCTTCTAAAAATTAATGTGTTTCTCCTTAATAAAACTTGAAGTAAGAATGACAATAACTGCCAAGTATAATGGCAATTCATGTAAATTTTAGTAAGCTTTTGTTAAGAAGGGAAGACGCACCTTTCAAATCTGTATAACCTGGTTGGAGGATTTTATACAGTAAAAAGTATATTAACTAGTTACTATACTACAGTAAAAAGTATATTAACTAAAAGTGTATTAAATGAGACATCAGAATTATCAGCCATATACTGTGAAATTGCTAATAATTCTACTTCACCTTAAACTGCTACAAACTGCAGTATTTTTGCTTAAGTATGCGAGATTTTGAGCTCTGCCTCCTTCTCCTGACTCCAAAATGCATTATTATGTTTGAAAAATGAGTTTATTCCTGGATTGATAATATTCTACCAAAACTCAGTGAATACCCCCAAATTTGTCATGAGCCACGTGATTTTTTTCTATTTATATCTCAGTAATATTATATGTGACTCTTAAATGAAACTTTCTCGAGTTAGACTTGAACTGCTCTGGCACAGCATGGTTTTGATATCCCAAAGATCTTGGGCAACACACTGTGGGCAAGAGGATCTTGCTGAGTCAGTGTGTCAGCAAGACGTTACCTATAGAAAAAATTGCTCTTAATGCCATGAGAAATAAGAAGGAATTTGAGAAAACTAGATCAAATTATTTCCCTTTCTGGTGAGATGAACTCTCGAGCTCTCCTCAGCAGCACATATCCTGTAGTCCCTCTGCTCTGCTCGTAGAATTCTGGGTGAGGGTTGCTGTTTTTTCCAGGTGTCTAGGGTCATATTCGCCAGCTTCAGGAGTCTGTGATTTTCCCGTTGCTTACCCTAGCTTTTCTTTTTCCAGCTGCAACTTCCTTTTGCTCATTCATGTTACTTTCCTGTTGTTTTCAAGTAATATTGCATTTGTATATTTAAGTCTCGCTTTCCACCAACTCGAAAATGAGACACACAGACCTATTTACATTCTCCAGGCTGATTTTGCAGCCACCTGGGCTGGACGGTATAATATTTTTATTGGCTTCTTAAATTCCAGAGGATATGATAAAATCTGCATGAAGATCCTATTGCTTTAATAATAAACTAAAAATAAACCACAAAGCCATTGTCTTGCAAGGTACATCATTTTAGACTTTTCAGTTTGAACTAGCTGTATTCTTCAGAATACAAACTTCTGTTAAAAACAAATCCATATTTCAAGCTTCCGGCTCTTCTGTGTTTTGGTAGTTTATAATTAGGTGTTTTTATTTTAAAAGAGTGCATATGCTAAGGAATAACAAGAAAACGGATGAATTGTACATTAATTGTGACTTTCATGAAGGTATAAAGAAATATTGCAAAGTCATATGAGCGTAGGCAGAGATGTGTGTGATTACATGGCTGTTGAGGCCACAACCTCAGGATTAATAGAGAATGTCTTAGAAATCAAGCTTGGTATAAATTCACTGGCCCCACTTGTTGTGTATTGGATGCAGAAAGTCCAGATTAATACCTTTGACATTCACACTGGATTCAATGAAGATGTATTGTTAAACCCTTTGTGAAGAGCTTACCAAATATAATTCAGAATTTAAGATGTTGTTTTAAAAAAGTTTCTAGTCTTCTGGTTTCAAGATAACCTTCACAATGTAAATCAATCTGTAGCGCCTTTTTTGGATTTATAACAAGGCAGCTTAAAATAATGTCACCATGAGAGGTTAAATAATAACTCTTCTAAGTGGCTTTAAAAAATCCAAGGTCTTTGCTATCAGAAAGAGACAGTTTCCCTGAAGACTGTTAAAGACTTAAGTTTTACATGGCCTTTAGAGATTACCCTACGAAATTATCTAACTTGCTGCAGCAAGAGCTTTCCTGTGAACTGACGCTTAATAATCTCTTTGACCATGAAAAAGAGCCTTTAGAATTTTGGCTTACATTTTAAGATCTCATTTGGCAGAATTTAGAATTCAAAACTGATCATATTTTAATTATGGATGACAGCACTAACAGTTCTGCATGGCACTAGCTTAAAGATTTTAAGGAAGATTTAAATATATATTATAGCACTACAAGTAGTTGGAACATTTTCACCTGTATGATGTTTTGGCGAAATACACTGGCTCACCAAAGCCCTAATGTTCCATAGAGATGTAACTGTTTCCATACAAATTTTGCCTAGAACGTTTTTGGTTCAAGAAAGAACACTTTGATGAGAAGAGTAGGATATAGCTCAGTATCTGGAGTACTGTGTTGTATGTTACGAGTGTAGACTTCAGTCTCTGCATTGTGACTGAAAATCTCTGCTGTGTTGTAAATACAGCAGTGACCTGCAGTTGGGATCAACGCACTACTACCTGAGCAATCAGGTTACAAAACCTGATGCATGTAAACAATGGTAAAAGGATACATATAAAAAAAATAATTAGGTATCTAATTTAGATGTTAGTTTTATTTCTAAAACGCTGGATATTATGATCTTTCTGTGTGTGTGTTTTTTTGATATTTTTAAATCAAGAGGTATGAAACAAAAACACTGGGTGTAAATGATTGATGACATCTCAGATCCTCAAATATTGTAATGTTTCTACTCCAAGAATTATTACGAGTAACTAATGTAACAACACATATAAAATTTAGCTTGCTTTGTCACCCTTTTCTAATTCAGCTGCACAAAATCTAATAAACCAAAATTACAACTGTTCCACAGCTGATTGAATAAAATGTTCATGTAATGAAAAAGTGTCCAGTCTCGTTCTGACTAAAGTCAGTGGAAGGTTTTAAGCCAAGACTATAAACTTAATGGAGAATATGTTTTTCAAAGTACAGAGTTATTGATAAGCATAAAAGAAAATGCTGTGTCTGAAGTATGTAATTCATATAACTCTGAGATACTATTTTTTAAAAAATACTGTCTTTTAAAAACATTTTTCCAGGCTGCTGGATACTAAAAGGCAGAAGATACAGTCCTTTCTGCAGAGAGTTTATGATTAAGAAGAGCAAATAGATAAAGTATTGTAACCGGGAAAGAAAAGGCTCAGGGGTCCTGATTCATCCCACCTATCTCCAGGCACTGTGCTTAAAAACATAGCTAATGGATGCTCCCTGTATAGTCAGCAAGGAGAGGAATGTCCATGGAGAGATTCAGATCAAAGACAAGGTATTTTCCTGTGGGGTTTCTCACCAGTATCATAAATAAAGAACCTGTGGCAACCAGAGTCCTAACTTAGGAATCCAGGGTAGGAGATAACAGATATTCAGCCAGACAATAGTGTTGGCTGTACAGGTGGAAAGAACATCTTCATCATCCTGTCTCGGATCATGCTGCGAAGTAGTATGTCACAAGTTTTACAGATACTGTAAATTGGCAAATATTACAAACCTGTCCATTTTTAAAGAGAGCATGACCAGTATGAAAACCTATGCAAATACATGTCTTATTTGACAACTTATAATCTTACTGCATGATGTATACAATATAATCAAGTCTTGTGGGAAGGAAGGATTTTGACTTGATGTTAAGTTACTCCATATTATTTGGGGACACACACACAAAAAAATAATTAAGCTTTGCATTAAGGGAGTTTCTATAACATTGTTTAATTTAAAATCTTTGTCCGTGTGTATGATAATATACCCAGAACCCATGTGAAAGAAGGGGAAAGGTTGTGATTGTCGCTGCCCTTTCCTTTCCCTCACAGCTCGGGTCTCTATATTTCAGTGATTTATTGGATAGATGTGGTTGCTATGCTTTTTTTCAAAATTATTTACCTTTTCTCTTACTTCTAGCTCTCTGTTCCATATGATTTATTTTGTCGCTGGCTTCCCTGTATTGCTAATGGCCCCAGAACCACCACAATTAGAGGACTGAGTCACAAACAGAAAAGCGAAGTGGAAAATGAAGGGGGGGTTCTAGCCCCACATCCATAAACATTGTGGAGAGGCAATTTCTCTACAAATATTTATACCATCACTCCCTGCACTTTCAAGACATAATTATTTCTTCTATTTTTGAATAATTGTCCTTTCTTGGGAACCAGATTATCCTCCGGTGTTAATTAATGAGGTAACACCAAAGATGGATTTTTTTCCTCTAGGTTTTTAAAATATATTTTGAATACAAAGAGACTTGGGATGTTTGTTCTTTTAAAACATGCATTAGAAAAGCCCTAATTCTCTATTAAGTAATGATTTTCTTCAGCCTTTAAATAAAACAAAGAGTCTACATCCTTTTCTCTTTTAACCTGTATGTATACTTTGTATACACACACACATACACACATATACATATATCTGTATTACACTAATAACAGGTAATAACAGGTGTAATATTCTTATAATAAAATAATTCATGAAAATAGTTATTACTTTAGAAACAACAGTTTGTGGAAAATACATTTCTTACTTTTTTATGGCTTAACTTTCTGAACATCTCTTGCCCTCACCCATGCATTATACAGTGTGTTCTTACTGTGAAATACATTCAGGACAATAAATCACTTAAATATGAAGAATTTGTAGATACTCAATTTTATGTGGCCATGGTCAGATGGATTCAAATAGAGCCCAAAATACATTCAGCTAAAACCTAAGATTTTGAATTACAGCTGCCTCTTATTGCTTAAATTGTACAGAAAGATTATAGTAGACTATCTGTTTTTCTCTTCTGATTTGAAGTAACATAATCATTAATGCTTAATGAAACCAAACAGGTGAAGAAAATAGTAAATCTTCAGTGGATTAGGAAACATGTTTTAATTTTCTGTATTACTTCTCTCCTTTTTATTGGCAGCTGATTGCACACATTCTTGTTTTGCTTAGGGAGGACAGTCTTGGGGGAAAAAAATTATACTCTGCTCATGAAGTATTTGGTGACTGCTAAGTGAAAGAGGCACTGTTACCCTTTTGGAATTTCATTTCCCAGACAAAAGGGAAGAAGAGAACTGACACCTTTACAGAGCAAGACATGGAGGAAAGTAAGAACTAGACAAAGAAAAGAAAAAGAAAGAGGAGGACTATTGTGAGACACAATACTATAGAATGTTCTGAAAAACACAGGTGAAACCTGACAAATATAAATCATTCCTGAAAAGAAGACACAGTAGTAGATCTTGTCCTTGTGTGGGAGGATTTATCCAGACCGAACAATAAAAACGAGAACAACTCTTTCTAAACCTGTGTCCTCACATTAAAATTCTTCTGATGAAGGGATGGAAGCTTCTGTTTAAAATAATCTACCGCCATAAAATGAGAGCACTGAGGTAATTTCCTTTTTCCATCTTTAAGAAAGAGGATTCTCAGCACCCTGTAACAATTAATGTTGCTTTTGCACTATTTTTGTTCTATACCTCTACCGATTGCCAGAAGGAAGGATAACAATGCTTAGAGATGATCTTAAAACCTCCCCTTATCCTGCTGCCTTCCACTGAAAAGCCAGAATAATCACATTTAAGGAAATACTTGATATAAATTTAGTAAAATATGCTTGAGTCCATTTGTCTGACCTGGCTTAAAACTCAATGCAGGAAAGCTAACTGTTATCCCCTAAAATGCTGTTTTGCTTGTCATCTCCTAAATATAATGCGTAGCTGAAGATTTGTTGTCTGCCTGTCTTCATTTTACAGACTATGCCCTCTGCTTATGGCTTTATCAGAATGTAAAAGCTTGTTGAGTGGATTTATATGTGAGATAAATTCTGAAAAATTGATCCAGAATGCTTAGCTGATTTGTTTTTAGTTGCTAAAAACATTACAATAATTTAATACTTTGGCACTGTAATTATGTTTAGCTCTAAAAATAGTTTCCTTGTAGAGTAATAGGATTTTGATGAGATCTGTGCTGCTCAAGCTCTAGGTTCTTCCTGGAGTAAGCTTGTGGCACAGTATGGAGATGAGATTGGGAACGGAACTGGGGAGGTATTGGAAAGGAGAAGAAAGCCTCCTTGTTTTTCTTCTCAGGAAAAAAAAATGTTTATGACCTTTGGAAGAAGGGGCAGGCAACTCAGGAGGACTACAAGGAGGCTGGGCCAAAGCCCAACTAGAAATTAATCTGGCTACTACATTAAAGAAAAAAAATGTGTTTCTATAAATACATGAACAACAAAAGGAATACTAAGGAAAATCTCTGTCCTCTATGGGATGCGGGGGAAAACATAAAGACAAAGGGTGAGGAAAAGGCTGACGAACATAATGCTTTTTTGCCTCAGTCTTTAATACCAAGACCAGTTGATCTCCAGGTAGACAGCCCCCAGAGGTGGAAGACAGGGACAGGGAGCAGAATGAAGCCCCCATAATCCAAGGGGAAATGGTTAGTGACCTGCTACAGCACTTAGACACACACAAGTCTATGGGACTGGATGGGATCCACCCGAGGGTACTGAGGGAGCTGTCAGAACTGCTCACTGAGCCACTTTCCATTATTTATCAGCAGTCCTGGCTAACTGGGGAGTTCCCAGTTGACTGGAGGTTAGCAAATGGGATGCCCATCTAGATGCTATCCCAAAATGTGATGCCATCCCAGAAGGCGGATCTGGGGAACTAAAGGACTGTCAGTCTGACCTCTGTGCCGGGAAAGGTTATGGAGCAGATCATCTTGAGTGCCATCATGGGACACATACAGGACAACCAGGTGATCAGGCCCAGTCAGCATGGGTTTATGCTTGGTTAAACCACAATAACTGTGTTCAGTTTTGGGCTCCTCATTACAGGAAGGACAATGAGGTGCTGGAGTGTGTCCAAAGAAGAACAATGAAACTGGTGAAGAGTCTAGAGAATAAGTAGGAGCGGCTGAGGGAACTGGGGTTGTTTAGCCTGGAGAAAAGGAGGCTGAGGGGAGACCTTATCTGTCTCTACAACTACCTGAAAAGAGGTTGTAGCGAGGTGGGGGTCGGTCTCTTCTCCCAAGTAACAAGTAATAGGACGAGAGGAAAAGGTCTCAAGTTGTGCCAGGGGAGGTTTAGATTGGATATTACGAAAAATTTCTTCACCGAATTGGTTATCAAGCATTGGAAGAGGCTGCCCAGGGAAGTGCTTGGCCATTACTGGAGGTATTTAAAAGACATGTAAATGTGGCACTTAGGAACATGGTTTAGTGGTGGAGTCGGCAGTGTTAGATTTATGGTGGGACTCAATGATCTTAAAGGTCTTTTCCAACCTAAATGATTCTATAGATAGATAGATAGATAGATAGATAGATAGATAGATAGATAAAGGCACACTGTTATTTCAGCAAAAGCTTCTTTAAAAGTACATAATTATATCTGTGGTTGAAAGAAGTGGCATGACTGAATTGAAATACTTTTCTAACCCTTTCTTTTGTCCATGTGGAGACAGACATTGACTGAAATGTGCATAGCCACTTGTTCTGAATGCACAGGAGAACCATCTGCTCCCAGTGACACTGGGGCATAGACTGCTATTTCTAACACTAACAGAGTAGGAAATTAATATGACATCAAGTGAGTACTCCACATACATGAACACGTCTTCCTGTTGATGCCTCAGGGTCTGCTGTCACGTTCTTTCAATCAGCTGTTCACCTGCAAAGTGCTGTGCACAGAGTCCCAGCTTTTCCAAACACTAATATTTTTGAGAGACTGAACAAATAACATCAGGATTGAGATTCAGATTAGACACAATAAAATCACATGATGAAAAGAACTTATAACTGCAATCAATAACCACGTAACTCATTATTATCCAGCAAAAAAATACCTATCTTATGGATAGAACTCATACTGACCCTGCTATATGTACGTAACGCTCCTTCTCCCGACATGACATTTCAGGGATGTGTTAGCATTTTAACAGTATTGTGAAATGCCACCATGGTATGGAAGCTGTGAAGTTATTCCACAGAGAAATGATTTAACAAAACAGCAAGCAAAATGAAAATAAAGGATAGTCACATTGCCTGGCAAACCTCTAATCTCCAGAGGTCAGCCTCCAGCAGTTCTGCAGCACTCTAAACAATACCATAAATAAAGGTAATTATCTAAATGATGTTATAAAGCTAAGTCAAACATGGCCTTGTGGAGAAATCTCATGCAATTAAATGGGGGAAAAACCTCTAGAATTATGTAGGAAGGAAATAACAATATTTTATTCCATTTTGTAGGATATTATTCTTTATGAAAATCTCCACTACTGTGCAAGAATTATATAGAAAACTGACCATTTTATTTCAATAACCAAATTATTTTTTTAAGAGCATGGGGTGTTTTTCTGTAGCTGGAGTCTATGCTGTTGTCTAATCATAAAACACACAACAATATGTTTGAATGACAGCTAATTGATTTGAGCTAAAATCACAGCAAAGACAAAGCCGTTCACAGATGGTCATAGTTTAACTAAAGTTTCTGACTTCTATGAAAATAACAGACTGCCCTACTTGACTAGAATTTTATGCTAAGTAAGAGGAGTTGAGTCAAATGTGTTTTCTCATGGTAAGACCATGCTCTGTAAGGTCTCTAACCCAGTTTTGTTCTTCATATATTGTATGAGTGGTATCAGAAGGGTGAAAACTAGACAGGAAAGAATTCCTTTGCTGGGAGGACTTCTTGTTGGTGGACATTACAATCTCCTTCCCCTTCCGGTTTCATACCAGAGACAGGGGTGCAGGTGTGATGAAGAAGGGAAATCCCTGATGTCTGCAATTGCTACTGTACAATGTCTATAAAGATTCCAAGTTAATGTCTAAGCCAGAGGTGTACAACCTGAAAGTAATAGAGTTCCCTGGGCTCCAGGTGTTAACTCCCTTTTTGGTAAGGGGCATTCTTTAGTTATATACTTCCATGCATAAAATTAAAGTTTGTGAAAATCCACCTGTATATACTTCTGTATATCTCCATTGTCATGCAATTGTCTTCAAATAATACACTTGAAGACTGAACTACCATTAATTCTTCCTGCCTTACTGTTCCCATTCTTAGAACAGCTTTTAAAGATTAATTTCTTTGCTATAACACTTTCCATCATTTATCCTTAAAAACTAATTTTATTCAGCTTTGTTTGGGCTGATACTTTTTGTCCTTTTTTCCTTTTTAAATTCAGCCATCAGTCAACCCCAGTATACATAATTTCCCCCTTGTCTTTGTAGTTCTGTAGACCTTGAATCTAACGGAATGGAATAGACAAATTACTTGCAGGCATAATTCCCTTGGATATAATGGAGTTACAAAAATTATGAGCTTGTCTTCATGAGAAATAATTGTGCACATCTGAGCATTGTTTTTCTAAGCACCTTCAATGCCAGTGTAGTTAGAGCAGCATAACCTCTCTAATGAGTGAAGCTTAAGACCTCAGATTTATGTGGTCACAGATTAAAAGTGGATGCCAACAGCACTACTGCTCCATGTCTGCCTCAAACAGCATCAACAACAGATTGCTGTCCCTGTAGGATGGATGATTGGATGGCTCATGAAACAGCTCCTCAGCACCCCACATTTCAGTCAATCTGAAATGAACCATCTCGAATCTTTTTACCCTACTATGATGTATTGAATACTGTGAAGTTTCAGGAACTGCTTCCTAACATGTTCAGTGAGCCTTGATATAGCAAGAACCGACTCCATTAGAGAGGGGGGATGAGTGACTGTCCAGTTTTAATCTACCATCACGTATGTACACAAACCTTAAGGATTCACTGTTATCGTCCATACTCCTTTACAGTTTACTTTCCTGCCAGATGGCATCTGTTAAGAAGCCCCATTCGGTGTGGCACGGGACAGTACATTTGGGTAGGGATTTGAATAATTGTATGCCAAGTTTCCTATGATGGTTTTACTTTCTTGCTTGTTTTGAAACCAATGAAATAGAGACAAGTGGTTGGTCTAAGAATGAAAATACTGAGTCACTTCAGTTGTTTAGTCTGTAATGGAGTAAAGGCAGGTTCCTTTTGCTCAGCATCATTTAGAAGGTGACTGTCAAATACTGAGATCTTTTGATAATGACAGTCATGAAGTCACCCGTCTTTGGTAACACAGTGAAGATACTCCTCTAAACATTGTCACATAACAATAACTTCTTCTCTGAGCTTAATTTAAAGATAAATTAATGTTCCTGAAAAGTGATACTTAGTAGAACTTGTTTTTATACAGAAAACAGACAACAGCAGGGAAAACTTCCAATGTTTTTCAGTTTGAGGTAATGTTATACTTGAAGAATGTGGGGTTATTTTGGATTCCATGCCTACTTTGGTTTTGGCTTCTTTTCCCTGCCAGAAGGGATATCAATTGTGATAGAAGGCTAAGTAATAATTATTGGGATTTTTGAGAGCTATTAAACAGTTAGTGTCTGCCAAAAGTTACCACGCACTGGTATCTTAGATACCAGAGCTATTTGACTGTACTTAGCATAGTATATCTCTCTGGGATTTTATGATGTGGTAACAGTTGGCAATTTGTGACTTACTAATAGTGACAACTGGATGTATGAAACCATCAGTTCATTTAGCATCAGCATGCCTATTACACATTCCAACAACATGAAATGAAAAGACAGCTGTGCACTGGTAAACAAATTTTAAAACAATTAAAAATGTGGAAGGTGACTTCTAAGAAAAAAAAATGTACATGGCACTAAAAAATAAAGACAGGGTAATACTTTGTGAGGCTTGAAAACTATTGTCTTTAAGAGTTTTTGAGAATACATATCAGTTAAGGTTCTCATTATCAGCATGGTTGGATTAATATTTTTTGATTAATAGTTCACTTTCCAAGAAATTAAATTTTTGTCAACCTGAAACTCATCAGAAATCTCAATGAAATTCTGCAAATAATTTTGTCTAAAAAAAAAGATGTAATTATAGAAATATTCAGGTAGTCAGGAATTTTGAAAAATACAATTAGAAAAGGCTTTATTATAAAGGTGAACTAGATCTACAGCAAAATTTTCGTACTGTTAATAAAACAGACCTGTTGTTGTTACAGTGTGTATCTGAAGTACAGAAGGAATTCAGCTTCAGGAGTAGAATAGAATAGAATAGAATAGAATAATTTCAGTTGGAAAGGACCTACAACGATCATCTAGTCCAACTGCCTGACCACTTCAGGGCTGACCAAAAATTAAAGCACATTATTAAGGGCATTGTCCAAATGCCTATTAAACACTGAATACACTTGAATAATCCGGTTTTCCAACATAAAGAGAATTTTTTCTGTACCCTTACTGCTACATTATATGATCAAATTTAGTGTGACCAAATGGGAATTGGAATACTTTCTTTAAAGCAGAACATCTTTGGCAGCAAAGACTAAAAAAAGGCACTGCTTGAGGATGCTCTATAGTCTAATGGCTAGCACACCCACTGGGTTGAGAAAAAAACAAAAATAGTGTTGTTGTAAATCTTTGTTTTTAATAAAAAAAGTGTGTGATTTTAATCCACGTCCCTTACCTTCCATGAGAACACCTGAATCATATAGCTACACATGACACAGCCTCAGCTGCCCTCTCCTTCCTGGTTTGGGTAGCTGATTCTAATACACTCATGTCTTTCCCTGCCAATGTTTCAATTAAACCATTTGATTGCTTTTAAACAGAAGCAATTAGCTGTTGGCCAAACAAAATGTTTATTTTGAATAAGAAATATGATTAAATGTTTAAGAAATGTGATTTATATGATTTGCCATGAAAGTCCCATATTTCTAATTCAAGTAATTCTGTTAGTGTATACATATGTATATAAGTATATATCTAGTTACTAAACTAAACAAAGAAACCCCACAGTTGTTTGCACAGCGCTAATGCCAGTTATCCAGACACCTGAAGATGTGTGCCTTCTGTCCATCAATGTCAGTGAAATGGAGAACGCTGTTTACTTTGGTATCTTTTTCTTAAAACCTAAGATATACTATGCAACACACATGTAACCCCCACTGCATTTTAATCAATATTTTGATTTCTTTTTTCAAAACTTTTTTTTTATGACAAAGTATAGTTGTTGATACATCAGCTAGATGCTGGCATTTCTGGCAGGGAAAATAGCTTGTGTCTGCGGTCTGTTGAATATTTTCCAATGACAGATCCCCAGTCACCATAGATGTGGTTGACATCTTGGAGAATTTCCAGAGGAATATACTGGAGAAGCAAAGCAACAAGTTGCTGCAAAGTTACTACAGAGGTTAGTTCCATCTGTCAACAGCTACAGTCATATCACATTTTTTATAGGGATGGAGTTACTTAAAACATTTTTGACAGTTTCCATGAAATACTTGTTTTTAAAAACTTGTAAAGTATATATGTGACTTTAGATAAAATGTTAACATTTAAAGTCAGCAAAAATCCTCCATTGTAATCAAATTTGCAAACAAACAAAAATGCCTATCACAAAAGCATTATTTTCATACAGTTGAGGTAACTATATGTTTATGCAATGCTAAAAAGTATAGATTTAAATTTGTCTAGAAATGTAGTGGGTTAGCCTTGGTTAATAGCCAAACTGGCACCCAGCTGCTCCCTCACTCCCTCCTTCCCTCATCTGGATGAGGGGTGAAAATAGAAAAAACCCACAGGAACGATAAAGCTCATGGGTCTAAATGATGACAGGGAAATTGTATGCCAGCTACTGTCACAGGCAAAAAAGACTCAAATTAGGGAAAATTGAGGTAATTTATTACCAAATAAAATGGATATTTAATTGTAGAATTGGGTGGTGAGAAACAAAAATACAAAAATTAAAAAACCACACCTTTCCTTCCCCTTTTCCCAGGCTCAGCTTCACTCTTGACTCCTTTGCCCCCCCTTCCCCTCCCCAAGCTGTGCAGGGGGACTGGGGTGGGGGGTTACAGTCAGTAACCATTTCTCGCTGTTTCTCCTTCCTCCTCATACTTTCCTATGCCCCAGCATGGGCTTTTCCATGGGCTGCAGTCCTGTCAGAGACAATCAGCTCCAGTGTGGCTTATCCATGGGCCACAGTTCCGTTGGGAATGTCTGTCTGCTCCAGTGTGGAGTCCTCTGTGAGCTGCAGGAAATGCCTGCTCCAGCACCTGGAGCACCTCCTCTGACCTTGATGTTCCCTCTCCAGTTCTGCACTCTGATTTTTTTTAGCTTTCTCTTTGTCCGTCATCTTTTTCCCTTTCTTAAACACATTTTCCCAGAGGTACCACCAACTTTGCTGATGGGCTCAGCTGTGGCTTGCAGTTGGTCAGGCTGTGTTTAGCACAGGACAGTCCCTGACCTCTTCTCACAGAGGTGACACTTGCATTCCCTATGCCACCAAAACCTTGCCATGGATATCCAATATGAGAAAATATGAAAGACTCTATGCAGTCCTGCTGGGAATCAAAAAAAGTGGTACTTTGTTGTCATTTCTTCAAAATATCTTCCACTTAGGTGCACAAATAAGTATTTAGGAGTACCCTGAGCCCTAGAAAACAACTAAATTTCTCTCTCTTCTCCCATGCTGCTTAACCAAATTAAAGTCTCACCTTTCACCTTAGTTATCTGCAGACTCAGAATTATTGCACTTGTGGAGATATACACCATCTTGAGTAACCATGATGCTTAATTTTTACAGTCCACCACCCAACATAAATTCCACTCATAAGCATTTCCTCAATGAAGAAAAGCGTTAGTTTGTCAGTTCCACCATGTGATGGGCCCATAGTATTCTACATGCATATATTCCACCTGCTGGAGCTGGTACAGAAACCTTTGCTCTCCTGCTCCAGGATTAAAATACTAGACACGATTATCTTCTGGCTCACATAATTTTGTAATGCATGCCATCATTGCTTTCAGTGCTATTTCTTTTGGTTTGCAAAGCTCTATGTTTGAAGTGATCTAGACATACTGAAACAGAATCTTAAAATCCAGTAGCTATTGTCATCTTTCTACACTTACCCACTGTTATACAGAGTTCTCCAGAGAAAATTTGTCTTCCTTTTTTTTTTCTTGTCCTGTTTTTCCAGTCCATTGATTTAGATTGTCTGGGGCTTGCTTTATGTAGCACTTCCCTATGGATATTCCCAAAGTATTCTGAATCAGCAGTCACAATTTTTGTGGACAGTCCTTTCTAATAGTTGTTTCAATTTTTAGCCCTTCATAGGATTCTCAAGCAATGTGATGTCTGTCCTCATCCTAGGAAGGTTCCAGTATGCGTTTCAGGACATAAAATACACTTCTTATCCTGTTGTATTCCAACAATGCCATCTCTCTACGTACTGGCAGTCTTCAAGAGTTAAGAGTTCTGGAGTCACAGAGAAAGCGTAGATTTAATCTGAGTATCTGAATTTGAAAGACCAGTGATTTTGGCGTTCTTCCTACTGTTATATTGAACAAGTTCAGTGCACTTAGCAGTGTTGCATTAATTTGCTCAGGTCATCTATCACATCTGACCTATGCACATTGGTGCAAACTTATTCAGGGGTCTAGCCTTAAGTTACCTTCAGGCCATTGCACCCTGACTCCTCATTTTCTGAGATGATTAATAATTAATTTCTTTCCATTTCCAGCCTGAGTTTTTCCTAATTTTCTGACCAATGCTAATTGATTAACTTATGTAAAGAAATGCCATTTTGTCAGAGTTCTAAGAGTAAAGCCAAGCCTTCGGCTTCAGCACACAGCAGCACTGTCATGGTTCCTGCAAAGCTTCAAAAAAAAATGCCACCAGGCTTCCTTACTGCCACACCACCACCACCAAAAGAGAGTGTGACAGGCACATCAAGGTATGCTAAGAACTGAGTTCCAAATGTAGTCCTGAATTATTTATTGACTCTTGTAAGAGAAGTTATACTCTGAATACTGATATCCCAACTTTTTGTAGTCTCAGGCTTCTTTGATATCACTACACAAAAGACAGGGGAGTAGAAAGATTATCTCACGTTAATGTTGGATGCCCTTGTATTAGAATTCTGATATTTCTCTATGAGAATAGGAAGTGACCAATTCAGTGATCAATTATTTGTATAGTATTTCAGACTCCATTTCTACTCTTGCAGAATAAGCCCAGGAATAACAAACTGTCACAAGCGGCTTTCACACAGACATTTCGATTCAGTCTGCTCCTGCTTAATCCCCTCTTACCAGTACCTTACTGTGAAAAATACAAGAGGGGTCATAGTAAGAGATCGGTGATGGTGAGAACCAGGGAGGTAACATTAAGTCACTAACAATGGAATCATCTCAGCCACGTTTCTTCTTTTATGACAGAAGCAGGATTGTGCTGGATATGTGTTGAAAGACTTCTGCAAAATCAGAAGTAGGGAGAAACAACCAATTGCAAGGCTGGACACAGGGGCTTTCCTAGCATTTGCCATAAGCCCAAATTACTAAAAGTCAAAGTGTGATGCAGGGTGAACATGATTCTTTTAGATCTGATTAGGATTGAGATGTATATGGAATAATATTAATTGCCTGATTGCTTTTATCAATCTGAACTGATATGATTTTTTTTTTAGTGTATAAAACAAGAAGCAGTTGTTCATGTAATTTCATGCGTTATTAAAGCACATTGAGTAAGACCATATTCTCAAAATGCAGACTGTACGCAGCTACAGAGAAGAAAACGCAAATGTAGACTTAACTCATCTTTGTATTCTCCTGTTTTTTTTGGTCTGTTGTAAAGGGTAGGGTGGATTGTAGCATAGTTTAGACTTTCTGGCTTGCCTGAATCCCTTGCCCTGCAGAATCCTAAATTCATCAGTAATGCCCAGAACAGTCACAAAGGTTTATGTTGCAAATATCATCACACACCAAACCTCCTGGGGAGTCTGAGAAAAACAACCAACTGCTTTCCCCTTCTTTTTCTCATGGGAGAATTCTCCCAGGGTTAAGACAGACTTTCTAGGTATCCATTTCTACCAATCCAGGAATTAAACAGGAACTCATCTTGTCAGTCTAATTTCCAAATCACATGTGACAATAATGTCAGTTCAGTATGAAAATCTCTGAAAGTCTGATACGGAAACATACTGCATTTTATTTTCATCTAGTTATTTTTCTGCTTTGGATTCCTTATATAAAATCTGCTCAAGGTCACATATATTTGGTGATCTCAGTGAACAGTTCATTAAATTCACCCATTACAGAGTCCAACAATAAATCTTGGGATTATTTTGCACTACTGGGTAGAGTTGTTAGGAGAATGACCTGAACTATTTTAGGCCAAGGTTGAAGGTATTAGCAAACTATGGTGGACAGACTTATTAGGTATTCTGGTCACTGGTACTCTTCCATTTTTGATGACCTCAAAAATCTCGCCATATATACCTAAACACATTCTGTGAAGGAAAAAGACCATGCTATTTTACTGAGCATTGTGTTCCCCTTGGGCCAAGCAGGTCTTATATATATCATGTTTCTACTGAAGCTCGTTTTTTACAACTATGTTATAAATCACTCAAAGTTATGTTTTATTTTTTATGAAAATACTGATATGTTTCTACCAATGTGGAACTGTAGCATGTTCCCGCAGTCAAAACTTAGATTAAAAATTGACATTTGAAAGAAAAGACAGAGAAAGAAAGAAAAAGAATAATAAGGGAGGAGCACTTAAAGTTAGGTACCTGAGTTACTTCTAAATAGGGATTTAAGTGCCATAATATCAGGGATTCAGACGCCTACTGTTTCCATATGAGTGGTCTGAAACACAGAGCCCTGTGTTGGAATCACAGGATCTGTACAGAATACACAGAGAAAGTTATAGGTGACAGAGCAGCCCCCAGACAAATCAGGCTGCTGAAATGGGTTCTACTTATAGCCATCCAGCAGGGACATACGGAAGACAGGATAGAGTCTTAACTGTTGTCCATCTTTATGGCTTACTTGTCTAATGGTTGCATCTCCTTCTGATCCCTCTTTCAAAAGAACGCAGCTGAGCCTTTTCTTTTTTCTGAAAGCTCAGACGGACCTACTCTTCTAAAACACAGCAGGCAGCGAGTGGCAGTGATAGCTTTGCAGAGCCTGTACATTATACTTTACCAGTTGAAACATTACCCCGAAATAGGTGAGATCCAAGTTCATTTCCCCCTTCTGCTTGAAAGAATTGAAACCAACACTCCCCATCACGCTGGGCAGTGCCCTCCCCAGCAGGCTGCCCACTCCCCCAGCATGGCAAGGCAGCAGCGGTCTTCAGAGCTATTCAGCGCTGCAGAAAAGAATGCACAACTTGCCCAGTAAAAGAGGGAAAGTAAAAATAGTGGTGATTTTGTTCACAGATTATAGAAAGCACCTGGATTACAGATAGTCCTGGATCCAGATGCTGCTCTTAGGGATGTTTGTTTCACATTTTACCCAGTGATTGTTTCAAATTACTTCCATGAAGTTACTGAGTCAATATTAGCTTGAGTCAAAATTCCACTGCTAGATGCTCAGGGAAGACAATTTTTATTTTAATGAGACCTGTTATAAATGTCAACAAATAAATGACTAAATACTTGCACAAGAAATGAAACAACTTAGGTGTTTTTTTCTGGAGGGGTCTGCACAGCCTTATCTTGGCTCTGTGTGTCTCTGCCTCGGGCAAGATGCACTACTGCCTCTTTGATGATACTTTGAAAAGTTCATGAAATTCTGATATTACAGAACTTGCTTTGAGAGGCAAGTACAGTATCGCAGTGATATTGTACCACATAGCATAGGCAAAGTAAAGGAAAAATCAAGAATGTATTCTTATGCTTCTTTTAAAAAGACTCTTTTCTTTTCCTTTCTATTCAAGAAATGCAGTAACACTGCAGATATTTATGTAGTATAGGAAGAACAGAAATCCCAAAGCACATTCCAATTATGAATATGTGATTTATATTTTATGAGCAAAAAGAGTTATTTCCCCAAGCACATTGTTTTCTTTTATCTCTGTGCTTCCTTTAATCCTGTCAATAACCCAGCATGCAGCTGCTTTCCGCTCATAGATTTTTGGGAAGATAATAGAAATAAGCATGAACGGTAGATAGAACTATTCATGGGTAACATAAAAATACCTGCTGTTCATCAAGATCTCTGCTTGCTAATTAACTAGAAAAATTGGGCACGATAATTTTTCTGTTTTTTAACTGAAATAGTGGAATATATTAGCATGAAAAATAAAAATAACTTCTTAGTTAAAGGTATAATGAAATGCTAGATTTACATTTGTGTTCTAAGGTGCACAAAATGTTTACTTATTATTCATGGCTTGACAGAGTATTTTAATATTTATATAATTTCAAGTATTAAATTGTTCAGCAAGTTTCAACATACATCATGATGCTATCCAAATTAAAATCATTTGGGGCAGGAAAAAATCATACCTGAGCTTATATAGGTAATAAATGAGGAAGGAGCTGAACTGATTTGATACACTTCAATTTCCATACATGTTATATGGTAGTTTGTAAAAAATGTTCCCTTCCTTCCTATAAAGTGAAGAATCACATTATGGGGTGAGCAACTTGGTAAGGTTTGAAAGGAAGATGATAAGTTTGTTTCTTTATCAACAACAAAACTCCTCAGCTGTAATAAAAAATACCGTGAATATTTTTGCACTCTACTGGTCAAGACAGAATAATATGCCAATGTCATTTCCCTACTTTTCTGTGGGATTTTTGGACAATTACATCTCACTCCTTGTGGATTTTGATCCCTTTCCCTGAAGAACACCAAAAGAAGGATCCCATCACAAATGGGCAGGAGATAAATCTGCTTAAATACATGTTTGGCTGCATTCCATTCATACAGCTTCTCAAATGTCTGAAGTAGTAAATACCAGGCTGGGATGCATACAAAATTATCTAATGATCTGGTTTTATAGCAGCTATATATACTGAAATCCCATTCAAATGAGCGTATGTGGCTAGGGACTGCACAGATGGCCTCTTTGGGATTCAGATTCACCTCTCTCACCTCTGTTTTTTTAGCATTGTAGACTAGAAAATATGGAACATTTTGCTCAAGAAAGGTTTTCCCATACAAATTAGAATACTCCACAAAGTCACAATACCCTCTAATTCCTGGTTTCCATCAAATATTCTCCTATCACAGACATTGCAAAGTTATATAGTAAGTGATTCTCTTTTAGTAAAGTTTCTAAACATCAGAGTAATAGCCGTCAGAGCAACATACTGACAGTCTCAAGAGCAAACACCACAACTTCCTATACCATGAAATCTAGTATGCTTATGAAAAAACATTATACAAATAGTAGAAAACTGGCCTGAGAAACCAGAAGCCCCTACCAACCCCATGCTCCATCACATAAGGATCTTTGAACAGAGAACTACCCTTTGTCATGGTGAATATGAAGCAGGTGATCAGAAGCTGACCTTGAAGATAGACATTGTAATGATTTCTTGTTCTCTGAAGGCTTAACCACTAGAATTCTGTTTGCTTACTGTGATTAAAAATGAGCTATTACCAATATGTGAAGTGGTTTTTTTTTAAGTTATAGGGTAGTAAATATGTCACTTTAATGTAATTCAATAAAATTTGATTGTGCCATGTGTGTCTATTATTTTGAAAACCATAATAAACTTTTAAGTATAATAAAGCTTAGATCAGAAACCAAAGGTAGATAATAGCTGCATCGGTTCTCTGCTACGTGGAGAAAAAGAAACTGCAAGATCATGACATTAAAAACAGAGGAAGTTGACAGTTTTAAGTATTGTTAAAGTCCAAAGTTAAATTTAATAGCACATAATAGAACTGATGAAGCAAAATCCAAATTTGAAATTGAAGTTTGCAACTATATTTAGACAGAATGACCNCCAAAAAAAAAAAAAAAAAGGTGTATATGTGTGTATCTGTTCCTAAATGCGAAGAGTCTTCGGATTGCTTAGGTTTGAAAAGCACAGCAACAGACTTACTAAATTTAAAAAAGAGTAAATACGCATTTTAGTGACTATACTGAATGATTTATTGGTATATAAATGTCAGCCTGAATTGCTGCACCCTTTTACTAAGAAATACTTTCTGATTTGTAATATAAGAGTAATATGCTTTGCATGGAATTGATAATTTTCCAGGCAACTTTGCTTTTGAGTCTCAACTGGATTTCCATGTATGTGATAAAGGGGATGAAACATTTGCTTGTGAGAAGTATTGGTCCAAAGCTGCCAACTATCACAGTAGTCAGAATGGTTTCTCCAGATCTTTACTTCCACTGAAATGTTAAAAATATAGCCTAATTTGTAAATCCTGTGTTACTGAAAACTGTTGATGTGCATTTGCTTCTTTTCTGTTTAAGTTTATTATCCTATAAAATCAATGGCTTTGCTTAAGGACAGTAAGATTTTTTTACATATTTTCAAAATGTGTAATTCAAATAATTATTTTTTCACCAAGCAATCATTAAGTCTGGAAATATAACTGGTTGTGAAGTTATTAAACCTCAAATTTTGACACACATATTTTCCCTTAAATTATTTCTGGGGGAAAAAATTATAATTTCAGAAAAACTTTTCTTATTTGTGTTTTATTATTAATTATTTAACTGAATTTGAAAAAAGGTAACTTAAATCAGAGAAATCTATTCATGTCAATGGATAAGGGAATGTTCTGTATTTTCTATGAATATGGGAACTCTTTCCTTCATATTTCACTATAGGTGTCTAGGAGTTTAGTTTAATGTGAAGTTCTTAACAACAAGGTAGAGTGATGAATTCAGAAAAAAAATGACGTTGGTAAATATATTATGTTAAACAAAAAAGTGGTTTTACTTTTTAACTTTGAAGATGCCAGATCCAGGCTCAAGCCAAAAAAAAAATAAACTGTTCTTTTTTATTAAGGTTACCAAATAAGAACAAATGCAGCAAAATTTGGCATCGAATTTAAGATATCTGATCATGATTTCTTCATAAAGCAAACCAGTAAGAAACACAGAAAAAGTGAAGGTTCTATAATATAGCATGTGTAGTATAAGCAGCGAGAGAAACAAAACAAAAAAAAACCAAAATAAAATCTTTGACAAAACTTTACAGGATGAATCCTAAAAGTAAAAGACTTCCAATTGTGGACAAAGAAAATAACTCTTACAATTGTGATTCCACTTGCCAGCTAAATGGACTTTCATACACTTTTTGTAAATAAGAAAATATTATCGGTTTAGAATTTCTATTTAAATATCAGAAGTGTTTGTTATCTGCTTAGGCCAAAAGTACATATTATTTCAATTCAAATAATGTCTAAATTCTCAAATTACAGACAGTAAGACCCAAAGGAAAACAAAATTGATTTGTCTGGCACTACTGACTGTATTTATAACCTGCACCAAACTTCAAGGCTAGATCTTGCACATACACACTTACAGGTAGTATTTTATCCAATCATTCCTCAGCAGTGAGTATTATTGATTGTGTTAGGAAAAAGCTTTAATATCAAAGGCCACCAAACAAGTTCTAATAAGTTTTTCTTTGCTTTCCTTTCCTAAATTCAGTCTTGAACTACATATGAACAACCAGAACTACATATATGAACAACCAGAAGCAGACTTTTTATGACTGGTTTATAACCATCTGAAATTATAGAGCTGTTACAGAAGAAAGTGCAATACAGCTCACATTTCAGCATCACGAGCAGAGCTATTACAATAAAAATTTGAAAATTTGGAACTATTATTGCTACAGCTTGGAACAGCATTTCCATTATTTTCTAACTTATTGTATCAATTTTGCATATTAATTGTTATAAAAAGGGTTACAATATGTGTTCTAATAACAAAACAGTTCTACTGAATGAAATTGCAGTTTAATAAAAAACAATTCCTTATATGCTATCAGAAATACATCCATCTTTCATAGATTTGTAAAATGGGTTTGCAATAAGAAAATAACCACACACAGCATTGCAAAATTTTCCTAAGCTGAAAAATGTTTCAGTTTCTTCAAGTCTCACACTGAAAAACTGGTGTTTCTAATACATATGGGAGATCCATTCCAAATACAGTTCCTAGAATACAATAGAAATGTGTTTATGTATTTTAAAGAATGTTCATCACATGCATTACTTGTACATTTTAACAAAGCTGCCCAGTCCTGGGAGTAGCTTTAATCCAGAATGATCCTTAAATTTGGTCTCTGGCATCCCTGTTATCCTCAAAGGCAGCCTGAATTTGCTCCGAGTTTAGTATGTAATCTATATTTAGGCTACTTATAAATCTTTTTTCCTTAGAGCACACGAGTCTTCTAGGACACGTTCATAACCATCCTCTCTGTCTGACCTCCTCTCATGAGGTGGTGGCAGAGACCAGTGGAAAAGGTGGAGACAGAGGTATAATGTCTTTCATTGTGGTAGGTAAGGTCATCTTTGTACAGTTTAGAGTATGTGTTCCAAATACACGGCATACCAGGGTTTGCCTGCTTAGAGGTCTCACAAGAAACAGGTTGCTGGTATTTCTGCACATTGTGGATAGAAATGTATTTGGACTGAGGTTTGCAGAGCAGGGTAGATTCTGATAAGACTTCCTATTCCTGAAAAAAATTTGGATCCCCTTTTTATAAGTTGTTTGGTGAACTTATACTAGTGAATTATACTAAATTGCATTGTACAGAGCAATTTAAAGTTGTCTAATGCTAGTAAAACAGAAGCCTAATAGTTCACACTATCAAAGCACCTTTTGTTCTATTTTTTTTACTGTTATAAAGCCAGCAATTGGGTAACCTTCTAACATCTACATCCAGCTGAATCTAACAATTTTTGTTTGGAACAATACCCTAGCTTTCACAAAGACTTTTTTAAAAAACATCAGTGGAATCTCCAGCCTGTCTACTTGACAGGATACTCCAGAATAGTGAATGTGGGAAACTGTTCTGGTAAGTGTCAGAGTGTGATTCCAGGGACCGCAAGAACTACTTTTCATATGGACTTCCTTGTCTGCTCACACTGTAGAAAGTACAGTTTGACCAAGGACAAGAAAAGTCACCCTGCCCTCCACAGTCCCATGTCTTCCTAACGCTATCATCTACTTCTCACACCTAATTTGTGCAGGTGTAAGCACCATAAAACATGCAAAGCAGAGAACACCTAGATGTCAAAGTTACGTTTTAAAATATTTTCAGCACAGATGATGTCAGAACAATCTGATAGGGTGTTGTTTTATGTACTAATTGCAAGTATGTCCTAATGCTGTGACTGTAGGGTTCTTAGATGAAACAGTAATTCATAGATTTTCTTCCTCTCCTCCATAATCTGTAATAGTTACCGTGTAAGAAACAATACCATTGGTTCAAATCACAATGTTCAATATGATGTAGAGGTTAGTATATTTACTCTTAAAGAAGCCTCTACTTCATTAAAGGTAGAAATGTTCACTGCATCTAAAAGAACTCTATTATTGTGGTCACAAATCTAATTTCTCATCTAAGAGAATTTTCTTAAATTCATTGTAATGATATTATCAACAAGTACAGTACAAACGGAAGCTACAAATGTGAATTCACACACCAGAAGCAGTTAACTTGCTTTCCATTTTCACCTTCACTTGTTTTGATGTTTAACTTTTAACAATTTGAGCCAATTTGGTTTACAGCCAAATAATAAACTACTTAGCTGTAAACTAAAATTCCATTAAACATCATTTTATGTCCAGTCAACCAATTTGAACTCAATTAAAGGCATCTTATAACACCTTCTCATTCATGTTAACACAATCTGAAGTAAATTAAAGCATCATCAGTTTAAACATGTGCATAGGATATATAACAACAATCAGTAGATCATTTATGGAAATAAAAATACAGCAGATGCTAAAAAATATTCTAATATCTATTTTCTGTGCAGTGATCTAAATCTTTACATTGATCAGTGCATTTTTATTAAGTTGACAAATAGAACGTTGAAGCATTAAAGCCCTTACATCTAATGTAAATAATTCTTATATTTTTTAGGCCTATTGAATGAAAAGAATGAATTTCTTGATGACTCAGAGACTGAGATTTTGTTCTATATTTTTAATTGTCGAGTTTCCTCATGGGTACTAATTTATCTTGTCTTTGATTGCCAAGATAGGAACATCACTTTAGTTCTATCATTTATTATATCATTCCCAAGCAGAATAAAAGAATTTGCAGGAACAATTAAGTAACAGAATGCTCTCTCATCTGAGGCCTATTTGGTCACAATATAAGAGATTAACTAAATGTGAAGATGTGAGAAATGGAAGCTGAATGACTGATAAGTTTGGGGAAGGACAGAGTTACATAGAGAAGCCAGATTTTGTTCACAGGGTGTGCATAAATTTTAGCACCTTTGAAATGATTGTCTTGATAAAAGAATAGTTTAATTTTTAAAGTTGAGTTCCTTTTTTATTCTTATTCAAGGTGGGGTATGTCATGCAGTTACTAACTGGAAGGGCTGAGTGCCGTCAACAAAGAGGGAGTGACAGGTTAAGAGAACAACACAGAAATGACTGCTTTCTGATACTGAACTCTATTATACCAAGCTTCTAAGCAAGACCAGTGGACCAGAGGTTCCATCCCCCAGACATTTTCCTTGTATGAAAGAAAGAAATTGAGAATATACAGTGAGATGAGCAGTGGGGCTGCAGCATTGCACCATGCCAATTCAGCTGCTTGATACAGAGAGGGTTGCTCATGTTCTGATACCCTGTTTGTTTTATTTAAGGTCTTAATTAGAGATCTTAGCTGTTACTGGGGGGAAAGAGGACTGCATTCTAGAAAAAGGTGTTAGCCATACCTTTCCTGGTTTTTGGAGTCTAGTTTTTCATATCTCCTTTATGTGAGAGAATTGTAAACTGAAAATCTGGATCCATCCATCCTGAATACTCACAGATTTATTCTGTGTGTTTGTGAGCTAATTCAAGGTGTAGCTACTCTGTGCTGCTCCCAAATGAAAATAATGATTTTAGATATTTCTTCCATCGTTTTGTTATTTAAAATCTCTTTTATGTTGCTTTATAATCTACAGAGATTGTTCCAGAGCCCAGCATAGGAAATGAGGAGAAAACAAGGAGTAAAAATCAATTTTTGCTGCTACCATACCTCTTCTACAGCTGAAGAGGTCGGCTCTAGACAATTTAATGAGTGCAGTATCTGCATGCCATATAAGGAGAACATTTTGTTTTTCATGTAGAAGATGTATTTAAACTCATGGCACCATTTTTTGAAAACTTTTAAGCAGCTTTGATGCCTGTATGGAATTTGTGCCCATGTTCACCTGTGTGCATATCCTGAAGTCCAAAATTTAGACATTGCCAAGATTTCCAAAATCATGACTTGCATACCACCAAATCTTGTGAATAACTAAATGTTTTCGAAGAACACGCACTGACATGGGACTCTGCAGAATAGTTTGGTACTCAGTCTAACATTCTCTTACCCCTACTGCAGTTGAGTTTGTAAAGAGCAAGTTCTCTCACAAAGAACGCATGAAGGAAATCAAGGTTTAGGTGATGGCACAGCAGAAGCATCATTACTTTTAAGGACTTTTGCCAATGACATGAGATGAAGGAACACCTGTCCCTACTCAGTGTTGTTCAGTGCTGGTTTTAGAGAAAAAGGAGAAGTTGTGTTAGAAACAGGGGTCAGAATCCAAGTATCATCTTCCTAGTTAGTGTCCCCTCTATCTACAGTCCTGCCTATCTTTGCTTGCTTTTTCTCTCTGTTTTCAGAAACATTACATATTTTACTGCAGTGACATGCTTTAAGGTGTGGGTGTGATTTCTTCACTTTTGTGGTGACTTTATTTCTATAAAAATTAGTTACAAAGCTAGGTAATATATGAAATAGGTTTATGAGAGAAATAAACAGGAAACTGCAATGCCCAGCCATGATATAAGTGCCCATATGTGTACAGGAGTACACATTTGCTTTCCAAAGGTAGTGAAAATATGGGCATCTATAAATTTCCAAGCACCTGAGAGGACTTGTGGCTGGACTGGGTTACTTGAATTCTGTGAAAGTGCTGCTTTGGGTACCTAGGAGCTTTTGTGAATCTAAGCATAAATGAAATTTGAAAATAGACTATATATCACACCAGAAAAACGTTGCTGTAAGCAATTCACAGAAGTCATTGGCAAAGTCAGGCTAAGAACGACAGCGCTGTAGTCTTTGAAGCAGTTGATGTAGACTGCACTATTTGGAGTGCAACATGCTATTGGCACAGGATACTACTCTGACAGCAAACACTGTGTAGCTCGCCAAGTCAAACACTGTCACCAGTGCTGTATCCATAAGAGCAGAAGCTAGATGTTAGCCTGCCTGGAATATTTGTAAGATTACTTTTGACTAATGAGCTGAAGAAGGAGGCGGCAGTTAATCACCTTTAGTGCTTTTAAGAACCTCGCTATGCTCACCACATACTGCAGTCACTCTTGAAGCTGGTGCCTTAAAAAAACGCAGCCTTCCAACAGTACTGTTTGTTAGCACAGTATGTCATGTAACAGAACAGCTGGGAGGTTTAGTAGCACTCAACAGCAAGCAAAACAACAACAAAAAAAAAGACAAAAAAGGCACTAAGTCAAAAGGCACACTTTTGACATTGCAATGGTCTTTCCTACAATCTCTTGCCACGTGTAGTATTTAGTAAGCATTCTCTTCTCCCAATATGTAATTTGGTATCAAAAACATCTCTGTGTTAGACTATTGTCCAGTCCTTTGAACTTATTCAAAACCAACCTGCTTTGAAGACTGACTGTGTAGTGGAGGATTATTAGCAACTGTTTTTTTTTTTTTTCGTGCTGAAGCAGTATTACATGACTCTAGAGTTCTCTAACTCATATGTCAGAAGATGGACTGTATAGATAGCACGGCTTGTATCTCTAGATTTCCAGTGCCCTCAGAGGACAGGAGAAAAATTTATTCTGCTGTACTCTGATGTTTAGGGACACTTCATGTGAGGATTATAAAATCAAAAAGCAGCAACAACAAAATAAGAATGCTCACAGAAAAGCCCCAACAAACCCAAACAAATCAAACTGGTAAGACTTGATAGCTCTGCAGTGATTTCTCCATCCTGACAGCTTGGAAGAGAGAAGAGAGGTAGCATATCTGTCTTTCTTGGGTTTTGATTTTGTTGCCATTAAAAACATAGGCTGGAATGAAAATGACAATACATTATTAACTTTTTTCTGGAAGACCTGATGAATCATAATTTCATCCAATTGCTGCAGTTTTGCCTTTATGTAGCATTAAACATGAACACTTTGTAAATCACCATCATTACATCACCATTAGAATATTTTTGGTATGGTGCTGACAGCATAAGATGTGATACAGATACATGGAAAACTATCTACAGTTTCTACCCAAGGGACCTCATCCAGTTAAACACACAACATAAATCCATTTCGGGTATTTTTATTGGTTAAGAAAAGATACCATCTTGAAACTGGACAAACCTTTAGTAAGACCATTGGTGAATTCTTTAAAAAGCAATTTGAGTTAAAAGAAGTTAAAGAAAAAAATGTAAATCAAAGTACCAGGGCAGCATGAAAGGCAATGACAGAAATTTTGCAATTGGAAAGAAGGGCCACACGTTGATGTGTCCAAAAGATATATAGCATTGATATCGAGATCTTTGTGCTTTGATTTTTTCCTCTCCTTTGAGAAAACTTGCTCTTTTACTCTGATTACGAGGGCAGCATTGAATAATATCTCAATCTCTCTGATTTGTCAGAATTTCAAATTCACATTCAGGACAGCCATAGTAGATCCTCCAGCATTGGTTACTCATTTGATAGGAGCAAGGGGCAATTTGGGGAGGAAAGCTGGAAAGAGGCAATGATATCATGATATGACATAAAGAGTGATTCTCTTCATCCTAAAAAGATGCTTAAAAAAGTCTGATGATTTTCATTCAAGAAGTGCTTTATTTGTCTCCATTGACTGTATTTAAAGACCTGTCTTGGATGTTGGAATTTACACTGTAAGCATCTAAGTCAGAAGAGATTAATCTTATTTCAGGACATTAATTAAAAACTGAGCAGTTTTTCATCAGTAACTGGGTTTTATTAACAACACCATTAAAACTGCCCCTTTTAAAAATACATTGCAATTAGAAGTTTCAAAACAATCAAAGGAATAGTATAAAAAGCATAAACATTATCCATTTGCCTACCTTTTGAATTGTTTGTATTTTTGTCCTATATTTTTTTCAATGTCATAGTAGTGATTCTGGCCTTCAGCCTTCAAGAAGCAAATACATCTCCCAGAAGACTTCAATCATATCTGCTAGTCTCATGTAGATGTTTCAGTACCTTACAGTGTCTCAAATCACACTGAATACCTAATGTTTAGTGAGCTGAATTAATTCTGTGACTGTATGACATATAGGATAATGGAGAAAAAGGACCAATACCATTACCAAAAGTGGAAGCATGGGTTTTTCCTTTCTTTAAAAAAGATTAAAAGTACCTTCATAACTTAATACAGTAACTATTGCAATCCACCTTTTTTATAGGTTGTCTTAAAACATCTGAAAAATAATATATTTGAAGACAAATGCACTCTTTATTAGATGTAGCAGTTAGGTGCACTTTTATATGTCTGAAATTGTGCCAGTAATATTTTATAATAAAAAGGCAAGATTCTATGCCCTCATCTGTGTATGAAGCTTTAAAGAAAGAGAGAACATTGAAAGAAGTGAGCAGTTGGCTAAATGCCTGGGGTATTACAGTTCACCATCAGCAGAAAGCCAGAGCAAAGAGATGTCATTTGGAACTCTGTCTAGGTGTAGGCATGGTCATAGGTGAAAATGGTTCTGTTTCAAGTCAGTTCCAGACAGTGCCTGTCTTTTACCTGTCTAATGATTTTTTGCCAAGAGAAAATCACCTCCAACTTGATAGGAAGTCAAGCTTGGAATTCATTTTTAGGATAACTTTGGCTTTTAGAGTGTGGTTAGCAGTTTCAACTTCACATGCATGCCTTAGTACCCTGCAAAGATTGGAGAGCCCAGATGGAACATTGTCTCTCTCCACCTCATGCAGGAGGTACCAGCTAAATCAGACTGAAAGAAGGGGCTCTATGGACAGACCCTGATCCAATCCCTACTGAAGGCATCCAAAGGATTCCCAGGAGTTGAGTCAGACCACCAGCAGAATGAAGTCAAACGTGAAAAAAAAAAAAGAGTGAGTGGATCACAGAGTCAAAGCAATAATGTGGAAGGTGTGGTGATTCTGCAACGCCTCCCCCATAGCACTGGGGTACTTTGACATTGATGGGACACAAACCTTGATCTGATTGAGAATCTTAGTACATTGCCAGTGAAACAAAGTGTTTCCCTTCACTAATTGCTATAACAGATGCCTTATCTGGGTTGAACTTCAGCCAACTGGGTAGCATCCAGGCCTCAACCTCTGCCAGACTGAAAAGAGACTGAAGAAAGAAAACACTGTCTGGGTCAAACAAAAACATGTACAACCTCAGAATTTCCCCAGATTCACAGAGCTACAGTTATTGACAAAAAGAGGCTGGAACAGAATAAGTTACAGGATTGAACCCCAGTTCAATTTGCTTCAGATAGAAGGAGAGGTTGACTAGCAGCGTCCCACAGTGCTGACTTGAGAGAAAAGAACAATACCAATTTGTGAGTGGCATTTTGCCAGGTCTCACAGGTCCTGTCAACAGTTCTTCACAGCTAACTGTTATCAAAGATCAAGTTGCATCAACAAGATACACAAGCTTCAATATAGCTGCCCTGGTGAAAGATCAATGGTCATTTGGGTGATTTCCTTTACTTTTGCCAGTATTTGCTCTTAAACATGTGAGGGTCATCCAAGAAGCCTGAAGTTTTCTCATGTTGTGCTCACATTATCTTTTCATTGTTATTTCCCAGAAAAGGCAGACAACATGAGATACTAACTGGAAAGGATGAAGGCTATAAGGAATTTCAATCATCACAAAAAGACTTCTAAGAAGAAGCATAAATAGATTGCACGTTTTAATAAGAGACATGGAAGTATTTTCCAAAAGAGGTACACAGAGGTGATAGACAGTGAGTAGGGTGTATTTTACTACATAGTGGGCATTAAGATCCTGGTTATCAGCTGCTGAGGACCTTGCATGGAGATTAAGACCAGTGAGTTTGACTGCTGTGATAATTAGTTCTTGTGGGTTTTGTCATAGAACCCTGTTCAGGAGAGCATTTAAGAAGGTGGCATTTTCACAAACGTGAATCATCACAGTTTGATACAAGATATAGACTTAAGTCATTTGCCCAATTAAGGCCATAATATTTCTATACATATCTACAACACAGAATTCTGTATAGTATGAGACCGTCCTGACAGTTCAGATAATACAGGTTCATACTATGTGCTGGGATAGTGTAGCATTTTTGTTATGCATTTAGTGTCCTTTTGAAAAATTTGTACTAGATGTGAAAATTGGGAGCCTGACACCCTACCTCCTGACACCCTGCCCCTTGAGCAGTGTCGGCAGCGTAGACTGACTGCCAACACCCTGCCCCCTGCCCGACATTGGCAGCATAGGCAGGACTCATGTAGGGTATGCTTCTCTCCAATCTCACAATCACTGGTAGAACCAAGGGGCGGCACGACTCTTACCTGCATTCAAAAGGCATTTGCACCATTGGCTGTTGCTGCCAGATGACATAGACACCACATGTCCCTGGCAGTCCACTGGAGCAATGGCATCGCTTATGATCTTGTTCTCGCTACAAGTGATTGGGTGAGTTGCCATATGGGTGCATTGTTGTTCATCTCTCTTACTGCCTCAATAAAGCTTTGTTTTATAACTTGTGGTCAGACTCCATTACTGTTCAGACCACAGAGACATTTCTCCTTTGTCTAAAAATATGGTTCTACCATAAGTTTGACATTGTAATGTTAATTCACTAAAACAATTTCTCAGGTATCTGTCATAGTTGCATCTGGGTACCAAAGCATGTATGTAAATATTTTATACATGTTTTTCAATTTGTAAAGATTTTGGATGCAGTTTACCTATGGATTCAGATTTAAAAATGTTTCTACTCTATGATTTCAGTGGCTGTTGTAAGCTTCATTGATGCTGGGATGAGAAATGCAGACGAAAGCAGAATGGATGCCAAGACCCCTCTGCCAGATATGACAGGCGGGCTTGCTTTGCAATGTAACGCTACATATTTTAGCTTGTCACTTGGTTAGTGTAATTTTATCCCATTTTTTTTTGCATTTTAATGAAAATATTGAAATTCAAAATGACATGCCTACCTGCTCAGTCTTAATATAGTTGGATTTTCAAAACAAACAGACTAAAGATATACTTTTTTTATTCTAGCAAGAGATTTTGCTGTGAGACTCTCTCTTCCAAGTTATGAATTAAAGACGGAGTTGGTCGGCTTGAATTGAACGGTTATGAATATACACAATGTAAAATGCAGTAAACACACTTTGCAAAGCATCATTTTCACCTGGAAATGACACTTTTCTGGTTCAAGGTGGTAAACTAATTTAGAGATGCTTTGTTGCAGACTGAAATCATTGCCCACAGGTCAATTCATGCTATAGGGGTTTTCTTAATGGCTGGTTCATGAAAAATCAGCTTGCATGTCTATAACGTGATTGAGCACACCATCAAATAACCATTTCAATGACAACCACCAAAAACCCCAACACCAAAACCCCCCAAAACCCATCAAAATTCTGTGTTATACATTTAACAGCATCGTGGGTTTAGCCCACAAAGGATTAAAACATGAGAGACAGTGACATAAGAATTTATGCCCTAAACACAAGAGCAAAAGAAAAGTCCTTTTCCTGTTTCATCTGAATTTTTTTAATATAAATTATTTCATCCCTTTGCCTCATTCCCCTCCTAAGTCAACCTAGAATACAAAGTATTAAGGGAAAACAGTAGAGTGCTGCAGGGATTTAATTTCTGTTTGCTATATAGCATTAAAAAAAGAAATTATGTTTTTATGAGAGCAGAAAAGAAAAAATATCTTACACTAAATATTTTTTGTGAGTTTATGGTGATTGGTAGAAGTATTAGAATTTTCTAGAACTCCTTTTACACACAGGTAGAGCACACGTATACAGCCTCAAAAGAGTATGATCATTAAATTATATAATGTATAATATAATTGAGCATTTGGGTTGAAAAGCAGCTTCTCAAAAATGCCTATTAGTCAACTTCCCAACTGAATGACTCTTTACTCATACAAATATAAATAAATAACTGTTTATTTCCAGCAGACAGGGGGAAGACTCAATGAAAAAAATCCCCATATATTTACTACACTGACACAAAAAGTGAGAGATAAAGTCTTTGGGGTAGTTTATGTAAAGCACAATGAATGTCAGTCAAAGAATGCACACAGTCCTATAGACTGAATAAATAGTAAAGATCCCCTAAACTTCAATGCTCTTTATGCCTTCCATGTGGACCCTATTGAGAAAACAAACAAACATCAGGGAGTGTAGTGATAGGAGGAGGGGTAACAGTTTTAAACTGAAAGAGGGTAGATTTAGGTTAGATATTAGAAAGAAATTCTGTATTCTGAAAGTGATTAGACACCAGAACAGGCTGCCCAGAGAAGCTGTGGATGCCCCATCCCTGGAGGTGTTCAAGGCCAGGCTGGATGGGGCTCTGAGCAACCTGGTCCAGTGGGAGGTGTCCCTGCCCATGGCAGCGGGGTGGGAACTAGATGATCTTTAAGGTCCCTTCCAACCCAAACCATTCTATGGTTCTATTATTCTATGAACTTGTTCCATAAAAATGCATGTGAGATTTATTACTGTCTACATGCTCTGGAACCAGGCAATGGCTTTACTTAGTGTTGGTTCAATTTCCTCTTTCTCCTTTTATTCTTTCCTCCCCTCCCTCTTTTCCCTGATGATTAAAGGCATCTTGACTATACAAATTTGGGGTGGTCTAATAAATATGACCTGCAACAGGAAAAAAAAAGTTTCAACAAGATATCTGTGCTTTTCAATGGAACAAATGTGTTTTAACATGGCCAGGGCACCCCACAGCCTGGTCTCTTCCAAGCTGCTGGCAAGATTCATTAAGGTGGTGCCTTTAAAAATACCTACTACTTAAGGTGTGTGTAACTGACCTCATATTTTATATACGAGGTCAACAAGCATGCCTCCATTTCAGTTACAAGTAATTCCACCTCCAACAGCTGCCATTTGTGTGATAATCCCCTTGTCTCTTAAAATTAGTTTGGCTCCTATGATCCCACACCCTCCTTCCGCTTTACCCTTTGGTTCCTGAAGTTTTGAGAGCCATCTGGGCTCATCCAGAGTTGCCTGTATGTCCCATTGGCAGCATTTTCTCTTCAAAGTGTTGCTCCATTGCTTTGGCACCTGAGGGTGTGGAGTGAGTGAAGGCATTTTGAAAGGATGCCGGTACATTGCACAGGCCACTGTGCAGAGTAGCTCTAGTTCAGAAAACAAAGAAATGAAGTTGAATATGAAACAAGAACAAAAACTTTCCTTATTGGCTGGCAGAGACCCTACCAATTCGTCCTTCATGGTCTCTGCATAGTCAGAATGGATAGTACATAGTTCTCTGTACAGAACTGAGATGAAGCTGAACACCTGCTAAATTGTATTTCTTTCCAAGGGCATTTAGAATACAGCAAGACATGAAAAATATTTATCTCCATGTTTGCTACAGATATAGGAGGTTCCTTTTTTAAACATGGATCTTTGTCTGTGTGTGTGTTTTCATTGGGGTCCTGAGGAGGGGATTCAGATATAGCACAGACTTTCATTTTTTACAGCAAAGCTCCTTACTGAGTGGAGCTCCTGCCTTTTTCAGCTCTTGAGTCATCCATGTAACCATTTCAGTGCTCCCACCTCTCTATGATGACAATTCCCAACAGCTTTTGCTCTCGTGTGTATTTTATCAGTCATTTATCCCCGATGATTTCTTACTCTTGCCATGGACAAGTCTGGTGAAGAGGCTGGAACAGCCAAGAACTGGGTTTTTGTTTTTGAACCAAAACTTGGTATGAAGCAGTATCATGACAGCTGCCATGTCTCCTACCTGGCGAGAAACCTACAAGGAAGGCACTGTGTGCCTCTGCTTCCAGTGTACTTTTCCAGTTCCTGTGTTTTGTGGCACTAGGCTTGGGCCTGGCATGTGCCCCATTCACCCTCAGGGCAACCAGGAAGAACTCAGAAACTTCTGGTGGATTCAGCAGGTAAATATATTAATTGAATGTTTTGTGGCTGCATACCCTGCTTGTTGAACTCTTAGGCATGAGGCCATACATCTTTTTCAGTACGCCATCCCTTCCTGGTGTTTTGTACATACTCAAACAGGCAGACTTTGAGTTTGGGATGTAACTTGAAACAGATGGACAATTCCTTACCCCAGACACCTTTGCTGCCTTGTTCTCCCTCTCTTGTCCAAAGGCAGAGACAAGCCCGGGAAGACAGTTACTTGGCAGAATGATTCCTAGAAAAGGTTCATATGGGAACCCTCAGCACATCTTAGTGTTGTGCTCTAGAAATAAGAAGCACAACTCATGTCTTTTCATGAATTCCAAAACCTGGAAGGCTGCTTTTAAGCTACTCATGTACCTAGATAGGTATTCTAGTGCCAATTATCTGAATCACTTGCTTGGGGTTCACAGGTAGGGCACAGGACTTATAGGAAAAACAGGTCATTTTGCAGAGGAAGCCAGAGGCCAGGTGCAGTGTCCAAGTCATCTAAAATAGTCATGGATTTTTAGGCAACTTAATTCGACTCCCAAACATGTCCTAAAATGTATGCACAAGTCTTAGGGGGAAAGTATGAGATAGATCAAGAATAACCATTTCTTTCCTGGTTATGTGAAACAGAATTGTTTGGCTTTGAAGTCATAAAAAAAACATTACTTGAGCTGTATTTGTTAAATTTATTACCTTTTTTTTCCTTGAAACCAATCCAAATTAGATAGTAAAAGAGTTTTGTAACGCTGCTGAAATTTGCACAATTTTTATTTTAAAAGTTTTTGAAAGCTAATTTTGATTTACATTGGCTGAGACATCCATTTTATGTTTTTCTTTCAGAATCAGTTAAAACTTTGAATTAGCACTGAGTGAAAGGCCAGACTTGTCATTGAGTTATAGGGTGATGGAAAAACTAAGGTAACTAGGTATTTTGGGGACAAAACTTCTAACACTGACTTCTAATTTTGAGGATATGGATCTTCAATATGGGCAAATGACAATGAAATATTACTTCTTGAATATAAGAAACCAAAAGCCAAATTCCTGAGCTTAAAATATAGCTGTGCTTGATACACAGCTTTATAAAGTGGAATGCTACAGTCAGATTTAACTTGCAATGTATCATGAACATCAAATACTCAATCTGAAGAGTTTAAAAAAGTTGAACAATTTTTATAAGAAGTAAGATTATATATGGTTTTCACAGCCATAACAAAGTTAATCAGAATTCATAATTTGAAACATAAACTCATGAGCGGAAAATTTGTAAAGGTTTTTCCTTCCATGAATATTGTTCTTATCTATGTTTACATCTCTTATCCTCTAAAGCAAAAGCCATGACAAGGAACTTATAGATGTTTTTCCAATTTGTAATAAATCCTATGTGCTAAATTCTGATTCAGTTAAATTTTTGGGATTATTCTGGTTTTACCTAATTTTGCAGAGATCAAAACCTGCTCTGGTGGACATAAAACATTTTTTGCAAGTCTAGTGTTACAATTTAAGAATTAACTTAAATGTAATGTTAAATCACATAAGAACCTAAGGAGACAGTTATGGATTTACTTTAAATGTACATATAAGACAAACATCTTTGAAATTCTAATGTGTTTTTATTCTATTTTCATTCAGCCTGTACTTATCTGCCTGCCCAACAGTGCTTCTTATCAATTTCACCAGGTGCAGAGCAGATAGCTAACAGTGAAAGATTAGAAGCATCTCTAGAGTGAAAATAAAAACAAAATAGCTTCCTAAATTATCTAGCATCCTTTTCACAGTTACTGGAAGATAATGATACTTGTGTAATTACTGCTTTTATCACAAAAAAAAAAAAAAAAAAAGTTTCAGAATCATTTGCAACTTGCTTGCTCAGATTTCTACCATAAGAAAACAGTCAGGAAATCTACATGCAAAAAGATTTATTTCTCAATATTGTAGTTAAATTATTCCTGGTTGTATTCTGAAATAGCTAATAATGTCACTTAAAACATGTAAAGACTAGCTATATTTGAAATGTTTACTCATGTGAACAGTATTGTTGTCTCTACTTTTTCAAGTACTACAGGAAGTTAAGACTACCAGTGCTGTTCAGTTTAGGTTCCTTTGCACCAAATGTATAGAAACTTACATTGTATGCTTTACTTCACAAAGTACATGCATATATTTTAGCACAAGCAGAGCTTGTGGTTTGTAGTTTGGGTTTTTTTTTATTGTTTTTTGGTTTTTTTTTAAATTTCTCCACAGTATACACATATCAAAGTTCTGGGGGAGTGTTTTTCACCAGTTTTTATCCAAAGTGTCACACTACCGGGTTTTTGCTTCTTTTCTTTTTTCTTTAAAAACATGTATAACTTCATATAAGGTATCTCATTTACTTGTAATTGGACAGAGTAATAGTCTGCTATGGGTTTAATTGTTGAATTATCAATTTTCTCCTTCAGTTCTTAAAAAAATCAAAATTCTGCTAAAAAAAACCCCAAACAGTGGATGCAAGAAACCAGATGTTTCATCACTTCTAATTGATAGCAAAATCGTTCTGGAATCTTTCATGTAGTTCCTATTGGCAAGAAAACTAATTTTACATAATCAAGCAGAACGCCTGCTGTGCAAGAGGTCTGGCTTTCAGACCTAGCTGGCAATATCGTTGTGATATTATTAGCAGTAAAATGCTGTTTTAAACAGCAGCAAAAATATGGGATTCTTTGAAATAGTTCAGGTAAATAGTTACTGCAATTTTAAAATACGGAAATTTTTAGTATTATTTTAAGGAATCTGTGTTGTGGATAAATGTGCCAATTTGAAAACATGTCATTGGGAGTAATGGCCATGAAGATGATGTGCATTTGAAACATCTTAATTCAAGTAGTCCTAATATACAGAAAAATAGTCACCTATGGCAATAGTGCAATTATTACTGCCCCAGGAGCAGTGGCAGATTTGACTTATCCTTTCAATTTTTTTTTAAATTTTTCTCAGAAGGCTTCTAAGTCAGTCATTTTAATTAACTTGTGGATTAAACCTGGTGTACACATCCTCAGCCTGGCAGCAATTTAGTACTAAGATAACAGGCCTACTGTTTTGGGGCTAAAATCTATGGCATACTGCACTTGTTTTGTCAGTCAATCGTGTGTAAATCTACAAATGCATATGAAACTGCAGATTCATAAGCATCTTAATGGACACAGAAGAAACACTTGCTTCAAAGACTACAGGGAAACATTACCTGGTAACAAAAATATTCTTTAAAATATTTTTCAGACATATAACACACAAGGTATGGTTTTTAATAAGTTTTTATTATACATTTAGATAATAGACTATGGTTCTGATGAAGGAGCTACTAGAAATTACAGTTTTAACTCTCCTGTATCTTCCATTATGACTATTTCTGCTTCTTCACATTCTCTAAAACTCTGCTTCCAAATAATACTTGGCACTTCTTTCATTGAAATCAGTGGAAATTTTAGCCACTCTCTATATCCTAGGTTTTATTTTAAAATAGCCTTATAAAAACTCTCCATGTGACACTGGTTTACAAAGACTTTACTGAAAAAACATGTGAATGGCAAAGACATTGGCTCTGGAGGAGCTGAGTACTCTTACAACATATTCTTGTAGTTCCACTTTGGATCAAAGTGCTCATGACTTTGTATCACCAATCCTGAAATCAAAATACTCTTCACACCTGTAATTAAAGTGAATGACATATAATCAACTGCTGTTGATGCAAAATGAAGAATTGCAATTCTGGAATTGTATCTGCTAAATATATCCTACAAAACAGTTAAGTCACAAAGATTTCTCAAGAAACCTCTGTGGAAAATGATTTACCGCTGAAACATCAAATGCTCTGTCCTTTCTCTTTCACGCACATAAACTTCCAAATTTGTGTGTTTTGGTGAGTTTCGCATTAAATAATCCAGGTATGTTTTTTGGTTAGCTGCCTTCAGAGTCAAGTCACTCCACACCTCTAAAACATGTTGTAGTATGATATTCATGTTGCTTTGATGTCTGTCTCCCATATATACATATATATGGGAAATACATATATACATGGGAGAGGAAACAGAGTTAGTGTGGTCTAATGCTAGGAATTGTAGGCATATATAAACTCACGAGAAAGTTTTTGCTTAAGCATAATATTGAGCACTGTTCACTTTTTGAGCCCTCTTTGGCTATTCTGTAACTTTGAGACAGGAAAGTAAAAGACTGAATTGTCATGGTTATTAGCGTGTTTTTCACATGATTTGCAATATCGAGTATTATGTACCTACCTTTGGAACAGTCAGTTCCAGGATAAAACATAAGAGAGTTCTGGCATGAAAAGCAGATGATACATAAAAAAGTTAACACCTTATATTAAAAAATCATTACAGATTTTATAAATTTGTTGTTGTTGTTGTTAGTGATGTACATAGGCTGGGTAAGGTATGGTCATTTGTTTTATAAGGTTATTAAAAAGTCAGGAAGGGGTATTTTCCCATCAAAACATTTTGGTCTTCTCTGGTCATCATTTAAATGGTTTTGTATTTCATCCTTTTTCTTAATAGTTCCCTAAGACTCTCAGTATTCTCATGTTTTTTACATTCCAGTATTTTCTGTTATTTCTAAGAGTAATCTAAAATCCAAAGTATCCTTGTTAGCAATTTAGTCTTACTTTTGGGCTTTTAAGTTGTAGCCAGAGAGCTGCTGAACCTGTAATGTAAATTTAAATTTGAATTTTAGGAAGATGAATGTAAGACAAACTCCTTACCAAGCTCTAATACTCCTTAAAATGTAGTCTTCCTGCAATGCAGTTCAGGTCCCACAACCCTTTGACAACTTGTCTCTGTAGCCTCTGATATTAAATTTCTTTGGCCTTTATATGTCATCATAGTGTGATAGCATATCTTCTATCCAGTTAAAATACCTTAAACTCCTGTAATGCTTGATAAAATCCAAAACAGAAAGTAAAAATAAAAACTAGTGTCTTGTTTGTAGGAGAGTTGCAAGCCTCCCTCTGAAAACAAGGAGAGAAGACTCTAAAAGACACCTCCAGAAACATGATATGTTTTAAAAACTCTCACATGTTTTAAAGGCAAAGGGTACAAAACCCCAGTGTGAAAGACATGTTTAAGGTCTTTTCTTAGGACCTCAGAAAACTACTTATTTACATTTCTTTTGCTCTTCCTCAGTGACAGAAAAATTCACGTCAACTGTCCCCAGTCCCAATCTCAATGTATTTTTCAGGCATATTTAAAAATAACTTTGTCCTTTAAATTTTTAAAATAAAAACGAAGATATTTATATACTTAAAAAAAAAACTGAAAAAAAATCATTACATTTGAATGGGAAATGTGTGACAGGAAATTATTATTTGCACCATGCTGAATACAAGAGAGGAGATGTCTGTGTGTGGGCTGCAAGTGAAGACAGCTATAAAAGGAGTGCTACAAATAGAAATAAAACCAGCGTAGTATCACAGAAGTAAAAGGTTACTGTCTCTTAACGACGTGAGAGAACTGGGATGACTAAGGAGATAAGTTCCAGAGCTTCCAGGCAAAAGGAGAGAATGTAGGACAAGAGCAAAGCAAAAGCACTGTGCTGTGGGGCAGCTCACCCGAAGGGAAGGAGGAAACGGGTTCCTGCCCTTCTCTCCACCTGCGAGATTCCCCAGAAGGAGCAATGGAGGTGCCATATGGAAGTGCGAGAGGTGTTGTCTGAAGAGGGGGAATACTCTGCTACTGAGAGTGACTTGTGTGACATTGTAAAATGACAAGACACCATATTGTAAAGCTGTGACGAGTCCTGCAAACTGTTCAACTGTTTATCCAGAGACTGTGGGATCTCTCCTTACCCCATTTCCTCACAAGTAGCCATGGCTGTCTGCTGCCTGATAATTCTTTCTGTGCAGGGGAGACACAGAAGCCTGTGTACTCTAAAGAGTGCCAGTACTGTTTTAGTGCCTTGGCATGCCTGTGACACAACCAACATGGAAACAGCATACAAATGTTTCCACAAAAGTATGCAGCAAAACCCAAACATGAAAAGTAAGTAAATGACAGCTGCAGTAAATGCCACACAATGCACATTGCAGTATTCTCGAGTACAAGCTGTGGAAAATGCTAGATGATGACAGCGAGGAAATTCAAAGTTAACATGCTCAGTCTATCCTGAAGTTACTTGCTGCTTAAATAATCACAGTATCATTACCACTAGGAGTGCCATGAGCAAATTCAATCAATCAAAGTCACACAAAAGCTTTGTAGCAATCTAATCAGTCCAAGGCTTCCACTGTAACATTTCCACTACATGGCTTCAAATGTAAACGATTTCCCTCCTTTAAAGCAATATTGACTCCTGCTTTTGTCTTATAAAGCCTAAGGGTCAGGAAAAAGAAGAAACTGTATTATTTGAAATACAGACTAATAAAGTATGTAGCTTTAAGAGCTTGACGGCCTAAGTCACAACACAGGCAGAGAAGAGGGGAGGGAATAAAAAAGGATGAAGATGTATAGCAGACCTGCCTGGGATATGTACGTTATGGAGTAAGTGGGAGTAAAGTAAAAGAAAATAGAAATCCAATTTCTGCTTGAGGTGGCTGGTGAATTTAAATTATATGTCTCTAAGGAGGAATTTTAAAAAATTATTATTTTTGTTTTGCAATTTATGTATCATTAATCTCTAAGCTGACAGTCAGTTTCTAGGCAATAGCTTTGGAAAATGGAGTGCTATAAGAAAAGCCAAGTTTAGGTATTTTTACTCAAAAACATATTTAAATACATCATTGTGTTTCCTTATAGAAATGTAAGTCTCATCAAGAAATTTGACTGATCACATAAAGTGAAAAAACCTGCTTTAGGGAGATGTGGATTTGAGCTGAGCAGATAGATCTGCTGAATAAGAATGAAGGACAGAATCACAATTTTATTTGTAACAAAGACAAGGTAAAGCTTTGTTGAGGATTTAATTCTCACTAAACTTGATCTTCTCCCTGAAGGAAAAAACAGAGGAAGTTTATATGAGTCTGATAAATTGTCCCTGAAGACAGCAGGCAGACTGCAGAGGGTTGGTTAAGTCTACAGAGTGGTTTGCTTTGCTGTCTGTCTCCAAGATCATTCTTCCCTGAAAACTTTGACCTCTCAATTGCTGGAGTTACTGGCCTCCTCAAAAGCTTTCCTTCAAATGTAACTTTTTCTGTGGCACAGACTAGATATTACTAGACTGGTAGCAGTGTGACTGTGTTAAACATCTTCCCTACTCTTAAAGTGTTTTTCCCCAATATTCATTAACCCACCGATTTCTAATTAAAATTATGAGCCCTGATTCACCACCAAATAACATTTCATGGTGTTTAGAATGGAGATGACATCTAGAAATTGAGAGATGGAGGACAGTTTGTGGGTGAGAAAACTGGGCGGCTAAAGCTCTGTGAAATGGAGGTAAACAAATGGCTATGTTTCAAACAATTACTTTGTTTCTCCTTGAGGGAAAGTGATGCAACCAAGAAAGATGGCAAATTATATATATTTGTGAGCTTTTTGGGGGGGGGGGTTGTTTGGTTGTTCGGTTTTTGGTTTTGGTTTTGATTTTTTTTTTCTGTGAACGTTGCCAGAAGAGAGGAACTAGAATTACTTATTAACAAATCATTAACAGAGGAAAATATGTTTTGTATTGGGCAGGAGTCACCCCCAGGGCTGCTGTGTACCAGGTGCTGCGTCACCAGTGAACTGTCAACACCAGTGGCTATAACAAGCCATTGTCTGTTGAGTGTGAGTATGAGCTTGTATTTACATCCGAACTCAGAACTGCCAAATTTACATCAAGCCTGAGCCCAGGCAACCTTGAGACAAGATTCAGGGCCTGCTAGAGGGAAAGGACTGGGTCCCATATGTCCGCTTAGGACATCCCAATGTGAATCTAGCTGTAGCGCACTTTTCCAGTCATTAGGAAACTGCACCAGAGCTTTTGAAATCCTTTCCCCTTGGATAAGACAAGTCAAACAGATGTTCTTGTTTATAATGGTCACTTTCTTAGTGGTGATGGTGCACAGGCCAGTATCCTTTAAGATCCCCACCAAGTAAGCCTTGGTGGCAGGCCATCATGGCCAAGCTTGGGTGTGCAGGTGGTTCTTGAATCACTCGGGGATCATGGACACTAAGCACCTGAGGAGCAGTTTGTTGCTCAACAGCTCAGTATACCTTTGGCAAGAGCAGATCTCACAAAGTACTGCTGTGCAGGACATGTAATGAAGAAGCCCCACCACCTGGAGCACAGGGAATTCTCAAGGCAGCTGTGGCAGCCAGTTGCTTGCAGGGAGATTTACCTCTGGTGGACTTGTGAAGAAATGGACTGGTTTGGTTCATGCTTTTAGAAAAAAAAACAAAAATAAGCCTCTTGAGCAGTGTTGGACATGTTGTCCAATCTGCCACCATCTATCCCACATGCCTTTTCAACAATGTCCCGTGACACTTGACAGACAAGTCAGAAATGGAGTCCCACGCAGAAGAACAGAGCTGCTAGGACAGGAACGAGCTGTTACAGAGCTTATTATTGTAAAGGACGAAATATTGAAGTAGGTATATCCCACAGCTTATGCAGTTTATGACTGGACAGATCCAGGATGGAAAGGAGAGACAGATCTAAAGACAGTTTATCTATGGAATGGATTATTTTTTCTTAGTTGGTTCTTAACTCTGCCCACCACTGTGTTGAATTTCATTATTTTCTGGTGGAGAAAATATATGACACAATGTGACTGGCATTCTTCCTTGTCACTACAGAGAAAACGGTGTAGTATGAAGCATCTAATTTTCTTAGAGCTTTTTGATCGTATTCTCATTTTTAATTAGTTTTTTCCTAATGTTCTTAAACATGTATATTTTTATGCACTTGTTAGAGCAATGTCAGAAAGCATACTTTATTCTTTGAACGCTTGTGGTGGTGGTACGTTTCTGTAGTCAAGATAAACACATTTCAGTGTGGCTCTGCACCCCCTAGGAACAAAGAGAAAAAGAGAAATGCAGAGAGAAAAATAGGAAAAGCAAATGTTCTGAAACAGGTAGATTAGAAATTTCCAGTTGCAGATTTTCTAGTTAGAAAATACTGATACACACACACACAAAAAATGGACTTGAAGGAAGGATTATTTTATCAAACAATATGTGGTTAGCCTGTGAAATGCAGGATACCTGCAAGGCCAGAAGAGTAATTGCACATGAAGAGGACAAATGTGAAAAGAGAAAATACTTTTACCAGAGATACAGAGTTTGCAGGCACAGCTAGCACCTAGGAAGCTGAGAACTTTTTTTCTCACCTCTGGCTTTCCTCCTTCCAGTGAGCTTTTCAGTGCTGGTCAGTGTCAGAGTTGTGCTACAGAATCTGTGAATCAAGAGTCAGATGCAAGATAGTAATACTTATATAAAATAATAATACATATATAAAATATATAAAAATAATAATTAATAAATGTGTCTTGTGGTCTTCTCTATCTTTGCAACTCTCACTATAATCTTTTTATTATTTATCTTTCCAATTTTTCTTACTTTTAAGTTCTCCACTAGGGTTTTGCTGATTCGCCTTCCTTTAAGTCTACACTCACTTCTTTCCCTTCCCTCCTATGTTCTTCCTTTCCTTTTTGGGGATTGTTCTCCACCTCTGTGAACCCGTTTCTACTTCTCCTCTCTTTGTTTTCCAAATTGCTTGTCTCCCATTTACCTGGAGGTCCTCCTGATCTGGGGCTCCAAGCACTGAGTAGAGCAGGTGAAAGATTGCCAATACCTAATTCCTTCTCTTCTCTATTATTTTACTAACTGCTGGATTAAGAACTGCTGTAATTGGACAATATACAGAGATGTTCAGGATACTGTGTAAAGTACACAAAATACTTTCATATTAAAGGAAACCATCAAGTCCTTTTGTAAGTCCTACAAATTCCTTGTCTGCCTTCACCAGAGCTGTCACTTTTTACAGATTATATCTAAGCGTCTCAGCCAGAATAAGATTCTCATATAATTTACATATATTTTACATAATTCTACATAAAATTACACTTTTACATATAATTAGCTATATCAGGTATAATCTCCTATGCCTTTCATTCTGTGCCCAAAGGCTTATTAAGTGAAAAGGATACCTTTATGCCATTCATGATTCAGAATACCATTATCACACTCCCTACTGGTAGTGGTGCCTCTGTTGTGGGAGAGCTAAAATCAGTAATGACACTTTGCTCATCAGTAGTACTTGACTGCTGGGACGATGTTTCCTTAACAAAGATCTTCTGATGCAGAATTGACTTGCACTGCAGATCTGGATAAACAAGAGATTTACAACCCTGTTGGCATGCTGCAAATCTTGTTGTTATGCATAATTCTTTTTTTAAATCTTATTTTGTTGTTCATGTTTTGTTTGAATGAAACCTGTATTCCAGGGAGAGGAGGAGTGCTCTGATGCCCAGCTAGCTAGGAAAAGTGGCACTGAAATCAGTGGAGTCTGTGCCAACCAGCACCTGGCCATGATAGGTCAGAGCAAGATGAAACTTCACGTGGTTGATTTCCTCCTCTGCGCCTTCTCCCTCAGAAGACAGGTGACAGTGGATAGATGTGCACCAAGAATTAAGGGGTGTAAATGATAGCAGCCAGTGACTTTTGATCCAGCTAGGTGGCAACAAAGCTGCAAGATGTTTAGATCAATAAAAACAATCAATTAAATGACTAAGATATCACAGATGGCTAGATCAATTAAAGGCAATCAATTAAATAGCTAAGAGATTACAGATGGGTGAATAAATTAATAGTGCAAATAAATCAAGTATTCAGGATGCTCAGGAGGAATATAACCTGAGAAGATAATCATGGGGTGAGTGTCAGTGGGTGTAGTGTTTAGAGTGATGGCTGTGTGAAATCTGGTGTATTTGTGAGAGTGTGTGATGCTCTACTCTACTCTGCAGAGTTATTACTTCCACACTTTTGCCATGCTATCATTCAGCTCTCCTGCTAGTCTAGATGTGTTGCTGTTGATTTTTGCCCTTGGTGAGGATTTGTTTGAAAACCTGAAGACACAGAAAACTTGAATATCAGTCTGCAAAGGCCATGTGAGCTTATAATTGAGTAGACTGAATGTTTAGCAAAAATAAGTTTATCTTGTTGTAAGTTCCCTCTTGGGTGAATCTTAATGAATCAAGTGGAATTGTCTGCTTACACTGTAAATCTACAGACCAGCTTTGTTTGTGTGTAGGGATGTGTTTATGTTCAGATAACTCTGAAATGCAGGACCTTTGTCTGGCTTATATGAAAGAGATGGTGCTCCTCTGAAGTCACTCTTCTACATAATTCAGCTCATAATTCATCATACTGGTACAGGGGTCATAGTTCTGCACAACCAACAACTATAAAGGAAAAAGTATTGTTTGATTTTTATTTTTTAAGAACTTGTATTCTTTCACAATTCTTTTGTTCCCTTCCTCAAATAAAATCCTACCAGTAACACTCCAAATGTAACTTTTACAGTATCCTCAGTTTCTGAACCCAGTTTCACCCATCCTGTTTTTCTTTAAAATATCTGTGTAGCATTGTAACTTTGCATGGTAATGTTTAGTCTTAGGCAAGTATGCTTGTGCTTCTAAAAATAGATAAACGCAGTAACAGTAAGATTTGTTTGTCTCCAGCTGGGTTGAATCATCCTACTGATGCAGGATGAAATAATTTGAGAGTCCTGATACAGTGATTTTTGTACTTCTAAGTACCAGACTATTAAGAAATAGGCAATTGCCACTAGCAGGAAAGAGTGGCTTTAAAATGACTAGTGATTCTGTGCCAGCAAATTTAAATCATCTGATGCCTGTAAATATGGGCAGTGGGAAGTGAAAAAGAGAACAGCATGACTGCTGGTGGTAAACTGAATGGGAAACTTACGTGAATTTTTGCAAGAGAGAATGAGGAAGTTTAGGCCATTTTGTGCACTACTTGGGATGGCAGAGGGGTGGAGAGCTGGATCTTCTGACTTTGATTCTAAGTAATCTCCCTACTCTGGAAAAAATGCATCACATATTGCCAAGAAATGTTGGACCAGATGGTCCTTGAGGTCCCTTCCAATCTGGTATTCTATGATTCATATTCAAACTGTCTTCATGGGACACTGATTTCTGCAGTCTTCTCTGAGAATTTCAGGGTTCACAGTGGTGATGTTCAGCATTGTATAAAGAAGTAAATTGGAAGCAGATTAACTGCATTCAGCCCTGTGGCCCTAGGCTTTGAGGAAGGGGTAATTTTTACTGTTTTTTTCCCCCATTCAGGTGGACAGGACCTTTCCATATGTATTATACTGGAGTATTTTGGTATTGCTTCAATAAAAGACTGACCAAATGAGACAGAGCACTAACGTATTGTCCTGCTGAATCTAAAAGCTTAGAAGTTTTACAGTTTTTTCCCTCTCATTTGCTTTTACATTCACTGAAGAGATACTTCTGTGAAACAGCTCTATACTTTTCTTCTAACTACCTATATCTACTTTAAGAAATCTTCTGGATGCTGTTAAAGATAATGGCTAAGATACAAAGATAAACCTCTTGCAGTCCTGCTCTGTACTTGTCCAATCTGACTCTTTGCCATTTATTTAACAATAGTTATATAGCCTTGACATTTTCAGAGCTCTATACAAGCACAAACTAATTAATCTTTAGTTTGCCTTTGAGGTAGGTGAGTCAGTATTCTCTCTTCTTTCACAGATATTAGAGTCAGAGCAGAGGAAGTAAGTGAATAGCCTGAAGTCCTACAGAAAATTGGTGTCAAACCCAGCATTTTAACTTGGGCCCTCTTGGAAGAGAAGGTGCTTAACCCTGGAATGTTTCCACTTTCCCATGGCAACTCTCTGCATGATGTGTTATATTTGCATTATTGACTGAGATGACTAATCTGAGCTCAGAGAGAAGTTGCGCAGCTGTTTGTCTACAGTATCTGTTACGCACTTTTGAAGGGGCGCCAGAGGTTATAGTGGTATGAATGCCCACTTCTGATGCTGCGTTTGTACACTGGATGTTATCTCTTGCTTGTTTACAGAATTCAAAACAAAATCTGCACTCTCCTCATTCCAGCATACCGAGAGATAAAGGAAGGCCCAATTCACCAGCTGCTGCTGCTCTTGTCATTATCTTGCAAATAAAGAAATTACACTCACACTGGTTGCTTTAATTCTACACATTCTTCTCCGCAGACAAAGCAGTATCTCCTTCATTGCTAGTATGATGCATTACGCATCACATGAAATATTTAAGGAATACATACCCAGAAGATAACACCTGCTCTGTCTCATGCTGTCTTAGTTTAAAAGAAGGAGACGCATTTTCTGCCTCTGCCAACGTCCAGTCTGTTGCCATAATGACCGTGCTGAAGAGAATTCCGACAGAATCATAAAATACACTTGATTCAATAAAATAATACTACTAGTATCTCATGTTTCCATTGAATGATAGTGGTATATAGCGTGTGCTGCTGCAAAATTATCTAAAGCTTTTAATTTGAAAATAGAAAGAGTGAATTTGTTGTTTAGAGGTCAGGTTTTCTTTGCAGATGTAGGATAAGGCTGAATAGAAGAGCTTCAGTCCTATATTAGGTATTTTCAACTCATTTTTGTCTAGTGTTAAATGTATCTATTTCTACCTATTTCTAGGTGAGGACCACTCCATCACTTCTATAGTGGTATTATGCCAATAATTAAAGACAGCCTTTTAATAACTTGGCAACAGTGGTCAAGCTCTGACACTCTACCATGTGCAAATTTACTTGGATACCAACACAGTATCTGATATTATTTCCTTATCTTTCCTCTATTATATGTATCCTAGAAATGTTATACAGGCTGATATAGTACCTCCAAACTGAAAAAATCTTCTAAAATTCTGTCCTGTATTAACCATAGAGAGCTCTTTGAACTCACGTATTCAGGTGATGAAGGTATACTAAGTCTGTAAAAGCTATAAACAAAACTTATTTAGGAAATGTGTGTGGTGTTTGTTTATATGGGAATTGCATTTAGCAACTGATGTTCTGATTCCAGAATTTTTTGTGTATAATATTACTCATGTCCTCAAGCATTCTTATTAAAATGAATGGGATTACTTACTGAAATCAGTATTTTTACCTAACTGCTGACATTTACCCCTATATATTTAATGGGCAAATCTAGCCAATAGTACCAGTCTTGGACAGACCAGCAGCCTCTTCCCTTTGCTTTTACGCATCTGATTATTTCTTTTCATTCTAATTTTCTTTGAAATCTCCAGCCAAAACATGCAGGGACTACAAATCATGCATGTAATTCTTCATCTGAATTATCTTAGTCTTACACAAATTTGGGAACGAGGGGTGTAAGCAAGCTTCCATGGAAACTTAGTTTCGTTCCTACAGAAGTTAATGTTTCTTGATAATGAACTGTGAAATAAAAAGTGATTGGATACAATACATCAAGGAATAGAGACACGGTGCCTGTATTTCTCTCAAGCTCCCTAGGAGCAATATCTCCAAAGTCTAAGATAAGAAATGCATTCAGCAGTTCCGAGATAATCTGTCTTTCTAGTCTGTACTCAAGGTCAAAAAACCTCCATTCCTAGTTCCTTTGTTAATTTTCATTTTTAGTAAGATTAAGAAGTTTAGTGTACAAATAATCTTGATACCTTTAAGGTAAATGAAATCTGTTTTTCAGTGTTCAATGATTCTCTTTGTTTGCTCTTTCAAGATGATTAGCGAAGTGCTGAATAGCTAGATGTGAAGTTACAGCCCAGTTATCAAGAATCTGTTCATTCTTTTGTTAGCCAAGTAGTATTTTGCATTGACTCTTTTTTGCCTGAAAATTATTTCTTCTTTTCAGAAATATCAACTGGCTGAGGGTGGGACTACAGAGCCATGAGTGAGACACTTCTGGGTTCATGAATAAACAACCCAAGAGGAAAGAGGTCCCTAAGAGAGAAGTGTCAGGGTGAGGAACTTGCTGAAGGGAACAGAAGAATCTCTCAGAACCATTTCAGGAATTTCCTGTGGGGTTTTTTGTTCATTTTCAGTGGTGGTTGGGGTTTTTTTTTTGTTTCTTTGGTGGTTTTGGGGTTTCGTTGGGCGTGTGTGTTTTGGGGTTTTTTTTGAGCTGGCTGTAGTTACTGAGCTGCTGGTACATCCCTGCTTGCATAGATGGATCTTTTTTGTTGCCCAGTTATTTGGTCCAGCAGTCCTCCACATTCCCTCTCTAGCTGGGATCTGAAATGCAGAGGCTGACTGAGAGGGATCCCGTATGGAGAGTGAGAACCTTCTTTTCACACCTGTACTCAACAATGCTTGGAAGAGGAAACTGAAGCTGGGTTTGACATATGAATAGACTAGAAAAAGTTATTTTTCTTCAGTCTTTATCACAATACATGAACCAGAGAACACCAAAAGAAATGACTAGATGCCTCTGACTAGGGTGAAAAGATTATGTATGTTTTCAGGGAGAACAGAATAAAACTATGGAATTCATTGTTGGAGTTGCTGTAAAAATAAAAATGTGAGTAAGTTGAAAAATAATTGGCCAAATTCGAAACAATTTCCTAAGATTATTAAATCCAAAGACATAGCCTTAGATCAGGTAATCAATCTGAATATTTCAAAAAACTGTCAAGAGATTACCAATGGAAGGGTCATTCTGCAAATTTAATTTCTTTCTAAAGCACCCACTCCTGTCTCCAATCAGAGAAAGGATGTGGGATATAGGCCTCTATCTGACTGCTTCCTACGTACCTATTCTAGTCCTAACTATTGTGACTAGTTAAGTTGGGAAACATGACACAAAGAAGCAACAGAGATGGATCTAAATTTTTTTGTCTTGTGAAGTTTCTGGTGCAGATAAAATTGTCAGTGTATCATTGCTGTGGTTTAACCTCAGCTGGTAGCTAGGCCCACGCAGCCACTCGTGGAGTTGTCCTCCTTCCCCCAGAAGGGCAGGGAGAAGAGTGACAAAAGGAGGGGAAAGGGAAAGGGGGAAAAAAACTCAGGGGTTGAAGTAAAGACAATTTAATAGAACAATAACAGAAAAGGAAAAATAACAATAATGACACAAGTCACTCTCACCACCTGGTGAATTGGTACCTTCCCGAGCTTTGAAGCTCTGGATCACAGATTCCTCCCTCCACCCCACTGCCGGACAACCCCCATTTATATATTGAGCATGATGGTATGGAATACTTGGCCATTTCGTTGTTCTGCCTATGCTCCTTCTCAGCTTCCATGGGAAGCCAAAAAGAGTCCTTGAAAAGTATAAACAACACCTTGCAACAACTAAAACAATATGAGTTATTGACACTCCTTTCACAACAATCGCTAGAAAGAAAATTAACTCTCCCAGCTGAAACCAGGATAATCGTAATGACTTTTATCCTTACATTCTTGTTGTGTACTCTCAAATATGGGTAGTCCAATTCTAAAATTAGGAAGTCCAGCTTCTGTTTTGACTGGCATTGTGGAATGGGTCACTGCATTGCAGAATAAAATCCAGCCAGTGCTTCTAAATGAGCGAAATGTAAACTGCTTTTTGTTCACAAGCTCTTTTTAAAATAGAGATTCACTAGTGGTGAGAACCATTTCTTTCTTTTAAAATGAGTTCTACTCTGAATTGCCTTCAGAGCATCAGTCCAGACAGGAAAGGTTAATACCTCTGCTGCTCATAGGTTTGAAGATTACTGCAGTTCAGAGGTGCTTGGCTCCTCTGTAGCCAGAACAGTTTTGTTTACTGCATCTGTATTCCATTGCCTCTTTCTGTTTCCAGTCCTTTTTCTTTCATTTGCACAGAATCCTTCACAAAAACAGTCTGGGGCAGGCTACAGAGTTGTGCCCTTTAGCTCTTCACTCAGATGTTCATGGTCTAACGCAATTCTTTTTAGGGACAGGAGATTAATGACATACCCAGCCATGAAAAGAAACAGTTGTGAAAAGAAAAGGTATAGTATCAGACCCGAGGTCAACCTCCACAATACTACTGCCATCCAAAAACATCATATATTGCTTACAAATAAAATCCAGAAACCCAGAACTGTTACTTAACATATTAGCAAAGGAAGAACAGGCATTCATTCTGTTATGTCCCAGAGACTAAAAATGTTTTTTGTTCATCTATTTGTTGGCTTTTTTTTTTTTTTTTTTTAATTTGAAAACATTCCGGTTTGGAGCCAGTAAGAGTGAGGACCCCTCAGCCTCCTGATAGCTGGGATTACATAAAACAGGTATAATGCCAGGAGCCTGTTTAAGAGTGTTTTTCCTGAGCCATTTTCTGGGCATTCTTTCTGGTGAAGAGTTAAGTCATTTTAAATTTTCAAAATTACAAAAACTTGCAAGGGACTAAGTAAATTAGTCTAGGAGCTCTGCAATTGCCATTGGGGGAAAGTGAAGAATGGTGATAAGGTGGATCTGATCCAGAACTTGGTCAGAGTGCTTTTATGGAATGCAAGGCTTCTTTCAATAAAATGTTTATTTCTTGTTGTTAAATAGCTATTTTTCCTCTTTGCATTTAAATCCCTCTTAAATCTTCATATCTTCATAAACTATGAGATTATGGATCTAAGATAGGCATAGGTTTGACATTTTTACCAAGGCTGATATATTGATAATGCCCTTTATTTGGATACAGTTATATAAATACAGCAGTTGTACATATTTCTATATCGGACAAAGACATGGGTCTGAGAGTGACAAGGATGGAAGCAGTTTCTTTTTTTTTAATCTGTATTTTTATGATTATAATATTTATGTATTGACAAGTCCTTATATTTATGTATGGACTGAACTTCAACTGCATATAGTTACATAAAATTACTTCCTTTTTTCTTAAATTTTAATTTCCTGCCTCTGGACTATGAAAGTCTTGGTCAAGGACCAATCAGCTCAAGCACTCTAAATGTCTACTGCAAAACAACTGTACTGTATCTTCCCCTCTTTGTACTTTGTGATGCTCAGTGTCATGCTGTTACAATATGGACAAACATGACTAATGGAAAGGCAAGCCCAACAAAATCACATTCACATATTCCAGTACTATCTTAGAGTTGGAATTTTTAATTTATGCAAAAGATTACATTTACTGCAATTACTCTGCGGTGTTCTCATGTAAATTTGTGGACAAGCTCCAAGTCTTTGTAAAGTCATGCCATAGTACTATGCTGTAGGAGAGTTATAAGATGATTCTGGGCCAACAGTAAAAGTACTTATCTTCTTGGTAATGGTATCTAACATTGTGACTGCTGTGCGTGTGCAACTTATTTAGATCTTAAATTCACAGGTCTCTACACCCATTTTCTGCATATACTCAAAATTCTGAAGTCTGTGTGGTACTTCAGACTCCCCTCTCATCATATATAATTCAGTTATTTACCATGTCCTGTTTCTGGGCAGGTATAATTTCAGGTATGTACATGCAGACATGACAAGACACCAAGAGTACAGCTCAAAGTCATTAAACAAAAGATACAAATCTAATTCTGTAAATGTCAGGAATCCCGTAGTTCTCTCAGTGTCTGCAAACTCAGTCTATTTCTAGATTCTGTCAAATGACTATTTTACAGTTTTTTTTCTATTCAGGCTTGAACTGTAAGAAGCTTCAAAATTCCTCCTTCAAATATTGTTTTTGCTCGAGAAGGGACATCATAGAAAATGCATTGTTCTTTTTCCCAGCACTTTTTCTGGAGGCTGTGAGAAAGAGAATACAAGAGCATAAAAGAAACCATACTGGTTTAGACCAAAGGTACCTCTACCCCAGTTTTCTGCCTCTTATGGTAAACGCAAGCAGATGCCCAGGAAAGACTGTAAGAACAGGGCAAAAAAAACCCCATTGATATTTTTGTACATATTTTTCTAACTTCCAACCATTCACAGACTGGGGACTTTGTCAGTGTGGTGTGGCTTCTCTTTACTTTTAGTCTCTCAGACTAGTCACCAAAAAGAAAGCCAAAAAGGAACCTGAAACAAAAGAAACCCTGGTGAAGTAAAGACTACAGCACGCATCTTGGGCTCTTAAAGAATTTATCACTCAAATTTTATGCAAATACTAGCAGCTCTTCTTGTATCTCCTCTTTTCATTCCCCGGGTCCTTATATTCATGATAGGATTCACTGAGTCTATGATGGAAGAGGACCTAACACCCTATTCAACATCAGAAAATACTATAAATCCCGAATGTTTTCCTTATGTTTTTTAGCTAAATGTCTTAATGACTGCTAGATCACTTTTGAAACACCCTTAAGCACATCAGCATAACATTTTTACAATGAGTAGAGGAAAAAGATATTAGGGAAAATAAAATCACAGCAATACCTAACAACATGTATTAATGTTCAGAATCATACAGCCATAGTGGGAAATAATAAAGTAAACAGTGAAATGCTTCAAATTTTATTAACCAATGGCAGGTACTTTAAGAGAATTAAAAATAACATGTGAAAAGCATAAAGATTTAAGGAAAGAATAATCCTAAATATCACTAGATAAGAAGCTGAACAGCAAGGTGGGGGGGGAGAAGTCTGCACAGTGATTGTGAAAGACCACAAGGCCACCTACGCAGAATAAACCAGAGGAGCAAGCCAGAAATGGACAATGCAAAGTATAATAGAGGAGGCTGGAAGTAAATGAAGGCACAAAATCAGACCCATGGAATAAAGAAAGAAAAAAAAAGAAGTTGACAATTGACTGAATAGGACAGACAACCAAAAGATATTGCAACACTAGTAAGGAATGGCACAGAAAACCACTCATGCAGGGCATGAAGCTGAACTCAATGAAGCAGGACTGGAGAGGGCTGAACTGCTACAGAAGGGAGATAACAGGATCAGGAAAAAAAATGGTTAAAAAATACAGGGATTAATGGAATTATAAGGAAGAGGTTGAAGCAGTCTATAACTGCAAGGCTCCAGGGAGACCCTATTGCAGCCTTTCAGTATTTAAAGGGGGCTTATAAGAAAGACGGGGGCAAACATTTTAGTACGGCCTGTTGCAATAGGACAAGGGCTAATGGTATTAAACTAAAAGAGGGTAGATTTAGAGAAGATATAAAGAAGAAATTTTTTACATTGAGGCTTGTGAGACACCGGAACAGGTTGCCCAGAGAGGTGGCAGATGCCCCATCTTTGGAAACATTCAAGGTCAGGCTGGATGGGGCTCTGAGCAACCTGATCTAGTTGAAGATGTCCCTGCTCATTGCAGAGGGGTTTGACTAGATGACCTTTAAAGGTCCCTTCCAACCCAAACTATTCTATGATTCTATAACGGGCATCACATAACAATTCAGTACCAGGAGCAAGTCTGCATGAAAAGTAAAGGGAATTAAAAATGTAGTTATGACATAACTAAAGCATTATATTACAGAAGCTGTAGAAGTTCTCCCTAGAACAGAAGTTCTGCAGGTGAGAACCATCCAAATTAATAAAATCAATTACTAGTTAAAAAACACTTGTACAATAAGCAACCAAAGACCCTTCCTGTAAATCCAAACTAATTCTAAACAGACAAGACATTGTCTAAATGGACAATAAATACATTTGCTTATGATGCTGACTTCTGTATTGAACAGAGTTTTGATTAAAATGGCCTTTTCCATACAACAAGAAGTACACTAACAGCTTAAGTACTGTCTCTTTTTTTTTAATTTAAAGGTAACAAAATTTCATAACTGAAAAATGGATTCAGATGAATAACAAATTGCATGCAATATGTAGTTTCACATAAAATCGGAAACTTTATGTACATTCACTCATTTATAAAAAATTCTGAACAACTCAATCCTAAATACTTGCTTTAATCTGTTTAATGTAATTTGATTAACCACTTAGTATTTAGTAAGTTTTCATAATAGCATTAATAAAATATTGTAGGAAGTTGTACAGAGGCAAAGTAGACAATAGAAAATTTACCTTGATTCTGCTGAATCCTGAATAATTAATTAGCTACAAGAACAGTGAAGAAAAAAATAATAACCTGACATCAAAATGCAAGTTGTCACTCCAAAGATCAGCATAAAACACAGATGTGTGATTTATTATACTTTGATCACAGAATGAAAAGCTAATTGCTGACAAAATACCAATTTGTTTAGACACAGGCAGTCATAGAAGGGATTATATACAAAGCAAGTAATGAGTGGACTAAGGAAACTTTGATGAGAAGGCACTTGAGTAAAGCTCTTGAAAGACTGAACAGTTTGTTGGTATTTCAGTGAAATCGTGTATTTACGTGTCATGAATAATGAAGACACTTATTTCATATTGCACCAATGTGCATTTTCATTTCTGTCAAGAAAACAACTATAAGAAGCAATAATACTTTCTCCAGATGAAAATAGGTGTAAATCACTTATGTTTCTGGCCAGGTTCCAGGTCCTGACTATTTAGTCACCTCATGTTGGTCTAAACAGTGAGAGTGGATGGACATGGCATCATTTACAAAGAAATGCTCTTTTTAAAAAACAAAAATTCTTTAAAAATACTGCATGTTATGAATCTTATGCTCATTCCATAATGTGGTAATAATTATTATCTGAAGTATTTTGCCATCTTTCTTACAGAACATGAAATATCGCTCAAGTATTTTAAAAGTAACGCTTTCCTTAAATGGCATATTGATGTTCATTTTTTTGAAATCTACGGAAGCAATGCTGAGCGTAAGACACTCATTCACTCTGTGACTAACTTAATACAATATATAGTTCATAAAAGCTGCATTGTAATTGAGCAGGAAATAGTAGTCCATTAAGATTAGGGTTAGGAGAACTTTAGCTTCAGTTCTGGGAAAATAGAAGTATTTCTGATTGAACCCTCAAAATAAAAAAAAATATCTGACAAAGAGAAAACAGATAATGTTTGAGAAGGGGCAAGTGCAGAAAGCAAAACAAGGCTTGAGTTCTGTTTAAACTGCATGTCCTTCCCTATTCTCTGAACTTGATGTTGTGGGAATATTTGCGTCAATAACCCTGAGAGTTCTGCCAATAGAAATTTAACTCTCTGTAGGACTACACGGACAGGACACATCACACGGTGGAAAACCCAGATCCCTCAGGTTAAAGCACTACGAACGCAACAACTTGTTTTCATTTAAAAAGCATTATAGAGGCATAAAAAGTAGCTCTTTCAGGAAGTAGTGTGATAGGAGTGAGGCAGTCTTACTTATGCCTAGATGATGTCTGACAAGCTGGGAGGGATTTGGAATGAAAAGCAGAAAAGTGTGAAGGTGAAAGGAAGAAGACATGCATCTCAAGAAAAAACTAAACTTAAAAAAGATGACTGTAAACACAATTTGATGCTGATAATATTTAAATAATGAGCCTTATGTAAGAAGCTGGAATAAAAAATAAAGAGGAGGATAGAAATTATTTCAGCGTAGCTAAGTATCCTATTTACAAATTCATGTTGAAAATATGTAAAACTGATAAACAAAATGCTAAAAATAGACCTGGAAGAGGCAGCCTGTAGTGCTTCAGGCAAAGGACATATCAAAAGCACCTTGAACAGGTCAAGAAGGTCATTAGCATACATCTTTCATGCATAATACTCTACAGCTTTTGAGGTTGTAAACATTTATTATTTAAGATCTGTTGACCTTTCTACACCTGAAAAGAATGATTTCTTTATGTTACAAATTTTTAGTTAATAGTTCTTCCATGAAATTTCACTTCTGAAGTGCTATAATATCTCCTTTCTTGACTTGAAGGGGATTAATGTGAATGTCTGTCTTGCTTGGCAGGACTTTTCTCCCATCATCCCTCCACAAAGGGAAACTCGAAGGAACCCACATCCACTAAATAAGTTTAAAATTAACCTGTCTTCATTCCAAGGATCTGTAAAAAAGGCACTTCTTGCTTATTAAGCAAAATATTAAAGGGAATGGAAATAAAACTGACAAACATGAATAAGAAATATGTATGTTGAAAAAAGGCTAAATTTGAAATAAAACACTACTGGAAGGCACTCAAAAATTAACCTAAAAATAGAACTTCACAGCTCAAAAGAGTTGCAGATGTTCATGTTACCTAACACATTACAGAAAAGTAAGGAGTAAAATCCTGAAACTCGATAGCTTTTGCTCCTGGATATTTAGAAATAGCGAAGTCACTGGAAGAGACTGTCTATTATGGCAATTTCTAGGCTTGGAGAGTCCTTCAGAATATCCACGTGTGTTCCATCACCATAGCAACTTGCCATGTTTTTATTTTCTGACATTAGAACATAATAATTGTGGGCCAACTTCATCAAGGTGAAGAACTTAAACACAGTAAAGTTACTTGCAGAGTAAGTCAATGTTTAATTTGACAGCGTGATTATTTCAACCCAAGTTGGTTCTCAGTCATTCATTGAACTGTATGTCATACTACACATTAATCATTCTTTCTTGGATGTAAATCCCTTCAATGGATTCTTTGGAGTAGTGCCTTGTATAGTGTCTGTCATAGCTCTAAAGGATGTAGAAGGGATGTCGTCCTTCTCCTTACTCTGTGTCCAGCACTTACTATGGGTACCAAAGATGAAGAGGAAGGACTACTGAACTGACATGGTTGCACCATTCATAGTGGCTGCTAGCTTGGAGAGCTGGAGCACTTTGTCAATGGTTGAACATTCTCATGATGTTTGATATCAGCATCACGTGACTTCTCTTCATTCTATCAGCCCCCTACCTGGATAAATGGCATATTACAATGGAGCTCAGGACAGTAAGGGATTTTATTTTTTTTTCTCAGTTTGGTCTTTGAGTGAATATTGAGTAAAGGACATGGGCACTTACTTTGCCAGTTCCCCACCTGTGAAACTGAGAAAATATTCTTCTTTCTAAAGTGACTTTTAGATATGCTACAAAGAGATAAACCCAGCAACATTCAGTGGTTGGGTTTTTTTACAGTTCTGTTTTGAAAATATTTTAAAATACCATTGTGATTGATCCCTTAGAAATTTCCCAGATCAATTTACAGAGCTTAAAAAATATAAGCAGGATGTATTTGTTAACTTCTCTTCCCTGACAATAAAGCTACCACAACAAAAGTTATTTTGATTTTTACTTACCAAATGAAATTAATTAGTTAGTAAGACTGGAGCAGAGAGAATCAGAAATCAACCTGTTAGGATTCCCTCTTGGAAATGTTGCTTCTTTCCTATCTTAGGTAATTTTCCTTATCCATCCCTACTGACCTTTGGGCCACACAACAGAAGCCTCTGCCTCTAGTCAGTATCCTTTTATTAAATTGTGAAACTTTCTATGCTGCTGCTCTTGCCTGCTGCTCTCTACCAGAGATAGAAGGGTCAATAAATCCTCAAGTACTAATAAAAAATAAACATCAGCTGGTAAAAAATTTCCCTCTCACCTTCTGTAGAATTTATTTTTTATCCATGAGTTTTCACACTATTTTATCTTACTTTGTTATTGTTAGAAGTGTGCAGTCCCTGTATATACCTCTTCTGATAACATTTACTTTTTTCTGGACTCAGTCAACTGAACAGTGGACACTAGGATCAAAATTAAACCTCCTAATTGAATCTTGAGTACTTAGACCATGTAGAATAGCAACAAAGAAAACTGTGATTTAGTGCTGAGTAACATACACATATTTATGATGAAGTACAAACAGGACAAGACCACAATTATAGACCAAAACTATTAAACTTGATTTGTGTAAACAGAAAAGGGACAAGAAATCAGTACAGGAAACTCTCTTCTATACAAAAGTTCAGTCACTTCAGATTTTCATTTGGCATCAACAGTATTGATCAAAAAGATGAGCGGTTATTTATTTATTTAATATTTAAGTGGATTGACTGATATTTTATTAAGGATATTTTATGAAAAGATTCCCATCCGTGACTTTGCAGTTTGAGTCAGAGTTATAATTCATGATGTGACTACAGCAGATTTTCACTTGTATTAAATATTTTATAGTTCTGTGGTCTTCTGCTGGAAGTACTGCCAAAGAACTAAATGGGTTTTCCTTAGTGTGGTCAGTAGGTTCATCTGGAGTTTGAGGACCTGCAAAAAGTTTTATATTTTTCTGCCTGTGACATGCATCTCAGTAGATACATGATTTGTCTACAATAATAACCTATGGAAAAGTATCAATAGAAATAATTGTGATTACATTTGGGGAGTTGGACTAGATGATCTCTAGAGGTCCCTTCCAACTCTGAAAATTCTGTGATTCTGTGAAAACAGTTTCAATTTATATACGAGTAACTCAAAGAAAACTAATCAATCCTAAATTAAAATATGTATAATGTTTTATCCTAGACATTAGAATTCAATAAACCTGGATTTTAGACTTAGTAAGGTTATGTGTCTAATCTGTTTTTCTATGTTTCAGTACCTATTGGAAGACTAAATGCCTCTCTAGCCTTACTTAACGTGGAAACAGATGACAAAGCAGACCTACATGGCCCTACTCGGTTGCCTCTGGCAGAAAAGATTGTTGTCTAGGTTAGTCTAACATTTCACAAATAATGAAATTATTTATTATAATAAAGCTATAATGAGCCATTACTTCTTCAAGTCTATGATTTATGAAAACTTTGGAAAACTCAATGTGCTTTTAATTTTGATGTTATCACAAAGCCATCAAGCCATTAAGTTTTATTTTCAAATGTCCTTGAACCATTATAGAAAAATGAATGAAGGATAGACTTATAAGGTGCATAATAATTCTGATATTATTTTATGAGTGTAGGTAAAAATAACATTAGAATTTTTAAAATTTTACATGTATTTTTCAGGAAGATGGGAAGTAAAAAACAACAGTAATTGGTTTTTAATTTCAAAATGTTAAAATGTCAATGTTTCCAAATATCTGTCTTTCCTATAACCTAATGTATTAATTTAATATTTAATTGTTCTTTAAATAAATGATTTCTCTCCATACAGAAGGCCAGATCTGATGCTGGATACCGATTTACTAAATGGATCTATTTGTGAAATAGTGAACTTTGGAGTACGGTGATGACTAACAAAGTCTAACCCATGGTGTCTTTGTTCTTCCAAAGTTCATTGCTGCTTATTGTCTTCCCTCTTAGTTTTCCACATAAGGTCCATCAATTTCACATGAACCTTTCCTATATCAAATGCTCTGCTGTTATTTAGATATGCTTTACGTAGATCGTTTTGTATTCCCTCATAAACACTCCCATGGACCCAATTAATACTTCTTTCCTCCCGAATATGCTTTGAGAAGTCTGTTTAATTCACCCTGCCACCTTTTAGCCTAAAAATGCCATGTGCTGACCTAATCTTTCCCTTCTGAACTTGCTGTTTATTTTACTTCTCTTTCCAGTTGTTCTATATTTCAACAATTTCTTTCTACTGTTGTGCTTTTAAAACATTTTCAATTGCAGTTATATAAAAGCAATTACATTTTCAAGATTTCTTTAGGAATGGAATATGCGCTGCATTTATATTACAATATTTCAAGGTTTCAAGTATTTTAAAGGCATTATAACTTCAAGAAAATGCTGTTGGTACAGATACACCTATGGTAGATTGATAGACAACTCTTCAGAAGTCTATTTTCCTTTGGTTTTAGTTAAGCAAATATGTTTCCTCATAGTTACAGCCTTAGAAGACAGCAAAGGTGTACTGTGATGAAATGTTTCTACTTACATGTGCTAAAAACAGTAAATGTGTTCTGGATGTAATGAAATCTCCAGTTTGAAAGTGTAGGATAGATGGATACACAGGGAGTTTAGGTGCGTTTTCGCTTTTTCAGGTAGTACGATCTGGATTTCTATGAAAGGAGAAGAAAGAGCATTTAGCTAGGATTTTCTCCTAGGAATTGGTTTTTACTACTGCATGTAGTCTGGTCTATTAAAAAATAAAAAAAAAAAAAAAGAGGAAAGAAAACTGCTTTCCAAAGGTATTTTTTATAGTCCTGGAAATGAATCCTAATTTTTTTTATAATGTGTTACACACCAATGTCAGCAGAAGAACTAATCCCCTACCCCCTTAAAAACGATGACCAGCGATCATTTTTTACTTTCATTCCTATCTTTATTAAGATCTCAAAGGATTTTTTTGTTGCTGTAGTTCTTTTTGCAAACACTAGAATAGCTTAGTCCTTATTTTCACTGTTTTATGAAAAGTATGCAAAATAAAATAAACCCCACTAACTTAAAAGATGAGAATACTGAGTCATCATCTCTCTACATTTTTAAAGGCAGAATATGTACCAGACAAAACCTAATTACTGTCCTGAAAAGCCACAGGTAAAGTGAGAAGCTGTATGACAGAGAGAGAATGAAGTTAAATGTTTAACTATTACATTATTTGTTTTCCAGATTTTCGTTAACACTTTTCCCACTGGATTGTTCACTTTTGTGATGCAACCAATGACTAGAGACCAGCAATAATTGCAGGTATTTGGGGAAAGATAATCTGTGTATAAACCTGTTTTTTTGGTTTGGTTTGGGTCTTTTGTGACTGTTTGTTTGTTTTGCTCTACACTGATTTATTTAATTAAAAGGACTTAGCTACAAGCAAAGGAGTCACCTTGTGTTCTAGAAAATTATGCAGTGTCTCCATTCACTATCATTCCTCATACTAGGGCCAGTCCTTTATTATACATGCAGCTACAAAAAGGGCCAAAATGCACCTAACATTATTTCTCTTGTGATTTAGGTCTCAGGTAGCTTCTGATTGCACTTTAGAACTTTGATGAAAAGGGCTAAATCTTCTAAATTATAATTTAAGATTACAGTGTGTCTTTCTCTACTGAAAGCCCTGCTTAGGACTAGATAGGATTGTATGGGTAGATGGAGAAAACATTTTAGGACAGTATAGTATAGAACACTTTGGCCAAGGTGAAGTCAAGCTCATAATTATTTTTCTTTTTTTTTGCATTTTGAATTCAAAATATTCATCGTCCACAGCTCAGCAGAAAAGATTTACTGAGGACAACTTGTAACCTGAAAAACTGCAGTGTATGACTGTATGGATTTTACTAAGAAGCCTTATAATTATAATTATAGATGCCAGGCTATTGCATATATACCCACATGATATTCATCAGAAGTGAAAATGTAAGAATTAAAAAAAAAATTAGAATTCTCAATCAGATTATAATCTTGATACTTCCTGAAAGACATATGCAAAACATTCTTTTCTCAAGAAAGAAATTACTTTAATATAATATCTATAATTATGCTGCTTCAAAGTGTTATAGGAGGTAAGCAGAAGGGAAGTGTAACATAGAGATGGATTATACTGCAATATACATGTACCTTCAAGAAACAGATTCACTCTCATTCACTGAAATTTACAAATTACTTGAAATAGTGCTTAAAAAATCCTCAAGACTCTCAACTTGTACAAGCCAGCATTTGTTCATAGATCTTTTAATTTTAAAGGACTTTTGGACTCAAAACTGTTACTTCTCTTCATGATAATATTTAATATTTAAAGAGGCCAGTTGTTATGAAAATAGGTCATTTAACAACAATTTTCATGTTCAAATTTCAGATGAACCTATCCAATGTTATTTATTCGATTTATGGTTTATAATTTAAAATGTTACTTTATAACTGACCTAGTTAAAATTTTGTCTTGTCTGACTCAAACGGAAACCTGAACCCAAGCTTTACCCGAACCTAGGCTTAAACTCCACTATGCATAAGTAATTTTGCCTTCTTGCAATAATAAACTAGAAACACATAGTACTAAAAATGCAGGCATTTTTTTTTGTTGCATTGAGATGGACGATATAATGCCAGAAGGTTTCATATTAAGAGACAACATGAGCACTATATTCCTTGCCATAAAAAGAAGTATTTATTTATTAGCTTATCACTATTTATTATATTAAAACATGTAATTAACAAAATATATTTTTATTAACTATTCACAAATGTTACTGTAATGATTACATTCAAATGATCATACTGTTATTTTTTAATTGAATTCAGACTTCACGACATACCTGAGACCATTAACAGTTATCAATATTTTCTTGGCAAAAAAGCTCCAGTAGTGCAGGCAATTGCAAACCTTCTCAGGCAGCTTAAAAAATGATGAGTATACACAAACCACGGAGTTTAAAGAATGACTCATCCGAGCTCTGGAAATAAAAGATAGGGTTACATGCTTTAGGGGAACACTTGCAGAGGGAAATGAACAATTTATATTTAGAGCAATGTAGAATGTGTGTTAGTTCATTTTTTCCAACTTGCCTCCTTTACAGTGACATTTAGGAAGTTTTAATAAACTAGTAATTACTTTGTTAAACATCATGGTTTAATTGTTCTTTGAAAATGCAAAAATATATTTTTGAATTACATCAGGAAGAGATCTGTTACAAGTATACATCAACCTGAGACTATTCTGTGTGAAAAGGTTGCTTTAATTTTTTATGTCCTTTTAATGAAATTTATGAATAGGAATAGAAGTAAATACAAAGAAACATGTCAGAGATACAGTTTATATGATAAAAAAGCAGTAATTTTGCAGATGTACAGCATCAAAGTGATATTAATAAGCTTGGAATATTTTTTGTAATGAGTCTCTAAAAGGACTTATATCTCAACATTTCTTTTCTTTATGTAACTACAGCTGTTATTAAACATGTAAAGAAGTTCATTAACCCACCAATTCGTGGTCAAATGTTTTTGTGTTACCTAGGTTTCTTTTTAAAGATTTTAAAATATTAGTCTTTTCAGAATCCTTCATATTGTCACTGATGCCTCATTTCAAATGACACATCACTTACCGTTATCTTTATGCATGAACACGTGCTAGAAATGACGAGTGTTCTTGGCAATTTAAAAAGACATACATTTTCTTTCCCAAATACGCATGTTAAATAAGCTGAAGTAAACATTTTGACATCTAAAAGTGATTTTTTAAATCCTCATCTTGATAAAACTTCAGGTAGCTGGTTTTGAATCTGAAATATAAAGGGGAAGGTAGCAGTAAGTCTAATATCAGAGATTTGATTGCACATGAACGGGAATGAAGAAACACACAGGCTCTATCACCTCATGAGCCCTGACTGCAAACGTGCATTTCCTTTCATATACATGAGTTGACTTGGTGACTCCAAAGAGACTGATCAAATGCTTAAAATTAAACATAGGCAGAACTGCTTTCAGAGTCGTGGTCTTAGATTATGAACTTTGAAATATAAACTGTTATGAAATGTGAAATGCAGGTCATATTCACCCAGCAGATTATGCTGAAACAGCCACTAGAGCTTTTCCTCCAACAGCTGTGCGCAGACCTCCACTCTTCAGAGATAATTCATACTACAGAAGATCCCACAGTTCTCCATTCTTTGGGTAGCCTCTCAAACATTACATAAATTTCCCAAAATTTCCTTTTGTTGTTTATCATATTGTTTTTACCAAAGCATATTCACTTTGATCATGCATCAAAATTCCATCAGCTTGACTGGTAATTTATGGCAATGTGCTAAAAATACTGATCCTTTGTTTATTATCTAGATTATATAGAACTAATGTAATAGAAGTTCCATTTATGATAAGTGAAATTAACACGCAAGTCATATGTAAGATTAAGTGTAAATAGTGAACAAAACCTCTTCATTTCAATCTTATTTCTCCAATGCTGAAAAGAAATAGCTACTTATTATTGCTAGCATAAACGTTTGACAAATCTCAGTGGTGCTATTCCTGCAGGATCATCAAACATACTATACATACATAAGATAAATATTGCAGGTATTAACTGTGTTTTTTTTATGAACCAAGAACAGACAGAACATTTTGTAGTGCTCCTGCTAACTTTCCTATCTATGCATATTTTGAGTTCTAAAATTATCTGTAATTCAATTCAAAAAATATGCATTTCTAATTACAGACCCATTATTAAAGTTATGGTATTTTTAAGACAAAGAAAGAAATTCTTTTCATATGTAAATGTGTATAGGTAATTATCAAGTATTTCACTTATGATCTTAATCTCTGAAATCAGTAACAAAAAATGGAATTTAAAAAATTATGAAATCTAAAATCTCTATGTTACATTTTGAGGCAAAAATGGAAATGTATTGTCCTTTCTGTGATTCATTTCTGTGAGCATTCAACAGAACAAAATAGCATTCCTGGGAGGAATACAGAGAAATTGTCTGAGCAGCCAGGGATCAGGTTAGGAAAGCTAAAGACCAGATAGAATTAAATCTGGCCAGGGATATCAAAGGGAACAAGAAAAGCTTCAATAGGTATGTCAGTGATAAAATGAAGACTAGGAAAAATGTGGGACCTCTCAGGAAGGAAATGGGTGACCTTGTCACTCAGGACTTGGACAAGGCTGAGGTACACAACAGCTTTTTTGCCTCAGTCTTCACTGGCAAGGGCTCTAGCTACACCGCCTAAGTTGCAGAAGGACTGGGAGAATGAGATACCCCCCACTGCAGGAGAAGACCAGGTTTGAGACCAGCTAAGGAACCTGAAGGTGCACAAGTCCATGGGACCTGATGAGATTCATCCACGGATCCTGAGAGAAGTGGCAGATGAAGTTGCCAAGCCACTATCCAGCATATTTGAGAAGTCATGGCAGTCTGGTGAAGTTCCCGGTGACTGGAAAAGGGGAAACATAACCCCCATTTTTAAAAATGGAAAGACAGAAGACCCAGGGAACTACAGGCCAGTCAGTCTCACCTCTGTGCTAAGCAAGATCATGGAGCAGATCCCCCTGGAAAATCTGCTAAGGCATATGGGAGATAAGTAGGTGATGGGTGACAGCCAACATGTCTTCACTAAGGGCAAATCATGTCTCACAAATTTGGTGGCCTTCTACAATGGCGTTACAGCATTGGTCGATAAGGGAAGAGCAATTGACATCATCTACCTGGACTTGTGCAAGGCATTTGACGCTGTCCGTATGACATCCTTTTTTCTAAATTGGGGAGACATGGATTTGACAGATGGACCACTTGGTGGATAAGGAACTGGCTGGATGGTCTCACTCAAAGAGTTGCGGTCAATGGCTCCATGTCCAAGTAGAGACCAGTGATGAGTGGTGTTCCTCAGGGGTCGGTACTGGGACTGGTATTACTTAACATCTTTGTTGGTGACATGGATGTTGGGATTGAGTACACCCTCAGCAAGTTTGCCAACAACACCAAGCTGTGTAGTGCAGTCGACACGCTGGAGGGAAGGGATGCCATCCAGAAGGACCTGGACAGGCTGCAGAAGTGGGCCTGTGTGAACCTCATGAAGTTTCACAAGGCCAAGTGTAAGGTCCTGCACCTGAGTCAGGGCAACCCAAGCACAAATACAGGCTGGGGATGTTGGTGGATGAGAAGCTTAGCAAGAGCCAGCAATGTGCACTTGCAGCCCAGGAAGCCAACCACATCCTGGGCTGCATCAAAAGAAGCATGGCCAGCAGGTTGAGGGAGGTGATTCTGCCCTTCTATTCTGCTCTCATGAGACCCCACCTGGAGTACTGTGTCAAGCTCTGGAGCCCCCAGCATGAGAAGGACATGGACCTGTTGGAGTGAGTCCAGAGGAAGAGCCATGAAGATGATCAGAGGGCTGGAGCACCTCTCCTATGAGGACAGGCTGAGAGAGTTGGGGTTGTTCAGCCTGGAGAGGAGAAGGCTCTGGGGAGACCTTATAGCAGCCTTCCAGTACTCAAAGGGGGCCTACAGAAAAAGTGGAGAGAAACTCCTTATCAGGGAGTGAAGTGTTAAGACGAGTGGTAATGGTTTTAAACCGGAAAAGGGTAGATTTAGATGAGATATTAGGAAGAAGTTCTTTACTGTGAGGGTGGTGAGACACTGGAACAGGTTGCCCAGAGAAGTTATGGGTGCCTGACCTCTGGAAGTGTTCAAAGCCAGGCTGGATGGGGCTTTGAGCAGCCTGTTCTGGTGGGAGGTGCCCCTGACCATGGCAGGGGGGTTGGAACTAGATGATCTTTAAGGTCCCTTCCAACTCTAACCATTCTATGATTCTATGATAAGAAAAAATTTACACGAGGTACAAGAAGAAATTACAAGAGTTTAACTACCTTGTAAACTTGATTAAAATACCCCTCTTAACATTTACTTCTGTATTTCTATTAAATAGAATTCCTTTAAAGAAATTCTAGCTTAAATTGGCCCTTTTTTATTATTGATATGAACAAACCGGGCTGAGCAGTCCTTTACTTTGTGTTGGTACAACCAAGAATAATAAACCTTGACACTGGCACTATAAATTTATTCTGATATGGTTTTGCAAATGACAAAAAAAAGAGCTGTTTTTAAAATACTTGCATCTTTCGTAAGAAAAGTCTGCAGTTCTCCAAATCATGAAAGATCTCTTTCGTGCTTCTATCACTGCCTGTCACTTTCTAAATGAATGTAGTAGTACAAAATATAAAAAAGCAAAATGATCAAAGCTTAGCAGCTAGTACCACAAATACCACCTAACAAGACTATTAATATTTTTAAAGTTCATCTTAGACAGAAAATTCCTTTTCCTGTCATCTCTGCTAGTTTTTCTCTCACAATATTTAACTGCTGCAAGTAATTGCAAACCTAGCTTGTGAGCTGTGGGCTGCAGAATCGTATACTATTTTAATTATGGGATGCAAGATGCTAGATGTTCTTGTTAGAGGACAAAGACATAGCTTCTTTCTGTTCAGCAAAACGTTTTCCCTCCCTACTTGTGTTTATACCTGCACGAAGATTTGACAAGTTGTTTTACATCTGGGCATGTACCTGCCTTACACTGGGATGGCAGGTTTGTAATAGCACTGCAAGATCCTAACAAGGAGGAAATACACAGCTTAGATATGCTAGCCATTTGGGGGTCATATTAGGAGATGTTGCCTCTGTGAGACCCTTATTAGAAAAACTTGGACCGGTACTATGTCATTTAACTGATACTTGCCCTCTAATGGAGAAGGCTTTATTGATCTTCTATGACTGTAATCATAGAAAGAGGCTTTCTATGCCAATTATCATCAAGCTGGGTGCAATACTTCCTCTCTGACCATGGGTAATCTACCATTCCAGTGCCATATTCCTCGACATGTGAGAGAAAACAGTGTATTTTTTCCCAGCTGGACATTAATGCATATGTAGCATTGTTCAGGAACCAGAGACAGGTCAGATAACGCTACAGTCAGGCAACTACTGAAGTCTGCTTTAGCTAAGGATTGATGGCACTACTTAATGCTTATGGAGCTGCAGAAACTCCCCTTCAGTGAAGCAAACATTAATTAAGTCCATTAGCTCCAACATGAGGCAATGATTCTTTAGAATACATCATGTCCCTGTGATTAAGGTACCTGCCTGAAAGGTAAGAGAAATGACTTCGAATTCACTTTCTTCCTGCTTCAGGCCAGAGATTTGAACTTTGATCCCCTAACTCACAGGTGAAGCTTTTACACACTAGGGTCTCAGGTTTTCTGCAGCAGAGCTGTCTTTTGCTGGAGCTATTCCAATTTTTATAAAATACTTTAGCATTCCTATACAAGTGAAATGGCTCTATCCTTTGATAGTTAGGATGTTTACTACAAGACCTAATCACTTTCTCGATAGCTCCATCTGGATGGCTACTACTCTGGACTGATTCTCTCCTGTCATCTGTTCTAGTTCCTGATCAATCAAATTCACCATCTGTGAGACCCAGAGGGTATATAAACACCCAGCAGATACCAAAGGACACCAGGATGTGAGATATCTGTCATCCAGTCCCTGCGCCAGTCAAGGTGGAGAACTCTTTCCTGACACAAAACTGAGGGAAACCAGCCTTTTTTCTCTCCAGATGCCTGATGTTTATAAGAATTTCCAAAAAGGCAGGTTCAGATCCAGTCATTTGTGGAAGAAAATTACTATCCTGGCCTAAGTGAATGTCCTTAATGCTATCTTTTCAGAGAGAAGGAGAGGAGGAAAGCTCCATTTTTCTCTTCATGGAAAGGCAAGCCTTAGTTATCTTCAGCTTTCTTTTTACAGCTGACTTGAAATCTTTTGTGTCTCATGGAATATTACATGTAGGTAAAAACTGATTTATTGTAGTTTCTCATTTCAGCAAGAAAAAAAAAAGCAAAACACCATTGAAACTGAATATTTTTTGTTCATTGCTTTTTCAGACTGATTCCAGTACTGAAAGCCAACTGATAATTCATTTTTGTGACTATATTCTGGCCCTAAATGAAGTGGAAGCTAAACCATTTATTGGGATAAAATTAAAACTGATCATTTCCCCTTCAGTGTTAAGTAAAAGATGTCTTTGGATCAATCTTTGTTCTTCATGTATAATCCATTAGACAGAGATCATTTGCTTTCCTTTGCTAATGCTAAAACTAAATATAGTTTTGATAAAAGTTGGGCATCATTCGGAACTTTTCGTAGTTAGCTTATATTGTAGATCTAACCGCCTAGCGATAATGTCATGATCATCTATCTGGAAATCTATCTGGAAAAATATAATCTTAGTTCAGTTTATACTTCTTATTCTCACAGTGCTCTGATTTATATAGGTTCTTTCTTAATTGGTTTTGAGCCAAGATACTAAAATACATTTTTAAGGTCATTTCTGCTAACACTAAGAACAAGTTGATGAATCAAGTTTAATATCACTCTTAACTTGTATTTGCCATCTGGTTTTGTATTCTTTGTTTGCTTAATTAGTTTCTTGATGCAAGATCACTATTAGACTTCTAGAAAGTGGAAAATTTGTAGCACTGAATGTATTAAAAAAGCGATTGCAATGGAGCTTTCCAGGAACTCCTTTCTGTTGACATGGACACATACTGCAGTAGGTTTTCCAATTTTTTTGAAATTATTGTTAGTATGAAAAGGAAAATATTTAAATGGTGAGCAATTCAAGATCTAATTTTATTTGCTCCTACCTCATAATCTCTCTGCTGCATTTTAACTTTAAAATAAATGAGGTTAGCAGTCCTTTAAAAAATGGGTAACTTATGAATCAAAACTTGTTTAAGAGCTCTTGCTCATACTTTAAGCCAGTAGTCAATCTGCACTACAGAAAATTTTGTTAGAAATGTTTTGGAAACCTTTCTGTATTATTAGAAATGCAATTATGATGGAAGATGCTTTGCAACATCCCTATTGCAAACCTAGAATGGTATTTTACTTAATGGGATTGTCCTGGTTTGAGGTAAAACTGAACCAATTTTGTTCAGTAACTTCGCTTCTTAGCTGGGCCTCTTCTAACTACTGAAATTAACTGCATATTGTGCAGACAATGTTCACTCTCTCAGAGTGATAAGACCAATGTTTATAGCTGATGCCCAGGCATGGTGTGCAGAGAGGCTCTTGTTTATACTTATTGCTATAACCCCCAAGGCCAAACAACTTTGTTATTTGCCCCGTTGGAAGGTTGGAAGCGGAAAAGCATAGTGGGGTCCCACCTGCAGGGAGGAGCGGACAGGACAGGTGACCCAAAACTGACCAACAGGGTATTCCATCCCATCTGCCTCATGCCCAGTATAAAAGCTGAAGGATCAAAAGGTCAGCTCGCCCTTCCTTCAATGGCCAACATCTGAGGAGGACTCCGTTCGTCTGCCTGTGATCCCGATCCTGAATCCAGATCTGGAATCCAGTTCCCGTCCATCACTGAGTCCAGCCTGGGACTGCCCCAGTGCCAGCTGGTGTTGTGATTGTCATCTCGGGAGCTTGATATGGTTTTGTATATATTTTTCATTATTTCTTTTTATTTTAGTATTAATATTTCATTAAAGTAGTTTAGTTCCTTCTAAACTCATAAGTCTCTTTTTCCTCCTCTGCCTCTCTCTTTGAAGAGGGGTAGAGGGGAGCATCTATTGGTCCCATCTGGGGTCCCCCAGGTCCCCAGTAGCCGATTTGGCCTAAACCACGACAGGGATGAGTGTGAATAAATGTGTTGCTACATAAAATAAGGAGGTGCTTCAGGAAAGAAATGCATCTGCAGCACATCTGCTTCAAAGAATGGTATTTACTACTGCACTTTCATAGTTATATCCCAGGTAAAGCAGCTTTTTTTCTTCCACGTAGGAAATAGAAGGTGAAAAGCCTAGGTTTTGACCAGTTTTTGCTTGTCTCTCTTTTCTATCCATCACCTAGTCAGAAAAGAAGGAATATTAAGTAGATGTTCTTTCCATCATCACGTGCAGCTAACTGTGAAGTCAGAAAGCTTTAACACAGCCAAGCAAAAAAATAAGGTGCCTAGCTTTCCATTGGAAGTGCATCATTGAAAGTTAGGATCAAGTCCACAGGTTGTGCCAGCTTTCCCAGGTGTTATTTAAGATTCTCTTCACTTTAATAGTTTAATTAGAAATATTTCATGCAATGACAAATCAGAAAACAGTTTGGAGCATATGGTCTTCCAACAGTATGGTAAGGAAATGCAACTAAGCATCATTAACCATGTTAAGGCAGATATCTGTGCAAAGTCTGTGGAAAAAAAACACAAGGAGTCTGACATGTGAAATGGGAGATCTAGATGGTAAATATGAGAGTTCAGAGATATGCTCATATGGACCTCATAGTTTGCAGAAAAGGGGATATATCAAGGTGATGAGAGTGTGAGTTCTTGTAATCTGGAAGTATTTCACATAAACTGTATGTTCCCCAATATTTGTTACAGCAGTTTCTCCCAAAATGTTTTATCTGTTTTCAGTTATTCTAGTATTCTCAGACAGATCTTCATAATGAACACTATGTGGTCGGTTGTTGCGAATTTCATATAAGGGGAGAAAAGGCTTGAGATCACATGTGGAATTGTTCCTTAATCAGCTACAATTAAAAACAACTGAATAAGTAATCTATACTAGCAGAGTGGGGAACTAATCAGATGCCTTCTTCATATGTGAAAGAGGCTTTACCTTTTTTCTCTAACTTTGTGCTTTTGTTTTGTCCTTACAAGTAGTATTGACAAGGGCTGTTGGTATGCATCAAGGACATTATAATAATAACTTTCTTTTTACTGCCAAAGTTATAAAAGCAGTAAGATGGACTTATAAAAATCACTTTGCACTCCAGTTTAAATAGGCTGTTGGGATATTGCTTACTCCATTTTCTAGCCCTTTTGCCAAGAACAAAGCTTTCCAAATTAATATAGATGTGGAGTACAGTATTTCAAAAGATAACAGACAAAAATAAAATCAATACCCTTAAAAAAACAAAACAAAACAAAACAAACCCAAAAATCAAACCCAGCAATTTATTATTTAAATTCCATATTCCCAAAAAGATGAACACACTACCTGGTATATGAAAATAATGTTATCAGGCAAACCAATAGGAAATGTGATGAAGGAATGTAGCCAGGCACTAGAAAGGATGGATGCCCACTGCATAGTATTCATGTTGAGTTTGGGCAGCCGAGTCCCAACTGGATTTCAGAGATTGCTTCATTCCCTGCTTTGTGTCACAGTCATTTGATCTGAAGTGTCCAACAGTAGAAAGGCTTTTCCCCATTCAACCCAAAAGCTGTCTCAGCTTGAGACCCACCAGGATTTAGAAGCAAGTCATATAAGCACAAACATCTTTGGAGAAGACTTATTTTCTTATGTACACCAGAAAATGTGCAAACAGGACTGGGACAGAAAGCAAAAACATTCATAACTTTTTCATTTTATAATATGAGTTTATGGGAAAGAGTTGCTTTTTACCTTGAGTAGATAGAGAACTCACTTCAATGAGAGATCAGATCTTCCAGTTCCTGACAGTCACGAACCCTTTCTGAACACCTACTATGCCTATCTATGGCATGTGAAGACCTCAACTGAGACCCCTCTACCGTGGCTTAGGCATCTTTTTCTATTGTAGTTTATTTGTTCCATAACCAGTATTTTTTATAATCACTTTAGTGATTAATTAAAAGAACATTAACAAGGATGCAAGAGGAAACCAAAAATTTCTGCTGTCCTAGCTGATGCTTACCTATAAGGAACAGCTGTTCTGTTGCAGTGGTCTTCCTTTTGTCCCATGGGCTTCTGCAGTCTTGGCTCCAGAGTCTTGTTCTAGCAGCAGGAATGAGGGCATTACCATCCCAGACTCTTCCTATCACTGCTGCGATTACATTTGTATCCTTATGTTCACTCATTGATAGCACCTATCATGAGCACATCCAAATTAAGTAGTGATAGCAAAACATCTAGTGTGCTGTAATGAATCCTCCAATCTCCTTATTTCTTTGATTGCCACAAAGTGTATTTCTAGGTAAGGCAATTCTGGTGATAAGCAGTGAGAATCTTGAGGTGTGTTAACAATAGTTAAAATATGTCATTGTGGTGAAAAAGCTTTGCTGAAGATGAGGTACTTGAGTTTTGACTTTTGATTAGTCTCATTTCCTCAAAAACTCATTCTACAGTTGAACTTCTTGCCTGAGTTTACTTTTACTTGAGCTATTACCGAGTCTAGAAAATTGCAACAATTTGCTAAGAAAATAAACTGCCTGGACTTTATGAAAACCTGTATTTTATTTGTCTGATCAAAAATTCTCCTTCTTTCATTAAAAACATTTTGCCTTTTGAATAGTGATGTTCCCTCAACAATGAAAGAACTAAGATGGTTCTCTCATCCTGCCACAGAGTTCCAGGATTTTTTTAAGTCTATACTATGGCGCAGTCTGTTATGAAGAGATAAAAATGCAAAGCAAAAGGAAAACAAGAGAGTCTTTAATTTGACTTGAGAGATTGAAAAAGTGGTGACATCCCTGTCAGATTTGTGAAGGGAGTTCTTCACTGAAAGTGATAACTAGCTGAATTAATAGCCATCCCATATCGCCTGTTTAGACAACAGTAAGGAAAAAAAAAAAGGATTAGCAAGAGATGATTCATCATGAATAATTTAACTGGCACATGAGAGAAAACATACAGAATCACAATCCAGTCCTATGTAGCTTGATCATTCAAAATTTTTCCTGATATTAAGGGAATTTCTGCTGGAGTAGAATTGCAGACAAGATTTTTGGATTTTTTTTCCTTTCAAAGACTTCCACTTCTTTTAGACCACTAAAGATTACTCTCTTGGTCTCCATATTTTTTTTTCTCTTAGACTCAGATTTCCGTTTCCTTTTTTCGGGGTTCATTTTAGACTGAAATATGGAATGCACTACACTGTCTTCAGTAGTTCTGTGAATACTGTTGACAAAAATTTTCACTCAGCCATTATTCAGTGACAGAATAGAGTTTTTCCATTTAGTTCCCTGAAAAGTGCCTTGGAACACTACAGTGATTGTCTCACCTAAACGTACTGGGGATGGAGCAATCAGCTGGTCGCCAAGTCCCCTTACTTTGCCATTGCATTATGTTGGCAGAGAAACAGAAATGAGTGACACTAAGAACCATTATCTAGCTCTGTGTTTTAAAATGTATCCTAAGAAGCTGGTGCAGCTTGTGGATTAACTTCCCGCAATAGTTGCTCTAAGGAAATAAAGACTTAGGGAATTATAGAAGCTAAAATCATGCCTAAAAAGAAAAGTAAATAAAACCAAAGTTTTCCCAACACTTTCCATCCTAATTAATTTGAATTTCTGCAACTTTAGAAACATCAGTGTGAGATAATAACTTAATTCTTAAGATAAACTAGGGGCAAATGGTGGCAGTAGATTATAAAATGAAATAGAACACATTTGATTTAAAAATAAGCATATATTAAAAGCAACTGGATATTTTCAGTCCTGAATGCAAAATTTACATTGCAAAATGTAGATGTAAATGAAGTAAAACATTTTCCAAAGGAGGCTTAATTTTGATGTAGGCAGTGCCACTGGGTCACAGGCAAGTTAATTTTACAACTTTAATTTACAACTTCACAACAATTTAGTGAGAATTTGTAAGGAGAAAAGGTAGTTGTGCAAGTATACTGTAATACCAGTCATGCACTTAACTTCACTACATAATTTAATGACGGTCTGCCAGTGTGGTTTGTTGTTGGGGTTTTTTTAAGCACATGCAACTCAGGCTGCTGTGTAATCTTCCATTTATTATGGGATTCACTGTGGCACAAAACAATCAGGGAACTTTGATTCTAAGGTATTGTGAGGGAAATACTAAGGGGTTTTGTTGGGTTTTGTTTTGGGGTTTTTTATTCCATTTAACACTGAAAAATAGAGTCACAGGTCTTCTCCATGTGACCTCTGGTAGTGAGTAAAATACCTCCTGTGTTCACATAGGTGCAATGAAGGGAAGGAAGACATGCTCTCTTTGCCTTTTGCTATACTTTGGTAGTGAATTAACTGTCTGCATTCTCCCTCACTATCTGCAGCACCAACTTTGAAGGACTTAGCAAGAGATGGGAAATAACATGGTAAAAAAGGCGTACTTATGCATTGGTTGTGCAGAAGCTGGGGGAGAGAAAGCAGTAGGAGAGAGGAAATAAGTATTAATCAGCTTCTACAGGCAAATTCATTTCTGCTCCGTCTTTTAATATAAAGGCCCAGTTCATGCATATTCAGCTTATGTTTATGGAGAGGTAGAACTTATTATTGGTTGTCTGGTTATATTGTATTTATCCCTACAAGCTTCCACTCTCACCTTCACAGTCTCATTTGTGTTAATTCTTCTGTTTGGTGTTTTGTTCATTTTTTTTTTTTTGGCAAAAGAGGTGGGGGGTTTTTGTTGTTTTGTTGTTGTTGTTGTTGTTTGTTTGTTTGTTTTTTAGTGCATCAGTCATTCGATTAACAAAAGGATAAGGCAGTTGTTTTCTTCTGAGCCTACAGTTTGCAGCCTTCTCATGATATTACTGCAGACCTAGGGGGATAAAAAAAGGGAAAAATGCATATATAAAGTGGGTACCTTACTTACACATCTGTCACGCCAAATCCATCTTTTCCTCCCTCAGCTCCATGGTGTATCCCCACCCCACCCAAATACACACATATCTCTTCAGGACCTCCTTTTGCTCTGGACTTGCATATCTCCAGTTATCTCCTTCCTGATAACACTTCTCTGCTCCTTCAGGACAGCTCCTTGAGCAGCAGCAGTCAAGCTACAACTCCGACTCTTCAACTCTTTCCTTCTTCTGAATGCTACTCAGGACTTTCTTCTTCCTCTGTAGAAATTGACCATTTATCTACTCCCCTCACCCCCAAATCATCTGATATATATCCCCAAGGTTAGGCCTTATTGTTTCCAATTTCATCTGTTCAGTCACACTAGCTCTTTTCACCTCATCTGTGCTTCTGATTCTTTATCACTGACACAAGTGGCCAAAATGGAGCTTCATCTCCAGCAGGCAAGAACCACAGCGAAACAGCTCCCCCAAATGGTGCAATAAACCTGAAAAATCATGCTCACGCACTCAAACATACATACTTACTTCTCTGTCTGCAAACATTAAGGCTAAAGATACAACCCCATTTTTCAAGGTCTGATATTTTGCATGCTTATGGAGTTAGATTAACAATTCATAATCATAATTAAACGCAAAGCTCATACTGCATGTTCTTTCAAAGTAAGGAAACTGCCACAGATGCTGAGTGTACTGCTTCTTCAGACTTGTTCATACAGAGCTAGGTGGAGAGCACAAGAGACACAAGCTGTAGCTTTGATTAAAAACATGCAGGAACCCTTAAGATTCTTGGGCTTAAAGTCTTTCCCTGAGGAAAAAAACTTGCAATGATGCCAATCTCAGCACCATATTGTGGTTAGGAGAACAGTTTTCAGCAAAGAGACCATACAGCACGTATGCAATCCCAGAACATCTAATAATACCCCACGAAGGCACTGCGTGAGAGAAAATAAAATGCTTTGGAGCTCCCTATGTCCCGCTTAGCTACCTCCTTATTTTAATCAGACAGTTACTAGTTTCCTTCTTTCTTTAAAGGGTTAAACTACAGCAAAGTCAGCTCTGCCTCTTGCAAAATCCACGTCTTGGAGGGAACTGTTTAGTGCTGCGTGAGAAAATTTTACTTGAGAAAAACAAATATGTGTGTGCTTTTACTTTATATCACACTGTGATATGTTTTTCTATCTGTGTGGCTTACATGTTAAAAAAGATCAAGAGTTTTTGTTTTAAAGGCTTCACAAAGCTCTTTTTCAAGGCTAAAGATTGCATGTTTCATGACTCCTTGCTCCATTATTTCATGATTTCTTAGATGAAAGTAAAGCTGTTAGGCCAATAAAAGAGGAAAGTCTGTTTGGACAGATATTCTGTTTCTTGCTTTGTTCTTTTGTTCATCGTCAGCAGAAGGAAATAGCTAATAGCCCTGAACTTTTCAACCTCTGAAGGATGAAACTATGTGGTTCATGTAACTCTTCAGCACCTGAGTCATTCTTCTTTTCTTTGCTACCAAGGGCAGTCATTACAGCTCCTCCCCATCTCTTTCTCTGTCTTTGCTACATCTTTGTTAAACTGTCAAGGATGTTTGAAAGCAATATCGTTCTCCTTTTTTCTAACTTCAAAGTTTTCTAGTAGATTGATAGCAGACTTCTTATTGATCTCCTCTGCACCAACACAATTCTTGCTTCTTTGTAAATACAACACAAGAGAATACAGTATAGTGACAGACGGTTAACCAATATATACTTCTTTCATTCCTGTAATCAGGACTGGGGAACAGAAGTTATCTTTTTAAGTCAAACTTTTTAAGCAGAAGGATAACATTTTTAAATGTGCCAAAAGTCAAGCATTTAAATCTTTTTTTTTTTTTCCAGATACCAAACTAAATAGCTGATTTCTTAGAGTTATAATACCTGCAATTTCTATTCACTTCAGTATTTTATGCTGTTCTAGGGGCCTGATCCAAAGTAATGGATTTTCGTGGGTTTGAGGAAAGATACAAGTAAAGGCTGCCTGAATGAGTGCTCAACTTTGGATGCAGAAGTGAGTCAGAGAACAGGCATAAAGATGACAAAACACCATGCCTTACTTTTAAGCACTCAGGTCCGAGAGAATAATTCAAAGGTGAGGTAGATCCACAAATTCTTTGTAGAATATGTCAGATAAATTAGGCACTTGAGAATAGAAATCAAAATATCTATAAAGTAAACCACCCAACAGCCACCTCCAAAGGGAAGGCATCCAGAATGCATTGCTGGACTCCAGAGCTGGGCTCCTCCAGTTTTCTCTGTTTTTGTCTCTCCAACTCTCTGACACCCTCTCCTGTTTTTGTCTCTTTCTCAGGTCCCATTAATTTTTCACTGTCCACACATTTCACAAGATGATTTCAACAGGATGGATAAAGAGCATTTTGCCCTTCTCCTCAGATGTCTCTGTGCCAGTGACTTAATAGTTAGGGCACTTTTCTGGAAATCATCCTTCATCACTCAAAAGCTTTCTCAAATTTAGAAACCTCAGAAGGAAAATCTATTACTTCCTAAATTTTCCAAACAGTAGATTATTGCAGAAAAGATAATATCTCTTTCTGATAGAAATTTCTTGTTTACATTTAATTCCATTGACCACCAAAATTTACTCGACTGTCATATCAAAAGTCTGTACTACTATATCTGTTGAAGGATAACTAACAGGTGGAGCTGACATGAGATTTCAACTGTAAAGCTGTTTTTAGAGGCATTCATTTCAGACTTACCCCATTTGCAAAGTTATGTGGTTCTCTTCCTATCTAGCCTTGATCAAGTGACAGTATGGTTCACATGCATTATTCTCTTGTATAGGTTTGCATAAAGTTTGGTTTTCAACATACAAGTTTGTATGGATCATAATTTTGATATTTTTGAATCCTACTCTATCATTAGTGAGGACTATTGTTTTCAAACAGCTTTTTTTCTTACTAGACAATAAGGAAGTTCAAAACAGGGTTGGCAATTTTGTTTACTGTCTGGGCAGAGGAAGACTCATTGTCTCTGCCAATGGACATCGATCATTCTTAAACTACTCACTGATAGTCAATGAACTTTTAGCAGCCATATTGTGAACTACTGTCCTGATCAGCTCATTAATTCATTAAACTCTTGGGAGAAAGGAGTACTAGGTTTTAATCTAAATGTAATTCAGAAATAATTATCCGCAAAGAAAACACATCAAAATCAGAAACTCAAGTGGCTACAAGAACCTGCCTGGGTCCCAGTGTTTCACATACATGCTGTGAAGTAGTGTAGATGTAGTTGCAGAATCAACGTGGATTTATACCCCACTGTCAACTATTACGAGAACTATAAAAAGACAGAAGGTATTATAAAAAAGAATTTCCATTGAAACCCAAATTCATGAAACAGACATGATGGTGAAATCACAGCCACAGGAAAAAACTCTAAATGTTACCATGACAGTGTATAGCAATATTGTGATATGAAGTGTGGTATCAACTTCACAAATAAGTGTGCAATCAGAATGTTTTTGTAAGCTATTCATCTGTATAATTACTATATTCATATAGACTTTTTTTTTATTTTTAGGAGAATATTTTGGTAAATGCTAAGACACACAATGTAACAGCTTTGAATTTGGTGGAGTTATTTTTCAAATATTGAATGTATCCCTCAAAAAGCATTAATTTTGAAGTTAATCTACAATAAACCAGTTTCTTTTACTGTAGACATTCACAAAGGGCACCTTAAAAACTGAGTCCTCGTTATCAATTATTTTTAATATTTATTTATCTCATTCCCTGACAATAATGTCAGAATATGTACTTGTATGTGCTCAAGCTCACCAGCAAATACTATATTTTCTTTTTATCTATCAGATGTAGACATTGCAAATCAAGTAAAAGGCAATACTTATGTGTCATGAATGAAATGGGTGCTTAAGTCTATCTACACAGGAATCTGGGTATCTACAGTCTGAGTACCTGCCCTACCATGTGCACAAGTTTTAGTTAAAAGCTCAGAGATCCCACTCAACAGTCTGCTGCCCTGCCTTGAAATCTATGAGTAATTAAGATTTTCTGCTAAAATTCCCAAAATGATTAAAAGTTTTTTCCTGCTTAATTCTTGACCGTTAAACCAGTTAAGTTGTATCTCCTCAGAATATTTGACTACCAGGTACCTAGACTAGATAGACACCTACAAGCTCCGTAAGGAAGTGGGGCAATTCACCCAGGTGTAAGCCACATTACTGGAGTCAGTTTGGTAAGATACATGTGGAAAACCAGCCCATAGAAATTTATCCTATCAGCATCTCCTCAATCTGATATAATAGGTATTTTCAGACCGAGAGTCAGATTCCACAAGGAACAGAAACTGGGGTATCTTTTGCTCAGTAGTACCCTGAGGTTACTTCCGTACCCTGAACAGAGAAGACCAGGATTCAGGTTCCTTTTTGGATGGATGAAGTCTCATTCTGAAGCTCCTTTGTTTTTTGCATTTCCCCTTTGAAGTAAAATACTTTCATGACCCTGAAGGAAAGGGAAAAAATAAGAGAGAGATTTCAGATCTTAGGTAGGCTGAAACATTTTATGGAGGTTGCAGTTACTGTTGCAGTGACAGAGCCCTGGGAGACCAGGTTTGTAACGCTGGTGTCCCCACTCAGCAGCCATTGTTGCCTTGAGCAAATCCTGACCTTCTTGCTTCAGGGCATTTTCCATAGGGCTGCTCTGCTCTGTGTCCATTTGCAAATGGCTGTGCATAGTGACCAGTGCTAGTCACGAGTAGTTTACACTTTTCAGCCTTTGAAAGCTCAGACTTCAGTACAAAAGAGACTCAGGCAGGGACTGTTGGCTTTAAGGCACTTCAAACAGGGTTTTTTTTGTTTGTTTTTTTAGCATTTTTTTTTTTTTTAGAATTAAAATTTCATCTGTTAATGTCAGAAGAAATTATTACTGCATTATGTATGACCTAAAGCAAGTTCTTGCCAATGAATGGATTAGCCAATGAATTGCTTACTGTGTCTGAATTGGTTCCATATGGAAAAGGCTGAAGGGTTATTATTTCATCACAGATTTTTCCATATTCAAAGTGCATATATGAACATATATTCTCTTTCTTCTCTGGTTGTCCTTCTTTTAAATAGCAAGGACTTCTGGCTCGCTATGAAAGACCTGGAATATTTGATAAACTTTTACAAACAGACCTCTCTGGAACTTTTATAGACAGGCCTCGGAAAACAGCAGTCTTAGGTGTGCTCAATAAAACTAACATTCCTCACTATGATTGCATGACAAATGACTCCATACTAAAAAAGGGGGTACTCAGGGCCATAAAACATCAAAAAGGTAGAAAGGACTGAGATGGACGTGTATGAATTACACTGATTCATGAATGCTAGGTTGCCCTTGGGCAGTGCTACCTCATGCAGCCAGCACTTATACAGCTAATTAACTTTATGGAGGTAATTATTTTCACAAGGATGAACTGTTCTTGAACAATTCCTCCAATACTGGATATGCAAGGCTTTTCTTCAGACCTTGACATAAAGGTCTTCATTTGCAATTATTCATTTCTTCAATAAATAAATATTTATATAGCTGTAATATAAAACATATATAAATATGTATTTTAATTGTTTTTTTAACTAGGTGTGAGGTAAGAATATTCTCATTTTACTCTCAGGTGTCTTAAAAAATAAAGTATTAAAGGAAATTCAAAGTATTTCACAACTTATTTAAAGAACTTGGCAATAATAATAAATGCACTATATCAAATAATGACAAAAATAATAGTGATAATAATTATTATGTCACATGTTGGGTCACACCCCAGATTGATCAAACCTGATAGCTTTTCCTGAGAAACCAACACCAGGTATTTGGTGAAGAGTTGAGAAAGGAAGATCAAAAATTTCGTATACTTGTCTATCTTCCCAATTGAGGCAATCACAGCAGCAATAATTCAGTGCCCTAATCGACAGATTGAAGAGCCGTATTCCAGTTTGCTCTCTTTATTCCTTCTTTTGTCATCTTACTTTTGTCTTCTCTCCCCTTATTCTTTCCAACAACTTACAATTATTTATTGCACAGTGGAGCAGTTTCATCAGGAGGAAGAAAAATCATTGTGGCAGAGGGGTTATTGTCTGTTGAGGACACTCTATGGTAGACGTGTGAAGGAATCGCTTTAGGTAGGGAGGGAACTTGAGGCGGTCTTCCTGATATCCCTCTCCCACTAGTGAGTGATCTAGCCCCTGAGTGATTATGAAAATGGAAAATTCACATATATAAAAGGGAAGGAACCTCTGAGATGTTTGTAACATGGCTGCTATGAGGAAATTTATCAGACATATCCATGGAAGGTATGTATTATAAATAATGCCTATTTTTTTGACGAGTTTGAGTCACTAGTCTATATCAACAGTTTTTGGCAAAGCCAAATGTGGCAAGTTGTTGTGCTGGTGGTGGTTAGGCATTGCCTTAGGTAAAGTGACAATAGAGTGGGCGTTTCCCATTTTGTATCTTTAAACATTGACCATCAAATTCTGGTTTAATTACCTTTTAAACACCTAAGCCCTCTGCCACCATGAACGTACATGTCTCCAGATAACACTTTGAGGCAGATGACAGGGAGCCAGGCAATATCTTAGTCAGATTATAGGCCAATCACACATTACAGGTCTACGCTCATAGTATCTGCTGAACCCAACGGAAATCAGAGTGGTGTGATCCACCTGCCCAAGTACATGCCTGTCTGCATGGAGGCAGGAAGCAGAAGAGTTCATGAAAAGACTCTTCATAGAAAATGTGGAGATATTAAACCGGTAACCTGCTGGAAGCAGCAATCACACCAGTTTTGAAGAGGTGAGTTTATTGGCATCTCACAGCATTCATTCTTTTATACCTCATCTTCTATTGAAACATTCATTCATCTTCTCTGATTAGAAATTAATTTCTAGAATCTCCTTGAAACCATCTCTCTTCTTTTCATTGATTATTAATTAATTTGTGACATTTCAGGCAGGAGAGGACAGTCTTTCTGCATAATGTCATTAGTCTTAACAATAAGATATGACCAAGCATCAGTTATGTATTTTTACAGACTCAACTTCTTGAACAGCATTGTATGGTGATTTTTAAGTTTACCTATGAGCCTACAGTTAGAAGCAATCAGTCCTGGGGCTTACTATCCTGTGAAATAAAACCTGAGCAATTTGAATCACTTCTAAGTAATGAAATATATAAATTCATTATAAATGCATAAAGCTTTATAACTCAGCAAAAAAATGGAAGCACATAAAGTCACTCTGGGTGATAGGTGTAGTGTTTTTGATTTGCAATGTACTGTAGAAACATCCTCTTTCTTATAAAGGTAACTGTTGGTAAAGATTATTCTAGCACTAAAGAAGAGTGGTACTTTTCCAAGTCCTGTCTTCAGAATGCTTGGTCCAGTAGGCACAACTAGAAATACAGTAAGAAACACCACTAAACAGAAGATGGAAGGAACAAACTGCATAGCTGTTTCAGCACAGCTCTCATTTTTAAGTTAAGGTATTCTTCACCGGCAATGCCTGCTAGTAAACCTCCCATTAAACCTAGGTATAGTGATTCATTTCCAACCCACAGGAGCCAAAATGATTCCAGAGTTTCCTAACTTTAACCAGCAGCACCAGAATTAAAGGAAAATTGGGAAGCAAGCAACTTTTATATTTATGTTCAGTGAACCACTGTTCTGTATGTAAAGGATGTAAATTTAATATCTAGTCTGGTCTTCACTCTAAGTTTACAAATCTCTTTGTTAACAAGCTATAGAATATTTCGGGTCTTCTTGAATAGCAGAGTCACTAAAATCCCACATGTGGTTCTACAGTATTCAAGCCGAGCCATGAAAGATCCGACTGTGCAGCACACCGCACAGATGAATCTGCTTTCATACTTCTGTTTTAATAAACGCTACTTTCATAAAAATTTCTGAGTAAATTAAATACCACAAGACCAAGAATTGTCCGTGCTTGACAAAGGATTGCAAAGAACAGCCAGCTAATGAGGATATACTTTTTAGTAAAATGATGAAGCAATGCCCTATCAGAATATTTCTATTCAAATTTTGTTTCCCCTCATCTTCTTCAGGTACATAGTACCAGATGGAAAATAGCAGAAGAAAATTCTTCTCTGAAGTTTCAGAGAGTCTAATTCACATCTGAATTTAAGTAGTCTTATTAAGCACTGTTTGTCCATTTTTTTTATAAAACTGCCTGAGGTCCCCTAACTCCATTTAGAAGTTTTTCACGTGGCATGTCTTAGTGAACCGAACTCATTTACAGATGAGCCTGAGAGTGCTCATGTGAGCTCCTAAACTAGTCTATCTTCAGCCTTGTGAATGCTAGACACCCTGTGGAAGCCACAGAATGGTTATTAATTGAGAGGATGAAAGAGGAAGAATCACTGTAAAACATTTCTTACACACTATATTAATAATATAGTAGTTTCTAATTTATTTTTAATTGAAATGTTAAAAAAGCTTATCTTACCCTTGCTCTTCGTCTAATATTTCTCTACATGTTGAATGCTCTAGTCACCATAGTACTGATGCTGTGTCTTCATAACGCACAAAGTCTAACTGAAAAAAGTAACAGTGGAAGAAGGGGAATAGAGGAAAAAGGAAAAGTATTAAAGTCCTTCTCTTTTGTTAGGTTTGCAAGAGAACACATCTTCCAGCCTTTCTCACTGCAGAATGACACTGGTCCTGGTTTCAGCTGGGAAAAAGTTAATTTCCTTTCTAAGTGATTGCTGTGAAAGGAATGTCAATAAAGCATATTGGTTTAGTTGTTTCCAAGAAATGTTTGTACTTTTCAAGGTCTCTTTTACCATAGAAGCTGAGAAGAAGCATAGACAGCACAACAGAATGGCCAATGGAATATTCCATATCTTAGACGTCATGCTCAGTATATAAATTGGGGCTGGCCGGGGGGAGGGAACCTGAGATCTCTGCTCAGGAAGGTATCAGTTTGCTGGGTGGTGAGAGTGACTTGTGTCATCATCATTATTATTGTTCTTGTTGTTGTTGTTGATATTTTCCTTTTCTGTTATTGTTCTATTAAACTGTCTTTATCTCAACCCATGAGTTTTTTCTTTCTCTTTCCCCTCCTTTTCTCCTCCTTCTCACTGCCCTTCTGGGGGAAGGGGGAGAACTGCACAAGCAGCTGCGTGGGCATAGCTGCCAGCTGGGGTTAAACCACTACAGCACTTTAAAGAGTCTTGAGCAAGACAGATAAAATAGACACCTTTAGTGCTTTGATTTACTCAGGGGTATCACAAGCTGAAAATGCTGAAGGGTCATACAGCTCCATTTTCCTGTGCATTGACACTAGAAATGTACATTTCAGAAGCTGGTTGTCCTCTATGATAGAAGACTGCTTAATTTTACAGGGTAGAGGGTAGAAATCCCTCTTCCAAAATGTCAGCAGTATCAACAGGATCTGCTTTGTAGATTTTCATCCCCATTTCCAGTGATGACACTGTTTTGTTTCATTACATCCCATCCTAAAATATTTAATTAACAAGAAATTTATTCTGGCAGTAGTCCTTTGTATGTTACAAGTGCAAGTGCCCAATGTTAGTAAACAAACTACAGTGTCTTCTATGTAGTATTAGCTTTATATTAGAAATAAAATTTTGTGACTTGACATCATTTTATTTTTTTCAACAGGGAAGGGTCTCTTATGTCCTCTTCACAGCTGAAAAAGTGGGCTAAATAATGGCATACAATACAATATAAAGGAATTTCCAATTATATTTTATTTAAAGCTGAGGAAATCTTTTCTGTTAACAACATTTTCATGTCTGCCTTTTCTTGGTAAAATTTCATACATGCTAGTTTACAAAGGATTTTCTCTTGTGGGATTTCCTGAATAGAAAGCTAGTCTGATATTATCCCCAGCAGTGTTACCCTGAAGAAATAAGCGTGTTGGGAAGGTGGTAAATCAGTCCAAGTTCTCACAATGCTACCTCCCTGCATAATACTAGAGGATTTAAAAAAGGCTCGCGTTTTCCAGCCATGGATGTTGCAGGACAGGGAGGAAATATTCAGAATTGCCTCAGGGAATTATCCTCACTAGCAATAAAACACAGAAGCCTTCATTGAAGTGAGGTGGATTTCTGATAGCTAAATCCAAGAATCCTATCCTAATACCTCTCTGCTCAGCAAAGTGATGTTCTTTTTCTCTCTTAGCTCAGATATTAGACTGTTCATGCAGGACACAGTAGATCCAGATGGGAATCTGTCCAAGACTTTAGTCCCCAAAAAGGGCTTAACTGTCCCTTCCCAGCTGCTCTTGGGACTCCCCACCCCTACCCATGGGCCCAGGGGCCCCTATCTGCTCAGGCTGGAGACATCAGCCCCTGTCTCAGTGATGCTGTAGGTATGCCTGGCTCCAGATCCAGCTCCATGAACAGACCTCTGTAAGTAGCTCGTCTCCTGAACGCACCCTGGGACATATGTCACAGCTTGCTCCGCCCTGTCTCCAACCCTCTCTCCTGGACAGACTTTGGACCCACATTGCAGCCTGGTCTCCAGCCTGGTCAGGAGCATCTCCTTTGCTCCTGACTGGGTCTCAGCCTTATCTACTGTGTCCAGACCCTGTGGGACTGTACCCATCGCTGAGGTCATGGCAGGCTCTGGGACTGCCCTAAGCCCTTTGGGACCAGCCTGATGTCTCTGCACTCTGACACAATGAACCCTAAATGTTATTCTGTGGCTTGTCCCGCAAGTGGTTTCTTTGTGTGGGTTTATGCGTCTGCAACTCCAACTGCTGAAGCTGTGTCTCTGTGCAAAAATGCACTTAAGTTTTAAGGAGATATCTGAGCTCCAGCCTTTGCTCTGAAGTCCTTTTTTGTGTTTTACAAGCAGTGGCCACGAATAAAATGGATTAATTGTTATTTATGTTTCGCCTGATATTGACAGCTTCCTCCATTTCACGGAGAATGTTTAATAAACCAGCAAGTCATGTTCTCATTTTCTTACTTTCCTTGTCCTTTTCTTTTTCTCTATCCCAGATAATCCTGAATTCTTTTCTATATAGAATCAACAAGGCGAGAGACAAACACTTCCTGCTGTTCTAAATAAACTATCTTCTTGATTATTGTATTTGCCAGGGAGGTGAGAGATGAGAGTTTGTATTCCCTGAGACAGAAACTGGCATTGACCCTAGGTCTCCCCTGTTCTGGGGAAATGAGTTAGCCATTGAGGTATTTATAAAAAGCAGATAGTAGATATGGCATCGTCACTGACAGTGCTTGAAAGAAGGTCATCCTGCTTTGTTCCTGTGAAACGATTAGTCCCAGAACTAAGAAAGCCTGATTTTCTATGGATTTATTTTTTACGGCTGATTGACTCTGCAGTCTATGAAAATACAATCTCTGATTGAAGCTTTTCCTTTGATTAGGACATGTATATTAGAGCAAAGTAACAAATAAGGAGTACAGTTTATACTGAAATCTTCTCCCTCAATCATAACATTTCCAGAGTCTCTAACCTTCTGCCACCAAGTTTTTTAAACAAGTAAGAAAAGTTGGGGGGCATGGATGGCAAGGCACAAGCTAAATCTATATTAATAACTAAAAAAGGCCAGGGACTGTTCTCTGACTGTGAGGGCAAAGTGCAAGGCAAGGCTCACATTCATGTGTTTTTCACTCTCTTTCTTACCAGAATGGGTTGAGCTTGTCCATACTTCCTTGTTAACACAGTTCTTGGCCTGCAATATCACTTGAACTGTGCCAGGGCTTTGCCTAGAAAACAGTTCCCTTAAATAAAAATTTTGCTAGGGACTGTTGTAACAAATATAGTCATTGACCAGTGTGGAGCCCTTGTTCTTTCAGATGTACTGTTGAGAAGAGAATACACATAAACAGTCTAATCTGTAGGAAATAAGGCTAAAATAATAAATGAATTAATTACATTTTTAAACCTGGTGACATCTGTTTTTTAGAGACACTTATGGAATCATAATGTAACAAAGCTCCTGATTTTACTGAATAAAGCACAATTGCACTGAGCAGAAGTGGGATTTAAGACATCATCCCATTCTCTATGTTTCTCTGTTAAAAGCTCTGTATGGCTTTTACACTCAAAATCATGGTGAACAAAAAAGGAATATAACTTACATGTAGACTCAAGAAATTATTATCTTAATTTAAGTTCTAGCAGCCTAAGGAAAATGCAACAAACATTATTATTAGTCCAGTTAGAGTGACACTAACATTTCTAATCCAAAGTTTCTTAAAATTTTCATTTGTGATAATTAAAATTCTTGTACAAAAATGTCTGCCCCTTTGTGCTCACACTTTCACCGCTCTTCTGGGTGCTAAGGTCAATGGGGTTAGAATTCCTCGAGAAAAATGAGAAAAACGAATGAGAAGGGGATTCAGGGATGAGCCACCAGCATCCCGTATTCTTCACGACAAGGGACATGACGTAGATGGCACAGACTTCTTCCACCTGCTTAGTCATGGATCTGCTTGGAGTTATTTTCATGTGTTCTTAAAAAGACTGTTTGGCCTTTCTTTCTTTCCTTTTTAGCCCACAGGTTTGTTACGTAGTGATTCCTCAGTTTTGTTAGACCTGTATCATACACGATTAGATCATACCATTACAGAATCAGCATTAAGCTGCAGGAAAAGAAGTCACTGCAGAAAAAGTGTAAAGCTACGGGGAAGAGCCCTCCTGAGCCTTCGCTTACATGTTCTAGTTTTGAAGTCACAGGTGAAACAGACCCACGACTGCACATGACAATTATCAGTAAGTCCCAAGGCCTGAGTTAAATCATTATGAAGCCAGTATTCTGCTGCTAACAACATTTTATTGACTGAGGTAAGTGTCCTTTCAGTTAGCAGACTCATATTGTTTTTTTTAACTCTGTCTGTAGGTGCCTTATTCACCCCAGACTGTGCAAAGGAGCCTAACACAGAGTTTTGGATCCCAGCAGAAGTTCAGGGCCTAAATATTGGGTATACAGCACTCATGTTCCAGTTCATGTCTACCTGTCTCTTAAGGGCTTTAAAAGTTTACAACTTTACTCACATCTGTAGATAAGTACATAGAAGAAGGTACAGCTGACGTCACACATGATGTTTTTTCCTGTTCTTCTGTTTCGTTTTGGTTTGGTTTGTTGGTTTTGTTTTTTGTTTTTTTTTTTTTCACAAGACACAGTACTGGATGAAAAAATTACCAAGAAAGAATCAGTACACGGGGCCAAGTTTAGCTGTCAGATTTCATTGAAATAAATGGTCCTGGTTCTGTATCAAATTGTAGACGCATGAGTCACACTAACTGTGCTGGAACTTCTCTCTAATAAATGAAATAAATCATAGGAGTAGTTGTTGTATGGGAACATCTTTATGTATTCAGTGTTCCATGATGCAAAGAAAATTTGCAAATCATTAATTATAATTTATGAACATCCTTGGTCAATGTTTGTGCTGTCTATTATGACTGCCTTTCCTAAATTCCCCTTAGCATTGCACTAAGTATTGTCTGTGTATGGATTATATAGTTTGGTCCAACAGTTACAAAATATTTTAGCCATAACAAACTATGAGACAAAATAACAAAGCTGACACAGTAATAATCTCATATGTCAACATATACCTATCACCTATATATAAATCAACAGTTTCAGCACTGTGACTTCAAAGAACTGACTTATTGTATGTTACTACTTTGTTTGCAGCTGCTAAATAGGTTTTGAAAAAAATTGAAACTCAATTAAGTGGTCTCAGATTATATATTGGTATACATATATACTGAAATATATATTTCAGTATATATAAGGTGTGCTTTCTTCACAGAGACAGTAAGTAGTCATGAGTGGAGGAGAAGTGAGCTATGTGTTTGGAATACATATTCTATAATACAATCTCTTTATTAGAGTATGATACATACTAAGTAGTCCAAAAAACCCTACTTAAAATCCAGCAAATTTTGTCATTCAGATTTTTTTTCAAGGCTAGCCAAACTCTGAGGTTTGTGCATCATACTGTATAAAAACTCTTTAATGACTTCCACCGTTATAATACTAATATTATGGCTACAGGCCCGAATCAATATCAATAATAGCAACTCACACCGTCCCCCATCCCCCATCCCTGATCTTGGGCTCTAAGCCCTTGCATCAAAACTACATGAAAACTCTTTGATATTAAAAATTGGAGCTGTGCAATTTGCAAATACTTCTATAATTCTTCTCATCACTTACAGTACAATAAGGCAGCACTTTTATAAGAGAATAGATGCTATTGTTGCAAAAGAGGGAAGTCAGACAGCCCAAATGAAAACAGATGATCAAATGCTGGAACAAACATCCTGGATGAAGAGTTAAAGGTGTACGGTTAAACTTTTATTTCAATGTAATGACAAGCAAGAACACACTCCTCTTATTATTTTATCGTAATAATAAACAAGAGTCTATCTACATTTAAATAAATTAAACATATCAATTTTTCTTATTTGTTCAAATAACGGAAAGTTACACCTATATGGACAGTTGCTATTCCTTCATAAACAGGTGAACCTGACCCCGGTATTTGGAATCGTCTTATTATGAATATAAAATAAACATGGACAAACTGAAAATAAATGTTTCCTCGTTTCCAAAAAAAATTTTAGCAGCCATATTTTTATAGTATGACAAATTTTCTTCTTATCTGAACTTTTAATAGTAAATGTGATTGCTTTCATTGAAGACACTGACTGAGAAAAAAACATGAAAAAGTCAAAGTAAGATCATTTACTCAGATCTCTGAATTCTAACAGAGATTGCGTGTAAAAGATGTGATTCTGGGTAAAAATGTTGTAGCCGATGAGTTTAATCAATGCTCTTAGGTGAAAGTAATATACCATTGGAGAGTGAAAATCCTGTAGAACAGTAGCAACAGAAGGTAGCTCAGTGGTTGGATTTGCACAGGTGGCTTTAAAATATGCTCTGTGTCAGCTATCTAAAACTTCAACCTGCTTTTATTGAAGCTGATGGCAAAATTCCCATTGAATTCAGTGGGGGCAACAACAAAGTTCTTACTATGCCTTCAGAGTAATTAATCTGCTTTTCAGTTCTCATGTAATATACATATGCAGTCTATAGCTAGAAAATGACATCTAATTAATGTTTAGAAAAACACTTGCAAAAGTAGATCTTGATTGAACATTGGATAATTTGAAAAATATTGGTAATCCTTGTTTTTCTTTGAGCATTTACATTTCATAAACTACTATTGACTATATGAGCCACGTTAGTTTAGGAAGTATTTTTGTTATTGTTAGCATTATGAAAAATATATTTTAAGGTAAATAATTCAATAGATTACATCCGGGGTTTCTAAGTCTGTTGAAAGATAAAACACACTATTAGACATGATTAGAGAAGTAGAATAAATAATACAATGTAAATTGCAAATTCAGATTGCATAAATGTTTTCAGAGCTCAGCCGCAGCTCTCAGTTTGTCAAATCACACTACCGAACAAAACTTTGTTAGCAACACGTACCGAAACTGTATGATATCTGTAGTTACCTTTGTGTCATTTTTCTGCGGCTTAATCCAATGGGATCTGGCATCATTCCATTGGTTTATTGTGAGTATTGTTAATTACTTTTCTGCCATTTCATTAAGGATTTACATAGCTGACTTTGCACGGTTTGTGTACTCTGTCTTATCAGTTATTATTGTTGATAGCAAAGGAACCATCTTTTTTACAAACCATTTTTATAAAGTACACACTTTTTTAATAATTCATGTTTCTACAATTTTTGTTGTTAAACACTGTGCCAAGAGCTATGAGAATTAAGTTATAAGTGAGTTGTAAGTATGAAAATCAGATTTGTTCTTTAGTTATAATTGTGGGGCAGCTGGGTTTCAGGGCTCTGCCTGTATGCATACCAGTACATATAAATCATTAATTCCTTGGGTTGTCCAGGTACTCTCCAGCCATAAATGAATTAATGGACAGGCTTGAGACAATGGACCAACTCGAAACTGGATGACTGACTGATTGAACCTTCACAATGACATATTTGACTAATAGTTACAGAAGCCCTGCAGATGTAAACTTTGGGACAGTTTGGCAACTCCTGCTGTGTCTAGTTCAGTTTATATGCCTAAATGCGTTGATTAAAATTATGGGTGGAGTGTCCGAAGGACTCACCTAAGTAATTCCTGCTACAGACATGACTGAATTGTGCCTAGATGAGACACATGTAGTCAATAGAAACTCTTCCTGCAGAAATGATTGCGTGGGACAGTCTTGCATGTAGATGCTTAAGAGGTATTTTGTATGCATTTTAAGTGTAAAAACAGTGATGAATTGTGCATGTGATGGGCCAGTCACACAGCACATCAGGAGATCTGATTCTCCATGCAAGCATTATGCTATGCGAAGATACCAATAAATTAAGTTTTCTTGTTTTTTAACAAACGCTCTGAACATAAAAGAGCAACAATGCTATTAATGAGTCAGACACATGATAACAGGCATCTAATGACATGATATTCTAAGATGCTTGAAGTTATCCTGCCTGGCCTGAATCTGAGTCTGCAGAAGGCATAGCTTTCATATAGGTGCTGTGCCATACCTGGCTGTCTCGTGTTGCCTCAGTTTGGAAGTTGTCCCAAATGGCACTGATTCAGTTTACGCAACAGTGTAGAGCTCTTAAAGTTTACTTTACAGTTCTGAATTGTTCTCTAGGCTCTATTGACTACATTGTCTACATGCAGACATCAAAATTTAAGTATATTGAATCCCACTTCTCATGTCCAGTCAGTTGAATTGCTCTTTCACATGCCACTAACGTTTGTTTTGATATCCATTGACTATAGTAGGAGCTTACACATCTACGTTTAGACACCTCAGTATCTTGAACTGATTTCCATCCCTGATGCGTGGTACTGAGTGACTCAGAATCTGCACAGAAGTGTTTGATATCTGATGGATGTTCAATGTAATAGAAAAAAATTGATCTTGAGATCCAGTTATTGAAAACTGAAAAAGAAATATGTACTAAAAATAGTTTTACATTTTTAATACTAAGGGCAGGTAATTATTGGAAGAGCTTATTTTGGAAGGTCTTTAAATGAGAATTAATTATCTTTCTTGAGGAAAACAAATTCTTATTTTAAATCTTCCCTCTTTAACTGTTTTGCGCAGAATAGTTTGTTGCTCTGTTTTATCTTCCTTCGTATTTTCTGACAAGTTTAAGTTAATTAAAGACCTAAAGCGTTTTGTTGTTGCTATTTTGATGAGGATGCAGAAAACCTTTTGCTTCTCAAACTAAATAGAAGGGAAAATAGTCTTGTCAATCTGGATAATGGTTCTGCATATTGATCAAACATATTCCTTATTAGATTGTTGAGACAGAAGACTGCAGTTTAATATCTATCTAATGATTATTCTTATGTCAATCTAAGCAATGATAATTACACTGTGATTAACATTGTGATTGAGATCTGTGTCGATTTCTTTTCCTTAGATGTTTTTGACAAGTTATCTTTCTGGCTGAAGTGCTGGTACAAATTGCTGGTACAGATTTATCATATCTTTAAAATCTTGTACTTTATGATTAAATGCCAGAATTATTATACAGCAGTAAGTAATGTGAACAAGAATATTCTGCCTCTGGTTGATGTTTCTAAAGGTTTGTCCTTTCTTTGGACCTGTTTAATCTTCCACATAGAGTATCCTGGAGTTTTAATGGTACCCATCTGAACAATTCCTGGGTGTGTACTCAAGCTCCATGAGAAGATTTCTCAGGGTCCTTTGAGGAACATTGTAGTCACTGCAATTGAATCAGTGAATAGAAGCTCCTGAAAAATGCATGTTGGAGTAGTGTATTCCCTTATGAGGCTCTATTCAAGGATAAGGTCTGAAAATGTTCTTAAGTACTTAAAGCAAGACACTGGTGGACTTCCTATGCTGATGCAGCCTAGTAGAAAACACTCTTTGCAACCATCAAATTTGAAAGGCTGCTAAGACTTCAAGCTTGTGAAGCTTTGGCTTGAAAAAACAATCCCTAAATGCCTCCAATCGGTCATTGTATACCTGTCCAGAATGATCTGGATGAGAAAGGGATAGCATTTGGCTCCTGCTGACTGCCCATCTGGACCTAGAACCAGAGCAACACCCAGCACTGGAGCATTTTCTGCATCAGTTTAAAATGATGAGAACATAGGGTCTATCCCATTTGAAGATAATCTAGTTGGAGATGGAGGAAGAGATCAGGGTGGATCATCTATTTTTCCTGTGGATGTTTTATTACTATGTAGAAAAGAATCAAGATCCAGCGTATATGAAGGGAAAAAATGAGAGCACGTATTCAACTGTAGTGTGGTGAGTCCTAGGTTCTCATCTCTACTTCAGGAATGCTTTTGTGTTTTACAGTGACCACATAAAAAGCAGAAAAAACAGAGGCAGGGAATTAAAGCCACCATCTTATCTCATTTGAAATATACAACTTAATTGTTACAGAACCAGGATCTTACCTACAGGATTTCTTTCTGACATATTAAGTTTGTATCCTTTTTGCATAGAGACACAATCTGAAGAAAATGCAGCATCTCTCTGACTCCTCTATTCCACCCTGAATGGTCCATTGCTTAAAGATTATAATTATCCCAAAGAAATTCAAAACCACGGTCTTGAATCTTCTTGGACTGAGGGATGAATTCAGCTTCTAAATACAATTTCAGGTGGACAATTGTATGGCTTTTAGGATGGTTTGACAATTTTGTTTAGAAAAAGAGAGCTTTGAGATTTTCAAAGAGGGTCATTTCACCTTTCTGCACGAGAGTTCTGGATTTTACACCATGTATCACAAGAAAATTATTCTAATTCAGGATCTTAAGCTCTGGAAAGTTGTGCAATTCTGACACACTTCTGTACCCATTATTTCATGCTGGATGAAATAGTGCTGTAGGAGGCTCTCTGGTCTGAATGCTTTTTTTTGAATGTATTTATTTCATTTCTTCACTGTAGACAGATCTTATTTCTTTAATTCTGGGTCTTGACACAGATATAGTAGAGAAAATATTATCTGTTTCATAGGCATCTAAATAATTTAAGAAATATACTCTAAAATGTCTTCAGTTTGAGATGTTTGATTAAGAGCTGCAAGTACAGTTAGTTTATGTTAATATACATTTTATGTGAACCTTTCTCTGCCTCAAAATGCCTTTGTGAAGATAACACCATCTGCAGAAAAAAATACATTTATTCTTATAGTCTTATTATAACATGATTTTTAAATATTTTAATCTCTGTAGATGTTATTTTGAAGCAACCAGCATTTACATGATAACTTAATTCTGCTCTATCAATTTTTACAGCTGTCTTTCAAGACCTATAATTTGATCCAGCAATGAGAAAATGTTCTGAGTAGTTTCTTTTTATTTGCTGAAACAACAATATGTCAGCAGGTTGGAAAATTAGGATTCCATGGTCCCTCATTCCAGCATTCTGTGAATTGACTTCATCTCACTTAGAGTTTGAAGTTAATGCATGCGTATCCAAGATACACAGTGATTAGTATGTGCAGTTTTCACAATCAAATTCAAAAGACCTTTCCAATTTCTTTGTTTTCAAAGTATAACTTACATTTGAATTTAATTGCACTAAACACAACCATTTCATAGATTCTACTATCAAGTAAATCACCCTTCACAATTACACGATGGAAATGTGGCTATATCAATATATAACGATCATTTTGATTGACTAAAATGTAATATAATAGAAAAAGCAGCACTGTAAAAGAAGAGGCCAACAGGGATTACTTATGAGATTTCCTTCTGTTTTCAACTATTTTATAAAGTCTTTAGAGATCTCTACATTTCTCTTACATAATTTTCGTGAACTTTCTTTTAAACACATAATGAAACTTTTGGCATACAATATGTAATAAGCATTTTTTTATTGTTTCTAAAGTAAAAAAAGCTTGAGAAAGGAAGGGGAGGAGTATTTTTCCTTTTACTTTTGATGCAAAATGGCCATAGACTATCTTCTTCAAATATTTACTGATCTGTTCTGTTTCACATTTCCCACTTTCTACTAATGTGTCTATTAAGAGTCTGCTGCAATCTTCTGTTTTCACTACCACTTGTGACACTAGACTTAAAATCAGGACACCTTCTGGGATCCTCTCTTGGGTCAGCCATTGTACTGCTTCTTGTCCTTGGGCAATTGCCTTAACCACTGCAGCAGCAAATTATCTCCCATTGCATGTCTCCTTACCACTGAAAGTTTTGCCAGGTAGGTAGAGGCAAATCTTGTAGCTGCTCAGTGTGAAGAGAGAAGAATTAATGAGAACTGGCCAGGACTGGTCTAACTTAGGGGAGAGCAACAGAGAGGTTTGAATGCACAAATCAACCAAAACACATGAAAATGAAATTCCAGTCTTAAAATTCTTGATGTATTGTGTGTGGGCAGTAAAATCCTAATTTCAATCCCCATGTAAAGTCCTTATCTGAAAAAGCATGGGAGATCCATTGTGGATCTGCTAAATCTACTCTTCATTCACTCTTACTTGACTCAGATATATTTTCACTTCCAATTGCTATTGATTTTTCATATCATCTGTTTAAGAAAAATCTTTCTAGATTTAATGCATTGAATGTTTTATGATTAACCTAATATAAAAAATAGTAAGAGTTAAAAAAATTAGAATATTTTTCTTCATGAATATTTATTGTATTTAAAATACTTTTAAAGGCTTTTTTATTTATTGAAGAAAAATGAACTTATTCATAAACATTATCTATTTATACATTATATGCTTATGACCACATTAGTAAGACAGAAAACTTTCGAAGGCTTCAGTGAAAAAATATTAAGCTGTTTCTCTTCCTTAGTTCCTGTAGACTTCTGTATTCTCTGCCAATTCTGAAAATATATACTATACTAAGAAATTTCACATCTTCAGAACGATTTTATGCACCCAGTTTTATAACAAAATATTAATAGTTTTGTTTTTATTTAGAACTTACCTCATATATATGTTTCTTAATTTCCTGATCTGAGTATCATTTTATATATGATTTATTGCATATTTTCCATGTTTGCAAACAAGATTTGTCCCAGCTCCAGTGGAATTCAAAAATGCCTACACAAGGTTATGTGTTTCCATGATTACATGAGCCGCTCTTTGGCTTAAGGAGTTCAAGTGGGGCTCTGGTGTAGGGTTATGTCATTCAAATGGCAGAGTGTTGGTTATTTCAACAGCAAGGAAGGACTGTTGAAACTGAAGACAGTGAATCACCCAAGGTCCTGGAGTCATGTCCAGCCTCCCTCTATTCCATTTTGGAGTGACAGGAGGTTTAGGAAGCCATTGTGTTCCAGATGTGAAAAATCCCAGAGCTTCCCTCTCCATCAGTTCTTGAAATTTGTCCTCTGAAATGAGAGGATTTTTCCTGTACGGCTTGCAAGGTTGTGAAGAGCGGTCTATTCCTAGTCTACTGAAAACTCTTTTCATGCTAACACTCCAGAATAAAATTGAGAACAAAACAGGTGGTGGGTTGTTTGGTTTTGTTTTTTATTTGTCAAATGCTGACGTGTTTAACCAGAAAACAATAAAATGGAATGGGGAAATGAGGGAGGGTGGGGGGTAACACACCTCAAAGAAAGCACAGAACAACAAGAATGTAAAGATAACAATGCCTGTTAGATACATATTTACCCATCCAGTTATCCATCAATGTTTCTGGAACTACAGATAAGAAAAACACAATTTTCAGCATGATAAGTAAGGCAAAATTATAATAATAACAAAAATGTTTAGAATATACCCTCCTATTATCCTCAGGACTACAGTTACTCATGTTTAAGAAGCACTCAAAAGCATTTTTTCTCAAACACTTGAGATTGCCAATAGGTTTAGATTCCCAATTCATCATGTTGGGAGAGGGGAAAAGCAAAACGGTTCCTGGCTTCAGGCTAAGGCTTTGGGTATTTTGATGAGTGAAATGCAGCAGACCTAGGAGCAGTTGTTCAATTTATGTTGTACAGATAATGGCTAAAGGCAGAAGTAATGCAGACAGCTTTTCCCACAATTCTGTACAAAAGTAAAAAGTTACACAACTCCTTATCTTGACTAATTTCAGTAGGGTGCCTTTAAATTACCACAAAGTTCATTTTGTTAACCTTTAATAGTCTCTCTTAGGACAGTTTGGTTTTGACTGGGAACAATATATGATCTCTCTTACCAAGACATTCAATTTCTCCTCAAATTAATTTAAATCTTCCCTTGTAATTTAAAATTTTTATTTGTCATTGTCAATGTAACATCAATTATTTCTGGCTCTGCCCTCAATTTAGCTGCAAGAATCAGTCTCTTGGTACTGTTTAAAATCTAGTTAGGAATTTTAGGAAGGGATACCGGAGCAATCTAATGATAATTATTTTTGTCATTGTCAGCTTGAGTAATCATGCAGCCTTTGTAATGGAGTCTGATAATAGTGCTATATTCTATGGGAATATGAGTTGTATAAACTAAAAACATAAAATGTGAATTGGTTAGGAGTGTCTAAATAAATATAGGATCTGAATTAACATGTGTGGAAGCTCTACTTTGTAGGCCAGGGAATTAATTTTCATATCTTTGTTTTGTATCTCATGAACATCAGAAACTCATCTATTTTCTTTCATTATTTTTTGCCTAGATCTAATTTTCTTAATAATTTTCTTTCTTTATCAGAAGTCCTAATGCCATAGTTCCATAACTATTTAGCAAGTATTCTGGTAATAGCAATACTCACTCTTGCCCTCTCTTCAGACTCCATATTGATGATGAACACGTTCCCTTCAGATGTGCCGCTCCCTCTGTCAGTTACTTTTTTTTTGAATATGGATATGTCCGTACTTGCTGACTTAATGAATTATGAGCCGTATAATTATATGTCTGCAGGATGAAGTTTGCCTTCATTAAAAAATCTCAGACATATAACCAAATATAAACTATGAACTAAAGAAAATTACAATGATTTCATTCTTTGCTCTACAGAATATATTTTTAAGAAAAATAATTGAAACCAACATATTCCCAGCCCACAGGGCCCACAGTCTGTCAGCAAATGCAATTGTCCCATGACCCCACATGCTTCCAGTGTTACAGGACACAATCCCTCTGGTAAACAAGGTTCTTAAGACACAGATTTTCAGCCTGGAAGGGTCCTCATTTAACTAGTGAATTTTTAAATCAATAATGTCTTTCTTTCTTTCTTTTTTTTTTTTTTTTTTTTTAAGAAATGTTTAAATGGGAAGGAGAAGGTGGTAATAAAACAGTGAGTGAAATTCTGTATGTGTCATCAGGTGCAGATGGACTTACCACTGTTCAAAATTTCTCATAAGGTTTTCAGTTTAACCAATGGAAGCCCAAAAATTGCTCACCCAGGGTTTATCCAAGCTGAGGACTTGAAGAGTCATGCTCTTGTGGCACTGTTACATGAGAAGCAGCAGCTACTAAATCTTTTTGGTGACAGGATTAAATCTGAATTGCATCTCATCTCAGCTTTCTCACAGATCTTTTCCTCCTATATGCTTGAATAGGGTAACCACATGAGAATTTAGTATTGCTTTCTCACTTCTTTGCTTTGCTTTTCTAATCTGACAGAGGAATTTTCTACTCTGTGGGTGTATGTATAACCAACTCAGGGCAGAGAAGAGAAACTTCAGAACAGGAATGAGTGACGAGGAGAGGGGCAGGAGTTCACAGTCTCTGGGTCTGGCCGCCTTGCTCTAGAGTTTGGCACAAATCCAATGTGATTTACATTCTCTGTGCGTATCTTCCCTTTACAGAGAAGTGCTGCTAACTCAGCAGTGTGCTTCTCTTCAATCAGTGTTGAGCTGAGTGTGACTATGGTTTAGGCACACTGATAATTGTCTGTCTGGAAAGAAACTAAAACAAGTACTGCAATTTTCATTTGAATACCTAAATGCTAGAGGACAATCAGGAGTGCTTTACCCAGAGACTCACTCTTTCAGAACTTTGAAGCAGATTTTTCTCCAGGATGAACTGTAGTTAGAAAATGAACTTATTAAAAACCTTTGTGCAAAAATGAAGCTATTTAGATAAAAGTTAATTCTTCAAGTGGTCATTCATGCACCTCAGATACAGTGAGAAGAAAAAGAGACACTATTAATATTCAGAAAACAAATGGTGTAGGCTACAGCTTTATATAAGGTATTTAAGAGACAAAGACAGAAACGACTTGATGGACAGGTTGAAGACAAGGGAGTCTCCAATAACATATCAGGAATATTTTCTAAGGGCAAAGATACTGAGGGCAAAAGCCTTGAAAGTGGGGATACAGAGTGGAGTGTTGGGGAGTAAAATGATAAGAGGTAAGAAAGAAGTAAAGAATGCTGTGACTAATGGAATTTAATAGATTTAGATCGGACCTCAGTCTTTGTCTTCTCTGTTGTCTTGTCTTCTCCTGAGTCCTCATGTCAGAGATGCTGCCCCTTGTTACATCTGTCACAGTGGGCTCCTTGGCCCTTCCATAGTGGCAGTCACTGAAAGGACATGCTATCGAAAGTGTTGAGGAAGATTTCATCTCTCTGTTGCACAGCTCAGTGATTTAGAGGCTTCAGCAGTGTGACATGCTGAATCAGCTCTGCCACTGATGTTAGGAGTTTCTGACTACTTTGTGATTATATCTAGATTGGTTCAAATGGTTATGCTACATAAGAGGAAAATGAGTGTAGGCAAGTACAGTAGAACCACTTACAGTGAAGTTGTGTGAAAATCCCAAACAGCCTTAGTGCATTTCAATAAACTTTTTCATCAAGCTGCATACAGTGATGCTTCTAGAAAATTTTTTTTTCAGATACTAAACCCTTTGGAATACATCAAATAAAGTGTCTAGATAGTGTTAAATAATGGGGATTATTGCCTTGTTCTCATCTTGGACAGAAGCAAAAACAGAGAAGAAAAACACATCACCTGTTGCTGAAGGTTCTCTCAGCTGGAAGTAAAAACAATTTAGGTTAAAATTTTTTGCAGATGCTTTACCTACAAGTTATGCAGAAAAAGCACTTGGAAACAAAACAATTTGATTTTTATGACTATGGGACCGTCTTCAAGGACTGAAGACTGCTAAGCAGGGATAAGATCCACCTGGCCAAGCGGGGCAAAAGCATCCTTGCCAGCTGGCTCACCAACCTGCTGAGGAGAGCTTTAAACTAGAAATAACAGCAAAGGGAGATGATAACCTTCAGTCAAATGAGAAAACGGTGAACCAGGTTGGCCAGTAAAGGGTGCAAGGTGATATGGACGAGACAGATTTCATATTGAACAAAACAGAGTGGAAAAGGGCCCACCCCAAGTGTACTCACACAAATAAGGGAGACCCAAAAGGACAGCACTATGGGAGAAGCTTTCACACTTTTCCTGGGAAATCAGCATGAGTGGGAGCCCCTCCCAAGTGCTTGTGCACTAAGGCATGCAGCATGGGGAACAAAAAGAGGAATTAGAGGTCTGTGCACAGTTGCAGAGCTACGATCTCATTAGCAACATAGTGGTGGTGGGATAGCTCCCACAACTGGAGTGCTGTGATGGATGGATACAGGCCCTTTAGGAAGGACATGCTGGGACAGTGAAGAGGGGGAGTTTCCCTTTATGTGAGAGAGAAATGGGAATGCCAAGAGCTGTACCTAGGAACAGGAAAGGAGCCAGATAAATAACTCCCAAGATGGTAGCTGTGAAGTTTTTTGGTCAGTCAAAATACTTCCACCTTGCAGTGGCCAAGTAGGTTACAGGAATAAGAAAGTGCAGCAAAAGGAGCATATTTGGAGGGTCAGTGGTTCCTTTGCTTTTCCCACTTCCTTCCTCAGAAGGATCACATTGCTGCAGAAACAGCTCTGTGATCTATGACAGGAAATTTCTCCATCTGACTCACATCGCTTTGCCAACAAAAAGGTAAATGCACTATTTCTGATTTTGGGATTAGAATAAGGGAGGAGGCACGGAGTTTTACTCTTTTTTTTTTTTTTGTGAATAAATCGTAAAAAACCTCAAAACATCATGCTTGTCACTCAACAAATTAAACTGGCCATAGATGACTGATGTCATGCATATATAGTTAGTTCTTTTTTGATGTTTTAGGATTATCTCAGGAAGATAAATATCACAAGTGAAGGATAATATTTAGAAATATCCTTTAGATCTTAAAAGAAAACAGAAGATATTTGTGGTGGATTGACTTTGGTGGGCTGCCAGACCCCACCCAGCTGCTCTCTCACTCCCCTTTCTCAACAGGACAGGGTGAGAAAATAAGATGGAAAAGCTCATGGGTCAAGATAAAGACAGGGAGGTCACTTGACAGTTACCATCACAGGCACAACAGACTCAACCAGGGGAAAATTAATTTAAGTTATTCCCAATTAAAATATATTTGGATAGTGAGAAACAAAAACTAAAATATAACCCCACACACACTTTCCCAGGCTCAGCTTCACTTCTTTCTCATCTCCTCTACCTCCTCCCTTTCCCTGAGCGGTGCAGGGAGGATGGGGAATGAGGAGCTGTGGTCAGTCCATAATTGTTTTTATTTTGCCCTTTCTTAAATTTGTTTTCCCTGAGGTTCTGCCATCTTGGCTGAGGGGCTCAGCCGTGCCCTGGGGTGGGTGGGTTGGATCCTGCTGGAACTGGCTGTGTCCGGCACTGGGCAGCCCCGGCCTCTCCTCACAGAGGCCACCCCGCACCCCCCGCTGCCGCCACCTGGGCAGGGACACCCGGCACAATAACACAGCATAATCATGATAAAATGAGAGAGAAGTTTTTCCTTATTGTTATGAAACCATACTCACTAGTAAGTTTTTGATATGCTTTTATATCGTACTTTGAAAAATATGCTTGTACGCACATGAGATCTATGTGATAATCACAAATTGGTCTCTAAGGGCCAAGACCTCCAAATTCGGGGTGATTCCTACAACAGATACATTCATTACAAGTCAGCTGTGTACATTCAACGATCAAACCATTGTGCAGTCTCTCTGTGCCACTTAAAAGAAAAGGTGGTTAAAACGTTGTAGCAAAGGTAATAACAAAATATTGGAAAGTACATGATCTGCAACCAGAATACATTCACTGTGTAGACTTCAGCTCATGTTGGTCTCTGGAGATGCATATGATCATCAGCAAATTGAAGGTTGCAGAGTTTTTTAATTGCTTGTTGTCAGTGCATAGAGGTTGTATTTCAGATCATGAATTTTAAGTTGTCCATCCTTCCTTTGTTTCCTAATTATGTGCATATAGACAAGAAAGGTACAGAGTCAAACAGAGTTTAGAAGTTGCAGTAGGGTTTTTCTACGTAGAAGCACAGAGAGAGGATCCTGCCTGTTGTCTTACAGGTTCAGCTCAGATCTCTCTTGGCATGTTTTAGGTGAACTAGCATGTCTTTTCTTTCTCTAGCCTTCAAGAAACTTTTCTATGTACAGTAATATTGTTGAGAGCAAGTTCTATATCCCAGGTACTGTATTCTGGCGTAATTAAGTTTAGGCTTAAGAATAAGTAGAAATGTCCTAAAATAATGAACCTTTTAATTTGAGGAAATAAAATTGGGGAATTTTCCAACTGATGCAATGGGAATGGGGTGGTGTACTGAAACACAAGGCACTCATTGTATTTGAATCATTAAAAAAAACAACAAATGAGAGGCAAATTAAAGTAATAACTAAAACATGAGGTTTTCAGAGACAGACCATATTCCACAGATGTCTGGAAATAAGTATCATTCTCTATGCTGCAGCTATTTTTCCTGCAGTTCAAAGCTCAGAATCCCCATGGAAACAGGTTGGTCTTACCATTGACTTCCTAACTTCTGAGACAAAAAAAAAAAAAAAATAAAAAAATTACAGAGGTGAAATCCTGTCCCCAGGAAAGACAGATCACAATTCTGAAAGCTGTAGTTAGGAAACAGGATTGCAAATACAGCATCCAGATCTTTTAAAGTTGGTGCCTTCCTGCTCGAGTAACACTGAAGTGAACCCTCTGGCAACATCTAAAGGATGAAGGGTCTTACGAAGAGTCACTTAGATAAAAATTAAAATGAAAACAACATGTTAGTTACATAACTTCTAAATCTTTTGGTTTGCTTTTAGCCTGTTCTTAAATGAACCTCAAAAATAATGGGAGACTCAAATTAGGTGTAAAAATCCAAATTGTCTGCTTATTTCTTGGAGGGCTTTTGTAAAATTCTCACAAAATTATATTCCCAGTACATGCTAGTTCAGGTGAGTTACAAACAGTAGAAAGCAAATAATAAAAAAGGAACTTTAATAAATTTGGCTAAATAGAGAAAACAAGGCTTATAATTTAAGCACATTTGTCAAAATTGAATGCCAAGTGTTGCTTGACTTGTTTAAAGGCTGGATGAGTAACACAAAAAATATTCTTCCAAGAAATAGTTTGATAAATATTTTGTTGACAGCATCAGAATTAATGTACATCTGCTTCATCAAAACCAGCAAGTATCCATGGCATAAGGGAAACAAAAAAAAAAACCCCACAGTAATCTGCAGGATCACAACCTAAAAACTCTGTGAAAACCAAAGTGAAGATTTGTATTCACAAACGTGTTTTTTTTCAGCAAAAGCTGTTATTTCAGTTGTTCCACAAGTTCTACTAGACCAAGGCACAGTAGCTCCAAGCATTAGGCCTTTCATTATTTCAATATGTTGTGTTCTCAATGATCAACACCTTAGGGCGAAAGACAAGCCTGCCATTGGCAAATTTGAAGTCTCTTTCACTCTTCCTTTACTATTGCAAGCACAATGCTAAGAATAATGAATTACTGTCTTCAAAATCAGTTCATAGAATCATAGAAGGGTTTAGGTTGGAAGGGACCTTAAAGATCATCTAGTTTCAACCCCCATGCCATGGGCAGGGACACTTCTCACTTGACCAGGTTGCTCAGAGCCCCATCCAGCCTGGCCTTAAACACCTCTAGGGGTAAGGCCTCCATAACTTCTCTGGGCAACCTGTTCCAGTGTCCCACCACCCTCATAGTGAAAAATTTCTTCCTGATATCTGATCTAAATATACCCTCTTCCAGTTCGAAGCCATTCTCCCTCACTCTATCACTACATGCCCTTGCAAAAAATCCCTCTCCAGCTTTCTTGTAGGTCCCCTTCGGATACTGTAAGGCTGCTATAAGGTCTCACTGAAGCCTTCTCTTCTCCAGGCTGAACAACCCCAACTCTCTCAGCCTGTCTTCAGAGGAGAGGTGCTCCAGCCCTCTGATCATCTTCGTGGCTCTTCCTCTGGACCCGCTCCAACAGGTCCACAACCTTCTTGTGCTGAGGAGTCCAAAGCTGGACACAGTACTCCAGGTGGGGTCTCACAAGAGTGGAGTAGAGGGGTAGAATCACCTCCCTCAATCTGTCGGCCATGCTTTTTTGATGCAACCCAGGATACAGATGGCCTTCTTGGCTGCGAGCACACATTGCTGTGACATTTATGGGAAATCCCACATTTCAGTGGTAATGATATTGGAATAATCTAAATTGTTGTCATTAAAATTCAGTCTATTGCTCTGGACAAAAATGGAAACTTCACAAAAGAGACTTTTAGAATAGATGATGACTTTCTGTACTTGTGGTGATTCTCCAACAATCAGTATGATACTCTTGCACAATTAATAGCACTTAAAATTCACATGGTAAATTCTTTTTTTTTTTTATTTGAATACTTTCTTTCTCATTCTTGGAGAAAAGCAAGTACTCTTTGCTCTGTTCACTGTACATGTGAATACTGATGCATTTATGTTTGTAACGCCCTGTCTAGGAGAAATACAAAACAGTCATAAGTTTTTCTTGATGTGCAAGAAATTATCCTCAATTTATACACAGGCTCCAAATTCCACAAACATAGCGGTTACAAGAACTGTAAGTAACATCACTATTGAAAAAACTGTTTCAATATAAATAAAACAATTAGATATTTGTGAATGTCTGTATGTTCCAATAGATTATTTCACCTGTTCCCCTTAACACCAGTCCTGCAATCAGGATGTTACTTGCTGATAGAAATTTTGACAACTGGCATTAAAGTGAAGTGCTGTCTTTTCAGTAATTCTGAGAATGAAAGAGAAAAAGGAAGTATCAGTAAAATGTTCATGTGTTCCACTGTGCACTCAAGACTATCTGTTCTACAAGTGAAATTACTCTTTGATTTTCACTATGGAAAGGTGAATATATATTATTAGTAGTAACAATCTGAAAAATGAGTTATAGATCCAAACTTATAGGTCCAGATTTTCCAGTTAATATTTTTTTTCTCAGCTTAAATAGCATGAATGTTTATTGTTCTTTGCTTAACTATTGGTTTCTAAAGTACAGAGGATAAGTGAAAAGAAAGCCTCTACCGAGACACATTTGAAGAGCAGTATTTTAAGTATTTGCAACATTTTTATTTCAGAGATATTTTACTTCAGTGAAACAGTCAGTGGACGTAAAGGAAAATTCATTCACTATGAAGAACAGAGCATCTGATTTTACAAAAAAATGCTGTGCGTTCCTTGTGGAACATGGCTCATTGTGCATAGATAAATCGGTCAGCATGCCAGAATGTTGTATTTCTCAAGAATATAGCTCTAAGGCAAGTCATCAACAGTACTATTCGATTTGTTGCTTGCCTAGACATGGAGTTAGAGTCTATATTATTTCACATACAGACTTAACATTCTTATTTGCCCTTTCTGTAACTTCCTGAGTTTTACCTAAAAAGCCCACCTAACAAGTATAATCTTCTACCTGATTTTTCTGCTGACTAGAAATAATCAAGCAATTTTATATAATTTCTCTATGTGAAGTGAACTACTGTATACATTTGTGTTTGTTGTTGGTTCCCTACTAAAAGCCCCATTTTAATGATGCCTTATGAGAGTTTTCAGAAAAAAAAAATAAAAAATTATTACCCTATTCCTATAACAGACTGAAAGAATTTTGTAATTGTATGTACATTGACAGCTGTCATTAAAAAACTACAGTTAACTTCTGATGTAAAATATCTTTTTTATTCTTTTTATATTATTCCTTTTTTCTTTGACTAACTATGCAGAAAACTTATCCATTTTGTCATGTTACCCCTCTTTTACTTTAGCAGTATGAAGATATGCATATTCTCTCTATATATACACACGTATATAGTTTGCTTCCAATGTACATTTCTCTCTTGACAAGATACAGTATAAATAATTTATAGACACAATTTATTGCAAGATAGAAATATGCTGATACAAAGTGCAGAGAACCACCTTCTATTCAGGGAAAAGCAATATAGTACACAGTGTTGTAATAAACTGCATATTTTGTTAGGAAAGATATTTTATTGATTTATTTTTCACCTGTGCATTGCAAGTTTTCTATAATTCAAGTCCTGATTATTATTTTTTATATCATAGCTTAAGTTACCAGAGGAGGAAATTAATTTTTTCCACTCTTATCTTTGGTGTGAGCTGTCCTTAAATGTGAGTAAAATGGCTATACTTAACTGTGTAATAATCCACCGTTCATGCTGAGTTAGCAAAGAGAAACAGGATATCTCTTCAGTCATCAGGCTGCCGGATGGCCTTCTCAAAAGGGAAATAAAAAATCACCTCGTCTCAAAATCACCTGCTTGAGATTGACCTCCACGTGCTAAATCCCTCTGCAGGCAGATCTTAACAGCCATTTATCTCTGCCACACCTGTGGTGCCGACTTTCCCAGAGGGCAGAGAGAAACATTTAGCAATCTAGGATGTTATTTCCTCAGTAATTAGCAATCCCCTCAGCAGACTGGTTCAGCTTTCTCCCTCAGAGACCCTTGGGCACGGTGACCTGCCTCCGGGCCTCAGCAATTTTACCCCTGGGGGTATCTGAGCCGATGGCTGCCTTGCAGCCAGATGCGTATCTGCCTGAGGAATAGTCCTTTGGGAGTGACTTGTCCGCGATGCAGTCCTCAGTAGCGTTCCTCACCTCCTGAGAGACTTCCCCTGTCCATTTTGGTTAATAAAATGTGTTATTAATGACTATGATTGAGTAATCAAAGTAGTACTTTTCATCTGCGAAAGGACAGATGAAAAATATAGCAAATGTGCAATCATCTGACACATCAAGTATTCAGAGAATACAAAAAGACTAAAATTGTATAGCTAAACTGAGTTTAAAGATGCGAAGATGTTTAAAGAAGTTACTACACTACAGAGGTTTTACATTTGTATAATAACAACTGATTTTGCTGAAGCTGTGTGACTTCCACGCAGACTTTACAGTGCATCAAATCCACCACCTCTGTAACATTTTGCTAATTTGACTTAAATTATCACTGCGAAATGAAGGAAAACTACTAATGGAATAATATTTTTTTTCAGTGTTTAACTGAAAAGAAATAAAACAAACATGAAATGGAAGTCATATTTTTTTTGTCAGCAGGCATAAAAATAATACTTACAAGGAAACATCTTTGGAAAATAAAGTGTATTTAATTGCTAGTTGGTAAACTTAGATCAAAGATAAATTACAAAAGGAGAGAATGAATACTAGAGAGAAGAGGAACATCTTCCAATTGGACTAATATTCGGCCTTGCAAGTGAATGTACTGTAGATGTAAAGGACTATTTATGCTCTTCAGCATTAAATAGAAAGTAAAAATATGATCTAATTGCCTGCTTGGATTCAATTATGGAAGCTGCATAGTATCACATGGCATGCTTTATTGCAGCTGACTGCCCTAACCCCAAAACAGTAAAAAAACTTAACCCGTCTGCCACTTATTTTTTTTTTTACTTACGGTGTATTAATTGGAATCTAAATTCTGTCATCACCAAAGTAAGTAGCACTGGATTTTTGGTGCATTTCTGTTGACTATACATAGCCCAGTGGTAACAACATGTTTAGAAAGGGCAAACCCTGTTTTTAAATTCTTCTTTCTGGTCCAATAAGTTACAGGGACTTGGCATTTATTACCAATACAGTACCTTCAATGCCATTCTACTGGGTGTAACGGGCTGGAACTGTCATGGGTGTCTCATTTTAAAAAATACCTGCTATTCACAGGAATAGAAATTTCACATGCTACAGTTAGTACTCCAAAGTATAAGGACAGAATATTAAACAGTCACTCATGAATGATGTTTCTCCATCTCTCTGTTTATCTCCCTTTTGATTTTCAAAAGAAACATTGTTTTCATTGTCCTCAAGGTAATGGCTGCAAACCTTCTGCAGGTGTCTGTCTTTGAAAGGAAAGGGTCTAAGTCCAGCCGATTCCCTGCTATTCATCCCCACCTTGGCTTGTGTCTTCAGGAGTCAAGCTGTGCTGGAAACACAAGTCCCTGAAGCCATCAAGAGAAGTAAAATATAGGGGTCTGCAGGGGGGAGGCCCTTTTAATGTCCCTGTACTCTATAAAAATGCTGGCTTTCATTATTAATTTGTATGATACTTCACTCATTAAGAGAACATATTTTTAAGGCTTCTTCTTTCAGTCCAAACCATCCACAGCTTTCTAAAGTGGGAACTCTTTACTGTGTTTCAGGGATGCTCTGTGTGTTTCTTTTTTTTAAAAAAATTAATCTGAAGTAGAGTTGATCAGAGCCCAGACTTTTCTTAGGCTTCTCAAGTTTATGAACTATCCATGGAGCAATTAGAAATGCATATATTTTCAGGAGATGAGTTTCAGGGCCTATTATAGCTTCTCTTCTGTCTACCATCTTCAGCCTTATTCTGAGCAGAGGATATTGCCACACCAGACAGACAGTCTTACAGCTGTAAGTTAGTAAGTTAGAAGTGCCTATAGAAAAATTACAAGTCCAGGAATAACTTTGATTCACACCATTGCCTCCTTCATGGAAGCTCCAGAATATGTGTTTTAAGTGGTAGGCTGCTGTATAACTGTATATCAGCCAGCTGCAAACACCATTTATACATAAAAATATGTAGTAGAAAATGTAATTAAAAGTACAATATCAATCAGAAAAATATCTATTGCCTAAATTAAGTTTGTTTGTACCAGCTTAATTTGGCTGCTGTATGCAAATGCAATATGATACAGACCTAAATTGCAGCATGGCAAACTGTAATTTTCCCAGAACTTCCCCTACATTCACTGCACAGAATATCTTCTCCCTTAATGAGCAAACAGTCAACATTTTGTTTTCTTCTCTTTGTTTTCTTAGAGGTTTCATAGCCCATTTACTGTGCACTGTCCAAACCCCGCTGACTGCAGAATTATGCTTTGATTCGGAAAAAGAATCTTCCCGGGTTCCTTGTATATGCTTGTTTCATAAACATTATTTCATCTCTGTAACATTCTCAAGAAAAAAAGGGACATTATCTGCTATAGAAAGTTTGGTGTCAGCAACATTTAATAGACCTAATCATAAACTCTTTCTTTCAGTTCCTGCAGTCCTGTGCATTGTTATACATGTTCCAACTTCTGACGATGAAAGTTGTACTGATTCTACAGAAAGTAAAGGCATTACTCCTGCAAAGTCAACCCTGGCACAGGTTCAGCATGTTCATGGAACACATGGTTCAGGAATTTCACAGAAGATGGTTCACATGGACATATTAACCAGTGTTACTACAAAATACACTGGGACAAGACATGAAAATGCACAGTGATTGTAACTGGGCATTATCTAAGTTTTGACAATATCTTCGCTAGGTAAGGATTGCATACTAATACTGAACATATGTGTACATCCATTTTCCTATTATTTTAAAAAACAAACTGAAGAAAAAGGGAACGCCATTACAATACATAATATATTTACTTTTGTCTACATCAGGACTGAAAACTTTAACTCTTAGGCTTCTGCTGCTTGAGCTAAATGGCATAACTCAGTGACAGTAGTAGATTATTGGCATTAGTGTGGGCCAATGCAGAAAGAAGCAAGAATGGCTGAGTCTTTTGCTAGCAGCTGAAGAATAACACGACACAGATAATTTAGGCTCTGGAAAGACAATAACCCCAAGGAGACTACCTTGCCAGCCTTCTGTTCATCTGGACTTCCTCTATGAATGTATCTGCAACCAGTTCCACTCTTGATTAATTTGGTGCAAAATCCAGCTTCATGTCCCAGCTTTTCTCGGCCTGTTCTAGTTCTGGTTGTCCTTCCCCACCCAAAATGTCTCTACTCTGACATTGTAGAATTGAAATACAAAATGCAAAATCATTTATTTCAACTTTCTTTTGACAAAAACTTCACTTAATTAACTCTTGGTGTTAAAATTTGAAAACTTTGGTTTTGGCAAAACTGATTTATTCTGCTTACTTATTTCAGTTCCCAGGTGGATGCTTATTCAGCTGTGACACCACAAGCTTACTGTATTATGTGGGAGCATTCATAACCTTGAGCAGTACAAATAAGAGGTCTATGTAGTCCTCTGACAAGTATGTCCCTGTTTAATACAAGTGAATGTCAGGAACTACAGCTTTACATGTTTTCATCTAAGTTGGAATCATGCATTAGTATTTGCAAGAATGTCAGATGTTAGTACAACACACAGATGCAGATGACCATTGAAAAATGAGGGTTCAAGTAGTGGGTTAACACATTACATTTTCAAAACCAAGCTATGTCTTCAGGGCTAAAGTGGAATCTTCATTCAAAATGTGAGTAAAACCCAGTTTATGACAGCTAATGATTACAATACTTAACTATGATATGAGAAATGCAGATCTAAATGCAGATGTGAAACAAGGTAGGTAGGTATATGTAGATGCCCCAGATCTTGGATGATGTCATAGTTTGATGTAAAACAGGACTGATTTTGTTCAGTAACTTTACTTTTTATCTGGGCCTCTTCTAACTACTGAAATTAACAGCATATTGTACAGACACTGTTCATTCTCAGAGTGATAAGACCTATGTTTACAGTTGATGCCACAGCATGGTGTGCAGAGAGGCTCTTGCTTATCCTTATTGCTATAACACCCAAAGGCAGCTAACTTGGTTATTTGCCCCGTTGGAGGGTCAGAAGCGGAAAAGCGTAGAGGGGTCCCACCTGCGGGGAGGAGCAGACAGGACAGGTGACCCAAAACTGACCAACAGGGTATTCCATCCCATCTGCCTCATGCTCAGTATAAAAGCTGAGGGATCAAAGGGTCAGCTTCTTTCTTCAGTGGCCGGTGTCCAAGGAGGACTCTGTGTGTTCGTCTGCTTTTGATCCTGATCCTGAATCCAGATCTGAAATCCAGTTCCCGTCCACCACTGAGTCCAGTCTGGGACTTCCCCAGTGCCAGCCGGTGACGTGATTGTCATCCTGGGAGCTTGGTACAGTTTTGTATATGTTTCATTATTTTATTTTAATTTTATTATTAATATTTCATTAAAGTAGTTTAGTTCCTTCTAAACTCGCGTCTCTCTCCTCTGACTGTTTTTGGAGCGAGGTGGGGGGACCATCTGTCGGTCACCCAGTGGCCAGTTTGGCCCAAACCACGACAGATGAATACTCTGTTTCTTTTGACGTTTTGTAAAAAACAGCAGTCTTGGGTTTCATTCAGCCTCACTTCTGTCACTCTTCTACTACTAACCTACATAGCTTCCTCCTTGCACCTCGAAGCCAGCAATTCCCTGCCTGTTTGACCATCCAGATTGTGGATGCTTTCACACTGTGGTGCTTTCAAGTATCATTTCTTCTGTGAAGCCTACAAGCACGATAGTTTCAGATAGCCATAGTACAAGGAGAAGGTGGGAACACCTGTAAGGAGGAACAGTCATTGTTTCTGGTACAACACTAAACAGAAAATAGCAATGACTAATGCTGCCTTTTGTGAACAAAAGGAGGCTTACAGGAATGTCATCTTGAACACTTTTGTCCTCTGACAGTGATGTATCGCTAATGAAAGAGTCCCTGTTGTGAGAGAACTTCCTCTGAGTGTGCTGTCAAAGGTCAGTCCCCTTCAGCTAATGTGCCTGTGGATCTGCATCCATTGCTGGAGTTCTTAAGTTTCAAACTCACAGAGGGAACTTCTTCATCTGTTTTAAACTGGTGTCTCAGTTTCATCATTAAAGAAACTTGTTCCTCGTTCCCTGCCAGCTGCTGCCATCATTCAGCTAGACCTTTGCCCATGAGAAGCTGTAGAAGAAGGGAAGGGAGCATGGTCAGACATAGACCTGATTGATTTTAAATTGGAACATGCTGTTATCTAGTAACTAAGTGGTCTATTAAGGGTGATGTTGTGCTCTGTGGGACAGAAAACTATGATGAGAAAAACAAAGTAGCAGAAATTGGAGCAGCAGGAAAATAAATGGGTATTTCTCTCAAGACTCACACACTGGCATTCACTTGCTTAAAATCTTCCCATGGGTATCACAGGAGTACACACATTCACACATACACATGAATCCTATGTTTTCTGGTTTCAAGGATATCGAACAGTTCAAAGCCAAGTTGCATAAACTAATCTTTTCCTTTGTCTGCAAACTTATGCTTCAACAAGAGAATACAAACCACCCAGAGTTAAACAGTTACCCCCTGTGTATTCCTTAGCCCGTGACTGTATTTCTTAAAATAAAAACATGCCTGGAATGAGAAAAAATGGCTTGAAGAGTAAGCCAGGTGATTTAACTTGTAGAAAATGTATGTTTGGGTGGATTACTGAACAAGCAAAAAGTACAAATAGCACAAAGACCAGCTGAAGACATGTCATTTCATTTACAGGGAGGAAAATGCTATTCATTGTAAAGTGACGGTGTTATAAGTAAAAACTATCTGTTTCTTTGACGTTTTGATTTGTACTGAAAGGTAGTGGTACTATGCTCTTTTACTCCTAAATAGAAGACTCAGCGTTCCGGTTTTATAGAAGAACATATCAGGTCTTCCCTAAAATTCCCCATTCACACTTTGAGGACAGAACAAACCTTTTAAATATTTTCAAGTAAATTCAGCAGTTAGTTCACAAATTAGAACAAATTTAAAACTGAAATAAATAGAACCCCTATGCTGTCTGCCTCTTGTCTTTCCTGAGTAGCATTACCTATGAATTAGTAAAATCTGTTGACTTTTCCACAGAGTTCAAATTATCATTCTTTGCATAAACAGCATTCCTAGAAAGTAGGTTGCAATAGATCTAGCTATTGACATTCATTATATTTAGTGTCTGTGATCATAGAAAGTACATTTAAAACAAGAACATGGCTGATTCTGAAGTGGTTACCTTTGTGTTGCTACAGAAAATAAATGCAATCAACTGACCTTGAGGTTTATGTTGCATATAGGTTACTCTTCATGTATTTTTCATACAAAAACATTCTGTTGCTTTTAATGATGCGGAGGAAATTGGTCCCGTATGTTGAAAAGTTTTATTAGTGGACAACTAACAGAACTGTAGCTGCATTTTAAAGTGCTTGTATCTACACATTAGTTTGGGAAGCATCCCCCCTGGTACTGCATTTCTAAACAAAACCAGTGCTGGGGAAATAAAGCAGTAGATGAGACAGCCTTTATTATTACATAAGGGAATCATACATGCCTTTAAAAATCAAATAACAGGACAGGAGAAGATACTGTAATGTCTGTGATGTTGTTATGCTGTGACACCATAACAACGAAGAGCTAAGGTCAAATCAGGGTCTTGATTGTACATATCTGTCTTAAGATGTCGGGGCTTTCTTTAAACTTCAAATCATTAATTTCCTAGGTTTAAGTATTCCTTTTCCAATTATTGCACCTTGTATGGAAATGTTTTGCCATTAAGATACTAATTCCTGCTTTTATTCTCAACTCCATTTTTAAACCATTTTGCTTTGTTCTGTTTTTTCTTGCAGTATTAGGCTCTGAAACTTAACTACAACAATCAATTCTTTAATAACTTCAGTAATGTCCATATGAGGTGTTCCTCTGGGCTTGATCTGGGCATATAACCCATAACAGAGATTTTTCTTTAGTATATTATGTTTTAGTTTATGTAGTAGTTTATATGATAACTGTCCAATCTGGTATAAGGAGCTCAGAGATTTAGTAGTGCTATCAGTATAAAGGGCTGAAAAGCCCAAGATATGTGGCACTTCTGTAAGCACAAAGTTTTAAGATGTCAGTATGTCAGTATTTTCAGACTATGTGGGGATTAGTTTTGCTCATCTGGAGGATCATACATAGGTGACTTGTGTGTATGACACTGCTTTCCTTTGGAAGGAAGAATAAGATAAGGTTTTATTTATAGGTTCTGCATTGTATAACTTGGAAGTAACAACCAACAACTAAATTAATTTTTTTAACTAAAACTGTGGAACCTTTTGAGGAAGAAAGGTCTGATTTTTGTCTCTGCCATTGCTACACAATTATGAGCAGTTATAATGCGCACAAGTATACCCAGAGTTTTACTGAAATGTCTATTTTATGCACATAATGGATTTTAGGGACAAAGAACCAAGCCGTACGCAAGTGTGTGTGCACATATGCACATTTGCATGGGTCTGTAATCCCTAAAAAATTCATTTTCCTTGACATAAACCACAAATTTTAAACAAATGAAATTGATATGGATAATGACACCAGCCAGTATCATTAGTATTGCCTATGTTCTACTTCGCCATAGCAATTCAGAAAGAGAGAGATATAAAAAAGCAAAGCTTAATTTCATAGATAGAACATTTTTATTCGGAGAGCTTAGTTTAGAAAATGATGTAGTACATTGTTGAAGGATAATACCAATTAACTTTTAAAAAAAATCTTCATTATGTGAAAATAGAAAGAGTAAATATAATATATTTACAAGGACCTACGTAACTCAAAAATTTCAAAAGAATACTGACACTGTTTACACAACTGAATTCTTTAACTCAAAGGTGGTGGAAAATTGGCCACACATAAACAAAGAAACAAGTAATTTACTGTTCAGAGGTTGTGCGATTTTTGTAATAGGCTGTAATATTTTTTTCTGCATACGTATGTCCTTGAAAATGCCAAAAATTTTCAGGTAACTATCTTACAAAGGATGATTAGATATTATAAAGCCTGTAGACATGTCTGAGGCTACAGACGGATGGAAATCCATTGCAGACATGAAAATGGCTGTGTCCGCTATTCAAAGTACAGGTCTATTCAGTGCTGTACTTCATCTTCAAAATATTGTGTAAACACATCCTTTACCCGCAGATGCATAACAAAAACAACAACAACAATTTGTTAAGAAATGGTGAGCTTTTTTATCGCTTCTTAAAATGTGATGGATCCTTTATACTCCCAGAAACTGAGCCGATATATTTAAGAGAAACATTTTCAGTTCTTGTAAGCTTAAAATCAGACGAAGCAGCTTTGTTTGGCTTGTGGCTTTATGTAAGTCATACTCTCCTTCTGCTCAACCTGGTGCTCTGCTCTTGTGAGCCAGCGGGGCATTCAAACATGCGAACCATGCACACAGCAGACTTCAATAGCAAGCACTGGACAGCAGCTATTTTGAAAGGGAAAAGACTGGCTTCTGACAGTTTCTGTGACCTATTAACAGTTTATTTAGCTTTTATTTCTGGGTAATTGTTTCCAGGTGAAGCAAGAAAAATATTTAAAAAAATAAGCAAGGAGCAATTGCAGATACTGAGGTGGACAGCAAAGCTCTACCTTTCTGGTTTCCCCCTGTTTTGTATTTATCTTGTATCTTTATTGGAATAAAAGGAGCATAGAGGACAGTAGCTCTTGAGGAAGTGTAGACATTACCTGCTTTTTCACAGTTTGTTTAAAGGGCACAGCCAGCAGAACTGGGAACGGTTTCAAAGGAAGCAGTCAGCTGGGAAAGGGCATGGGGTGATTATAGATAGATCTCTGCCATTATTTCTGTTCTCTCTGGTTTTACTTACATGGAAACGAGAAAAAGGAGGTCTCCTAAAGCTTGAGTGATCCCAAACAATTTCAGGCATGAGAAGGAGTAATTCAGCCATACAGAGATCTGATTTTGATTGATTTAATGACTCCAACATGAAGAGCATGCTATAAAAATATAGTTTCTCAGGTATCCTTCATAATGTTGAGCCATATACTGATGGTATTTTGATTTCTGAAGAATCTCATTCACTCTGCAAGGTTTTATCATTAGTCTTCTCTTAGGACTCAAAATTTTGTGTTTGCAAAGTGTTTTCATTCAGACATCATATTATAATGTATTACACTGTCAAGCTGTGGTGAATCAAGCCAAACCTTATGACAGCCAAAAGTCTCAAAGCTCCCTCTTCTACATCGGGTTGAGAGATAGGATGGATTTTCTATTGTGGACATGCAAATTAACATGTTGTACCTCCAAGGCTGTGAACACCCTTCAGACTTGTCTTGAGAGCACCATGAGGTACTGCCTTACCTTTCCCTTCTCATCTGCACTAAAGGCTTTTAAATACAACCTTAGCAGCGTGCTGAACCCAGACTAGCAGGCATAACTGGGTTTTTTTCCACAAAGAGCAATATGTGTCTTTGACAAGGCGATCAGTAGACTTGGAGGATTGTTGGGCAACTTTCTATTTTTCAGAGATCTGTGCACTCATTTCACTTGTAATTTCACATGTAATTTAATTTTTATATATACTATAAAACACCTAGGCCCCAATCCATTTCCCTGCCTTTAAAAGTACCTCAATGATTTATTTAGGAGTTAAATCCTTCCCTTGGAATTGTAAAGAATCATAAATATAATTCTAATCTGAACAAATATCCACTTTGTCATCTCATGTGAGCCTGGGGTGAAATTCACAAGAAATATATATAGATAACAGAATTATAATTCAGTGCAAAACATATTTCTCAATACTACTTTCCTCAAATTTCTGCTGCACATAGATCTCTGAGCATGTCTCTATTAAAGAGTTACACCAACCTAACAAAATCTATTCAGGAACTGATCTAGTTAAATTAGTAGAAACCTTATAATTAGATTTAAGCAGTCATATGTAGAATTAAATCAATTTCAGCAACAGTTAGGTCGAACAAGTAAATTATCAAATTATGCTGATCCATGGGTTAGTGTACCAACAGTGGGGTTTGCATTGGTTTCACTTGATAAATATAAAATCTATCTAGTAAAGTTTAGAAATTCTTTGGAAAATATCTAAACTAAAGTTTGTGTAAATGTTATCCTTTAACATGGGAAAGACACAGAACAGGTCCTCTGTTTGGCTTCATATTTTCAATAAAGCTCAAACTTTGTTACAGAATTTGTATTTTGTTTGGCACTTTGTAGGGTCATACACACCTGTATAAAATTACTCTCTCCAGTACTTTTAATCCTACTTTGGACAAGTGCAAAGCAGGTCAAGGCACTGGGAAAACGGACTGCTGATATGTCAGAAACCTGAAGATAAAAAAGAAAGTGGTGACTTTCTTCTTTTATCATGGTAACAGAATGTTTGACCCTGGTATTTTGGGTTCTCGTGGAATAAAAAGGTTTTGGCTGCCTTAAGCTTACAGTGAACAAACTCTAAATAATAGAAAATTCATGCAGACATTACAATGTCTAAGGAATTAAGGGAAAATTATGAAAACAAGTTATGTCTTGAATATCTAAAGTAAGAGTCCTTGACCTACTATTTGACATAAACATTTTGTTCTATTGGAAACTACAAGTAAAGCTTCTGCTTCAAGCATAATTGAAAGTATTACGTTGGTCCATATGAGCCAGCACCACATCTTCCAGAAAAAAAAAAAATCTTATGCTTCAAGCAACTGAGGAGGAGAAAAAGGAAATTTACTGCAAATCGCCTAAGGGCTTAAATCGACATAAAAGAAGAATGATAGCACTTGACCTTCCATTTTCTATCGAGGAAAGGCAATGATTTTGTAAATCGTCCAGACTCTGTTGAGAAGTGTTACCAAATCACTGTCAGAACATGTTTTCCAGTCCTGGATGTGCCAAACGTACAGGCAATTCTTAAGCAAGTAAAGTAGCCCTTCCCCAGTTTTGTGGACTGGTTAAAACCAGGAAATCTTCAGAATCATATTTCCCTGTGAATTGTTTTCCTTCATCTCTCCATTAGATATGCCTTCTGCCAGAGATTTGTTTCAATTTTCATGAAAAGTAAATTCCACTCCTTTGGTAATCTGCCAAATATTTATCAGTTTGGCATACATGAAGTCAAAAAACAGCATGTGAAACAGTTTTTTTTAGTCAACTCCAAAACCTACAGGAATGAAAGGCACAACGGAGGCACCAAAATCACACATATTTATACATTAACCTAGTTTCTAACTATCTGAATTTATTTTAATTGACAAACCCTTAAATTAATTTTCCTCAAGTTGATCTGTTTTGCCCATGATGGTAAAACAGAGAGCATTCTGTGTAAATGCTATTTGGCATTCTCTCTGTTTTTATCTTGATTCATGGAGCTTTTCCACCTTATTTTCTCCCCCTGTCTTTTGAGGAAGGGGAGTGAGAGAGCATCTGGGCAGGCTTCTGGCAGCCAGCCAATGTCAACCCACCACAGACAAGAACTGCAACTTCTGCAGTTGTTTTTCTTGTTTCAGCATAATAGTATTTAAAAATCTGGAGTGACCACATTTAAAAATATTCTAATAATAGAATTCTTAACAAATATATAAGTAAAGAGAGAAATCCAGCAGACCTTACCGTTCCTTTAGTAACTCAGACCACCCCCTCAACCAAAATCCTAGGAGGTAAAAATCTCTTTTTTAGAAGAGATCAGACTGTGCAGTGTTTTGTATTAATCATTTAAACATTTTGAGTCTATATTTTTTATTTCAGTAACGTGCTTCAAAAGATACTACTGTCTGTCCTGTCCAGAGGCTATACTCTTCTTGTACTTATTTAATGTGTTTAATCTACATTGAGATTAATATTATGCATACATATCCTTGGGGTCTCTCATTGAGTTCCTCCCTGACTAACTTTCTAAGCTAGAAGATTATTTTCTCTGGAAAGCTTTGATTTTTGATACTGCAGAACCTTGTCACAGCAGCTAATTGGTGTATTAGTTTAACACAGTGAACTCTACAGGCTAGACTCCTCTGTAAGATATAAATTGGAAGCAGGAAGAAACAATTCATCAAGGCTGTATGCTAAACTATTGATTGCTGGCTTCATACTGTACAGTGATTCTATTACTGTACTAAAACGAATAATGGAATTTTAAAGAAATCCCATTCAGGTTTTTCATAAAGATATGCTTCAATCATCAGAAAAGGACAACTTCTTGACTCTTTTACTCACCTTTTTGTTCAGAATAGCCTCTCATTCAATTTTGCTACTCATGACAGCTGCATCTACAACAGAGCGAAGTCAGAAAAGGTTTTGCAAGAGTTTGAGTGCAGAAAGAGTGAGTAAAATGTTACCATGAGAAACTGTGGAAGATGCTGAACATCAATCTGCAGCATCCTAAAGGGCTTTGATACAGTGGGGGATTACCTGACATGTTGATTTTACCACAGAGCTGTGCTGAGCGGTAAGTAGAAAAGTACTGAGGTTTGTACTCAGTAGTTGAGTTCCATGATTTCCCATAGAAAAAAAAAAAAAAGGTGGTGTAGCCTTTGTAGTTAACACAGTATGAGGATTTATTAAATTAGTGAGCCAACTTTACTGTTTTTGTTCAAACTGTGGGATGACACAAAAAACATCTCCCTACATTTTTGCAGGATAAGTTGTCTAAGGAGGAGGGAATGATGCAAAAGATAGTGGTGAAGTTGTTAAATAATTTTCTTTACTGTTTCAAGTTAATACATATTATGTATCAACATATACATAAAGATATAATTTAATATTTGAAGTTGTTATTATTATAATACAATCCACAAAAGACCTTTAATATATATTTTACAGGAATGGAATCAACACTTATAGATCGGGAGCTAGAGCATCTGAGTGCCTTATGCTTTAGTGCTTAGTTTCACAATATGTAATTTTTAAATTTTTGTAAAAACATGAGTCTTAAAACCACTTCAGTAAAAGCAATTCTAATCATAGTTGCAGAAAGTAGCATTCTGAGCAGAAGATAGACTTGGCTAGGCCATTAATGATGCAGAAAAAAATCTCAGACATGTTGAAATATAAAGCTTAGAATCTTTTATTGAAGAGAGGGATCTGATTTATCATTTATCAAAAAAGGAAAAGAAGCACGAATTGGCTGAAAGTGCCATTGTTTGTTTTGTTGTTTTTTTTTTCTTTTTTTTCCAGTAACTCATGCAGGCTGTGAAAGATCTATTTGCCTCACATAGAGGTTTAGATCTGTGTCACACCTGAAAACTTGTGATGGAAAAAAAAAAAAAAAAAAGAAAAAAAAAGGCATGTATGGCCACTGTATTTTGCATAGAACTCACTTTTGCAATTTTTTTCTCTGTGTGCATTGAGCACTAGATTAGAGGTCTCAAGTGGAGACAGCTGGTCTGAGGTCCTTTCTCTGTTGACAGGTAGGATCAATTCTGACCTGTTTTTTCTCAGCAAAAGGCATGTTGTGTTGCAAACGCAGCGAAGGAAAACTTAGGGTAATTAGGGAGCTGGAATAAGGACCCTGACAAAGCAAGGTACCCCTTTGTGGAAGCAACTGCTGTTTCATGTTTTCACATGTGAAATGTCAGCAGAAAATAGCCATAATTAACAGTATTCAATTACTTGATGTTCAAATGAAAAGATATTTACATAAAAAAAGTCTTCAAACAGGTAAACTGTTTAAGGTTATACAGAGAGAGATTTTAATATCATATCATCATAAAATTATTTCATTTTTGTGTTATATTGCTATGAAAGGTTACAATTAAGTGCATGGACAAGAGATGCTTTGGATAACTTTCCAAGAACTGATTAGGTTGGAGATACCGTATTAAGTTTCAAGTCATCTTTGTGAGTTCCATAAAATTTCCATAAAATCCCCGGTCTCCTCAAGCTATTTCACAATCAAAACGGGTTGAATTGCTATTAAAATTCCAAAGATCTGCTTTTTTGGCTGAGCTAAATCAGCAGGTCCAGTGAAAAGTGTGAACAACAGATTTCTATAGATGTGCACCATCTAAAAATATTTGAATCCATATCTTTATCTTTACTGACAAGAATTAGAGAAGTTTTGGTAGTAAAGAAGATTGACCTGTATGGGAAATGGTTTTTTCTAGGCCACATACTAAACATACATCATTTGAAATGATTTCTTTCCAAGCAATTTATCAAACAAGAATTATTCAAATAAATTATTTGGATAAAATTTTCAAATACTGAATAAATTAGAGAAAAATCATAGTCTGCTCATGGAAAATTCATGCATAGAAGAGAGTAAAATTCATCAAATAAATTGCTATCCATGAATTAATTGCTTGGCTCAAGACCTAAGTAATATTTAAGCTCTGTAACCAGAGTACTGAACAGTGCAGCTGAAAAAAAATAAAATTTGCATCAAATAAATACTCAACATCTTTCTCACTTGAAAATGGAAATAAGTTCTATTTCCTGAGTGCTTAAAAACAAATACATTTGGGGAAGTCTAATAATAGATTACTGAGCTCATCCAAACTATTCTATTTCAATATTCTGTTCCCTCAGAGATACTGTTTGATTTTCTTGAATAAATCTTATTTGGGATAGATGGGTCTTTTCCTCAATGTTCATCTTCCCCAATTTCATTTCTGTCCCTTTATTCTGAGCCAGATGTAGTCAGCAGAAAATAGTACCTGGAGTTGAAGTCATTGGCAAAGTTAAAGATTTTATGTGCCTGAATTAAATCTTAACATCTCATTCTGCAGGCAGTATTAGTCTAGTTTGCTAGTCTGATCTTGTAACTTCTTTTTATTATTCTCGAGTAAACTTATTCTTTCTCTGGTTTCTAATTTATTTATTTTCTTTCTGAGCCAGATTAAATGCAGTTTTCTGAAGTATAATTTAAAGGCAGGAAGACCTAAGAGTTAAGAGGCAAAAGCACAGTCACCTCTGTGACAGGCTAAATGGCTGGAAGCATACGTGATTGTAATGATTGAAAACCAAAAATGAATAGCTGATTAAGGGTTCAAACAAATAAAATAAAGCTATTCTCCTTTCTGAGAAAGAATAAATTGTTTTCGTAGAATCATAGAATCATGGAATAGTTTGTGTTGGAAAGGACCTTTAAAGGTCATCTAGTCCAACCTCCCTGCAATAAGCAGGGACATCTTCAACTAGATCAGGTTGCTCAAAGCCCCATCTCACCTGACCTTGAACACCTCCAGGGATGGGGCATCCACAGCTTCTCTGGGCAACCTGTTCCTGTGCCTCACCACCCTCAGAGTGAAACATTTCTTCCTAATGTCTAATCTAAATCTACCCTCTGCCACTTTAAAGCCATTCCCCCTTGTTCTATCACTACGTGCCCTTGTAAAAAGTCCTTCCGCAGCTTTCCTGAAGGCCCCCTTTAGGTACTGGAAGGCCACAATAAGGTCTCCCCACAGCCTTCTCTTCTCCAGGCTGAACAACCCCAACTCTTTCAGCCTGTCTTCATAGGAGAGGTGCTCCAGCCCTCTGATCATCTTTGTGGCCCTCCTCTGGACCTACTCCAACAGGTCCATTCTTTCTTATTTTGGGGGCTCCAGAGCTGGATGCAGTACTCCAGGTGGGGTCTCATGAGAGTGGAGTAGAGGGGGTAGAATCACCTCCCTTGACCTGCTGGCCACACTTCTGATGCAGCCCACGATATGGTTGGCCTTCTGGACTACAAGGGCACATTGTTGGCTCATGTTGAGCTTCTCATCCACCAACACCCACCACTAAGTCCCTCTCCTCTCATGGCTGTGCCCCAAATTCAGTCTTGATGGCTTTGTTTCTAATCAACATAAAAAAAAACCCCAAACCAGTAATTCCTTCTATCTGGTGAAATTAATGCACAAACCCAACTGCCAAACTTGTCATATCTCTATGCTGGATCACCTCAGATCTATCTGTCTCATCTTCCTGAACTTGAAGGGCTGTGGACCATAATAAAATAATGCTTAAATTTTTCTAAAAAATGTGAGTCAGCTATAGTTGGATTTATGAGCTTGGTTTCAGTGTTGGAGCTGCCCAAGCTGACATTAGATTAAAGAGCAACTAATGACAGTTCACAGTGAAAAGCATTGGCTTGAAATGACAATGAACACCCACTGGTGTGAGTCCAGGAAAGGAAAGGGAAGGGAGAAGGAGGTAGCACAGACTCTGGTGCATGAAGAGGGAACAAGGAACTGAAGTCAGTGTGGCACAAAGTACTGCCAGGTTTCAGAAGGGAGGTTTAGTTATACAGCAGGTGTGAACTGGAAGTTTAAAACACCATAAAGAAAGATAAAAAAAAAATTAGATTTATGCTTGTATCGATTCCTACTCAGATCTACTTGCTGAAAGAGGAATGCATGCATGTATAGTTTTGGTCAAACCCAGCTATCAATAAAGAAACAATTTCAGCTCCTCATTTTACTCAGACATTTTTTACCTCATTTCACAGTGTAGTTACATACATTTCTAACATATATTAAAATGCTACATGCTTCTTTCCTTACTTCCCAGAGAACAATGCACCAACTAGAATATGCTCGCTCTTAACAATATGGCAACACAATAGGGTATTTTATGCAGTTCTTTATATTTTTTTAATGTATTAAAAGACTTAAGCATATGATTTGAAGAGAAATAAATGTAGTAATATTCCAACCTCACTAAATTTGTAGTCCTATAAATATAATATGAAGACTACTCACATTTTCCATTACCTAGAGGTGTTGGAAAGTAGACTAATGCTTATATCTGTAACATAGCAAGTAGCTATGGTAGCAAGTTACAGTGGATCATTTCTAAATCCCACAAAAACCTGGTTTAAACCTTCACTTTAGGTCAGGCTTGACCCAGATGATATCTTTAATGTATAAGACCTCCACTTCAATTGTCACTGATAGCAGATATGTCCAAATCTAGAAGCATAGATCACATTCACAGATCTCCACTTCAGTCCCCTCAAGGGAGAGGATATGGTCTGTCTTTCCCACATTTTGATTTTTTCCCTGCAGACCTTCTTGGAAAGATTTGGTATCTGCAGATCACAAAACCTTATTTCGGCTCTCCTGTTGGTGCTGTGTGTATTGATTCAGAAATTTCTATAACAGGAAATGAAGAGTTATTCCTGCACCGGAGTTTAGTCATCACTTGGTTCTCAGAGAATACTTTGATGTTATTTTTACAGTCAAAGCCAAGAAGCAAAACTGGCCCTAAGGCCAACTGGTCCTCACAAGCTCTTGTCCCTATGAAGGAGTGCTTCCTCCAACTTAGCATGAAGAATAGGACGGGAGAAAGTTTCTTTCCCTCATACAGTAGCACACTGGGCATTTTCCTAGCTTATTCTCCCAGAGAATGAGGCTAATTTCCATTTTCATACAGTAAAATTGTTTAGCTGTGTGTTACAGGGCTACTTTGGGCTTGCAAATAGATCTTCTGAAGTCTTCCTTTGTAATGGGGAGATTAATTTTTCACATCCTACAGGGAAAAGACTTGGGAGGCTGGAAAAATAGCTGAACTCTTCTCATGCCTGACAAAAAATAAACTAAAAACCCCAAATAAACCAAAATATCACCAAACCCTTGCATTCATGGATCAAGAGAGAAAAATAATGTATCTTAATCAGGAAACAGCTGGTAAGAGATTTTTATTTTGGATCATAAGAACAGGTAGTGCATAAAGAACGCCCTTTGACAAGTGTACTTATTAAAATGCAAATTTTTCATATTGTATTGGGTCTGGCTGAGATGGAGTTAATATTCTCCATAGCAGCCCTCATAGTGCTGTGTTTTGTGTTGGTAGCTAGAAAGGTGTTGATAACACACTAGTGTTTTGGCTACTGCTGAGCAGTGCTCCCACAGCATCGAGGCTGTCTCTCCAACATTGTCCCTCACCAGTAGGCTGGGGGTGGGCAAGATCTTGGGAGGGGACACAGCCGGGACAGCTGACCCAAACTGACCAAAGGGATATTCCATATCAAATGACATCTGCTTAGCAATAAAAGTTAAGAGAAAGAAGGGGAGGAGACAGGGGGTTTGGGGTGGGGGGGCATTCGTTATTACAATGTTTGTCTTCTGGAGCAGCTGCTCTGGCTCCTGAAGCCCTCCTTCCTGGGATATGGCTGAAGGCTGAACATACCCTGCTGATGGGAAGTAGAGAATAAATCTTTTGTTTTCCTTTGCTTCTGCACACGGTCTTTGCTTTTGCTTTTATTAAACTGCCTCTATCTTGACCCATGAGGTTTTTCCATCTTATTTTCTCCCCAGCCGCATCCTGCTGAGGAGGGGAGTGCTAGAGCAGCTTGGTGGGTACCTGGCATCCAGCCAAGGTCAACCCACCACACATATCTTTATATTTGAACATATTTCAGCTGCGTGGATTAGTGTAACATTATTAAAATAGTGAATTCAAAATGCTTTATGGTTAAGAAATTGTCTTTTATTCCTTCCTCTCAGCATTATTTACTACATCATCATTACTAATCAAGAGAAAATGTCAATAGCTTTCATACATCCTTCTGTAGAATCACAGATTCTATGATTCCCAAGATTTTATCAATCTACAACATAATATGTTTTATCTATGTGATCAAGCTTTTGGCCTTTACCATCACTGTATTTATTTAGGTCTTGAACTGTGCATTACAAAGGATGTCATTGCCTATTACCAAGCACCTATATGCTTGGAGTATAAAGCTGTTTCTCATAATTAGGCAAAGTTCTCATATTTATCAAATTCTTTACCAAGCATATCTGTTCCGTGTGAGATCATTTGAATTTGCCCATTACTCTGGGATTTTTTTGCAAGCCAGAAATCTCTCTCCTTATTGTAGGATTAAAAAAGAACCTAAAATCTTGCAGTATTTCCCTGAATACTGGAACTAATATGCTATGGTTTCTCACAGATCCTCATGCATGCATAGTTTTCATCCATCCTCCCACGTTATTTTTCCTCCCTACAATACCTTATGCCCCCCCTTTCTACTTATTGGGTGTTTAACTGTTTTGTGACTTCACTGTCTGGCCAGGACTTCATTCTGACTGACCCACAGTTACTGCATCCTTTCCCAACATGATGACACAAATTTGGAGTTGTCTTTACTCTGCAGCCTGTGTTTATAGTGATTCTTAGCATTTTAAGATCTCTATTACCCTATCAGATTTGTCTGTGGTTGGTCAAAGAGTTCATTAATTATTACGAAAGGAACAGAAGATTGCCACAGATGGAAATCAGACACTTAAGTGTTATTTTTCATACTCTAGAAAGTAATCTACCTACTTATGTTGAACAAAAAAAACCCCAAACCAAACCACAATATACCTAACATATGATACTTTTTTGTATTAAAAATTACATTTCATACTTACATGTTAGAAAATAAAGTGCTTTTTACAGGCACCTGAGAGCTATTAAGTGATAGCTGAGAGTTATCACTCAATAACACTACATGAAAGGAACGGACACATAGACTCATTCAGGTTAGAAAGGATGTCAGGAGATCTCTAGTCCCACCTCTTACTTTAAGCTCTGAGGTCATTCCAGGTGGCCCAGGGCTGTATCCAGTCTGGTCTAGAAAAACTTCAAGGATGGAGAGAGACTGCATAACCTCCCTGGACAGCCTGATTGTCCTCTTGGTGAATTTTTGGCCGTAAGCTCTTCCCCTTTCCTCCCCCTCCAGGATGTCTCTTCTCCAGACTGGACAAGCCCAGCCCACTTTGCCTCTTTTCACAGGGAAAGTGGTCCTGTCCCTGACCGTCATGAAGGCCCTCTGCTGAATTTGTTGCAGTTTATTAACATCTGTCTTGTGTTGGGAAGCCCCAAATAGGACACAGTAATCCAGATGCAGTCTGAAAAGTGCTGAATAGAGGGGAATAATCACTCCCCCATATCTCCTGGCTATGCTTTGATCACAGTGTTTCTGCAGGAACAAAATCATGTAGGTATTGAGGGGCTTTGGTGTCCCCAGGCATTAGTGAAGTTGGGAGGAAAGGGCATAGCAACCTGGTAGCTTGCCTGTGGGCCTGCTGAGTGGGTTTTCCTTTTTCACAAAGCCCTGTAGACATGGATTGCATTGTGCCCTCTCTGTCATTGTGGCTTTCATCTCCACAGAAACACAGGAACTTTAGTTCGGATTTGAAAAAGTGTTTAAGTGCCTTAAACAAAAATGCGTAGAGTTTAGCAAAGACAGTGTTTGAGATTATTTTAATTTACTAGATGCTTCCCTTTTTGATCCAGATGTTTCCTATGCAACTTCAATTACATCCAATAGTAACACTCAGTCAAACATACTCTGTTCTCTGAATACATATTAGAGTGCACTGTGAAGGTAGATCTGCTCTCTATCCATACAGAGACTCTACAGATCTATGATGTAATTGCTATTTTGTATGTTTTGTGTTTGAAATACCATTAGGGCTGTGAGTAATATTTGCATAGCAGGTGGTCATAAAATGCATGCCCCATGGAGTGTCATGATGGATATTAGAGAAGGCAATATCTACTTGGATAGTCTTGGAGGATTGGGTAAAATGGTCGGGAGAAAAACTGTGGTTCAGTCTTGTCCATAATATTTAGTGGAAAAGGTCTCTGGTGTGAGTTGCCATTCAGAGTGTTTCTGGAGTTGTCTCTTCTAGTTAGCATGAGACTAAACTTTGCCAGGGAGCATGTGAGCAGACTTGGACTTCCTTCCTGGCTCTGCTCCAACAGTAGTATGGATGTTGCTTAAAGCTCTGATTATGCCTAAGGATTACCCCTCTCTCAGTGGCCAAGTACACAGATCTAGGTTCAACAGACGGACTTTGACTTTGTAATGATCAGTCCTGTAAGCCTCCAAATTAAGTAGTAGCTGTAGGACTGAAAATTACCTGAATTCCCCATGCTTTGTAGCAGAGAAACAAGCTTCTATACTTTCAGTTAGCTATGTATCATGTTGCTGAAACTGAGGCATCCCAGCAAAAACCTGAGAAGATGTCTCTGAGGCCTTATCTTTTGCAAGAATTTACACTAACATTTAGGTCTGAGGTTTAAAGACAATTCCTACAGTTTTTGGAAGAGTTTGCCATACTGCAAATTTTTCACTGTGTAGTCGGGAATGTGAAATTTCCAGATTTAGAGAGAACGCAAAGGGAAGTGCAAGGTTAGCAAGACTACCAGTTTGTTGTGCAAAAGACTCTTGTTTTCATCTCCTGGATGCTTTAGCTTTACTTTGAATATAATGCTGGGACAAGACACACAGGGCCTGTGCGCTTCTTTCCCAGCTGTGTATAATGAAACAGGAACGCACCTGAAATGTATGTGTTCATGTGCCTTGTGTTCTTCAGAGTCACGTAGGAAATGGTGGTATGGTACAGTGCAATACAGGGGTATTGCGCTATGAGGAATTCAATATTAAATCTTTTTTCCATCATCAGTTTACAAGGGTTTTTTGGGGTTTTAGCTTCCTCCCCCCAAATATTAAAAATAGCTTAATATGTATTTTATAATGGCTTTATAAAAAGGATGTTGATTTACCTTTCACAGTTGCACAATTAAATGCTTTATGTGTTCTTTTTTCTATACAAGTAGATAACGTTGCCATGGCATTCTCTATATTTAGAACTGAAAATATTATATATAATCAGTGTCTTTGCCATTTTACATACAGCAGTCTCAAATTTCGTCTGTTCTTGAATACTTTGTTTCTCCTATAAAGTGCTTTTTGAGGAGGCTTTTCACACGCCTTTCAAAATTTGCTGAACAAAGTTGCAAAATAAAACAAATCATTTTTCTGTTAAGTTTAACATACATACCCTTGAGAAAATTCTCAAATACTAGATAAAGGAATATTAATCCATTTCATTGTATGCAATATGTGCCTCCACATTTGTAACATGTCTACTTCATTGCACACAATAAAACAGCTTCAAGGAACTAATAGCTCTGATCTTTGCAGTCTCACATAAAACACTTACCAAACTTAACAAGGAAGCATGACTTCAAATAGTTTTGAAGTGTTGATGACTGAAAACGATAGCCTGAAATTTTGGAACTTCTGAGTAAATACTATGATGTGATTTTTATTTTTTTTTAATATGTTGTAGTCCAAATTTAAATGTAGACATACTTTTATGGAGTTACTGATTTCTTAATTCTTTGCATCCTTTAATAATAGAAAATAACAAGAATTCTAAAAGTGCCGCACAGAGTTTGAAACAAGGAATTGCTTTTTGGTGAAAAGTGTTTTGTTGCCAGTGCGTTCTTATCAGTCCAGATATGAGTTTTTTAAAAAAAAAAAAAAAGAGGAAGCAACAAAGTTCTGTAAGAGATGTGTGAACTTTCTAAAATCAAACTCATTTGTTAACAGCTACATAATAAACAAAAAATAGAAGACTGGAAGAGATTAGGAATATTTTATCAAAGAATGCCACAACTACTGCTTTTTGAGTGAAAAAAGTTTTGAGACAATGGCTTAATACAACAGTGGCTGCATACTCATGAAGAGAGGCTAGAGAGAACTGCCATTTAACTTTGTATTCATGCATTGTGTATGACAAAGGGACATAATGTGATAAAATTGAGTATCAAAAGTTACTAGCTTTTAAATTACTGCAATTTAGGGCCTCTTTTTTAAAGAATATTTCTGTCTTTCTTTCAAAATAATTTTATATATAATCCAGATTCCTCTAAAGGACTGATATAAAAAGGAAAAATGAGATACTTTATTTTCATGTCATATGATTTTTCTTATTAAGACATGATTTATTTAAACAATGCAGAGAGCACTTTAAAATTGCTGTTTCCAGCTAAAATATGCTTCTTGTTCTTTCATTAAGTACATGCAATTCTGTGAACAATACCATTTATATATAAATGGAAAACCTGCAGTGAAATTCTCAATCCTATGTGAATTCTTATGTCTTCTACAGACATGTATATGTACACCACCAGCCTAAGAAAAATATTCTTAAACAAGGAGGGGTTTCTAAAATCAAACACTTTTGAAACTCAGGTTTGACATTGATCAAAGCAAGATTTGGAGCTCTATTTTCTGTCTTTTTATTAAACCTTAGAAATATGTTTAAATAATGAAAGGCAGATTTCTAGATTGCCATTACTTAAAAAGAATAAAAGCAAGAGATTTGACATAAAAGTCTGTGAGGAACTGATATTATGAAATCCTGAGTTGCAACAGTAAAATGTAAAGTATTCCCTTCTCTCTCTGCTCATCTCTGTAAAACCTTTGGTTTCTGATAGACAAAATATATTTTGAAGGGGGAAAAAAGTATTTATAGCAACCCAAGAGAAGTAAAATATATAGAGTGCAGTAGATGTGAGGAGAAAACTAATGATTTAAGGTTTGTTTTGTTGGTTTGGTTTGTTGTTTTTTTGTAATTTTTTTTTTTTTAATCTGCTTGCTTATTAGTCTGGCAAAAATCTTAATGTTGTCACACTCATAGAAGTTGACCAACTGAATCAACAGCTGTCTGGAGAAGTAGGATATTGCTGTGTTGTCTTTCAGATTGCTCAGATCTTTACTATTTTGATTCAAAATGTAGCAATTCCTTGCCAGATTTTCAGCAAGATATTTTCACTTTTCCCGAAAAAACAGTAATGTTTTGTAGCTACTAAATGCAACTTTAAATTCCATGAAAGGAACAAGAGGACAATAAATCAAGCATGCATGCCATATGTAAAATATTGTATATAGCTTAAAAATGCATCTACTACAAGTAAAGTCCTGACTTTCACATCAAATTCATAAACTAAGTTATAACCTTTCTCAACTATTTGTATGACATCTTTCTTTATTTTTATCTTTTATATAAGTAAAATACTACATTGAGTGTCCTGACTGACCTTCTGGTGAAGGACAGGTATAACTTGGGCTTATGCATCTTTCAGGCAATGAGATCTGAGCTACAACATAAGAGTGTATCCAAGAGTCAGAACCAATAGATTTTCTAATTTCTTTCAAAACTTTCTTTCTCACAGTCAAGGCAAGCTTGAAAGTATCTTACAGTTTCTGTCTCCAGTTTAGTCTACATACCATTATTATTTCCTCTTCACCAGTCCACTTATCAACCTTCCTCCCTCTCTTTCAGATGGAAAATTGTCTTCTCATATCATTAGAAAACAACATGCTACTGTGGCTTAAGCAGAATTTGGGTAATCTTGACTCTTATGTTAGTTCATTACAAGTTAGGGCACAGTTAACTAGATGAATAATGGGGGAATGGTATGATTTTCCAAAACACTCCATGTAAGCCTAATTCTTTACCAGAGCTGTATACAATCCTAACTGACTTCAGTGGAAAGAGAGTCAAATTAACACTGGAATTTCACATCTCTTTAATATCTCCATCCTATATACCTTAAGACAACAGAAATTTGCTATTGTTTCTCATGGAACTGATATCAGGACCTCAGTGAAAATTGTCTTTTTTCCACAAAATTACCAGTGAGATGATAAAGTAAAGCCACGTTCCAACCCACAGAGCTCTGTCACGTATATAGTCTACTCTATAAAGAGGGTTAAACCACTGGCAGATTCTTAACTATGTGTGATTTCAGCAAGACTGCACTGATAGATCAGCTCTCGTTTAAATTTGTACTTAATCATAAATGTCTTAGCCGGCAAATAACATTTTGTTTAACACAGCATTTACCAAAGAAATAATTGATGTCTTCTAATCCTGTTGTTATACTTCTCCTGGCTTTCTTGTGGAGATATCAACATAAATAATGAGATTCTTATCTTATATTGGTGGTGATTAATTGAAGACCAAATATTATAGATTAACCAACACCTCATTTATTTTGTAGTATTTCTTCAAATTATGAAAGCAAATGCTTCATTTATTACCTATGTCTTGGGAATAAAACTTCCAAGGAAAGGCAAATACACACACACACATGCAAACTTGACTCATGCTGAAATTATATTGCAGATATAATTTACAATTACTATAAACACAATGGCATATTTGGAGTATCTCAGTAAAATTACAAATAAATAACTAATCATAAAGCACTAATGTTCCTATTCCAAACCAAGTCCAAGAAAAATATCTCATATAGCTTCTACTAAAAATATATGACTCTGTCTTCCTCTAAATGCCTACTTGTCTAAAAAATTTAACAGAACCATGAAAAAAAATAAAATTTAAAAAAACCACAACCAAACAACACCAAAACACTATTGCCACTCTTTCCTTGTTTTATTGACTTAGGATATACTACTTTTCTTGGTTCTTTCTGAAAAGATTTTTTTTCCCCAGTGTTAGCAATTCATTTTAATTGCCAATTTAATGGATCACTTTACCTATACATATTCTTTCTAGTTAGCCATGAGTTTGAACACAATAGCTTTCCAAAAGGCTCTTAGTAGTCTGTCTTCCATGGTCCTAAGCATACACTGACATTTTTAACAGCTGATCTTTGCAGCCTTTTGCAATTCCTGTTACAGCTTCTTCTCCACACATAATTCCACAATATGGGTCCCAAATGTAAAATAAAAAAAGTAAATCTGCTGCTGCAAGGATGCTTGGTGGTCCTTTGTCCTTCTTGAATGTGCCCCTATCTTACTAAATTTCACTACTTGCATAGCTGAAGTTCCCTTTTTTCTCATTAGTTACTTGGAGCTAAAAATTAAAATCCATTCCTATTCTGTATCCTTTTTGAATTTCTTTCCTTATTCAGCTGTTAGAAGTAATTAATGTGCCCAAGTAGTTGCAGCATATACATTGTTGATGCTTGTGGTTATTGATTTCTGCATAAAGCTTATTCAGTATTTTCTTATGGTTTCAGTACTATACACTCATTGTGTGATACTTCCCAGCATTCCAATATCAGAAGCAATCCCAATGATTTAAAGAGGCATTCTAACTTGCTGCCTGGAAATTATCTTATGATATGTGTTTAAAACCTATCCAAACCTGCAAGCAGAATGATAATTCAGCTCTCTTTTCTTCAGTAGCTGGTAGATCAAAAATATTTGCTTCATCCTTGGGCCGGCTAAATTTTCTTAATTAGCCAAAAAAAGAAATTAACAGAAACAAAGAATTACGTCTATCAACTGCTCCTGCTGTTTGTATTTCATGTTTTACTCATAAGCACATGAAGAACCACCTGTAAGGGGTTTTGGTAATGTGAAAACTCTTTTATGTCTGTATGTCAATATAGCGAGTAGGAAATGAATAATTGTCAAGAAATAAGGAGAAGAAGAAAAAGAAAAATTTTGTGTAGGGTGGAATGAAAAGTGTAAACAACAAAAGGATGCTGGCTAGGCTATGACTTCAGTTTTATTGAGGTGAGTGGTTATGCAGATATTTTTTTTTCTGATAGAAAGATATCTGATTATCTAAGGAACAAAACAAGTAGTGTGCTTGTTCTTCCTGGTAGTGGAATGTTTGTTTTAGGCAGATGAGTGTATTTTAAAGGAAGGATGCTGTATTATTTATTCAGGATGCTGAATGCCTAGTAACTTTATGCCAGAAATTGCTAAATTATAGTCTTGAAAACAAGGTAATTTAAATTATAACTCTTCCTCATGATACACATTTTGGCATATGTAATTCACAATGTATTCCACAAACAATCTTTATATATTTCGATTTAAAGTAGAAAAGAAGTCCCTTATTGAGTAATTATAGAGCAAAGAATTAAAGAAGATGTAAAACAGAGCGTGCCATATTCCCCATAGGAGCTGAGCAAAACTCGCTGCAAAACTGGATGTACAGAGGGTAGAGTGGCTGAAACCATCATTGTTCTCCAGATATTACAAAGGAAGGGGTGGGGCAGGAAACGGCAAACATATTGGGCAGCAGAATAAAATTTAAAAAATATTCATAATGACATAAGGTAAAAATCTAAAGACCTGTAAATTCTTTGTTAGTTCAGATCCTTTTGTTCCTCTTAGAAACTGCAAAAATAAAAGAAGGACTGGATAGGTAGACAGTGAGGTGGATTGAAACCTGGCTGAACTGCCGGGCTCAAAGGATCGTGGTCAACACAAAGCGGAGCTGGAGGCCAGTCACTCATGGTGTACCCTAGGGGTTAAGACCAAGGCCAATACTGTTTAATATCTTCATTAATGAGCTGGATGATTGGACAGAGTGCACCCTCACCAAGTTCACAGATGATACAAAATGGGGAGTTGGGAGTGTGGCTGATTCATTAGAAGATCTTGCTGCCATTCAAAAGGACCTGGACAGGCTGGAGAATTGGACAGAGAGGAAGTTCTACAAATAGAAATGCCCAGTTCTGCACCTGGGGAGGAATAACCCCATGCACCATTACAAGCGAGGAGGCTGACTGACTTGAAAGCAGCTTTGCAGAGAAGGACATTGAGGTTCTGGTGTAAACCAAGTTGAACACGAGCCAGCAATGTGCCCTAGTGGCAAAGAAGGCCACCAGCCTTCTGGGATGCAACAGGCAGAGTGTTGCCAGCAGGTTAACAGAGATGATCCTTCCTCTCTGCTCATCACTGTTGAGACACTTCTTGGGTGCTGTGCCCAGTACTGGGCTCCTCAATACATGGGAAGACATGGACATACTGGAGCAAGTTCAGCCAAGGGCCATGAGGGTTATGATGGGACTGGAGCAGCTACTGTACAAGGAGAGGCTGAGAACACTGGGACTGTTCAGTCTGGAGAACAAAAGACTCAAAGGGTCTTGGCAATGTGTATAAATACTTCATGGGGGCCAGGAAGGAGGTGGGGCCAGACTCTTCTCAGCGGTGCCCAATGTCCCGTCAATAAGCAATAGGCACAAACTGCCACAGAAAATTATATCTGAAAAAAAACCCCAAAACTTTTTCACCGTGAGGTACTGTGGTTTTTTACTGTGAGGTTTTTCAAACAATGAAACAGATTGCCAGGAAAGGTTGTAGAGTCTCCTTTCTTGGAGATACTCAAAACCTGACTGGACAATGTGCTGTGCAACCTGTTCTGGTGGGCACTGCTTTGAGTCTGAGGATACAATGAGATGGTCTCCAAAGCAAACAGCTTGATCTCCACACTTCAACTATTCTGAGATCGTGTGATTCTGTCATTTGAATACTTATGCATGTTGTCCTTGGAAATACCATGGATTGGAATAGTTATGTAGGGATGCTTACTTTAACGTGAAGGCTTTGTTATATTATTCTTTTTCTTCATACTTTGTGAGGAACCTTTGACTAGCAAACTGAAGCAACATTAGTCATACAAAAACTGCAATATTTTTAGATCACTTTTCATTGTCTATTCAAATCTTGATTGTTCTAATAGATTTTCTTTCCCTCTAGATTTATGGAAGGCCATCTGTGGAGAAGCAATAATCTACTCCTTTAATTCTGGAAATCAAATTACTCTGCTTTGTTCTGCATAACAATGTTATTGAGACACTGTATAATTGAAAAATGTTTGGTGTTTCAGTTAACCCTGGCCTTGCAGCATGCACTCTTCAAAGAATGATTTATTTGCAAGACTCCCAGAGCCAGTAGACTAGGCAAACATCCTGCATCTGGGTACCAAGATAAATAACATGACATGATATATTTAGAAAATTATAATGTAAGCCAGGAGAAATATAAATAGGAGGGGGATAATGCAGTCTTTTGCTAGGAAATTATGGAACATGTAGGATCACCGAAGAAAGAATTTGAGAGAAGGCAGGGAGGTTTTATTCATTGTCCCCCATGAATAAATCAATGTGCGGCAAGATCGAGTATTTCTTCTGTGATAGGCACTGCACATTCATTGTTTATGTACATCTGTATTGTTACTATTGTTAAGTCATAGAATGTATATTTTAGAAAAATTAAGGTTGAACTGCAGTTTAGGTGAAGAATTTCTCAATGAGACATAAGCATTTGATAGAACTGTTTACTACAGCAATAAAGCAGTAGGCTGTCATACAAAGGAGGCTCCACTGAATCCATGCCCCAAGTGCTTGAAAGCCAAATGTCTTTAAAACTGTTAAATTTGTACAAACACCCCAGTTATTCAACACCTACTTTACTTCAACCATATGCTTATCAGGGTTGCTAAATTGGAATGGACTTATGCTTTTCTATATCTGATCACAAGTTTTGTAATGTCTGTTCCGTGCACATTTTAAATTTTTTCTTTAATAAAAGTACTGGAGAGTACTGGTTTCGTTATCTCTTTCCACCAGGAAAACAGCTCCCAGCAGAAAGGCAGTAAAAAAATATTAAGAAACCAATTATAGATCCCATACTGGTTATTGTTTTTTAAGTTCCATTTTAATGCTTAACTTCTCTATCTAGATGCCTTTTTCTTACCTCTAGCTGCCTGTTCAGCAGCTGTTGGTAGCCTAACTGTCAATTCTTATTCACTTTTTGATGAGAAACTTAATTTTGAATACTCACTAGTTCCATCTAAATGTTTACATAATAGCTTGCTACTAATTAAATTCCCCTCTCTTGGACTCTACACTCTGACAGTGTCTCTTTTTTCTACTTTCCCCTTGGTTGTCTCTTCTGCCAGTCTCTGTCTTGGCTGTATGCCTGGAATATATTTTCTGCTCAGACAGAATCCATCTCCAAACTCCCCAAAACACTGTGGGACAGGACAGAAGTCCTCCACTTTTTTCCCGGTTAAAATCATCAGTATGGAATGTGCTCAAACATACTCATAGCTTCACAGCCCACCCATTGACTTCGCAGCTTTGTCCTCTTCTGTTCGTCTCTATCTCCATAAAAATGTCTTCAACAGTGGTTTTACATTTGTAAATAAGCATGCTGAAAGTTGTGCAAACTGTTTTTAATCCCATAAAGGGTTTGCTCAATTTGCAAGCTCTTTCTGGTGAGGAATATCCCCTACAGAACAATGCAGAAGCACCTAAGCAGTTTGAAAGATACGTGAATACAAACTAACAAACTTGATTATAACACTTGTGAGGATGGAGAAGAATAATGTGTCTTCTATTCCATTCTTACTGAATTTTCAAAAATATTTATTACCTCCTATATATTGCAACTTTTAGCACTGCTCACAAATAATTCAACATTTCCCATTAATCAATTAAAAGACCATTCCCCTAGTTCTCCCATGCGCTCACTGGTTTTCTCATTTAGATGTCAGAAGAATAACTGGATTTATTACCCCAAAAAGGAAAATATGCAAGTTCTGCAAGCTTTCAGGAAACCATCACAACAGTGGTTCAGTATTACCACACTGCTGTTTAGTTGTCCCTGCTACTGTTGCCTGTGGCTATCCCTTCAGAAGCCATGCTTTGCAGATGGCTTTTAGTGGGAGTTGTCTCCTATGACAGAAGATTGGGCCTAAATCTCTTGTAGGGCTGAAAAGTACAGTACACATTACAATTAGAGTGCCATAGCACACAACCTCCTCGTTAACTTTGGATGATAAAATTATTTTTACATGTACCATACGCTTTTGAATACATTTTCAGGATTTTAATATTTAAAGAGCACTTCCACTGTGACACATTAATATACTTTCAATTAGAAACTCATACAAATTTCATTAACTCTTTTCTTGTCAAAATTTTATCAGCAATTATCTATTCTTTGCTGCATGAAAAAGAGAAAACTTACACATAAACTTTTACACTCTAATACTGTACTTTTACACAAACATGTAAATTGTCCCTTCAATGTCCATGGATTCACAGTAAAGATCTGAGCAGAATGGATTAGTGTAATCATCGTTTAATTAATCCTGAGACAGAAATGTATTTAAGCACTGAAACTGTTCTCAGTGAACTGTAATAAAATATTACAGCTTTAATTTCTTCTCCCCCCCCCCGCTGAAGTGTGTTTAACACTTGTCTTACGCAAGCATTTCCAAAATCTGTGCTGTAGTTTTGCTTTTATTCAAATCACGCTGACCCTGTCTGAAGTGGTACAGGAAATACATACCTTATTTACAAATAATTCTCACCAAAAATAAAAGAATAAGAAATGAGAAAATCTCAATTTTGAGAGCAGAGATACTTCTGCTAGTTCTGTAATAGGTATTAAAAGCAATTGTTGTCCTTTCTACTTCTGTGGAAAGAGAAGATAATATTACAGGTAACCATTAATAGTAGGACTATTGGAGCAGGAACCATTTTGCAGTGCTCTTTCTGAGACGAAACTGACAACGTAGAGTACATGGCTGGCAAGGAAAACAATTGAGGGATACAGGTGTAAAGGAGGTATTGTCTCCTCTGAGCTTAAAATATCAATGATGAGGTTTTAGATGCCAAGTTTCTAAGTGTATCCTTCCCTTTTTTACTGTTTGTGCTTCAATTTTGCTGATGCAGAAGACAAACATGAGCCATCATTTTTCCAGAAGCACTGAGTGTTCCATGGGGAATCAAGGGAAGAAAAAAAATGCATTTTATATTTATTGTAAAGATAGTCATGTTTTTCTTTAACATAGCTGCCTAATATTATTGTATCATCTTGCATGCCTTCTAATGCAGCAGTCTAATTGAACTGGTGAATTTTCTCAGTCCTGGTGCGAGGCTTTTCCATGCACAGTGCACAAGGAGCTATGTTCTGAAGAGTGGAAATTTTTACAAATGTCACTACACTGTGCAGACGTAACAGTATACTATTTGGCTTATCATTGCATAATATAAGAAGTTCATCTTAGACTCACCAGTATAGAAATAGAAAGAAAATAGTAAATCATATTTGGCTAGACCATATAACTTGAATGGAGAGTCGTTGGTCCATTTGAAAGGTACGTACAAGGGTCTATGCATTAGTCTCTTGGAATAAACAATTTTATCAGCTTTTCCCTTTAGGAAGGGCTGGCCAAAAAGACTAGAAGGAGGAGTCATTGTCTATACAAAGCAACAGTTTAAGTGAATGGAGCTGTGCTTTGGAGAGAATAACAAGCAGCTGAGAGATTATGGGTAAGGATCAGAGAATTTACCAGCATGGGGTGTGTGACATTTTGGTACACTTCTGCTACAGAGTGCCTAATCGAGAAGAGGAAGCACTGACATCCTCAGGAAGCCTCACTATTACAGGTCATGTTTCTCATGGAGGTCTTTACCATCCTGACATATGCTGGAAGGACAATGCTGTGGGGCACAAGCAATGTAGATTTTTGGAGAGAATCAAGGATTATTTCTTGACACAAGTAAGTGATCCGTGAGCTGGCAGGGTAAGGCTATTGGACATGTTACTTATGATTAAGGAAGGACTGATTCTTGTTTATTAAGGGTATTAAGGTCAACAGCAGATTTGACAGCAGGGACTAATGCTCCCAAGATGGGGGAGTTTAAGATCCTAAGAGAGGTGAGCAAGGTGAATAGTAGCATCACAAACATGGACTTCAGCAGAGCAGATTTCAGCTTATTCAGGGATATGCTTGACAGCACCTCATTGGAAACACCTCTGAAGAGCAAAGAGGCTTGGGAGAGCTTGTTCATATTCAGGAAAGGCTCCTCAAAGCACAAGAATCATCCATTTTGATGTGCAGGAAGTCAAGCAACCATGGCAGAAGGCCAGTACTGATGAATGGGGAATTCACAATTGAGGTAAAGTTCAAAACATGAAGTATGCAGGAGGACGAAGGGCTAATGTGTTTCTTGGGAAGAACCTGTGCATACAGGGAAGGAGTTAATAAAGGAAAAGTTCATCTGAAGCTGAAAATAGGGAGACGTGAGAAAGCCAAAAAAAGGCTTCTAAAAGTACATTGTCAGCAAAAGGAAGCCTGAGAAAAATGTGAGGCATTGAATCAGTGACAGAGTACACTTCAAACAGTCATCTTTGCCTCTGTTTTTATCAATTAAGGCCTGGCCTCAGGCATCTCAGGACCATAAATGAACTGTCAGAGTCAGTGTGAGGGATGCACCGCCCACACTAGTAGAAGACAGACTTAGGGACCACTTAACCAAACTGGACACGTTAAATCGCCACAGGACCAGAAGAGATGCATCTGAGGATGCTGAGGAAACTGGCTGGTATAATTATGAGACTGTTCTTCCTCATCTTCAAAAAGCTGTGTCAATCAGGAGAGGTTCATGATGACTGGCAAAAGGCAAACACCACATTCATCTTCCAGAAGGGCAAGAAGGAGGATCTAGAAAATCATAGGCTTCACTCCCTAGCAAGATAGGAGCAAATCCTCCTGGAATTAAGTTTGTGAATGACACCAGACTAAGGAGATGGGGGAGAGGTTCAATAGACTGGAAGGCAGGACTACTATTCAAATGCATCTTGACAGGTGAAGAAATGAGTGGACAAAAACCTCGTGATGTTCAACAAGGCAAATGTCAAGCCCTGCATCTGGGATGGAATAACCTTGTGTAATGGTATTTTCTGGTGACTAACTGGTTAGGAAAACGCTTTTCAGAAAAGGATCTGGTGGACAAAAATTCAAATATGAGTCATCAGTATGCTGTTATAGTGAAGATGACCAACCACATAGTGGGGTGTATTAACATGAATGTGACCGATAGGCTGAAGGATGTGGTTATTTCTCTCTACTGAACACTTGTGAGATCACATCTAGAGTACAGTCTAGATTTGGGTTCTTCAGTACAAGAAAGTTATTGACATAGTGGTGTGAGTTAAACGGACAGCTACCAAGAAGTTTAGGAGGATGGGGCACAATGTACAAGGGCTGTGGGAACTGGATGTGTTCAGTCTTAAGATAAGAAGGTGAAAAGAGGAACTTATTGCTATCTACAGCTACCTTCTGTAAGGATATGAAGAAGACCAGGCCAGTCTCTTCTGGCCCCTGGCATGAGCAGCCAGCACACACAAGTTGCAGCAAGGGAAATTCCAATTCAATATCAGCAACAAGTCTGCACAATGACAATAGTCAAACACTGGAACAGATTACCTAGAGAGGCCATAAACTGTAGTGTGTCTGGGTGGAAAAATAAAACAGTATCCTCAAAGATACTCATTAGAGGGTCTCTGCAGTAAACATGAAGAGGAGTCAGAGAGGGAACGAAAGTTTACTGCATCTTCCTCTCTCCAAAGGGATGTTATGTAGCTTATGTGAGATTTTTAGCATTCAGCCTCAAGGGTACATAGTACAGGTCTTATCTACTAATTACACTGAGAGAATTTCTCTAGTCTTCAAATGTTTTAATAGGAGTACCATTCAACCAAAATAGTATTTCTACAGCTAAAATCACAGTACAGCAGGTTAGCTGTTATCACAGGTAGACAGTTATGAAATAGCTTCTGGGTAATCAGAAAAGCTGGATTAATTATGAAAACCATTGTGAATGTAGCAAAAGTTTTTTGTCGGTAATTCTGCATTACACAGATTTGCTTTTAACAAATAGTGGGTCACTTCAATGTTCTGTATCAGAAACCTATTTTGCCATCTATTTCTCAGAAAATTCAAGTTTGCTCCATAGGAAACAGCACATGAAGGCTGCAGGGCAGTCCTAAGTCCTAATTGCTACCCACATTTCTACCTGCTGGCCAACTTTGGAGTGTTTCACATGGTGTTTTAGAGGGAAACTCACATGCACCCAATGCTTCTTGAGTATATTTACCTTCCCTCGTGTGCTTCTAGATATCATAGCTACATTCATTAGGGTGATATCAGTTAGAAAAGGTGAGGAAGGTCCCTCTTCACAAGTGCCATGGTGTGCTTACTGTGAGATATTTAGTCACCTCATTGGAACATTTGTGTGGGCTGCTGATGTGATAGGGATCCCAGAGATACCTACAAAATTCAGAGTGCCTTAAGGACTTCTGTAATAGGTACATGTTAGATCCAGCTTCTGGGGAGTGAGAAACAGAACTGATGGTGCACTGTGCATTCAGAGCCCACCTTACAGCACGTTAATTTCCCTGAGCCTTTAGTTTCTCCTTAATTTCCTTCAGCCCCCTGTAGCCTGTAGAGGAGTGACACCACCAATAACAAGACATTCTAAATTAAGAAACATAGCTGTCTCCCCATTGTCACTAAGAAAAATATCACCCTTATTTTCAGACAAGATGGAACAACAGATAATGTTGCTTGAACCAGACTATGGCACTTGTCTTCTATTTAGGAGTTGTAGTCCATAAATTATGCCTTGTCAAGTAGCATAAATGTCTCATATGACAACCATGTTAATTAATATACTTGGTTTTCTTTTTCCCTTAAGGAAATGTAAAACCTTTAATGAAGCAAAACATGCATTTGTTCTTCAAATTATATAAATTTACATATTGATGTAAAGGTAGTGGGTTAAGGTAAATAGCAGTACAGAATTTTGGTTGCTTGACATTGTTTGTTATAAGTACTTATTTTCAGCTTGGCAGACTTTAACCATTTGGTTGCAATTTCCCATCTGCTGAGTATCTGCTATACAGCACATTGTTTTAGAAAATTTCATCTGAATTTCATCTGTTACAGTCTAACAGGAACAAAGAAAAGATAATATGTTACTCTATTCTCTTGGAAATAGATGCTTGGGTTGCTTGGTTTTAGTTGGTGTTTTGTGGGGTTTTTTGTGGGTTTGGTTTCTTTTTTTTAGTAGTAGGTGACACACCTGAAAAACAGGTGGGTTTTTTTCTGGATATATTTATCAAAACAACCAGCTAGCCCGACCGACTTTCTACTGGTGTTTTTTTGTCAGTGTGAAAATAAAAAAGAAGAGGCATTAATAATAAAAGAAACAAAGCAGAGGAATGGGGACAGGTAATTAAAATTCAGAGAATAAACATGTGTCGTAACAGGCAGTTTGTGTCCTAATAGGTAGATAGGACATGGACAACAGAGCAATCCAAGCAGCCCCATCCTGAGTGAGAGAAGACCGGTGCTAATTCATCCTCAGTGGACAACGAAGAATAGATATAGTAGCAGCTTTGAGTTTTGAAAACGTATTATTCTAAAAACATTTCTTGGCTTCACAAGTGAGAACTGTAACAGGAAAATATTCTCTTAGGTTGTCTGTGGTGTTTTTACCCATATGATAAGGACACAACCCACTGAAAACAGTGTTTAACATCTCAGGAACTATCAGACTGCAATGTTTGTGAGCATGGTCCCTGATAACTTGCATAGAATTTGAAACGGTTATTTTAGAAATGAATAGCTTCATAGCTCATTTGTGTACATTTTCAACCTATGTTTATTTTTAGGATTTACAGACTAATCTGGTACTTCTAAAGCAGCCTGCATAATAGCCTTACATATATAGGGCAAGCTTTTATCATCAGGTTGTGCTTTGGTTTTATTACAGCTTCTAACAGGAGCTACAAACAGACATGAACATGAAGTACATGCCATCAACCAAATGCATATTATTTGTCTTACATTCACTGAAATCAATCAATCAATCAAACAAATAAATACGACTTATATAAATAATCCTAGCAAAGTTGAAGGAAGAGGACACTGGAATCAGCTTTGGAAGGAAATTAAATATGATTTTGCAGAAATAATACACTGAAAAGAACCCCTGTTTTTCAGAAAGCACACAAAAACATTCCCAGTGACAGCCAGCTGTATATAACTGGAAAAAGGCTCCTTTCACCAACACCACATATTTTCACTCAGTCTACAGGTAGAGATATACTAAATGAGCCCATGCTTGTCTTTTCAAACTTCTTTCTATTATGACTTTAATTAATTGCTCTTTGCACTGTGAGAACAATTTTTTAATTAATTGTAATTAATTTGCTTGAAAAAGTTTTATCTGTTAGGTATTTTTCTCTCCCTGTGTATTTTTAAATAATTCAGAGTACATCACAATAGTAAAACTCTTTAGAACTATATATCACCATGGGTATTCTACACATTCAGAAAAAAAGGCATATACATGTAGGAAATGATCAAAGCTTCTGATTTAAGATGGTTGATTTAGAGTCTTGAGACATGAGAATATGATTAATCCAAAACTAACAAGATGATCTGTGTTATCTTATGCTTTGGACCTTGGACAAGATTCTTTATGTCAAACACTGAAATGGAAAAAATAGTTTCCTCTGCCAAATCATACTGGTTTTGGCTGGGATAGAGATAATTTTCTTCATATTTGCTCACATGGTGCTAGATTTTGAATTTGTGACCAAAACAGTGTTGATAACGCAGGGACATTTTAATTAGTGCTGAGCAGTGCTTGCACAGCATCAAAGTCTTCTCTTCTTCTCACACCACCCCACCAGTGAGTAGGATGGGGATGCACAAGAAGTTGGGAGAGGACACAGCTGGGACAGCTGACCCAATTGACCAAAGAGGTATCCCAGACCATAATGACATCATGCTTAGCAATAAAAGCTGGGGAAAGAAGGAGGAATGGGGGATGTTTGAAGTGATGGTGTTTGTCTTCCCATGTAGCCGTTATGCACAATGGAGCTCTGCTTTCCTGGGAAATGGCTGAACACCTGCCTGCCAATAGGAAGCAGTGAATATATTTCTTGTTTTGCTTTGCTTGCACATGTAGCTTTTGCTTTACCTATTAAACTCTCTTTATTTGAACTTGTGAGTTTTCTCACTTTCATCCTTCTGATTCTCTCCTTGATCCCACTGAGGGAGGGTGGGGGGGTGAGTTATTTGGTGCTTAGCTGTCTAGCAGGGTTAACCGCAACACAAATACACGACAAGTGCCATGATTTTCAATAACATTGAAATCAGTAAGACACTTATTATGTCATCTCCCACAGTATTATTGGCGTAGTATAACAGCACTAAACTACTGTATGAGTCCTGAAGTTTCAACTGATGGCAGTAGCATCCCAAAGGATTTTAGCTGGTCAATAACCCAAGTGTTTGTTTTGCTGAAAATGTGGTGTGAGGCCACATTGTCCCTCACTAGTTAATGTGGTACTTCTGTGATGAATATCTGTTAATATTGAGCTTCTGGTTTCCTAAGCAACAGTAGCCAGATGAAAGCTTTCAAACCCTTCTTCCTACTTGCTTGACGCTTTCATGTAAAAAACATGTTTTTTTATTGTAAGGAACAAGACTCAGGATGTGGTTGTTTGACTGTACTAATTACTGAGTTGCAAAAGAGTTGGAGGTTTCAAGTTACAGATACTGAAAATATTTTATTCAGTTTTGGCTGATATTATTATGCACTGACTATTCTAATAAAAATTAAATACTTTATACGTAAACACAAGCCTCAACACAAAAACACTACTGAATTTGAATTGCTTTTGGTTTTATTTTCCAATCTAATGAAAAATTGAAAGCTACTCCACAGGATTTGAACAATACTCTACCTGCTGAATTACTATTACCAAAGAATAACTGAACTTTGCAGTCAGGTTCTGATCAGTGTCGTAGGGATAATCAGGCTTGGATCCTTGCTTTATCTCCTTCAGACAGAGCAGGGAACTGAAAATAGATCCCACTACCCAAACTGTTGCTCTCTAAAAGGATTGACATATTTCAATTTGTTCCTACAAACCAATTTTTATTTTTTAGATTGCAGTTAGGAAGACATGGATTTTTATTTATTTTGGACAAAAGTAGAGTGTTTCCTCAGTAACAAAACTAAATAAAACAAAGAAAATCTATTTTTTTATTAAAGAAAAGCAGTTACTTCAACTAGAAATAAAATATGTTTCTGTTGTCTAATCTTTTCCATCAATATTTTTAATTTTTGTCTTTAATTTATGACAATTTTTGTACAGAAAATATTGTTCAGTGAAAATAATTTCTTGAAGCATTTTAAGACTAAAATATTGTCACAAAAGTTTTAAATTTTATAGTTTCATGCTTAAAATATCAGGAAGACACTGATTCACCTTTTTTATTTTTTTAAAGAGTTTGTCTTTCAACCAGGTTATCAAGTAATTTTAATCTTGTTAACACTAGAAAATTATTACTGAGGAAGAATAAATGTCAAAAACTTGAGAGGCTGTAAAATAGAAAAAAAACATTGAATCTAAACCCAAATTCATAATTCTTTGACCGCTATGTAAGTGACATTATCTACTGTACCGAATGCTTGGAAATTAAAATCTGGAGTTATATCACAGCTAGCCAATCTACTTGTGTCATTTTGAATACTTTTTAAATATTACATTTTACAGTAGAGACAGATATTGTTTTAACATAATTCCTTTTCAATTTAGCTCTGAAAAATTTCATAAGGAAAACGTCTGTTTGTCATCTTTTTGGACAATATTCATGATGAAAATAGTTATTCTTTTTTTGGGAGAACAGAAAAAGGACTTGAGATGAAAGGGTCTTGCACTGTGATGTTGAGTCTGATTTGACCCATCTAAGAATGTAAGAAAGCAAACACATCGGAAGACCAGACTGTACTGGGTCCACCTGGGATGGAGTTAATATTTTTGACAGCAGCCCATGTAGTACTGTGCTTTGCATTTGTGGCTAAAATGGTGTTGATAATACACCATTGTTTTGGCTGCTGCTGAGCAGTGCTCACACAGCATCAGGGTTTTCTGTCTCCGAATCTGCCCTGCTCCTCACTCTGAGTGAGTAATGCTGGGGGTGGACAAGAGTTTGAGAAGATACATAGCCAGGACAGCTGACCCAAACCGACCAAAGGGATATTCCATACCATGTGACATCATACTCAGCAGTAAAAGCTCGAGAAAGGAGGAGGAAGGGAGGATGTTTGTGGTTACAACATTTGTCTTCCAAAGTGATCGTTATGCATGCTGAGGCCCTGCTTTCTGGGAAGGTGCTCAACCTCTATCTGCTGTGGACAGTAGTGAACAAATTCCCCTTTTTGCTTTGCTCTTGCTTCCCTATTAAACTACTATTATCTTTTATCCATTAGACTTCTTGCCTTCCTTCTATTTTCTCCCCATCCTGCAGGAGAGTGGAGTGAGTGGGCATCTGATTAGGTGTTTGTCTGTTGGCTGGGGTCAATCCATGACACAGACAAAATGTGTGTTAAAAAATACATCTTATATTTGTATACTTGCTTCTTACAAGGAGACTGGCAAAGTCTCAGTCAAATCAGCTATAAAAACTTGATAAAATTTCTTCAGGATTGAACTATTTAAAATGAGGGAGGGGATATAGCTGACTTCTGGTGATAAATCACAGAAATGTTGACTTATATAGAGAGATAGTTAATGGGGAATGCCAAAAGTGTTTATATTTCAACTTATTCTGGGCCTTAGACGTCTAGCTCAAGATAGCACACTATGTACTTCCATGCAACTGGAATCCAAAACTTGAGTTGTCTCCAAGCAGAGCCACTGTTCTGAGCACTTAACCACACTTCATATCCAAGCTTTCTCAAAAATAAGGTAATGAATTCTGTTAATTCAGAGTTCTTTGTTACAAACACAAATACTTAAGGATCTTGGAGCAGTGTATTTCACTGTATTGGAATGCTGTTCCTAATAGAATTTTCGCAATGCTGTTCCTAATAGAACTTCCACAATGCTTTTGATTTTTTAGAAGGCAGAGCAGCAGGACATGAACAGGTGGTGGCTGGGAGCTGAATATGAGGGGAAAAGCAAGATGGTAATACTGCAGGTTCGGGATGACTTGCATGGGTGGATTAATGGGAAACTGTATGACTATATAGAAGATCACATTGATATTCACAACTTTTCACAAGTTCAGGCAAAGTTCAAAGGACATTGAAAATATGACCACAAGAAATGGGTTTATGACATGTAGAGCTGTGACACCCATGGATTAGGCTGAGGCGGTCACGTAGTTAATTATGCAGTAATTCAAGGAGTATATGTTCTTTTCTGTTCTCTTGTTGTGATTGTGAATGCAATTTATCACTCAATGAAAATAAGAATATCTTTTGCCACAACAGGTGCATTTCCATTAATACGGCAATGGATAGATGTATTCTGGTCATACGACAGTGGTTTTCTAAGTAACGTGGCAGAGATGGTATTTTGGGAACAAAATGGCAGAAGGTACACTTGGCCTTTCACAGTCTCCTTCATGAAGTATCTCTAGGGAGTTGCTATACTTTGTATCAGATGAATTTTTATGGCAGGCCAGATCCAGCTACCAGTGCTAGGCTGCGTGCCTAGCTAAATGATCCCATGTATCACGCTCAATTTGAACATATTTCCTTCTAAGACAAAGATATTTAATTCTTTCCTATTTAACAGCTTTTATTTCAAGAATGTCATCACTTTTGGATTGGAACTATTGAGTACCCATATAGGTTACTTATATGTTATTCCTCCCTGGCCACGTGCAATCTGAAGTTAAGATCTCAGAAGATACCATTGCTGCATCAGATTTTCAGAACACAGAGTATAAATTCAAAATCCTGTATGAGAGATCTGTTATTACAAACTGATTAGACAAGTATTTTCAGTCTTGTGCACCCATAACCTCAGCCAATCTACAAATAACTGTCATTGATATTATAGCTGATTCTCTGCCTAGCGAAGTAAAATTTTTTATTGGCTTCACTGGAAATGAAAGAATACCAACTGACAGAAGGATCTTAGCTTCTAAATTTAAATATGTCTTCAAAATAAATATTTAAATAATTTCACATATTCCTTCTTAAAACAAAGATTCCATAAACTGGACTTTGAATTATTATAATTATTGTTATACATATAAACAACTGCCTCATGAAAATAGCTCATCAAGATAGTATTAATTGCGATGCAGCTACAAATTCAAAGTCATGAAAGACAGCTAGCAATATAAAGAGCTCATCCAGTTCAACAGTGACCTTTCTGAACTGGAGTTGAAAGAGTCATTGGAATTGTCTCATAAATAAAAATTATGCAAACTACTGAAGTTTTCTGTGTTTTATGAGAACTGTATGTGATTTGCTCAAATGGAGGGGAAGGAACAGCAATTCTTTCCAGGCTTAAAGACAGTGTGACGCATTCTTCAGAAGAGTAATCAAGAAAGAACAGTGAATGACTGAAGAGTAAAAAAAGTGGTTTAAGAAATAGAGAACCTGAGAAGAAACACAGACACATATTTCTGAAAATCAAATATATACACCTGCAGATGCATTGATAATTACAATTTATGCGATTTTTTTTCCCTTTCTTACAAAAGAAGCTAAGATGGTTTTCTGTGCAGAAATGACAGGATTTTATTCTTTTCCTTGTCTTACCAGCAAAGGGACTGAAAAGGCACAATTGCTCTTTCACAATGCTATCCCATTCATGATTTCTCTTTAGCATATTTGTATATGTATGTAGAGTTTTGTATTAATATTTGTGCAGACAGGAGTCATTTCACCTACTTCTTCAGTGTGATTTTTTGTTTAAGATTGAAAGTGAAAGTATTTTTTCAAGTAAGCAGAAGAACATTACCAAAAGTGGAATTTACCAGGTCAGCAAGTTCTTACTCTAGAATATCTGAAACAGATTCTTTCTGTGTCCCAGATATTCACATAATTGCAGAATCACAGAATGGTTGAGGTTGGAAGGGACCTCTGGAGATCATCTGCTCTAGCAGAGGCACCTAGAGCTGGTCCCCAGGCCCATGTCCAGATGTCTTTTGAATAACTGCAAGGATGGAGGCTCCACAACCTCTCTGGAAAACCTGTGCTGGCGCTCAGTCACTCTCACAGTAAAAAAGTGTTTTCTGATGTTCTGAGGGAGCCTTCTGAGTTTCCACTTGTGGACATTGCCTCTGGTCCTGTCACTGGGCACCAGTGAAAAGATCCTGGCTCCATCTTATTTGCACCCTCCCTTCAGGTATGTATTCCTTCACTGTTAATAATTTTTTTAAAAAAAATACGATATCAAAATACAGGTATGGCTTTTTTCTGAAATTTTTATAATATTCATACATACAGCATTTCTCCTTAGATATATAAAATAAAACGTCTCAGAGCTGAAAAAAGAATTGGGGAATTTAGAGCTCAGAACTCTGTAACTAGAACTGGATTCATGTTTGACAGAGATTTTGGCAAGATTCTCAAGTTGATGAAAGAGTATATTCTACATTCCTCTGGGAGAATTTGGGGTGGGGGGACAGGAGAGGGGACCAGAACACAACCCTGAATTTATGTATTTTAGGATTGATAATAACATCCATGATCGTCTTCAGTTTGATAAGAAAACCTCTATTACGGAAATGCCATCAATTATCTAAGAAGTTTTACTGAAAAAAGTTTCAGATGAGTGCTCCTCATGGCTATTCCCCTCAGTAAGCTGTTCTTAAATGACTGAATGAAAATTTGTTTATAAATATCTGCTTCCGTATGATACTGCTGCACAGATCACACAATAGGAATTAAAAGCTACCACACAAAGCTATTCTCTACAAATTTGTCTTCTCCAAGTCATAATGTATTCAGAAAAGAAAGATGTGGCTTAATTTTTAAATTATTCAAAAAAAAAAAAAGTTAGGTACTGTTCTGAATTTCCAGCTACTAAGTACATTGGAGCAACGTTGTGGGCTTCTACCCCAGGAAATGGGGCTTTTCACAGGAGTAATAGATTTTCTTTTTCATAAAGGAAGAAGACCTCACAAACTGCAGAAGAATCCCAGTGGTAAAACACAGAATTGCCTTTTAAGCTACAGGTCACCATCAACAAGAACATCTGCTCATGGTTCCCGGTCACAGAGGAAGGATTCCTATTCATATTCTGCATATCTGATAGCAGAGCAGTGTGGTTTGCATCTAAATGTGTGAAATTCTGTTTCGTGTTTTGTGATTATTGGCCAAACAAGAGAATCTCTTCAGAATTGCACACTGGGGTCTGGTTGAACATTGGGTCCTTTGAGATGCTAACAAACAGCTAGTGGAAGTTATTAAGGGCTGGATACATTGTCAGACAGCACATTGTTGGGTACTTTACTCATAAAGGAAAGCCCATTATAATTAGAATCTAATTAAATCTAATTCTTTTATGAAATGACAACAAAACCTCAAATCCACAGAGGAAAGAGCTGTTCATTATTTGGATATTAAGTACTGCAGCTGTCAAAAGGGTTAAAAAGAAAATCTTAGAAGAACTCCACATCTGAAATAATTAAAGGCATGGTTTAAATCAAAGGTACTTACTTTAAGGTATGCAAATTAAGTTATAATTAATTAATGGCTACTAATAAGAAATTGAACTTTTTTTTTTTTAACGTAGAGTTGGAGTCTATAATTTCTTCTGTGTAAAAACATGGTCTGATATTGTTATTGGACCTAAAAAACCAGTATTGGATTTTCATCTCCTTAGGTCAAGAGGATATAGTAGATTTCGAGTTGAAATAATCTCTTAGTGAAATATCATGTTATTGTGAACTGCTACTCTTCTGACAGATGTCTGTGTTCCTATGGCATCTGTTTAACATCTAATAGAAATATTTCCTTCTCACTACCTGATTCCAAGGACAAGGTAAGGAAGAGGGCTCTGGAAGCTGGGCTTTCTGCACAGTCCTATTACACATGCTTTACAGCTGTTGGTGTAACGATTTCCTCTATACTATCTATGATTTGTCTTGAATGACACTGGGATGGTGGCCCCTCTGAAGAAAGTATGATACTTGGACACAGAGGAATCATGAGATGATGAAGTAAAGAAAGGCTGGACAGCTACACTGGTAGTGTCTACCAGCATCTAAGTGGTTCTCCCTCTCCCAGAACATGAGGAAAGATTTTGAATAAGTGCACAGAAAAACATTACAACATTTCTGTGGAAGCTGTACACTTGACTTTTTGAAAATATTCCCCAAAATTTGTGAATTTGAAATATCTAATATGTATAAAGAACCCTGTTACACATACAAGAATGATAAAGAAATGGCTAGCAATGACATACGTGTTCCATGGGGGATTTAGGCATGAATATGGTAATATTACTATCGAAATTCCAACCAACCAATTGGAAAATGGATTTTGAAAAGCAGCATTCATTCTGTGATAATTGCAGCTTAAATCCTTAACGCTCCAGGAGAATTCATACTCCATTAAATTAAGTGCTCTACAGAAGCAGACTTCAGAAGCCCAATCTGTAAGAAACATAAGCAAAGGGGAGACTGGACTTAAATATGGGACTTTCCAAAAGGTGTCACAATGGAGAGCTGCAAAGCAAGTGCAGTTGTTGAACTGTTGTTGGGTTCTGCCAACCCAATTCTGTCTACATGAAGCCTCAGAACAGAATACCTTTCAAGGACAGCATGCACACCTTTTGAAAAGAATATAATTTGTCTCCTGTGTGATCTCCATATGCACACAAGCATTGATTCTGATGGGGGGTATTTTGCACATTTTGCTCATCAATATAATCGTTCACAATATTGACACTCAAAGGAAAATATTCTAATGTTAATAACTGTACTGAACAGAAATCAATGGAGGTGTTCAGTTTTAGGATTATAGCTTCAGACTCTCCAGATTCACATAGGAAAAGAAAGGCTTGCCTATTTGTCTTTGTAGACCTAAAAATGAGAAAATTTATGTTTATTTTCTGGTGTCTTCATTCTGGATGCACTTGTTCCAAATATTGTCTTAGGCTGAGGAGTAAAAGATGGCAGGTTCCAAAGAAAATCATCTGCTTTTTGCACAGATGGGAGCCTGCCCAATATCATGTCAAACCCTCAGCTTCTGGCATCTGCTTCTGCCCAGACTTTTTATTTCAATTTTTTAAAGTAGTTATGCCATAACGGGGTGACATTCTAGCTAGACCTACATAAAAACTGTAACTTGGAGCTTTGGGAGTTTAAAATCTCCACCTGCTATTCAATTCCTTTTTTAAACCTCATCAAATTTATTAGAGAGGCCTAATTAGAGTTCCCTGTGTGTTCATCTTGGCTAGCATATTTCAAATAACACTTTTGTATGAACTGCTGACAAATTAGTTTATTTTACATCAAAACTGCAACCCTCTTTTATGTCTTCTGACACAGCATGTACAGGCAAGACCCTGTCTTCACTTGGACCACATTAATCTTTAAAAAAATAAATGGGTTGAGTTATTAAAGAAGGAAAAACATATGTGCTACATGTGTGAAAAATTGTTTGATTAAACAGACATTTGGGAGAAGTTTCGTCTGACTCTGTACTACATGTCTACAAGGTAGACATCCACATATGAGCTACTTGTCTGAAGTCCCTTTATAGTTGACACAAAAAAAGTAATTTTGAGATGTTATTCCTCATATCATGCGGAAGACATTTAAATTGGGTCATATTAATTACACAATAAAAGTTCCTGTTTCTCAACATGGATAACAAAAGGAGTCTAGACAAGTGGCTCAGAGGTAGATGTCTGCACTCCAGAATTTGGCATTAGGTGACAACTTTGGGTTCAAAAACACAGAAAGGGAACCAAGGGATCAAATATGTTGATTCTATCTGCCCAGCGTGCAGATTTTGTTAGCACTCTTGTGTCAACTGAATTATGGTCTGAACGTACTCCCATCCATATCAAAACAGTGTTGAAACAGCAACTTTTATAACAAGTACTTTTATTCTTGCTCTTTTGGGAAGCAGGAGTCAATTGAACATTTACAAGAAAATTGCATCTTCTAATCCAACAGTCTCTCCTTTTCATACAGTTCCACTCTTACTGGTTCTTTTACTTGGGCAGGAGAGTTTAAATTAAGGAAGAAGGGTTACCAGTATTTATATTAAAAGTATTCCTTCTTTTTTTTTTTTCTGGGAAAAGCTTTCCTTTAATTGACAATTCTAGCTGTTTGAAGATGTGATTAAGGAAGATAGGTGACATCTGCAAACTGGAAAAGAATAAACCTACCCTACTCTTCCATTTCCATACCCATATACATACAGATAAACACCCACGGTCCAGATTTATCTGGCAGTAAGGAAACAAAAAAGCCTTAAAAGATTGCAAACCTGTCACACAAAGCTGAAACCTCAGTTCCTTTCTGTTTCTCAAGAAGTTTGGGGGGGGCTTTTATCAGCATATGGTCAAATCCTCAGACTGGAAAAGTATTTAAATCATACCTTGGCTCCACGGGAGCCATTAGGGGTATGTTTCCTCTTTCTCTTCGACCACTTGAACTCACCCTCACACATTCATATGCCATTTGGATTTTAAGTGCCACAAGAGTAGGAGGAAACAGTGCTTATAAAATCCAAGGAGCTTTTTCTCTTATTACTCTGCTAGCCTCCTCACCTGCCAGATTGGTGATAACATATCTAGACTGGGTGTATGTCAGCAGAAGAAAAGCAGGACATGATGGAAAGTGAGTAGGAATTTTCCAGGTGAGGAATAGGGTATGCAGGCAAGAAAGGAGGTGAAGACATCTCTCTGTGGGAGGATGACAAACTCCCAGCCAACCCTGAGTTAGTTTAAGATTTACTGCTGCAGCTGGATGTGTATAAATCTATGGGGCCTTATGGGGTTCATCCCAGGGTATTGAAAAAGCTGGTTGATGTCCCCTCTCCACTATTTTTCAACAGTCTTGAGAGTCTGGAGAGGTCCCAGTTGACTGGAAGCTTGTAAACGTTGTCCCAATTTTCAAGAAGGGTAACGGTAATTACAGGTCTGTCAGTCTCACTTCAGTGCCTGGTAAAATTATGCAGAATGTTATTCTGAGAGTTATTGAAAAATGGTTGAGAGGCAACGCAGTCATTGGTCATAGCCAACATGGGAAAGTCCTGCTTAACCAGCTTAAATTCCTTTTATCACAAGGTCACCCATCTAGTTGACCAAGGGAAACCAGTAGATGTGAGGTTTTTGGATTTTAGCAAAGTTTTTGATACAGTCTCTCACAGTGTCCTTCTGGATAAAATGTCCAGCACACAGCCAGACAAGTCCATAACACATTGAGTGAGCAACTGGATGACGGGTCAGGCTGAAAAGGTTATAGTAAATGGAGTTATATCAGGCTGGCGGCCAGTCTCCAGTGGGGTTCCCCAGGGCTCAATTTTAGGGCCAGTGCTCTTTAATGTTTTTATAAATGATCTTGATGCAGGAATCAAATGTACATTAAGTAAGTTTGCCGATGATACTAAAGTAAGAGGAGCTGTGGACTTCCTCAAGAGTAGAGAGGCCTTACAGAAAGATCTGGATAGACTGGAGAGCTGGGCAATCACCAACCATATGAAATTTAACAAGAGCAAATGCTGGATTCTCCACCTGGGACGGGGTAATCCTAGTTATATGTACAAACTGGGGGATGAGAGACTGGAGAGCAGCCCTGCAGAAAGAGATGTGAGGGTTTGGGTTGATGGCAAGTTGAATACGAGTCAACAGTGTGCCCTGACAGCCAAAAGGGCCAACTGGGTCCTTGGATGCATCAAGCACAGCATAGCCCTATGGTCGAGGGAGGTGATTCTCCCACTCGACACTGCACTGGTGTGGCTCCATCTCAAGTACTGTGTGCAGTTTTGGGTACCTCAATGTAAGAAGGACATCAAACTATTAGAGAGTGCCCAGAGGAGGGCGACCAAGATGACGAAAGGCCTTGAGGGCAAGACTTACAAGGAGTGGCTGAGGTCACTTGGTTTGTTCAGCCTGGAGAAGAGAAGGCTGAGGGGTGACCTCATTGCAGTCTACAACTTCCTCAAGCTGGGCAGTGGAGGGGGAGGTGCTGATCTCCTGTCTCTGGTGACCACTGATAGGACATGAAGAAATGGAATGAAGCTGCGTCAGAGCAAGTTCAGATTGGACATTAGGAAAAGGTTCTTCACTGAGAGGGTGGTCGGTCACTAGAACATGATCCCCAGGGAAGTGGTCACAGCACCAAGCTTGTTAGAGTTCAACAAGCATCTGGACAACTCTCTTATGGTTTAGTCTTATGGTTTAGCTTTAGGTAGTCCTGCGAGGAGCAGGGAGTTGGACTCAATAACCCTGATAGGTCCGTTCCATCTTGTGGTATTCTATGATTCTGTGATTCTCTAGGCAAACTATTTTGCCTTCCAATGTGAAACCCATTACCATCAGTCACTGGGACCAGATCTCTGTGTCACTTTTTGAACTAAAGGGGAGCTACTGCTGAGGGGTGTGGGGCACAGTATGGGAGGCAGGGAAAGAACAATTTGGGATTGAACAGCATTTATTAAGGCATGTTTAGGGAGGAACCAAAGGCAGGAAAAGGGAGGGCTTCAGATGATTTGGGGAGACACAAGTAGGGGAAATAGAGGGATGAGGGAATAGAAGGGCCCATTTGAGTGTAAGCAGAGGCTGGTCAGTACCCTTGTCTGGCCATGCCCCATGCCTGATCACTGCAGTCCGTCCTGTCTCATTATTACATTCCTTCAATTATTTTCCATTAAAGGGCTCTTCACTCTGTGTGCACGCACCTGTATAGGGTCTGTGGTGACAGCGACTGGAGTGAGTGCGGGTGTGCGAGTGAGCGTGTGATAGCTAGTGAAGATCAAGCTGAACAAACCAGCAGGAAGGTGAGGTGGCCTGGGATCAAGGGTTGTGTGTGGGTGTCTGAGGACCAGCTCTGGGTGTGAGATTGCCTGTGTGTCTCCAAGGGTGAGAGCACAGAGGGGTCGGCTATGGGACCAGGGAGTTCTTTACAGCTCTGTGTGTGTGTGTGTGTGCGTGTGTGTGTGTGTGTGTGATAGTCGGCACCAGCAACTGGAATGGGGCTGTGGCTTGGGGGTTCATATGTCCATGTGCCAGCAACTGGGGAGACTGGGATCCAGGGAGAGTGACGGGGCAGGCTGGGTGTATGAGGCCAGTAGTTGCCCCTGAATCTTGTACATATTTATACATATTCCCTCTAGCAGACTTCCTGCTTAGCCAGAGAGGGGAGCAGGATGAGGCCGTTGTTGCTGTCTGTGTTCATGTGAGTGCTCTGGGTGTCTGTTATTTGTGTGGTCAGATGTGTAAATGTATAGATATTTATATATTCTATATAGCGTAAATTGCCTATCGGGACTAAGCGCTCATCCTTGAGGTTGGAGAAACCGGGGGACTGAGCCAGACTACGAGGAATTCATGCCTCAGAGACGGCCACAGAAGACCTGAGCTGCATGGAAGGAGGTTCCCAACCATATTTGATCAGGTAATCTCAACAGCAAGAACTGTTTGAAACTATAAACACATTTTCTGTGTGAATAGCTGTCACTGAAAAGCCATCGTTGAATGGATGGTAGAATTTATGGTTGGTGAGTAAGGTTAGCCACCTAGTTACACAAGGAGACTGTCAGTCAAAAGTCCAGTTTTCATTCACTGAATGACCCTAGGGAAGGTTTTTTAAACTGTGATTTAAGTTTGGACATGTATAAGGTAGTTACTGACCTGTCTCATGGGAGTACAATGAACTGATATTGATAAAGAAATTCATAATCTTTGCGGGAAGGGTGCCATCTCTGTATTGGATTAGAACTAAAGACAACGAGATTAGGTCTTATACTTTCAAGAGAGGTTAACCACAAAACACCCACAGAATTTCAATAGGTTTTGGCTGTATAACACCATTAAAGTTATTTGAGAATATTTCAGAGTGATCCACGGTAACGTAAGAATGAATGAGAAACTTTACTGACTTCAGCAGTGAAAGCTGCTTATAGAAATGGTATGTTGATTTTAATAGTTGTTTCATTATATCAAAATAAATTTGAATATCTAAAATCAATTTGAATATGTAATATATCTAATAATGCAGCATGTGAACAGCATTTAAAATCTGTACTTTACAAAGTCTGAAAAAAAAAAACCAACCCAAAACAAAAATGAGGCACCAAAGTGGAATGTCTTAATCAGTGCATCATATTTTGCAGATAAGCCTGAACATTTTTCTAGATAATCTCTGGGGTTTTATTTTTGGTTGTTTGTTTGGTTTTTTTTTTCCTTCATTCTGTGATACACCTTTTAACAGGTTTGAAGTAAATTTCAAAGAGAACAAAGAAGTCCCAAATGGGGAAGCTGGGTATCTCTTCCCATCTTCAGCACAGATTTTCAGCGTAGCTTTGCAACGGTTATTTTTTATGGACTTGCATCTGTTTTCCCAGATCTAACAAAGTCTATATTTATTAAACTACTATTCATGTAACTACTATTAGCATGAAAATACCATTGCATTGTTGCATATGGTCTTAAGTTTTCCTTGACATCATTTGCAAAATAGAAAATATTTTAGAATCTTATTATTCAGTATTCTAAGATTAAATAATTTTACATTAAGGGTTATATTGATTTTTTAGGGTTTTTTTCTCCTTATAAAGAATGAACTTTTCTTTTTTTTTCCTGCTGTGACAGGTTGTGATTCTCTTTGTGTCATAAAAAGGACTGCCAGAAAGAGGTTGGACTAAAAGCCAAAACTGAGTGATACTTACACAGTACAAAGAAGAGAGTTGGCAGGTCCTCAAGACTGATTATTTAAAATGTATTTTCCAGAGGATCTGATAAGCTGTATTTCCACAACCTGAAATGGACTATTACATAGACATATCCCCAGGCACTGCTCATAGTCAAGAAATCAAACAGGTCAGGGTTTTTATCAAATTTTATCAACAAACTGTAATCTCTTAAAAAAATTTCCAAACATGTTTAAGCATTCTTGCAAGCCTTGTATAGTCTTACAGCACATGACCTTCTCTTTCTCTCCTTTTTCTTTGTAAAGAACCTAATTCAATTTGTCTGCTTAAAATAACAATCTTGTAATTCAAAAGTAACCCAAATTAGGGGTTCTCTGGGACTCAAGCATCTGGAATCACTATTTGTGCCATAAGAGACAGTCAAATGATGAATGTCAGGCAAAAGAGAAATTGCCAACTGTCAAATTACCTCTCAGCTCTCTTTTGTACTGAGTTGTACAGTATTTTTGCCCACTTGTCGCATGACCACATTGCCCATCTGTCAGTCTAACTTGTGGTGGTTCCCCATTAAATTTTAAACAGAGGTGAATACATTTTGTAAATGGATGAGAGAGGCTCAACTTGAGGGGAAGGCGGGGAAAATTTGGCCATTGTTAGTCCTCATTGGAAACAAGTGACTGAGCAAGTGGAACCTACAGTCGGCTGATCAACCAGCATGCAGGAAGGTCGGACCCAGCCATGCCATGCTCTGCCGCCTTCCCAGGTGACAGACCAAAACACTGTGAAGGACACTTTGGGGAGAGGAGTGGAAGCCGAGAGTAAATGCACAGGGAGCACTGGGGACATGAAGGTACTGCTTAAGGGGCAGTGGTGTGAAGCGCCATAAGAATCTTTGTCTGGGAAATTTTGCATTATTGTTATGGGTTGGTCTAGGAGACAAAACACAAAAAAAAATAGAGAAAATAGAGTTCTGCTCCTCATGGGAAAAATTTTGATTATTTTTATTTTAAATACCATTTTTTCCCCTTTTTTCTTCATATGTAAACTTGGCAAAGTCTTTGGGGCTATTTCTTCTTAAACTGTACTGTTTTTTCTACCTTCTGTGTTAGACTTGTTTCTTTCTGCATTGGCAAAACTGAGATTAGCACTAAATATAGTAGAATTGATCAGTTATGCCAAAGATAAATTTGGCTTATTGTGGGTCTACCAGGCAGCGTACTGAAGAGCCCCTAAAGCTGATACAGCTGCATGTCACAGCACAATGCAGAAACACTATCCTGTGTTTCAGAAACACTATCCTGTGTTTCAGAAACTGCTACCTTGGGGGTCCCTGCACCAATGTATATCATGAGGCATAAACATGTACCATATTTTGAGTCACATTTCTTTCTTCAGTTGCTGGTGCCCTGGCTCAATTTTTCATCATAGTCATGCCACCGTAGAGCATGTAAGGACGTTTTTCCTCTGTGCTGAACAATAGGAGACTCATATTTGTGGAAAATAGCAGAATTAGAAAGTACTTCTGGTATATTACACAATAAACACTTTGATATAAACCCTTCAGGTGGGCAGATGCTTCTTTATAATCTTACTTGTCAGAGATGCTGTACTCCTTTCCCTCTGCAATTTTAGGATTGCTATTCAATGAACTCATAAAAAGGCAGTTTCACCATCTATAAGAAATATATTAGCAACCTGATTCCATTTCATAGTGCCCTAGTTGTCATACATCACAATTAATACTAATTGGCACACTTTTAGCAAGATTATAAAATGTTAAAATAGGCATGCAATATACAAAATTTTCCCCAAGGCAAGGAATCTTTCTCTCCTCTCCTCTCCTCTCCTCTCCTCTCCCATTCATGCAGTTATTTTATACAGTTTTACGTACAGCTAAATGCCTCCAAGATGTGTATTAGCTCCCTCCTGCGTTTCCTCCTATACAAAGAATAACCAGCAGTACTCACTGTTGACGTGATTGTGATATTGCCTGGAGAGTTAGAATCTGTGGGGTTAAACGATTTCAGAGAGAAGGAGTTAAAGTCTGAGTCTTGCTTCATGACTGTTAGGGGAAGGTGCACTAAACACCAGGTTATTGTATAAAAAGCTGCACTTCTTTTCCTTAAAGGACAAGGATGAGTCACAACCAGTTGTCTGAAAAAAAGACAGTGTGGGATTATCTTCAAATTTATTACTTCCCTCTCAACAAAGAAACCTTCTTACAGCCTTTGAGGGAGATGGTCCTTCCTTCAGATCCCTAATACCTGTGTCTGAAGTGTACCTGTTACTTTGAACTGCCATCCTAGTTTTCCTAACACTTTATAGAGGAAGACTATGGAATGCATTAAGCGTTCTTCATTCTGCACCAAAGCTCAGAAGATATATTTTGGGTTTTGTTTCTCCTAAATTTTATGGCTTTGAGTGACCTAACCTTTGGTGCTCAGCTCAACAGACAGAAAAAAGGAAAGACTGGGTATAAAACCAGGATGTTTCCCACCTTTTTTTTTAAATTACTTATTATCTTCTTTACTATATTTTTCAATACAAATCTGATTTTTCTTTTATTGTAAGCAACAATGTGTTTTTCCTGCCAGGAAATCTAAATAATTTACGGTTACAGAAAGCGTACAAACATGACCAAAGCAGAGAACTAAATCATTCAAATGCAAATCTCAGAAAGACACTTCTTATTTTCTGCTTCAGTTTCTACAGGAGTAACAACACTTAGAGCTCATAACTCTCAGTGTCACTGAAGAAAAGCAAGTCCATTTCAAGCTAACAAGGAACTGGACCTCATGTATGGAGAAAATACTGGACTTCAGATCTTCAGCAATATTTGGTACCATGATTTATAACATGTTGAACTAAACTATAACAGCCAAAATAAGTAACTGTTCATCTGTAATCCACAATACTTCAGAAATAAAGTAGGGCACTGCAAAGAACTTCATCCAATGAGATACTGAGATCTCTGCTATTGTTTGCTTCTGGTAGCACCTCATAATTAATACATGGCTTAGGAAGTACAGCTCACAGACAGCCTTCAGCTACTAGTAGTAGCCTTGAACTGGCCTTCAGCTACTAATTAAGTGTCTCATCCAACTGCATAAGATTTTCTACCACCAAAGCAATGGCTTTGGAGAAGTAGAACTGCTGATTATTCCTGAGAAACCTGATGGTGGGATTTATCGTTTCTGATAGCAGTGCTACTATTGCTGAAGCTACAAAAGATGGCAAATTCATTAATGCATAACATTACTGCATAACATTACGACTTGGTTGGGTTTGTATGAAATGCATTTGGTCATGTTTGGCCAGGACAGCGTTTACCATTCAGTATCAAGAACATTTTACAGTGCTTCAGACACTCTAAAAATATTGTAATTTTGTTTTGACATTACAACCCAACATACTCTCTGCAGAAAAATTATTCCAGGAACACAAAAAAGTGTTCAAAAAACTAGATACTGGATTTTAGATACCCCGGGTTCACCTGCCTACTCAGTCTGATGCAAATAAGGACCTTAACAGGAGCTCTTTGCAAGAGATCAGCCATTTGTTATAGCTGTTGGTGTGCTGGCTGCTCTTTCAGTTTGATTGCTCTGTTAATGTGATCCAAAGGCACCTAACTTGAGAAAAGTAAAACCACAACAATTCTTCCCTTTTAGGTTTTTCTGCTTGTCCTGGTTTGAGTGACACAGGACTAATTTCTCATCTAATGTTTGGGAAGACCACACTTTTAGAAGACTCTAGGGTCTGAATCTATGAAAAGATTTACTTTGTAGCCAGCTATGGTGTGTGGGTTTCAAGGTCTCAATGTTTTAAAGTCAGCCATGTGCAGGGAGGAGGAGGAGTGAGACCTGACACTTGACCTGAGCTGGACAAGAGGATTATTTCATACCATAAAAATCACATTTGATATAAATTAGAAATTTTCTGAGGAGTTTCTCTCTTTCTTGATGGCTACAATCCTGAGAACTTCTTGCCCTGGTGCCAGACCGCTGAGCCTTTCCCTTCCTTCTGAAACCGTAGCGCTTGCAGTGTCCAACATTTGCTGTCATCGCAGAATCATCGAATGGTTTAGTTTGGAAGGCACCTTAAAGACCATTGAGTTCCAACCCCCCTGCCATGGGCAGGAACACCTTCCATTAGACCATGTTGCTCAAAGCCCCATCCAGCCTGGCCTTGAACACCTCCAGGGATGGGGCATCCACAGCTACCCTGGGCAACCTGTCCCATTGCCTCACCACCCTCAGAGTGAAAAATTTCTTCCTAGTATCTAATCTAAATCTACCCTCTTATAGGTTGAAGCCATTCCCCCTCGTCCTATCACTACATGCTCTTGTAAAATGTCCCTCTCCAGCTTTCTTGTAGACACCCTTCAGATACTGGAAAGCTGCTATAAGGTCTCCCCAGAGCCTTCTCTTCTCCAGGCTGAACAACCCCAACCCTCTCAGCCTGTCTTCATAGGAGAGGTGCTCCAGCCCTCGGATCATCTTTGTGGCTCTCCTCTGGTCCCACTCCAACAGGTCCATGTCCTTCTTATGTTGAGGGCTCCAGAACTGGATGCAATATTCCAGGTGGGGTCTCACAAGAGCAGAATAGAAGGGCAGAATCACCTCCCTTGACCTGCTGGCCATGCTTCTTTTGATGCCGCCTAGGATACAGTTGGCCTTCTGGGCTGCAAGCACACACTGCAGGCTCACGTTGAGCTTCCCATGCACCAACACCCCCAAGTCCTTCTCCTCAGGGCTGTTCTCAATCCACTCTCCTTCCAGCCTGTATTTGTGCATAGGATTGCCCCAACCCACATGCAGGACCTTGCATTTGGCCTGGTTGTACTTCATGAGGTTTGCACAGGTCCACAACTGCAGCCTGTCCAGGTCCCTATGGATAACATCACTTCTATCCAACGTGTTGACTGCTCCGCACAGCTTGGCGTCATTGGCAAACTTGGTGAGGGTGCACTCAATCTCAACATCCATGTCGCCAACAAAGATGTTAAATAGTATCCATCCCAGTACCAACCCCTGAGGAACCCCTGTCCACTGCTGGGAGTCCACGGCTTCCTACTGATACAAATCTGAGTATAATCCTTGTATATTTTTTATTGGTATCAGTATCCATATTGGTTCTTTAGTGTTATTAACATTAAATATCTAGTCTTATTCTGTTAAATTTGTTTATATTTCAACACCCAGGTTTCCTGTTTTTTCCCAATTCCCCTTCCCAGGTGGGGAGGGGTCCTGGGTGATAGAATAATTGTCTAAACAACAATAAATTGTGGGTTTTTCAAACCGTAACACTGCTAAAAATTAATTTAATTGGGATGTTGCAAAAGATGTGCATAGCAGTGCACCAGTACTTGGCTACAGCTCTGTCTCAACAGTAGACATTTAAGAACTTTTCCCATTTTGAAGTCTTGAAAAGCTTCATGAGATTTGTTTTCTGGCAATAGATTTTTAGCCATACAATTTCTCTGCTCTGGCTCTTTCTTCACCTTTGCATGATAACAAATGTTTTTAACAAAACAGGCAACCTTTAGTCCTAAGCAGTTCACCTAGGGAAGGAGTAGCCATGGAAAATATAAAATATCATTGTGTTACAATCTAGCCAGCAGACTGAAAAATGAACACCTCTTTGACTGAAACAGTCACATACATTTCATCGAGCTTTTCACCATTAGAAACCTGTATGTCTACTTCACACACAAACTTATGGACCACAGTTTGTTTTGATTAAAGCATTAATCTGCTGTCAAACTGGTTACAAGTGATGTTTTCTAGCTGGCTTAGTGAAAAGACATGACAATCATTTTTTATCAGAGTAGAGCTTGTGGCAGAAAAGGCCATTAATTATCAGTGATTACCTTTCTGTTTACTTTTTTTTTCTTTTTTCTTAAAGGTAGATGAATCTCCAAAAAATGTTAGTTCATAGAATCATGGAATATTTTGGGTTGGAAGGGACCTTTAAAGGTCATCTAGCCTAACACCCCTGCTATAAGCAGAGACATCTTCAACTAGAACAGGTTGCTCAGAGACCTGTCCAACCTGACCTTCAATGTTTCCAGGGATGGGTCATCTACCATCTCTCCAGGCATCCGGTTCCTGTGTTTCACCACTCTCATCATAGAAAATGTCTTCCTTATATCTAATCTGAATCTACCCTCTTTTAGTGTAAAACCATTACCCCTTGTCCTATCACAAGAGGCCCTAATAAAAGGTCTGTCCCAATCTTTCTTTTTCTGCTTAAAGCCCCCTTTAAATACTGAAAGGCTGCAATTAGGTCTCCCCAGACCCTTCCCTTCTCCAGGCTGAATAACCCCAGCTCTCTCAGCCTGTCCTCATAGGAGAGGTGCTCCAGCCCTCCAGTCATTTTTGTGGCTCTCCTCTGGTCCCACTCCAACAGGTCCATGTCTTAGCTGTGCTCATGGCTCGAAAGCTGGATGCAGTACTCCAGGTGGGGTCTCACCAGAGTGGAATAGCGGGGCAGAATCACCTCCTTTGGCCTGCTGGCCATGCTTCTTCTGATGCAGCCCAGGATATGGTTGGCTTTCTGGGCTGTGAGCGCACATTGCTGGCTCACTTTGAGCTTTTCATCCACCTTTACCCACAAGTCCTTCTCAGCAGGGCTACTCTCAATCAATTCCTCACCCAGCCTGTATTTGTGACCATTCTCAGGCTTTTCCATAATTTCTTACATATCAATAACCCTTGCCTCTTTGCTGCTGCATAGATCTCCATCCCCATCCTCCACTGACATGGCAGATCAAAGGACTTCACTAGCACACTGTCTCTCAAACATTGGCATGCTGCCCCCAGGCTTATTTCTAGTGAGCCTGTTTTTATCCCTCTCCCCTTTCAAATCTAGTTTAAAGCTCGTTCCATGGGCCCTGCTAACTCCTGTGTAAAGATCCTTTCCCCCTTTTGAGACAGGTGTATCCCATTTGTTGCCAGCAGGCCTGGTGTCCTGTAAACTGACCCATGATTAAAAAACCCAAAATTATGCTGTTGACACCAGGCTCGGAGCCAGGTATTGATCTGCTGGCTCTTCCTATTTCTTCCCTCATCATTCCCTGCAACTGGAGGGGTAGAGAACAACACTACTTGTGCTTCTGATCCCCTAACTAGTCATCCCAAGGCCCTGAAGTCTCTCTTGATTGTCCTCAGACTTGTTGCAAATTCATCACTGTCTACCTGAAAAATCAGTAATAGATAAAAATCTGAGGGCTGTACCAGTGAAGGAAGCTTTCTCTTCACATCTTTAACCAGGGCCCCAGGGAGGCAGCAGACTTCCCTAATAAGTGAGTCTGGCCTTCATATTGGGCCTTCTGTTCCCTTCAGAAGGGACTCTCATAGTACGACCCACTTTTTTTTTTCCTTTATGGAAGCAGTTTTGATGCAAGGCATAAGCCAACTTAACCTCAGTGACACCTCCAAGCTAGATGAACCATCATCCTCATTGTTGTTCGGTTCTACTTACAGAGTCCAGGTGCCCTTTGTGCAAGGGCACCTGGGAAGTTGGGGTAGTCACAGAGGAGATATGCCAACTTGTCGTCATTGCCACACATCTCTTAAGTCACTGCATTCAGTCAGGTGAAGACAGGATAAGGAATACTCTGTATCAGGCGTCCTGTCTGCCTGTCGGGCCTGTCTCGGGGAAGGTAGGGTCTGATTCCAATAGTCTATCTCTCTCTTGCACTGCCTGGTACTCCTCAACCTACTCACCTCCTCCCAGAGCTCTGCCACTAAGTGGAGGAGTTCCTCTACCTGGGTGCACCTCCCACAGGCTGCTCACTGCTGCCATCCAATATTGGTGTAAGATCAGGGCACACCCTGCAGGCTGACACCTGGGTGGCAGCATGTTCCCACCAGAGCTCTCTCTGTGAAGCTGCATCAGCTGTGGTAGGTGCAGAGCTTAGAGAGACCATGCCTTTCTGCTGGGTGGACACCATTGCTCCCTGGTCAAGCTGGCAGAACTTCAGTGCCCTTCCTGCAGGCCCTTCTGTACCAACTGCTGCGCCATGCCCCTGCTGACGCGTCATGCCCTGTTTGCCCACCTTGCTCACAGTGCTTCTGGTTGCTCATGCTCCCTAAGGGTTTCTTTTATACATGGAAGGGGCTTGGTTGCCATTGCTTCTGGCCCTGCCCAGGTCTCCTCAGCTGCTGTCGCGGGAGCTGCAGGCCCCTGATGGCTCTCTTGGCTCCCCCTGAGGTTCCCCTGGTTTGGGACTTCCCCCTTGCACCACACTAGAGCACTCTACTGGCACTGGAGCTGCTTGCCTCAGCTACTGAGACCTTGTGAAGACAATGCAAAGATTTTTCTTACCTCATTGGGAAGCATAGTGAAACAATAGTTCGTGAAATATTAGGAAAACTTAATGAATGTTCATCTGTATGTAAAGAAAATTGGAGTGGGTAAAACTGATAAAGTGAGTATAAAGAATTGTCCAGAAGTCAGAGGAGACTGTAGTGAAGCTCAGAATAAATCTCTAATGGGTAAGAAGGACACTGTCAAAGAGAAAGGTGCTCCTACACACAGAGAAAGAAATCCGTCTGCTTCATTTTCAAAAGTAGGAGTTTGTGCATTTGCAGATAACTTTGCAAGTATCTGAAATACATTATGTTAGGGAGTTATTTTTGTCAGGTCCAGAAACAGTTCAGAAAATGTTTACTAGTTATTTTCATATATTGAGAATGTATCCACATGCACATTAAAATGTGTGAAAATTCTTTTAGAAGCTCATTAATTTGAGGAAAAATATCTAATCAGTATGAGGAGAATGAGAAGTCATGAAAAAAACAGTGTTTAAATGAAGTCAAAGATATTTGACCAAAGGTTAGAAACTCATTGTGTGGCCCTTTCATGCAAAGGTTTTTCCAATCCATCACAAAACTGTGTTGTTAGGAAAGAATTTTTGTAATTCAACCATTCTGCACTTTAAAAGCCATAACAGAGAAGATGTATCTCTGTCAGACTAAATCTTTTGAAGTACAGTAGGAAATAATACATTTGCAAAAAAAGGGAGCACATGAGGAATTCCATAAAGATGTGCTCTTCTGCTGTGTACAGATGGTCAGATGCAATTTATTTTGAAATCCATCATATATGAGCTGGTATGATTCAGCTTGTCAAATAACATTCTTGACAGGCACAGTCTTTAAAGAAGTACTAAAGCTTATATAACAGCAATAATTGGTCAGCACAGGTCTATTTTCAGAAGCATCTGATGCTAAGCAACTTTGAACAAGGGAGCATTTTGGCAGAAGATGATTGATATCAGAAACCAGACTTAAAGACGTATGTCTCTTTGGATTTAAGTTTATGCAAAAAAACCGAACCCAAACCACAAACAAACAAACAAACAAAAAAAACCCCTAAACCTCCCACAACTTTAGGAGATTAAATTTTATTATTTTCCTTAAATGGAATTAGAGAAATTTCCCCCTTCCCCCAGAGCACAATATTCAGAATGTCTGAGGCAATGTCATTGTTTTTCAGCTTTAAGACCACAGTATGCAGAATTGTACACTTTCATTGGTGTAAGTCACCCCTGAGATACTGGAGCTGTGTTGTGACTGCAGAAGCCACAGCTGTACCAGAAGACAAGGGAAAGGGACACGGTAAAAACTCCCAAAGGAGCATAACAGAAGCAATGGTTGCTGGAAGGGCTCTGTCAGCAGAGCACAGAGGAAAATGTCACACCAACACAGACTGAGAAAGAGCATTCAACTGTGGTGAGTTACTACAGACTCAAACAGTGGGCTACTACTAGCCCTAAAGAGACCTGTCTCCTGTATTCCTAAAGTAAAAAAGTATAATATTTGATAGGAGCAAATAAGGTAGAATGAAGCATTGATTTGTACAGCCGTTACGCATACCTCATGTGGAAAACCTTGAGCCCAGCCAGCCTGCCTGTTCCAGCCATGCCTTTCCAGTTACAGACTATGAATATCCCAATTGCTGCCTTCCACCTATCCTGTGTTCATCTCTGTAATAGCAGACACATTTCTGACAATACAATGGCCATCTTTCTGCCACGTTTGACTCAAAGATATAAATCAGCTTTGTAGAGGCATGCTTGGCACAGCTTACATGAAATGTCTTCTATATATTTTGGTACCTAATAAGAAAATTAGAATTTTTAATATCTCGTTCCTAATATGTCTCTATTTACTTATTCAAGACATCATATATTTCTTAGGCTGCAAATAATATTTATATCTTGACAGTATTTAGCTTCTTCAGGAGAATAAAAGGCTGTATATATTTTGTGCAAAATATGCCAGACATTTTAATGTTAATTTAAAAAAAGAAATTCATACTATTTTGCTACAGGCAAACATTTTGCTTTAAGCAGAAGTTTCTGCAAAATTTCTATGATAATACTTCTATTATGTTGTAACTGTTCTTTCTCTATCTGCCCTACACACCATATTTTTCAAGCTGATTTCAGATGGTTTTAGCTATGGTACTACCAGGTCTTGGGAAAACTCTATTTAGTTAAATATTTTTCTTTCTAGCATTCATTTACAATGTATGTGGAATTTTTTTTCCCCCTATTTTTAATAAACAATCTTTATTTGGATGTTTGTTAACAAACTTGTTTAATTTAATATTAAGGTTTCTTTATGAACATACACAAATGCATCTAGTGAAATAATATTCCACATTCCTAATTGCTTGTAAAGTAGATACAAAAAAGTAATAATACAGATCTGCTTCCACCATAAGTTAATAATGTGGGGAAGCCTATCAAGGTGGTTATATTTTTATATATATATAAATATATATACTTATATATATTTTTACTCTTTCTTTCTGCAAATTTTAAATAAGTGTACTTGGATACATACTTCAGGCTATTAGAAGTTTCTTGGAATGCCTACAGATGGGCATGAGATTAAATTTACTACCTCATACTTGCTAATATTGGACAAACACTATTTCTTTGCATTTTAGATTATGTGCTGCATACTGGAAGAAAAGAAGGCAGTCCTGGAAAACATACAGTACAATACAGATAGACCATGACATTCAAAAACAAGACACTGGGAAATTTCCATATCATGTTTTTATTCTTTACATGCTTTCTTTGGATGAGTACAGCCCCCAGCAGGATACCAGCACTACAAAATGCCTATTATAGCAGCAAAATATGGAGTCCTTAATAGGATCACATAAGAAAGAGGTCAGACTCATAAATTAATTTTCTTCTTGGTTGCTGGGGAATATGATAAATACCTCATGCTGATGCTTTTTCCATTCCACCTGTTAGTGCTTTCTCATAGGCTAAATGCTTGACTGTTAACTCTCTTTTTAGTAACAAAAATGTAACAGGTACATTGGTTTTCATTAGGCACTGATACTGTAATAGTATTGTTGAAATGCATCTTAATGTTTGTTTCAAAAGATGTAAAAGCATTGTTTATTAGGGCTTATTGTTTATTTTTCAAGTTATTTAATCATAGCTTAAAAAATTAGTCTTGTAGGCAAATATCTCACTTAACTGAGGTTTGGAGGTTTTTTTCCCTCACAATAAAAATAGGGCTTCCAGGATCAATGTTTGCCAGATTTTTCCATAAGCAGAGAATATTTCGCTCCCATTGCCCACATGCTACGAATTATAAGAATAAATAGATTTGGTAATATTAATAAAGGCAGAAATGGAGTTTTTTCATGCACAGCCTAATCACTAAGATGCTCTTTGTTTGATTAAAATGTCAAGAAGGCTATTAGGAAGCAAAGACAAAGGCAAACAAATGGCTTGAGATAAATAGCTGTCTACCAAAACTCCAGGACTAATCAAAAGCTATTCATTTATATTGTCTGCCTCTGATCCTCTGCTGAGTTCACTGGACTAGCTTGTTCAACAGTCAAGAGAAATTCTACAGCTAGACTGGTTGTAAATTGCACACGCGTTTAAGCGAGGAGCCAGACTGACTCTGAGACCTGAGGGCTCAGGAATGAGTGAAGCCGGAAGGGTTGTGTAGGTCTCTAATAAAGGCTAACGAGATTTTAGATAATATTGATGTGTATGTAGATCTGTCTTTGTTCAAAAATCTTTTTTCTTCATACATTATGCTTTCACTTAAGAAGCTGTCTGGCTACTCTGCTTCCCCCAAATGTAAAATCTTGCAGGGAAGACATCCTCTTACAGAGAATCAACTGGAGAAAAGCTGATCAGTGGACAGCTTACCCTAGCCCTGTGCAGCCATAAAAGTTTGACTTTTGCATAAGCCTTCATTCACAAGGGAGTACACGCAGACAAATGAGGCAGCGTATAGATGTACTAGGTCTGTAACTGTGGCATATTTGATGAAATGAATTGTCCAAATGCTAGTTCAATACTGGAGCTGACAAGATAACCCAGAAATCCCATTTTTTTTGTGATATAATCTTTCCTATAGGTTTTACTGCTCATCATGTTTGCAGACTTTGCTCTGACTGACTAAAACATCACAGAGTACAAGGAGGATCATCAAGTGTAGTTTCACTGGAGGAGGTAGAGGCCCAATTAAATGTATTGCTGGAGTCAAAATTATGCTGTCAAGGAAAAAAGTTTGTAAGAGCAAAAAGCGTTTGCTGAGTAAATCGTGAAGAACTAAACAACAGAAAAAAAAATAATATTCCTTGTGGGAGTTGAGTTAAAAATATTTCTAATTGAAGTGAGACTTTCATGGTTTTGCAGTCAATTCCTCAAGGACTCCACAAGATAGAAAAATTATTACACCTTTAAAAAAATTTTTAGAACATTTAAGTCATAGTTAATATATTTATGGAAAAGTTAATTAACACACAGTATCTACATTAAATAAAATACCAGACTTAAAGTACAGAGGCAAAATGGAGTAAAATGAGTCTGTCTTAAGCCAGTGGAATCTGAGGAGTCATGTCTATAACAAAAAAAAAATATACCAAATTATCAAAGTAATCATCTGCTAAATGGTTAGATTACATTTAGAGTCAGTGTAAATGTTACTATTCACTGTTTTGGGCAATTGTCACACTGTTTCCCTGCTGTGTTCGTGATTGTGACTACCCAACAATTTTCACTACTAAGCCTGAATTTTGCTGGTGTGTGACAAACATTCATATAAATAGGTTTGTGATTGAAATAGTACCTTTCAAGTGATATTTCAGAATATAGCTAACATTTCATTTCTACCTGCTCCATCTAAACAGGCAGACTGAATGGGAGATGTATTCACAAATGTTATTGACAGTGTGTCATTGATGACTTTTTCTCCGCAGACGCTAAGGTCCACGTATGTGGGCTGGACCTGCATGTCTTTGTTCTGAGAAAGATAGTTTTAAAAAATCTAGAAGATGGATGTATTTATTCTATTTTCTCTCCAATTCTTTGCAGATGCCTACAGAGATAATGATAATAGCAACAACAATAGGGCAATTTACATTTATACAGAAACTTCTATCACAAAGCACCTTACAATCTATACGTAGGAATCAATCCACCAAATATGACCTCTGCCCATGGACTGAAATGAAATAGTTCTTTTAACAATGCACACCCTCAGTATTACTGTCTTGAATATTAAAGTATAAATTGCAGGAGAGTGTTTGTAACCTTTTATCCTATTTGCAAGCTGAGCACAATATTTCAAAACCTGTGTGCCAAAAGAGAGACTTCTAATCAATACAATGTTGTTTGGCAATCCATTTCTCAGAAAGATAAAGCTTTCAGCCCTCTCACTGGTGTCAGTTCTGGCACTTAAATCCTTCAAAACGTATGGTGCCTAATTTAGTATGCAAAGTTAGCATACAGCATGGAATCACAGAATCATAGAACACCAGGTTGGAAGGGACCCCAAGGATAATCTGGTCCAACTTTTCTTGGCAAAAGCATTGATAATGGAAAACACCCATGACTTCTTCGAGACATTTAAGCATGGAACTCGGAGTGGAAATCAGGCATACTTACAATCCTGGTTCTAATTCCTAAGTTGTTATTGCATTTTGCATCATTATTCTGGACTACTTGCTCTGGAGGATGAGTATCCTTTGTCTGATTTGATACCACTTCAACAGATAGCTGATACCACTTCATCAGAAATCCTTTGTAAGAGGACATATGTGTCTGCTCCATCTCCATTTGACAGTATTTACATAAGTAGTAATATTGTCTTGTATAATACATCTCTCTATTTCTATCAAGTTACAAGCATATATTACATGATCACGTAGAAGGTGTCTTTGTGGGTAGTAAAGTCAATGCTACATGGGAAGCATACTTGTTGGAAATAATAAGACAAATTGTTTTAAGACACTTCAGGACTCTTTACTATTTTATAAACAAGTCTTTCTACCCTAGGATGTAAAAAGAAACATGATAGCAGGGTGGCATGATGACATATTGCAGGGATAGCAGAGGTTAGCTTTGTTTATTAAAAGAAAAGGATGAGTCTAGAAAGAAGACCCATTTATTGCAATGGGAATTTTATAGGTGCTTGTTTCAGAAAGTTTCTTAAGCTGCTCAGTTGCTGGCAGCAAACCAGAGTATCCTTTTTGTCCTTGAATCTCACAGCATCATGAAGGACGGAGAATGAAACATAGTTTGAAAATGATGTGGGTATCACTTAGCAGTGTCATAAAATAACAGAATATTTCTTATATGGCTATAGAAGAAAAGGTTTAGCTCCGTGTAATTCTCAGGTGGTGATGGGGCGACAACAAACCACTACGCAAAATTCGTTCCAATTATGTCTACAAGGTTAACTGTGTGTGATGCATCTTTGTCAACTTCTCTGGTAACACTGGTAGCATCTACAAGCTCATGGAGGAAATATGGAAGCTCTGTGCTGGCAAAGGGTTTGCACAGCTCCAAGGCTTTTGATGTACTATAGGAATTCAGCAAAGCAGTCCCTCAATCTGCTATACCTGTTTTTTTCCCTCTGAAAGCATTTCTGAATAGAAATGGCAGTTTGGTTTAAAATGTCCCAGCACATTTTTCTGAGACACTGTACTGTTTTTTAGTGTTCCACATAGAAAAGGGTACTGGATTCTATGGAAAGGGCTAAAGATTAGTATTCATTATCAACCAGTTCTGAAGTTCAAGTAAAAAGTTCTATGCTTAAGAAAACCCATTCTTTATAATATTGGAATAAATATGCTGTTGTTACAGTTATAGGAAATGTTTTCTCTTATTCAGGAGTGGATCTTTTAATGCTAAAGGTCTAAAGCATAGTTTTCAAGCCTTTTATTAATCTTGCAAGGAGAAGAAGAAAGATTTTTTTTAAAACAATCTCTTTCTAGACAAAAAGATACTTAAAATACTATTCTTCATTTTAATTTCCCTTTTTTTTTCTTCTTGATTGTCATTTCATTATATTTTAGGACTCACTGAATGATTGTATTTCCTGTTTGACATGTCTGCTGATAGAGAATGAGTCACCCACCCAGCCTTCTGTCTCCACTAGGTGACAACCCTTACCTGTGGTGATTCCATCCTGTGAGGAAACCTCCATCACTAATTTCACCTTTCCCCTGTACTCTCAAGCTGGAGTGAGAAGCATCATAATTCGCTTCTTTCTAGATGTGCTTTTTCCCCACTTGGATATTAGAATTTTGTTGGCTACTCCTTTCTTTTTAATGAAATGCCCCACAACCACACATGACTCATATTATAACTGGAAATGAAATAAGTAGCTAAATTAGAGTACAAACCACCATCACTGGAAATTAATTTCCAGCACCTAGCCATTCCTGATCAGTACCTGAATCATACATATTGTCTTCAAGACAATTCAGATTTAGAAGAGACTTTTCCCTAAGTTCTTAACAAAATATGGAGATTACTACATTATGGATGAAGTTCTGTAAGTACAAGTGATATTTCTGCTATTGTGGTTAGGTTTTAAAATTTGGTCAGCATATTTTTTATGATTGCCCTTGGAGCAATGAAGGCTAACCAGATTCTGGGCCACGTCAGCAAAAGCATAGTAAGCAGCTACAGGAAGCTGATAATTCCCCTCTATTTAGCACTTGTGAGACCACATCAGGAGTGCTGTGCCCACTTTGGGGCTTCCCAATACAAGAGAGACATGGGAGTTCTGTCAAGGACCACCAGGCTATTGAGGGTGCCGGAGCACATGACATACGACAAGAAGCTGAGCGTGCTGCATTTTTTCATCCTGGAGGAGACTGAGGAGTGATCTAATTGCTGTCTTCAACCAACAAGCGAGTAATTATAGGGAAAAAGGAGACACTCTTCTTGGAGGTAAACAGCAAAAGGACAAGAGGAAACAGCTAAAAGTTGCAGCAAGGGAAATTCTAATTAGATAGCAGGGAAAAAAATCAGCACAGAAAGGGTGACTAAACACTGGAACAAGTTGCAGAACCTTTGCCTTTGAAGATATCAGACAACATCTGAGAAATGTCTGAAGTAACTTAATGTTACTTTGGAGGTGGCTAACCTTTGAGCAAGGAGTAGGACCAGACAACCACCAGATTTATGTTCCAATCTCAGTTATTCTGCAGTTCTATTTAATATTTCCATATTAGATCCAGTTCTGTTAAGACACCTCCTGTTCATTTCCATAGTCACATAATACACAGAAGACTTTATGGTTTGCTTATGGGTCTGTCTTGTTGGATGGTCAGTCGCTGAGGCAAGCTGCTCTGGAGCCGGCCCAATCTGTAGCAGAGCAGCACGTCTTGGCACAAAGTGAGTTTTCCTGAGGCAGGGAAATGCCAGGGCAGCTGAGAGACTCGCCAGGAGCCAGCAGCTCTCACAGGAGGTGCTGATGAGGCCTAGGTGTTGCCAGAGCAATTGTGGTCACCCCCACAGGGGGCTGACACAGAAGGGCACACAGGCAGGGTGTTGTCACCCTACTAGCTCAAGAAGTGAGCTGGTGGTCATCACCCTCTCAGAAGGAGCACAGCTATGGTATCCACATGACAGAAAGCTATGTCCTCTGCGCTTGGCAGAATGGATGTGGCAACCCAGACAAAGCTCCCATGAAAATGTGCAGCCATTAAGGTCTCAGGCTGCAGGGAACACCAGAGCCCTTCACTGGTAACAGATAGCAGTAGTAAGAATAGCTGTGTGAGGTGTGACCAAGCAGACAATCTGCTCAGCTTGGTGGAAGAGCTACAAGAGGAAGTAGAAAGGTTAAGGAGCATCAGGGAGTCTGAGAGAGATAGACTTGTGGAACTATGCTCTGGTATCCCCAAGATGGAAATGGGAACAGCCACCAGAAAAAAAAAACCAAGATCAAGGGGATCCTGTATCCTCCCCCCGCCAGGCTGAAGGCAGTAGCTTAAAGGAAAGGAGTGAATGGAGGCAAGTCTATGCTCGGGGTGGCAGGTGAACCCCATCCTTGCCCATCTCGCCTTCCCGGATGCCTCTGCACAACAAGTATGAGGCCCTGGATGTGGAAGGCCAGTCAATGGATGATATGGATGATGGTCCATCTATGCCAGAGGTGTTGCCAAGGTCAGAAAGGTGTATCACCCTGTACCATGACCACCTCCACAAGGAAAAAAATATGAGTTATAGTTGTAGGTGACTACAGAGGGTGACTACAGGGGAACAGAGGGTCCAATATGCTGGACAGACTCTTCTTTTAGGGAAGTCTGCTGCCTCCCTGCAGCCTGGGTTAAGGACATCACTAGGAAACTTCCTAGCCTGATACAGCCCTTGGGCTATTATCCATTATTTCTCTTCCATGCGGGTGGCAATGAAGTTGCAATGCATAGTCCAAGGGCAATCAAAAGAATCATAGAATCATAGAATTGTCTAGGTTGGAAGGGATCTTTGAGATCATCAAGTCCAACCATTAATCTAACACTGCCAAAACCACCACTAAACCATGTCCCTCAGCACTACGTCTACACATCTTTCAAATACCTCCAGGGATGGCGATTCCACCACTTCCCTGGGCAGCCTGTTGCAATGCTTAACAACCCTTCCTGTGAAGAACTTTTTCCTAATATCCAATCTAAACCTACCCTGGTGTAACTTGAGGCCATTTCCTCTTGTCCTATCACTTGTAACTAGCAAGAAGATGTTGACCCCCACCTCTCTACAACCTCTTTCGAGGTAGTTGTAGAGAGTGATAAGGTCTCCCCTCAGCCTCCTTTTCTCCAGGCTAAACAATCCCAGTTCCTTCAGCCACCCCTCATAAGATGTCCTCCAGACCCCTCACCAGTTTCGTTGCCCTTCTCTGGAACCACTCCAACACCTCAATGTCTTTCTTGTAGTGACTGGCCCAAAACTGAACACAGTACTTGAGGTGGGGCCTTACCAGTGCTGAGTACAGGGGAATGATCATACACTATTTCTGCTCACGACACCCAGAGACTTCAGGGCCTTGGGATGGTTGGTAAGGGAATCTGGAGCACAGGTAATTTTTTTCCTCTATCCTTCCATTTGCAGGCAGTGACACTGGAAGAAACTGATGGACCCAGTCTATTAATATATGGGTCCATCGCTGGCTGGTGTTACCACCACAGTTTTGGGTTTTTTGATAACGGGATCATCTACACAACACCAGGCTTGCTGGCATCAGATGGGATTCGCCTTTCTCAAAATGGAAGAGGGTCTTTGCTCACAAGCTAGCAGGGCTCATTCACAGACCTTTTGACTAGACTTGAAAGTGGAGTGGGATAATATCAGGCTTACCTGTCACAAACTGTGGGACCACACAGCAAGATTAGAGGCGGGGGGGTGCTAGCAAGGACCCTCAGCCTGTTGCTCTTAGACATACTGGCTACACTGCAGCACACTTGAAGTCTTATGGACATAAGCCAGTGGCTCCTGAGGCAATAGAAGCCAACAGAGAATCACTGGTGAAATACCTGAAAGGCATTAAGGTGTGCTCCTACGAAGGTGACATGGCCAACAGCCCACCTGAAGTGCCTCTACACCATTGCACACGGCATGGGCAACAAACAGGAGGAGTTAGAAGCCACCATGCTACTAGAAAGCTGAGACCTAATTGCCATTACTGAAACTTGGTGGGATAAATGCCATGACTGTAGTGTGGCTATCAATGACTGCAGGCTGTTCAGAAGGGACAGGAGAGGAAGGAGGGGTAGAGAGGTTGCCTTCTACATCAAGAAATTGGTAGATTGTGAAGAGCTGTCTCTGAAGAATAGCCACAAGCAGGTTGAAAGTTTATGGGTAAGAAGCAGAGACTGAGGCAACAAAAGGAACCTTCTGGTTGGTGTCTACTACAGGCTACCTGATCAAAGGGAGCCTATTGACAAAGTCTTCTTATTCCAGCTACAAGGATGCATCGTGCTCTGTTATGGTTTGAGAGTCCCATAACAATTTGTTGTCATTTAGACAATCATTCTATCACCCGATGACCCCTCCCCACCGGGGAAAGGGAATCGGGAAAGAACAAGGAAACCCGGGAGCTGAAGTATAAACAGATTTAATAGAATAAGATTAGATAATTAACATTAACAGCACTAAAGAACCGATATTGATCCCGACACCAATACAGAATATGCAAAGATTATACTCAGCCAATTATATCAGTAGGAAGCTGTGCACTCCCAGCAGTGGACAGCAAATGTCAGACACTGCGAGCGCTACGGCTTCAGGAGGAAGGGAAGGCCTCAGGGGTCTGGCACCAGGGCACGAAGTTCTCAGGATGGCAGCCATCAAGGGAGAGAGAGAACTTCGCAGCAAACTTCCTAATTTATAGTGAATGTGACGTTGATGGTATGAAATAATCCTGTTGGCCAGCGTGGGTCAAGTGCCCGGGTCTCGCTCCTCCTCATCCCTGCACCTGGCAAGCTCGAAAACACTGAGACCTTGAGACCCACACACCATAGCTGGCTGTAAAGTAAATATTTTCACAAATTCAGACACTAGAGTCTTCTGAAAGTGCAGTTTTCCCAAGTATTAGAAGAGAAATTAGTCCTGTGTCGCTCAAACCAGGACATGCTCACAAGCTCTTATCCTGTTGGGGGACTGTTCACCTTGGCATCTGCTGGGAAAGCAGCACGACAAGCTGTAGGTGATCCAGGAGACTCCTGAAATGCATCAGGGATAACTTCTTAAACCAGGTAATAGAAAGCCGTACCAAAGAGGATGCAATAACTGGACCTGACGGTCACCAATGCAAGGAGCTAATTGGTGACATCAGGATTGGAGGCAGCCTGGGCTGCAGTGATCATGCACTGGTGGAGTTCGCAGTCCTGAGGAATATGGGTCAGGTGAAGAGTAAAGTCGGGATCCAGAATTTCAGGAAAGCAAACTTCCAGCTCTCCAAGGAGTTAGTCAATAGGAGCCCCTGGGAAACTGCCCTCAGGGACAAGGGACCAGAACAGAGCTGGCAGATCTTTAAGGATGTTTTCCTTATAGCGCAAGACCTCTAGATCCCCAGGTGTAAGAAATCAGGAGAGGAAGGCAAAAGACCAGCATGGCTGAGTCGAGACCTGCTGGTCAAACTAAAGGTCTTCCTTCTTGCAAATGCACAGGCAGTGGAATATGTATCCTAGGAAGAGTATAGGGATGCTGCCTGGTTGTGTAGGGATGGGGTCAGGAAGGCAAAGGCACAGCTGGAGATGAACTTGGCAAGGAACACAAAGGATAATAATAAGGCTTCTACTGGTACGCCATCTGGAAAAAGAAGGTCAAAGAAAGTGTACCGCCCTGGAAGAACATGACTGGCAAACTGCTAACAATGGACAAGGAGAAGGCTGAGGTACTCAACAACTTTTTTGCCTCAGTCTTCAGTGGCAATCTCTCTTCCCGCACCTCTCAAGTGGATGGACCTCAAGATGAGGACTGGAGGAGAAAATCCCTCCCACTATAAGAGAAGATCAGGTTTGTGACCACCTGAGAAACCTGAACATACATAAGCCTATGGGACCTGATGAGATGCATTCCAGACTCCTGAGGGAATTGGCTGATGTGATTGCCAGGCCACTCTCCGTGATATTTGAAAAGTCATGGCAGTCAGGTGAAGTCCCCGGTGACAGGAAAAAGGGAACCATTGCACTCATTTTTAGAAAGGGTAGAAAGGAGGACCCTGTGAACTACAAACCCGTCAGTCTCAACTCTGTGCCTGGGAAGATCATGGAACAGATCCTCTTAGAAGCAATGCTAAGGCACATGGAGGACAGGGGTGTGATTCGAGACAGCCAGCATGGCTTCACCAAGGACAAATCTTGACTGAACAAACTAGTGACCTTCTATGATGGAGTGAGTACATCAGTGGACAAGGGACGAGCTGCAGATGCCATCTATTTGGACTTTTCTAAGGCCTTTGACACAGTCCACCACAAAATCCTTCTCTCTAAATGGGAGAGGTATGGATTTGATGAGTGGACTGTTTGGTGGATGAGAAATTGGTTGGATGGTCACATCCAGAGGATAGTGGTCAATGGCTCAATGTCCAGATGGAGATCAGTGATGAGTGGTGTCCCTCAGGGGTCTGTGTTGGGACCAGTACTGTTTAATATTTTCATCAATGACATAGCGGGATCAAGTGCATCCTCAGGGAGTTTGCAGAAAATATCAAGCTGAGTGGTGCAGTTGACATGCCTGAGGGATGGGATGCCATCCAGAGGGACCTGGACAAGCTCAAGAAGTGGGCCTGTGTGAACCTCATGAGGTTCAACAAGGCCAAGTTCAGGGTACTGCACCTGTATTCTGGCAACCCACAGTATCAATACAGGCTGAAGGATGAAGGGATTGAGAGCAGCTCTGTTGAGAAGGACTTGGGGGACTACTGGTGGATGAAAAACTGTACGTGAACAGACAATGTGTGCTTGCAGACCAGAAAGCCAACTGTATCCTGGGCTGCATCAAAAGAAACGTGGCCAGAAGGCTGAGAAAGGTGATTCTACCCCTCTACTGCACTCTGGTGACACCCCACCTGGAGTACTGCATCCAGCTCTGGAGTCCTCAGCACAGGAAAGACATGAACCTGTTGGAGACAGTACAGAGGAGGGCCACAAAAATGATCAGAGGGATGGAACATCTCTCCTCTGAGGACAGGCTGAGAAAGCTGGGATTGTTCTGCTTGAAGAAGAGAAGTTTCTGGGGAGACCTTATTGCAGCCTTTCAATACTTACAGGAGGCTTATAAGAAAGATGGGGACAGGCTTTTTAGTAGGGTCTGTTAGGACAAGGGGTAATGGTTTTAAACTAAAGGAGGTTAGATTGAGACTAGATATAAGGAAGAAAATTTTATGATGAACGTGGTGAAACACTGGAATGGGTTGCCCAGAGAGGTGGTAGATGTCCCATCCCTGGAACATTCAAAGTCAGGTTGGAGGGGGCTCTGAGCAACCTGATCTAGTTGAAAATGTCCCTGCTCGTGGCAGGGGTGTTAGGCTAGATGACCTTTAAAGGTCTGTCCCAAGCCAAACCATTCTGTGATTCTATGATTCTATGAAAAAAAGAGGTTCTAATAATTTTGGTTTTAAATCTTCTATTTTACTGTAATTTCTCCTCACCAAACTATATATTTGTACTCGATATTCAATTATTGAATGAATATCTGTTCTGATTCAACAATACTGACTTAAATGAAACTATTAAAAGTTGTTTAAATCCAATCACAACCCCAACTCTTGTGCACCAAGCTTTGATTTCTATCCAGAATACCATATACAGGTACACAGAATTTAAAATTCTCTGGGTTTATGTGTTATCAAGCAAAGTACTTCTTTTTTCCTTTTTTTCCCCCTAAAAAACCAATTTACACTTTATATTCAAACCCTAGCCTATTCCCAAAGGCTTGTGGGCTGACTCTCAAAGGTCCTTTCCAAATCCAGCTCTCCTGTGTTGTATTACAGAAGCCTACTGGGTAAGCTTCGGTATAGGATATCAGCTGATTTTTAAACAGCCTATGTAATCTTCCTAACCTGTTTAGAATAAAACCTCAAGTTCTTATTCTCCACCACAGTAGCTGAATGATAATAAGGAAGGAGGCCAAAACTGGCAGTTGGATCTCTCCATTCAGAATATGCCTACTGTTCTTTTGTTTGCATTCTTCAAAAAGGTAAAAGTCTTGTAACTTTTCATCTGCTATATAATACTCTGATTTGCTGGTAAGGGAAGTCCAATTGCTGTGAGAAAAACTAGTAGCCCTAGAAAAGTCTCTGTTTATGCAAAAGTACCTGAATAAGAAATCAGTGGAAAGTCTGCCTGTTTCTAATTCTGAAACTTTGTTAATGAATTGCCTGTCATTCTTACAGAACACTGGACAAATCTTAAGGGGGAAGTCAAACTGAGGTTCATTTAGTGTCCTGTCATAGACCAACACTGTAGAAGCAGATCTGAAATGGTAAATCGAAAGATTATCTGAGAAATTCAAAGAGACTTATTTCTTCCTCACAGCTCCCCTGATACTGGAATCAGGTGAGATGCTCGAGCTGAACTATTAGTGGGCACAGCCTACTTGTCTCTAAAATTTGTGCCCCGGCCATGTTTTGAACAAAGTAGGTATACTTGATCTCTATTTATGTGTGCTTCAAAAAAGGATTTTTAGAGACCTGCAGGATTCTTATGATGGAGACAATGCAACATCTGAAGCTTACACTCTCTCTCGTTCTTCTGCTCTGACTTCTGGAATAGTCTGGCTATTACTTATATGTGTAATCCCCACATAATTGTTACTACTTCATTTGTAGCTACATTTCCCCAAGTTCCAAGACTTCTTATTTTTCCCATGTACTCCACAAACACACTCAAGTCAGATATTATGAAAGAACCTCTCGAAATCTTCAAGTCGAGTTAATTACCTGATCATGTCTGAACTGCTGTCACAGACAGTCAGTTCCAAATCTCCCCATTTATGGTAGTGAAGCGTAGCAGGGAACTGTTTCATTTAAAAGCTTCTCAAACATAATCCTCAGAATACTTCCGACCAATAAGGGAATGCTAGCAGGATTTTCATATGAGGCCAGCCTAGGCACTCAAATTATTATTTATAGAAATGATTTTAAACAATCTCACAAGACAAGGTCGTGACAGAGAAAAGCTATTAGAAATCGATTACTCTTATTTATTGGACAAACCGAAAACACAAGGTTCCCTGTTTTCCCTGAGAAGGACTTTATGACATAGCTGTGGAATAGCTGATGGAAATAGTTAACACACCAGGCACTGAAAGATGGAAAGACAGAAAGATAGAACTGAGCTTCTGGGAACTAAAACCTCTTGAAAGAAAGTCTCCATTTTCATGGGTATGTCACTGTATTTCACACTGATATTACGTTTAGTTTCTGTTTCATACAATTAAGATTAGGAAAATAAAGAAAATGAAGTCAGTAGGAGAAAAGAATGAAATACGGATGAAAGTAAAGGTGGAGGAGAGTCAATGTTAAATTGTAAATTATCTTTGCTGGCATGAAAAACAGTTTATAAAGTAAAACAAAATTATTCTAAGGAAAACAGAGACAACACAGTTTGAAATTCCATTGTTAAAACAAATCTCTATCAATCAAATGATTAATTCTACCTTCGCAATGTGTCAGTTACAAATGGCAACAACCAGAATCAATGGTATATAATTTGTCATCTCTTTGAAGGCTCAAAGATTGTTGATAGGCAAAATACCAATGAAGCTAACAATTGTTGGGTAAAACATGATTAATATTCTGTTCCATGATAATTTTCTTTCTTTAAAGAAAGAGACACTGTTTCAATCAAATTACAGTTTTGTCCTTCCAAGGGCACAATAAATCACTAATATGTTCAGATGTTCACAGAAATCTTCAAGTAAATTTATTTACTTATACACATTTGAAACTTCACATGCTGTGCTTTAGTAACCATAACAGATATTCCCATTTGAACATACTTTCTATTAGGCATTTTATACAATATTGTGTTGTAGTAGGATGCTTTGCAAATTAATATAAGAGCATTTGTATCAATGGAAAAATGAATATGATCAACTAGGAAGACTCCCTTAATTTCTCTATAATGCTAGGAACCAAAAGTCTTCAATATTTATTCAGGTATCATCCAAGCATACGTAAAAAGTCTTTGTTAGCGAATATGAGCTAAACAGTATTTGAAACTTTGAAATGTAGAAAAAATTGAATTTTCATTAGCCAAGTATAATGTTGCTTGTTAATGTTGTACTAAAAATGGAATGTTACAGTATCTTTTGCAGCCCACCTGAGATTTACCTTCTTTTTTTTTTTTTCCAATTTAAGCAATAGACCCTACAAATAGCAACTTCCACTATCTATCCCAAATTTTTGCTCAGAATTTCCATTTCCCACCTTTCTTTTCCCTCAGAGGTTTTAGGGCCTGTGATGTGCCTCCAGAAATGCTTTCAACATTCATCAAAAAGGAACACTGCAGACAATTATATTAAGGTAAAGAGCAGTTGCTTGAGTCTACTGTTGAGTCTTCAAAAATTTATTTCTATAACTTGCTTGTAGAGTGACTTGAGTAATCAGAACTGTGAGACTTGCTCGGGACGAGCAAATATCTACAGCAAAAGTTCATTTGAGAACTGCAGGAGGACTCAGAGTTCGGTACTGTCGATATACTCTTCTCTTTATCAGCTTATCCAGGAACTACTGGAAACAGCTATATGAAATGCAATATTTTAAAGCCTTCTTATAAAGTCTGGATGTATTTCTGTATGATATTGCTCACCCAAGTACAAAATATCATATGCAACATAGGTTTGTGAAATATTGTGTTAGAAAACTACAAACCCACATCTGGCTGTAACTGTCCACATTGAGGTCCCACCACCTCATCCAAAAAATTAAGAAAAATAGTAATATCCCTCTATAATTTTTTTTTCCTATTTATTCATGCATGGTTTGCCCAAAGAAGCACTATTTAATTACAGAAGTACTGCATTGAGAGAAAGCTAAATCTTAGTGGAAACAGGACCAGCAGTGAAAGAAGTAGGAGACCAAGATTGTTTAGGAGGGATACAGCAGGGCACCTGCCCTTTTAATGTCCAGGCAGCCCAGGCAGCTGTGTTCACTTAACAAATCCAATTGGGAAAGGAGGATGTGATTGTTAAAGCCAGCAAATAGTACAGCTGAGGGCATGTTAAACAAAGGGAACAGCCTATGCTATTGGTCTTGTATCAGGGTGGCTGCAGGGAGGATGCCTGTAGGAATGATTATAGTAGTGAACAGGAGGTCTAGCTTTTAAAGACTAGAAGATGTGAGTATTATGAAACATCCTTGGTAGTCTGATGTAGGGTATAACAGGGTATTTTAATCAGATCTTAATACCTGTGTGATATAACTTATCTACTCATGGTAGCAGTAGCTTCTAGGATTTTTGTCTGCAATGGGCTTTATTGTCTAACAGGCACACCTATGAATTAAAGTTTGGGGTTTAGTTGTTTTTTTGGTTTTTTTCCAATTTCAGTTTGAAGCTAAATATGCTGGAACATGCCAATTCCAAAATGCTAATTTTTTTCATTGTCTTTAATTGAGTAAAGTAGGGTACATGAATGCTTTTCGCTGCTGTATAGAACATGGACAAGCTACTAAACTATTTTAGATTAATTTTTAAATTAAATGCTGAAAGTCAGACAGATGAAGAGGTGGGGAAGAGATTTAAAATAAATAAAAGGCACTTTGTTGTAGAAAGTGCTGATGAAGCTAAAGTATTATTAACAACAATTTATTCTGGAGTGGTCTGATCCTAACAGGTCACTTGAAAGGACTGACTGTGGAAGGACTAGTTATACAATGAAACTTATACTTTTTTTTTGTGCTATCAATAATGAGGGATATAGTACATAGTGGATTTAGCTTCTGCTCAATAGGATTCACATCAGTAGGCTTGATATCTGCAAGACATGTAGCATGGAATAGATATTAGGAAAAAGCAAAGAAAAAGATATTTTGAAACAAATTATGAAAAGGCAGTGTCCTGTTTATGTTGTATTTGGAGCTTGCTATTTTCAGTGTCTCTAGAAAACTATCCAGACTGCTATCGCCATTCTTCTGGAACATTTCAAATGCACCATTTGCTCATAACAATTAAGAGACTAACAACTGCGTAGCAGTTTCAAACTGTCTTTAAAGGCCCAGTTCCAAAAACTGCTCACTTCAGGCACACTCTTCATAAAGCTCTATCGGAGCATAAATGAAGGGGTATTGGGGATGTTTTGTGTAGTTTGGTCTTGCAAGGCCAGCGACCCCTATGTAACCATGGCAGTAGTACCATGTAACACCTGGAGGACTGAGGTAACCACCCCAGAAATAACATAACTGGTGTCAGAAATACCAGAACGGGTATCAGAAATAACAGAATAGATATATCAATATGGATGTAGCAAACAAAACTGGGACAAAGTGGGGGTGGAGGGAACTATAAGTAACAGGTTGTTTATTTGGGATGAGACTGTGGTGGAGAAGAGGAGAAAACAGAGTTGGATAAATTGTACAAGGGATAATAAGCATTGTAATTATTTGACCAGAGCTGCCTGTGGTAACCTGTGGTGCAGCCCTGAGCTTGATCACCAGGGTCTAGTTGGGACAATAACCCAAACTTGCTGTTCTGAGCATACCAAACATGCTTTTGTGGTCATGAATGTCTATGGAAAGAAGGGGATGCTTTCTTTATGGTAAAACACCCAGTTGAATGGAATAAGCATGCTGGTATCACATTGTTAGTGCTTGTTTCAGGCCTGAGAACATTTGCATCTTTCAAACTTTAAAAAAAAAAAAAAGAATCAGTGTTTTCTCATTTGCTGAAGTATGATGTTGCAAGTGGATTATGTATAATACAGATAGCAGCTGCAAATCAAAGTAGTTTGCTCACTGAATTTATGTATTTGGAAAACAAGAAAATATTTGTGAAATAATAATTGCCTCAAATTCTTGAATCTCTGGAGACCATTATTTTCCAGTACCCTGTGTACATTTGCATTGTTTTCTTATTTGTTTTGATTTACCTCTGCTATGTGCTTTGGATAATCAGAAATCAGGGTTAAAACTAATGAAAAGAAGACCTGCAACCATGGTTGGCATTACAGATTTTTAGCAATGTCCAGTGGCTGCACAGTTTCTCTCTTCTTTCTCTGTTTCTTTTATTAAGTGTTTTCTATGGCAATAAAAGTATCCTCACTTGTGATCTGTTTAAAGAATCACAGCTCAGCAGAACAGGCTGTCAACCAGTCACTCAGTTTGGAAAGTAAAACGATTTTAAATTTACTTTTCAAAGTGAATAGTCTTAAGAAACGTAAAATGGGGTAGCTTTTCAGAGTAATTCAGTGATTCACTGCAGTGCCTCCATAAATCAGAATTTAACAGTTAAAACAACAACAAACCAAAACAAACCAAAGCAAAACAAATTTGGGCAGCCACTGAAATTGTGGCATCTTTCTCTGTGTATGTGCATGGCTGTTATAAAGTGGATTTTTATTGTATAGGTAGAAGGTAATTAAATCTTAGGTGCACAAAAATTCTTCTAGAGCAAATATTAACACTATTTCATTCCACTTCTTTTTAATAAATGTTATTGTATATAAAATACATAAATAGAAAGGAACGACCTGTAGATTTTGAATATATTTTTTGGTGCATTTAAGCTGTTAGAAAAAAAATACTATTAAATTTAGGTCAAATTTGCTCAATAGTTTTGCCCGAAAAATAGAATCCATAGAATTAGAAAGCAGGAATAATAGCCTCCAGCTCTGTGATTTTGTCAGAAATACAGGGCTTCTAGAAACATTTTTTCTAACTATTCTCTCTATTCATGTTACCTGAAGTTGGAAGTAAGTAAAGGATAATGTTCTGGGTATAGGAGCTGTCTCTTTTTCCTCACTGACTGTCGCTGAGTTCTACCAGCTCTGCCAAAAAAGAAATATCAAAGGACTTTCTAGTGAGGCAAGTGTTTGCCTAAAAAAAGTATTACATTACAAATTCAAGAAGTATCAAACAGAGACGTAACTCATGAAATGAAACAATGCTCCATGTGCTAATGCCATATAAGCAGTAAGGCTGCGTGCTTGACCCACCAATCTTTGCTTTTCTCAGCTCAGAGTGAGACTGCCTGGAAGTCATCCCATGCTGGTCCTCTCCCTCAGTGCAGGGTAGCGATAGAAAGTGTTCAGCTCTGCTTCTGCAGCTCCAGTCTGAGGCCTGAATTCTGAACAAGCAGTGTGTTTTCTTTGTTCCAACAATCCAGGTGTCTTTTCGAGGCCACTGCATTTTCTTCCTTTGACCTGACGGCCCTGTTTGAATTACTGGTGTGACACTCCAGGAACAAAAGCAGTACTCACTGAGGAAAAATTCCCTTCGAACTCTTAAAGGATGACACAACTTGTTGAATGAATAAAATCCCTGATCTGTACTCGAGGACTGTGCTTGCTAACTGTGACAGGAGGAAAAAAAAAAGAGAAGAGCTATTGGTTTCAGTTTCCCAAAATAAATACTGTTTTTTACAGAAGCTGCAGGAAAAGAACAAAGGAGCTAAAGATCATAAGACAGGTCACAGCATACTCTGGAAGACAAGCTATTAAAAACAATTCTGTCTTTCTGCAGTTTTTCCAGGTCATTTTCCCTTCACTCATTATAAGTAGTAACATTTACATGAAAATAGGATCTTGGTTTCTCAGGAGTTTATCTGCTTTTTATAATTATCCTCTTGAAGTCATAATCCTGGTTTCTGTGGTAATTAGCTTTTCCATAAGTTTTCAGTGGTTCTTTCAAGGTGAGCACTGCCTAGTCTGTAATCCAATAATAGCATCCCAATAGCATCATTAAGACTAAGTTTTTCTACACAGGACCCTAAAATCATGTCTAAATATATATGAGTTTATTATTATGTCCACACGTAGACAGCAGTAAGTTGACATTTTTTTTAATTGCTGATGTTGGGAACTCATCTGTGTCAGAGGCTTAACATTCCTGAAAATCCCATTACTTACCAGTGTTTCTAAATCTAGCCAATTTTTTTTTTTTTAAGTTGTGACCTACTTAAATAGGAGCTATAACAAGGCTGCTCAATTGTGAGTGAGAGCCAGAGCATAATGGTAAGAATTAATCCATTTAATCCAGAAATATAAAGGTCATTCCAGCCTCATTTTGAAAATAATGATAAACTTATCTATCATGAAATTTTTTTAAAACTGAACACAGAACGTCAGCTAATTTAAGCTTTGTATCATAACCTTACTGGGTTTTGGTGATAACTTGTCTTTCCATTTATTCCTGTACAGATGGACTCTATGACACTACTACCCAACAAGAAAAAGTTTATACGTCGTGTAGGTATGGACAAATATTTGTTAGTTCAAAAAGTTGATATAAGGTTATTACATCATATACCTGTACCTTATTTTTCTATATCTAAATGAACTTTTAATTGACGTGACAGGAAAAATAGCACAATGTGTTAAGTTTGTGTGGCGTCAAATGCCTCTCTCCGTTGCAAGTAGTATGCATCCATTGCATATGTAAACTACTATCTTATCACATATTATCAGTTTCTCATTCAAATTCAGAGTTTACAGTAATCTTCACATGACCTTCCACCACAGATATCATGGAAGAGTTATGGGTGAAGGGTGCTACCTTTTTCATATTATATACTTGATTTTCAATAGCATAGCACAGCACATAGGCAAAAATACTGTAAAGATAACCACACTGTCAGATACAATTTTGACTACTTTTTCTGTTCTCTACTGCTTGGCATTATTTAGGCTATTCTGGGTCCAAAATGTTGTATTAAAACATTCCTTCAGGGCGACAATTCTTTTGAGATGAGCTGCTTACATCAGCAATGGCTTGGCACCAAAATTCATTATATAACACACCTGCCTGGGATTCATAGGAAATACAGGGGCTGAATTTGACCTGCATGTTATCTTGGAAAAGAACATAATTAGGAGAGGTAATTTGTATTTCTGCCATGTTATAAGACAGATATAGATTACATGATATAAAGAATGCCTTACTTGTATTTAAAAATTCTAAAGCTGATTGAATCTAATACCATCTCCATGAACAACACACATTTATTTTATATAAATGCTCTGAAAAACAGTAGCTCCATCCCCAGAAAATAAAAAGAAAGAAGTCATTCCTGATAAGAAGAACATATAACCATTATTTAGCATATGAAAGATGTATAAGGTTAAGTTAAAAAGGATTTTAAGTAGAAAAAGAGCAATAAGATCATTCAGTAACACAGTTAAGTGTGTAAGAGGTTTGTTTGTTGGTGGTTTTTTTTTTTCTGTCATGCATTTGTTTGCTGGTTTTACTTTCCCTAAATAGCTGTGCATTCTGTGATCTTTTCCAAATGTTTTCTACATGTCATGGTATATTAGCCTTTCAAATTCATTGGGAATTCTGGTCTACAGTAAAATTTTACCTGACATGACTTAACGTTTCAGTGAAAAATGTAACAACGCTTACAATGTGTGTGCAAAAAGAGTGATTAATTTTTTTCAAGTATACTTTTCTAAGTCTAATCAGAAGGTCTAGAGACTTCAAATATTAACCAGAAGTACAGTATTTTTGGCACAATCTTTGAAGTGAATTTTTTTAATTGTAAATTTACTGTTACTATACTTGATTACCTTTAATCTCTTCATCAAAATGTTATCAAATCATATTTTTAGCTGAGTATTCTTCGTATTAGGGTGATTTGCAGTAATTAACCCAGTTATTTAACTTACACAGTTATTGCAGGCCCTTTATAGGCTTGATTTTCTACAAGGTGCTGAGCAGCCTGTCCTTGATCCAATGAAGTGATTAAGCATCTGCTTAGCTTTAACCACATAAGTGATCATACTGGGAATTTTGCAGGATCAAGCCCTTCATCAACCCGTCTTTGAGCAAATAGTCTTTTCCCTGACTTATTTTCTGTTTGATATCCCTCAAGTTATCTCATTCTGAAATTACATTTTTTAACTCTGTATATTGATCAAAACCCTCAGTGAACATTGTCTTCAGTATGATATTGAAGCTGACTGGCAGGATCAGCCGTGAATATCTTGGATATTTTTCCTTCATTTAATTTTTTACTGCATTTTTTACAAGGAGACTTAAGAAACCATCAGTACTTTGAATCCCACAGGAACAGTCAGGAGGTAACTGCAGACTACTGTAATAGAACTTCAGATGTGTTTTTTTTTCTAATGTTTGTCTTATTTATTAAAACCCAACAAACTAATATAAGATTTACTGATGAGATTTAGACTTCAACTTTTATTTCCTCTTGTTAAAGCCACACAAAGCAATCGAACACAGGTACTTGCTGCAATACATTTTTGCTCTGATTTCTGCAGTACAGTTGTGGCGAGGTACTGAAAGAGAACAGCCCCCAGGTTATGATAAGCCCTGTCCAATGTGTTTGCTGGATGCACTGTCCCCGTTATTTTCAGGAAATCTGGGCAAAAATTAAAATGGTGTCAGAGAAGCGTATGGTCTGCTCAGGTATAGCACATAAAAGAGCAGACATTGTAGTGATCAGTCTCTTTATCCAGTGTTACATTAATGGACCAACAGAGCTGCATCTAGCTTCACTGGTAGATATGCACCCTAGACGCCAAAGATGATCTCATCTCTGAAACTGTAGATTTGTACACAAACTATTGTTGTTCAAACACAGGATTCCTTTAAAAGCAAAAACACCCTAGGATGGGTGAAGGGAGGGGAGAAAACAGACAGAGTACATTGTTTTCCCCCATATGGAGTCAGGGTATGCTTAGAGCCTGTAAAAAGATCCAGGTGTCAGACATGAACCTGGATCTCCTAGTTAAAGTATTGCTAGAGAGCAGTCTAGGTGCCAGTCCCCTGCATAGGCTGAGAAAAGAAGCAGACGTAGCAGGAAGCATGGACTACTTCAGGACCACAGAGGATGTGAAGATGGTTGTCTAGTCAGAGGCTGATGCCCATATTGTTAACTTGAAACAGGTTTCATTTCACATCATTTTTCAAAAATACGTCAGGAATGACAACATTTTATTAACTTTAAATGCTGGCACATGAAGAACATGAGGGGATCTATTCATATACTGAGAAATACTAATGATTTTAAGAAGGAAGAAAGACTCATAGCATCATTTAGGTTGGAAGACACCCTTAAGATAATTGAGTCCAACTGTTAACCTAATGCTGCCAAGTCCACCATTAAACCACATCCCTAAGATCTCACATTGTTTTCCAGAGTCCAGGAAATGTGTGCACAAGCACACAAGTGTGAGAAAAGAGGGAATGAAAAGTAAGAAGTTGCAGAATATAGCAGAGGAATGGAGAATCTCACAACATTGCCTCTGCTATTGCACACAGGTGTCTGCAATAATCACCTGTTAAGTAGCTTCAAGGTCATAAATAGGCAAACCTTTCCAAGCCATACTTAGCAAGCCAAACTAGTTAAACTAGAGGATAATCCAATATGTTTCTGATATACTCGTGTTGGAGAGAGTACCAGTACCTAAGTCACAGACATACATATAAAATCATAGATACACTGCTTGGAAGGGGCCTCGGAAGGTCATCTAGTTCAGCCTCCACTGAAAGCAATACCATGCCCAAAGCAGATTAGGTCAGATGTGGCTTTGGTAGCAGCATTTTTAAAACTCCTAGGGAAGGACCTTCCACCTTGTCTTTTGTTAAATTGTTTCAGTACAGTACTACCTTCATTGTACACTGTTTATTTTTTTTTTGTACAATGTCTGACCTAGACCTCTCAAATCATAGTTTGTAGTCATTGCCTCTTTGTGTATCATTTGACACAACAGAGAAGAGTTTGGCTCTGTTATCTCTTAACTACCATTCAGGTTGTTTCAAGCAGCTATTAAGGTTTCCCCTTAACTTCCTTTTTTTCCAGACTAAACAAGTCCAGCTCAAATAATTCCTCTTCATGGATCATCTGTGCCCCTGGTGATCTTGGTAGCACGCTACACATAATATTGTGACCCCTAGATGCAATATTCTATGTGAGGCCTCACCAGCAGCAAGCAGACAGGATAATAACTCTCTGCAATATGTTGGCCACGTTCCTCCTAAGGTAGCCAGTGTACATTCTGCCTTGCAGTGAGTGGTCTATTGGTTCATATCTGATTCAGCACCCAGTGTAACTCTTAATAACTTCTCAGACCGTATGGAGTTATTTTGCCTCAGGTGGTATGGTGTGTTTTCTTACTGAACTTTCTTCGGTTTCATTTAGCCTAATCCACAAATGTATCAAGGTCCCTCTGGACTGAAGGGTCAGGCTCCCTTTAGCTTAGAGTCATCTGCAAATTTGCTCCAAAAGTATCGTGTGTGATCACCCAGACCACCTTTGAAGATGTTGAACATAATGGCTCTTGGTATTAGCTCTTGGAGTATTTCGCTCTTTCCAGGTCACCAGATGAACAGCCAGCCATTGATCACTGCTGTTTGAGCCTGGCAGTGCAGCCACTTTTCAACTTACTAAACTGTCTGCTCGTTCAGTGCACACATGCAGCTTTCAAACAATAGCGCTGAGGGAGACAGTGTGAAAACCCTTACTAAAACAGAGGTATCCACCATTGACCCTTCATCCACCCAGCCAGTCAAGCACGACTTGCCTTTCCTAAATCCATGTTAGTTACTCCTGATTATCTTCTCATCCTTCGTTTACTTGGAAACGGTTTCCAAGAGGGTGTGCCCAATGTTCTTTCCAGGGACTGAGGTGAAATTCATCAGCTTGTAGTTCCCCAGGTCCTCCTTAACACCTATTTTTAAGATAGATAAAATGTTAATGTTTCCAGTTGCCAGACCTTTTCTGATTGCCACAGTTTTCCATACGTGATAAACGGTATTCTTATAATTACATTGTCCATCCTTTCAACAGTCTCAGGTGAATCCCATCCGGTACCTTGAATGTAAACATGTCCAGCTGTCTTGCAGCTGTAGAGGAGTGCTAGAACTGTAGCGTGGTTGGTGCTACAAGTCATGATGAGGCATGGAGACAAGGCTAGCCTAATATTATTGTCCTTCTTTACCTGTATACAAAAGTGGGTGTTCTTTCACTACTTAAAGACTTAGTAGAAAAAAGTTACTGCAGAATTTTGTGCCTAGCTTTTACAGGCTTGGCGTTTAAACTCTTCATTTATATTGAACGTACAATGTAAATGACCAAACATATACAGAGCATCCTTTGAATACAATATGATTCACAGCCTTTCAGCAATTTACACAAGATAGTTCTGAAGCTTTCGGTGAATCCCTGAAGTTTTCTTGTGCTAATCCCTTGAAACCTACATTTTTATACTCATCCTCTGCTGCTGATCACTTGCTCTTTTCTCAAAGCCTGTCCTTTGGGCTACAACCATAGCTAATAAAAACTGGAGTCTCCACTTCGTGTAAATTGAGGATCCGTTCCACAGTGTGATCATAGAGATAATTTCTGACTAGAAATGTAACCAGACTGTCTGTGATGAGTAAGATTAAAATTATACAATACTTACTGAAGATCATGCACCACTGCTTACAGAATTCCTTATTGCATTTTCAAATTAGATGTCTTAATTACCCAAAGTCTCCTCACAATAGCTTTGCTTTTCTGATAAGGTTTCTACCTTTAAGTGCATATAGTCTTCCATATTTCTCAGTCTTCCTACAGGCTAAATTTCCAGCTTCCATTTTCTGGATGCTTTACTCACTTCACTGTATTAGAACACATTTTTTATGAACAAAGCTTTGTCCTTTTGTAAACACAATTCTATTGCATTTCAGTAGGTCTATCTTTAGTCAACCCAGCACATGAAAGAAAACAAAACAACCAAACCAAACCAAACCAAACCAAACCAAACCAAACAAAAAAACCCACCAAAACCAAAACAGGAAGATGATAATCAGTAAAACTGAAGTGAACAAAAAAGGGGGTTGGATTCTTTTTCAAGAATTGTTGTTAGCTGCCTGAAATTGGGGGCATGCAAACCATTTTATTGGTCTAAAGTAAGACTTACATGCCATTGCATTCACAGTTACATCTTCTGCTGGAGGCTGCATTCTTTGCTGTGCAATGACGAGCAACAGAAAGGAGCTGGACTATGCATTGCTGTGACCAACCACCACACCCCCACAATCGAAGAAGGCTCAGAGGAGACAGGCATAGGCATCAGGCTTCTGAAGCTCTGGGAAGATTATAGGGAATAACCACAGCTGTTCGAAATAAAGCTCAACACAAAGGGGATCTGTGCTAGCCAGTGCAGTATGGGCGAAGTGTATATGTGGCTGAGTCCAACATAGGGTATAAAAAAGGAGTAAAATACAAAATTAAGAAGAGAGCAAGAGGCTTGAGCTGGCTTCAACCCACGAATTCCTTCCCAGTGACTGGAAATGCCCAGCATCATGATGGTTGGTGTATAGAGACCAGTAACAGCAATCCAGTTCGAGTTGTGCTTCAACTGTACATTGCAATTGCTAATTATGCTTGTGTCGTGATTTCAGTATATTGCTATATCACTCTGCTGAAACAAAATCCCATATAAAGTCAAATAGCCTCAAATAAGTAAACTTGCTTTTAAAATACTAAAACCTTTTCATGTGGGAGACCTAAAAGAACCTCATTAGAGAGCACTGGACTCTGGCAATTGCCAAAATGATTCTTGTTTGGCACTAACTAACTTTTGCCTCCAGATATCTTAAAGTAGTCTGGTATTGGTTGGTGTGTGTGACCTTAAAGACAGGCCTAATGTCTGAATCCCAGTACAGCTGAGGTATGACCTATTCAGTCTCCATGAAAAGAGGTCTTTCTGAGCATTCATCTGAAACTGGATATTTTGTCCCACTGCATGTCTTTGGTGGTGTGCTGAGGACCAAACTCCTCACTCATTGTCCAAGGTTTCCAGGCTGTTTAGCACTTCCGAGAAACCAGTTTTGTCAGAGCCTAAGAAAGCACTAGCCAGTCGCAGAACTTTTGCATATATTCAATATCATTTTGTCCTTGGCAGCAACAGAACGAAATCATGCCCAAGATCTGTCTGAGCCGGCTGTGTTCCCCTGTCCTCCCCTACTTCACCACTACCTAGTCTTGTCTGACTTGGGAGCATTTTGAACCAAAAATATTCAGGATTTGAGAATTTACAAACATGCAGATAGAGGAAAGTATAAGAGGAACAGTTGTTTTTTGGGTACAAAATAGTGTTTGTGCTGCATGGACCCTATGGAGCACACAATTTCTAATCTTCTTCCTCCTCATGACAGACCCAAATAATGAGTGTTGTGACCAGCTGCTGTTTTCCTAGTGCTGGCTTGCCCAGTGCCAAGTTACCTTACCTGGAAAATGAGAATGGGCAAGAGGAGTTATTCTACAGTCCCTCACTCCTGGCTAGTTTTACCCATGTGCATGTGGCAGAAATAGTCAGATGAGATGAGACAGTGCTGAGACAGCACAGTCAGGCTTTTGAGGAAGGTGTTGAAGAACATTGTTAACCCACCTTGCCAAGCACTTGGCAGCTGCCACCATTCCCTGGTATCTGCCACAGGCTGACCTCACCCATCCGTGTCTAGCCTAGATTCTCTACATAATTTATATATCTGTGTGTATATGTAAAATCAACTCCTTAGCAAAGGTTCAAGAGAATTGACTTATTCAGGTTTGGAGTTTAAAATAGAGTTGTCTCCAGGGTGCTGGCTCAAAAAGGAAGAGTAGAGTGGGAACAGGGCTAGGAAGGGCCTCGTGGAGATGATTGTCTATCTGCTCAATAAGCACTTTGGTTTGTCAGGCATAGAGCTAGCTGCAGTTGGCACAGTTCACAATTAATTCTGGAACATGCAACACGAAGGGGCTTCTTTGTGGAAATATACCACTAGAGAAAGATTTATCAACTCTGTCTTTCATGGAATCCTCATACAAGAATTAAGGCAAACTAGGGTTTTTTTGCTATTTAGTGTCTAGCTTTCTTTGACCAGCAAGTATTCTCTAAGTGCTGAAATCACTATAAAAAGTGCTCTTCATTCTAGGCTGTGAATACTTGCTGTTTGCTCACAGGCTACGTGGAACAAAAACAGTCAAGGTTTTCTGCTAGGCAATGATAGCGTTTTTGGCTTTTGCTGGAAAATTTATGTTCAAAGAGCACAATTTTGAACTTAGAAAACTACATCCCTTCTGGAGGACTCTGCTTCAGTTCCTGCAAAAAATCACAGCAAGTGACATAGTTCTTCCATAACTTGGACTTTCCTAGGGAAGCTGTACTGACATTACTGCATTCTATAATCTCTCTGCACTTGTGTAATTCCCAGGGATCTTTTTGACAGTTTCTTCTGTGAGAAGAGTATAAAAGGAATATTGCCTGGGGTCAAGACATAGGTAAGAGTCTGTTTCTAATATCTATTTATGTTCTGATTATCTTTTACTCGGTTGTCCCCGTCATTGAAATCCTAGGGAGTCCCAGCAGTCCAAGCGTATGTGATTTTTGTGATCTCATAATTTCAAGTGTAAATCAACACTGTACACATGATGCACCACTATGCTTCTTTACCCTAGATGTCTTTTAATCTTACAGATGAGCTACATTGCAGGTTTGTGCTAGCTTACTGTTTGTTAAAGGAGAAACTTATTTACGCTAAACAACTAGTGTCCCTCAACACTGTTAGATAAGCTACCCTTGCAGGAACGCATTCAGTATATTGAAATTCTTGAAGAATAAATTGGTCACTGAACAACTCTTACTGTTTGGCAAAGGTCTGAGTTTTTAAAGGTCATGAAGGTTAACATTTTTAGTGACCTTTCTAAACACAGTACTACAGATGAAACATTTTGCACTGCTGCCAAAGAACATAAAACCAGTGCAGCTTTAGCTCATATTCCATTAATCTTAAATGTTGCTTCTTAATTAACACCAAACAATGTGAATGACAATATTAAAATCCAGTTTAATAGGGTTTTTTTCAGATTAATAAAACCTACCTGTTCTTGTGGTTCAATGTGTATTAGAGCTGCCAAACAGTTGTCTGCATTCCTTTGCAGTTTATGAGACATTAAATTCCTCTTCCTTTCCGAAATCTGGAAAAACTTTGTGAGCTACTTAGAAAGCTATACAGTAAAAAATGGAAACATTCTTAAATTTGAAGTACCTCTGTAGTCAAGTATCCATTAGCAGTGGCACATCTGAATAGTTCATTAGGTCTTGGAAGCTTAATTTCTGCTTAAAAATAGAGAAGGCGCCCTGGAGGCTTGCCTGAATATCAAATTAGATCAACAAGCTGTTAAATCTGTTCTCTTTTTTAAGTCTTTCATTGGTTGATTTCCTAATGTATTTCATTTATTTATCAAATTTAAGAACAGATTTTGATACTCCTACAAATACTCTTTTAGCTGCCAATGTGAAATCCCACTGAGAGGAAAATGAAATCTGTCAGATCCACTGTACAGTATGTATCCGTTGTTCACAAATGGAAAACCACTTCTCCAATTTACAGGGGTGCAGAGAGTGGCATTAAAATTCATCAGAAGAATTCAAATCTCTAAAATTCAAACTATCTTGTGTGAATCAGTCATGAATAATTACCAGCTTTTGAAAAATACAGCTTCCATGAATATCTAATTGTGAATTATAACTTTGAATTAAAATTCAGTGGTTACATATTGCTATGTTTATATTAAATTCATAGAGATGTCAGAACAAGCAGACAATTAGGATCAGCCAGAGTTTTCCAGTACTGAATAATATAAGTAGTTCCTAACATGGGAGAGCGTTCAGCTCTCTTGCTCATCACTTGCTATTGGCCTCTGCCTGATATTATCACATCAAACTCTGCAGTGGAACCAAATGTAAGTTGACACAATGTAGGGGAAGAATCATGTTGGACAGGAATAGAATAAAGGTATTTGTTTTCTAAAAGAAAAGAAAGTCCAAGAAATTGTGACAATGACTCTGACTATATACTAGAAGTTTCTGATAATTCTGGACTGGCAATATTTGCAGATAACTGGTGGGTTCTCTTTGGTGAGAAATGCGTATAGTGGCAGATTTTATTAAGGCTTATGCTTGGGTATTTGGGTACCTGCATTCTTATGAAGCTAATTTGCAGATAAATAGTAATCTGTTCTTGAAAATCCCTGGCATTCACAGAATTTAGACATAAATGAGGAAATAATCTTGCACAAAATTTACACATACAGCTCCAAGTGAATCTGAAAAAGTATTTTTCTCCCTGACCATGTAATACTCAGAAACAAAAAACAATATGAAAATAATAAAATGAAAAATAAAATCCAGACACTTGTACCAAGCCATGGTTTCCTTTTGACACCTCAGACGGTCTACACTCACCAGAAGAACAATGGTACCGATGGTACATTTGACACCTCTTAGAAATGAGAAACAGTCTGATCTTTTCCCTGTGAATAACATTGGTCTTGTGCTGCATTCTATCCTTTCCATATATTGCCTTTAGACCAAAGCCATTAAATCACAGGAACAGCCAACTCCATGAATATAATTACAGACCCCTTTAACTTCAGTTTTATTCATTGAACACTTATATGAAAATACCCATAGGGGGTCAGACCAGACATTTTTGTAGTTTAGCTTTAATTAATCCTACATCTGAATACGGTGAATATTTAGGAAAAGCTTTGAATTCATGATTCATCTCATCCAACTGAGGTGCTAGAGGCTATGGTTTTATACTATAAAGAATTGGATGGCAGTACTGAACAAAGATATTACCAACCTGGCTCTTTCCAGCACCGTGCTGTAACTAACTTCCTTTCCTCCCGGTTGTTCTGACAGTAGTCTTTCAAGGCATGAGTTGTGAACAAGACTGTGGAATTACTGCATCTTTCAAGAAGAAAAAAAGAAGTGCGAAGCTCTTTTAAGTTCGATCACTCTCTTGGTTTCATTTCCAACCCCAAATTACAAATATTTGTGTACGGCTCAGCTGAGGTCTGGCTCGTTATGGGGGCAGGAATGAGTGGCAAAGTATTGGGAGAGAAGGTGGGCCTATAAAGACATTATTTTTGCCAAATATTTTACATAATGAAAGTACAACCTAAATAATTTCAGGCTTCCTGTAGAATGAGAGAAGGGATATATCGTTCCAGAATTGAATTCAAAACTTTCATTTTTCTTTCTTTTACAGGAACATCTATAGGGACTTAAGCCAACTCAAATACCTAAAGTTAGACTGATTGGATCTGGGCCATGGAGTCTAAGACACAGCAGATGTACACATTAAACCTTCTCTGCTATCCTCTCCCAAGTCTCAGCTGTCAGTGGTTTAGGGACTCCGAATCGTTGTATCTAGACAAGCCACAGATGGGCATTTCTTTTATTAGTTTGCCTAAGCGCCTTTTGACATATTTGTTTTTGAACTTCACATCTTAAATAAACTGTGTGAAAAAAAATAATTCTTTCATTTACTTTAGACAACCACACGACAACTTCATTGGGTACCTCTCAGTTTGCATGTTGTGAAAAATAGCGATCTCAGTATCTTCATACAATTCACGATTTTATAGACTGCTACCCACTGCTCTGTTCCAGGTTGAAGAGTTGGCAATCTCTTCTTCAGCCCATCATCCTGTTCTGTCTCTTTTCTAATTCCAGTATATCTCTTTTGAGACTGTACAACCAGAATTTTACACTGAATTGCAGCCAGTACATGAACACACCATCTATTTATACAGTAACCTAATCTCATTTTCTGGTTTGCTTCCTGTTCGGTTCCTAACAATTCCCAGCTTTTTCTTTGCCACTGTGGCTGCTAAATAGCACTGAAAAGACATCCTTAAAGAATTATTCACTTCAGTCTTGCTTTTCTGAGTGACAGTATCTTATTTGGTGTGTCACTGCATATGTATCACTAGGGTGTTGGTTTTTTTTCTCCTTTGTACATTACTTATATTAGTGATACCAATTTTCATTTGTTTTTGCTTAATCAGTCATACCATGAAATTCTTTTTCAGCTCCTCACAGTCAGGTTTAAATTAACCACCTTCAATAATTTTCTACCATTTACAAATTTTGCTGCTTCACTAATTACCCCCTTTTCCTTGATAATTTATGAATAAGTTGAAGAGTTTACGTACCAAGCACATGTCCCTGTGGATGAGGAATTCCATAATGTTACCCTCAACTGAAAAATTGCCATTTACTTGTATTTTTTTCCTCTATTTTAATGAGTCATTGATACATAAAAGGATGTCTCTTATCCCACAATAGTTTTATTTCTCTCAGATCGTGGCAAGTAACCTTATGAAAAGCTTTCTGAAAATCTAAGTATGATGTACTGACTAGATCATCTTTATTCACAGTTGTTGATTGTTTCAGACATTGCTAATGGATTTGTGAAGCATAATATTGACTGAAAAAAAAAAAAAGTTGAATCTTCTCCAAAATATCATACACATCTCGATGTTACAATTTCAATTTTTGTGCAAGTTTCTATCAAGATATCTATTATGCAAGCTAGACAAACTACTCAGTGTTTTCCAGTCTCAGTCCTGGTGTTCTTTTCAAAGAATGTTATCACATTCTAGTCTTTTACGACTCAAGTAGAGCAATTTTATCTTTCAACTTTTTTATACTTCTTGAATAAATACTCTTTGTCTTGGTGATCTGATGCGGTTCAGTTTATGCTGATTTATTCTACTGAGAATTCAGTTTGAGACTTTTCCTCAACGTTTCATACCATTCGTAATGCACGTGAGGACACCTGAGATCTCCTCTATAAAGACAATTGATGTAAATACTTCATTTAAGTTTATTGCAATGTCTTTGTCATCTTCTTATTTTAAGTTTGATTACCTCTTTTCAACTTCCTGAAAATATTCTTATTTCTGATAGCTCTGGAAAAAATATTAACTTTTAGGCCTCTGGAACTTTTCTAAAATGTTCTTGGGTATTTCATATTTGATAAAAATTTAACTTGCTGTACAGTTACACACATTATTTTTCTTCTCAAGACATTACTTTGACTGCTTATATGCATTTTTTTTTTTAGTGTCTTTGCAATATTTTGCAAATATTCTGGGTTTATTCCATTTTCTTATGTGATTTTATTCCTTTCTTTTGTGGGTTTACTTTTTTATTTTTTNGGTTTTTGTATTTTTTCCTATAAACCCCTTGAATTTATTTGACTGTGGTCACTATTAGAATGGTGGTTTTATTTTTTCAGATCCTCTGCCCTATTTAGAACTAAATTAGGAATTGCTTCTCATCTCACAGGTTCGTTGACTTGCAGCTCCAAGAATCAGTAACTTATGATACAACAAGGAACCCTTGTTGTACAACCCTTGCTTCATGTTTGTTTCAGATTATAATAGGATAATTCAGGTCTTTTTTAGCAATCTGCAGTTATGAAGCAAGTTTTAACCTCAATGCTTCCCCAGGTGACTACTTGCCATTTCATATTATGCAGTACTCATTTTGAATTGTTTCTCTTTCGTGTTTTGCACACAGGGACAAACCTGGCCCTAGTGTGTCTCTAATGAAGAAAACAGAGATACACAAGGGATGAATTTGGCCAATTATTTATCTTCATTTGAGAGTTTCCTTTTTATTTAACTAGTTGTCATTGATTTTTCCATTTAATACTATCCTCAGTTTAATCTTTTGCCCTTTCAAGGTGAAGGCCCTTTGGCTGAAAGCTTTCCCAGCTGACTTTAAAAGGACTACTACTGACAGCAAATGAGATTTTTCTGTGGCTCAATAGGTAAGCCCAGCACTTTCCAATACTTGGGTCATGAGTTCAATTCCCTGACAAAATGGATCCATCATGAATAATATCCTTGAGGTAATCTCTGCTTTGTGAGTTATCGTGCTTCTTGTACTGTCCACTGAAGGTTTTTGGTATTGTACCTTTTTGCCATAATTTCTTTTAAAATGGCTATTTTTAATTTTATTTTTTTTATCTCTACATATTTAATTATTTTACAGGTTATAACATGAATAGATAAGGTGATTTCTTTTCTCTGGAAAAAATGCAATGTTCCCAAAGTAGCTTATGCAAAATGGCTGTATCACATTCTTTGCAGATTTAATTTTTGTTTATTTAGCTTGCAAATCACTTAAGTTCATCTCTTCCTTCATAAGTAACATCTATTGAAATATACAAATTAGAATTACTCTATTCATATTAATTTCACCAAATTAAGAAATCCGTAAAGACATTTCTATGAGTGACCTGAAATGGAAGTAAAATTCTTCATTTTATGGATATAGTTTCCCTGTATAGAGTCAATCCTTCATCTCCTTTCAAATATTAGAACAAGGGAATTTGATGTAAGCATACTAAAAAAGAACATATTTTTTTATGAGACCATTGTCTTGTGTTCTTCAGGCCTTTAATAGGAAGCATTCACAGATGAAAGGTATTAAAACTTATGAGTTCTTCTAGTCATCATCATTTGGCATTACACCAGATATTAAATGATCTTACCTGTTAGACTGCAGTAAACCAATTAATGAGCAATGCAGCTAGAAGGCAGGACAAAACATATTTTAACTTATAATAGAGTACAAAAAAAAATTGCATGGCTTTTCAGGAAGTATTTTTCTTTGTCTGTATCACTGATAGCAGACCAATCTCATCACGTGGGATCCAGTGGACCAAAAATAACTGTTTACCATATGTGTTTACCATAACTCATATATTTGCCATGAGATCCCTTTACAATCAACCATTGGTGAGACACTGGAATTCATTCATTAACCCTGTGAAATGGAAAAGGTGACTGTTATATCCTTCCATATTAAAATAGTTGTTTGGATATGGAGATTTAGCCTGAATTGTGCCCATCAGTCAATACTCAATGCCAGTGTATGAACATCAGAGATCAGTTCCTTAGACGAGAAATGTTTCCTCTTTGAAGCGCAAGGAATTTTCACCTGTGATCTCACGAGGCAGGGGAGAGGATAGGGAACAGGCTTTTCATATAGCACAGGACTGCAGTTAAAAGCTAATTCTTCTCAAAACAAACAAACAAAGGAAAAAAAAGCCCAACAACCAATCTAGTAATAAAGAACACCTGATGGAAATAAATTACATCCTTAAATAAAAAGCTGTCATGTTCTGTGCAAGATATATTTTCTCAGCAAAGAACTAAGGAAGATATCCTCAGTGGAATCAAAAATCAAGAAAGCAAAAAAGCAACCAAAAAAAAAAATGGAATTAAAACAATTTGGTCACTGATTTGGATTTTTCCAAACTATTCACTTCAGGGAAAAATTTAAATATTGGAGATAAGAATATTCATTACCCTTTTTATGTACAAAGTTCCTTTATTTTTGAATTGAAAATTCTAAAATGTTCCAGATCACAGAGAACCACTTCATTTTGCCTATTTTTTTTTTCATTTTAATTGCATGAAATTTTATTCAGCTTTTTTATTCTCTGAAAATTTTCACAGGCTTTATTACAACCAAGATTTTTTTCAGTTTTCTACCAAAAATGCCTCAGTATTTTCAAAGTATGCACTACAAAACAAGATTCACAGATTCCTAGATTTTGGCAGACAAAACATTCAGTTCAAGTTACAAAGTTTTCTTGAATTTCAAGAATGGCAATGATGTAGAGCCATTCAGTTGCAAACATTTTTAGGAGACTGTGAACTCTAATAGTCCCCTCAGTCCTCTTGAGTTTCCCACACTTTTTTAGAGACATGTTTTATCAGCCCATTTTGTGCATACTAAATTGTTTGTATCTGAACACTACCTCCGCCGTAAAGTCAGTCACCAGGTTTCAGACTGCTTTTTGCCTGAGCAAATTAACCTGCATTTTCCGTTGTTGAAACTCTTCTGTCTAATACTGTCATCTTTCCCATTCTTTGATATCATGATGCTACAAGTGGCTATTTATTGGTCTTCCAACTCTTTTATCAGCTTGGACTCTTTCCTCACAGTCAGCTTTTTAAAAAATGGGTGGACCTTTGCCTTGTATAGAATTATCTACACAAACAAGAAATCCAGATTCTAGTAATTACAAAGTCGCTGTCTAAAACATTATTTCAACTGCTGCTTCTTCTACTTACCTCTATTTTATAATTTTTCCACTTTTATCATTTATGTGATAAGGGATGAGCATGGCAGATACGCTCCAAAAACTAAATCTTAATTTTTACATGATTTGGCATCTTGATTTATAAGTTTCTGCTAACTGAGAGAAAGACCTTTGTTTAGTGTCCTTTCACTGAAAGATACAGACTGGATTTATAAGGCAATTTCAGTCTTTCAGTTAAAAAGAAAAAGAAAACAAAAAAAGAAAAACACCCTCAACCAACCATTTGTGAGTATTAGTTAACGGTTGGATGCAATTCAAATAACTAATATTTCTATGGAGATTGAATTTAAGAGCTTTGGCCCTAGACTGCAAGAAGCTGAGAGGAAAATTGAAAATGCAGAGACAGTGATGGATAGAAATAACATTACTCTAAACTGAATACTGGAAATAAAAAGGTAGTGAGAAACAGAAGAGATGACTGAAAACAAAACAAAAAAAAACCACCTCAGATTAAGGAATATATAACCTCAGATTAAGGAACTGACATTGCTAAATTGTGTTGATGGCAGAGACAAGAAAAACAAGAAATCTATATTTCCAACAAGTGTTATAAAGATGGTGAAGAAGAATTGGTTTAAGATCTTTTTTCAATATGTTAAAGAAAATTTTTGTGTGGGAAGACAGACCTTGCTCAGAAAGAGCCTGGCCTAAAACGATCCAATGCACTTTCATTTTTAGTACAAATTAAATCTATTTAAATATTTGAATCAGTTCTAAAAAATAGGAAACTGCTGCAGAGTTCATTTTGTGACTACTCTCTGCTTCTGTCATTCTGCTTTGCAGATTTATTTTATTTGCTTCTTATCTTTTTAGTTAGTGATCAAGATAGTTCACAAAAGCTATAAATAATAAATATGGTGCATTGCTTTATGTACGTTTCTGTGGGTCATTACTGCTTATTTATTTAGTGAGTTGAAATGAATAAAATACAAGATTTATGCCATTGTTCATTGAAAATGAAATTTTTATCCACAGAATTATCTGCGTTTTTAAAGGTTGCTTTTTAGAACTCGGATATTTTTCTAGATACTTGGGAGTGTTCACAACCTCTCATTCAGTAATTGCCATATGGCAATGCCATCTGAGGTATTTATCACTCTTCAGATCACTTTGTTAATTATTTTTCTTCTGTAGACAATAGCATTAATTTACCATAGCTTAAATTTGTAACAGAGATATTCTCTTTGACTATGAGCACCTAACATATTCATACACCCAAGATTATTATAAATCTTACTGGTCCTTCTCCATCCTTCTGTCCAAGTAGATCCAGTTTAGATTCTTATCAACGTTACAAATCATCTACTATTTAGGCTTTCCTTGGCCTTCACAGTTGTAAACTCATCTGTTACATACCTATTAAGAACACTGCTGATTCTTTTGCTTGGTCCATGAGATGCCTCTCTTTGCATAAATTCCATAGATTGTCTGTTTCACAAACATGACCTGCTTATTTTTGTTTTCAAGGGCTTTCACCAGCCATCCATCAAGTACCATTTCTTGTTTACTACTGTCAGTTCTTGACCATGATGACATGTACTTCGTATACTTTTGAACACACACAGTCAAGCTGCTTCCCACATTGCTCCTCATGTTTAGGGGACACTGCTCCTCACAGCCAGCTTATTAGTTTTCAAATAATTCCTGAAAATTACGTCTGTTTGAGCTAACACAGCTCCCAGCAAGCTAAGCAATATTTGTATAGTATTTTAATTCCCCACATAAGTCTTTTTTCATTTGCTTCCTCTGCTTTTATACTCAAATTATAAAATCGTTTGTAAGATGACAAAGGCCATCTTTCTGATAAGATTGTACCTAGACAATGGAGATATTGGTCAAAGTCTAGGATTTCTCTAATAATACTGCTGGTTAAAACCAAAACTAAGTTCACTGACTTATAACAGGATTAAAAACAATAATCCTATCCTGAAATTCTTATTGCATAGATTAACTCTACACTGACAACTAAAGATGAGAAGAGCCTTTAAAAAATGTCACCAATTAAACCCATTGTCAAATAATAAACAGATTTATCTGTCAGCTACAGTTGCTGACCAAAATAGGTTTATTCTGAATCTTCAGAAAAATTATTGGCTAATTAGTGATGCAGGGTTTTTTTTAGCCACCACATTATCTCCACAGATAATTTAAAAAATAAACTAATTAACCTTTCTAAAACACCTTTCTAATTAATCATGTCTTTTATAGTTCCACTAGCTATGGGGCCAACCAAGTCTAAGCAATCATGTTTAATTTCTCACATATTGATTTATAAAGGATAGTTTATTGCCTCTTGCTCATTAGCAGTTAAAAACAGGACTCCTGCAGGAGGTTATGCCTCTTTTGTAGTTAAACCATGTCAGGATACCGAAATGTAATGCAGATGTTTAACAGTGAGTTGTGATTTGTTGGAAGGCTAGTAAAATTTTAAAACCTCAGTAAAGTGGAACACTTTGGCTGATCTAGCTGTTTTCTTCCTTTACGCTTTCCCACTCCATATCACCATGGCATTAGGATGTAGTCATTCCAGAACTGGTGATTAATATTTCTTCAAAGGGAAACTTATTATCTTATGCAATGTGTTATATTGAGTTTTAGCTCTGCAGTAACTATTATTTAGTATCTTTAAACAATTCACAATATTTCAGGGTGTTTAAAAGAAATTTAGTCTCTGAACATATTTTTTTGAAAGAAAACATACCAAAGTACACAAATTAAATAGAGAACAAAAGCTTCTATCTGTTCCAGCTCCCAATTTTCTTCAGTCATATTAGAAAAGGAGTTTTCATCACAGTCCCATGAAAACTGTTCTCAAGAGATAATGAATCAAAAAAAAATTAATTTTTACTTCATTTTATTGTGAAGCAATAAACTGTATTGTGGCATCTGTAGGACATTCCTGTAAAGCTGGTTAAATCATTTAGCCAAATGAATTCAAGAAGTTCAGAATGACTTAAGCTCAAGGATAAAAAACATTCATGTCTTCTCTGTCAGTCTAAAGTTCATTTAGTGTTTGTAGCTTAGCTGTTTTACAAACACCCCCCCGGCCCCCATTTTACAAATAAGTAAAGTCTATGCTGTTAATTACCTTTATATTTGCAGCCTGTCAAGCAATGAATCTTTTCTGAGTATCAGTACACTAAACTGAAATTTCAAGAAAAGAGCTACATCAAAGACTGTGGACCTTGACCAAATGACCAACCAGTCATTTCAAAACATTTAAGTCAACAGAAGCATGAAACAGCAAAGGCAAAAGATGCAAAGGGAGATGAAGGAGGAGGGAGTCATGTTATTCCTTCATGTCAGTTCAGTACTCTCTTCCATTTCTGTCTAGGACCTTCTGATGGCTGAGTGCAAGTGGAAGAAGGTGAAACAATAAATTCCAGTAAAGGAATGAGGAAGGTCCATGCTTACTTTGATTTGCAGTATCAATTTTGTAATAAAAGAATATTTTTACAGACTGCATGAAGAAAAAAACTGAAAGAAGACACATTCTGGAGCAATGAAGAACTATTCTCATTAGAGAAGGATCAAGAAAGGAAACATTCAACAAATTGTAGAGACTGAAGTCCATTGGACCCGATGGGTTTCATCCACAAGTGCAGAGGGAGACAACCAACATCATTGCAAGGCCACCCTGGCGTCTTTGGAAGGCCATGGTGACTGAGGGAGGTTCCTGAGGACCGTAAGAAGCAAGAAGGAGGATTCGACAAACTGCAGGTCAACCACACCTCAGTCCCTGGGAAGGTGAAGGAGCATATAATCCTGGAAACTGCTTCCCGGTTTGGAAGTGATTGGAAGCTGTCAGCATAAATTTCTGAAAGGGAACTCCTGGCTGACAAACGTGATAGTCTTCTATGATGAAATGAGTGGCTTGATGGAAAAGGGAAGAGCAGTGGATGTTGATTATCTTGACCTTAGCAAGGTTTATGACATCACCCTCCATAACATCCTCACTAACAAACTAAAGAAATAATAAGTAGAAGAGTGGAGAGTTAGGCCCTGAACAACCTTCTCTAGGTGACCCTTCTCTGAGCAGGGGGTTTTGCCTAGCTGATCTCCTGAGGTCCCTGCCAACCTCAGTGATTCTGTGATTGTGTGATGAGAAAAAAATGGGTTCACAGAGTTGGTCTGCAGGAAAAAGATGTTCACTGTAATAGAGCAGTAAAGTGCTAGCATTAACACTAGTGTTAACAAAGCACTAGCATTAATGTTCTTTTAAGAAGTCTGTGTCAGGAAGTGATGAGTAGATGTGTATGGCTTTGGGCCTGGAATTGAGCTGGCATAGTGATACCATTGATTAGTCTGTTCACAGGATGCTTAATCTGTTCATCTGGGTGTTTGACTGTTATGAAAGCATCCTCTTTTTTCCCCAGGACCTCCTGACCTCAGAACATTTGGCTTGTGTGGTGTGGCCTCAATAACAGATTTATTAGAATCATAAAATCATAGAATGGTTTGGGTTGGAAGGGACTTTAAAAATTATCTCGTTCCAACACCCCTGCCATGGGCAGGGACACCTTCCACTGCACTAAGTTGCTCAAAGCCCCATCCAACCTGGACTTGAACACCTCTAGGGATGGGGCATCCACAGCTTCTCTGGGAAACCTGTTCCAGTGTCTCACCACCCTCACAGTAAAGAATGTATTCCTAATATCTCATCTAAATCTACCCTCTTCCAGTTTAAAACCATTACACCTTGTCCTATCACTACCCTCTCTGATAAAGAGTCCCTCCCCATCTTTCCTGTAGACCCCCTTTAGGTACTGGAAAGCTGCTGTAAGGTTTCCCTGGAGCCTTCTCTTCTGCAGGCTGAACAACGCCACTCTCTCAGCCTGTCTTTGTAGAAGAAGTGCTCCAGCCCTCCAATCACCTTTGCGGCCCTCCTCTGGACTGCCTCCAACAGGTCCATGGCCTTATGTTGAGAGCTCTAGAGCTGGATGCCATATTCCAGGTGGGGTCTCATAACAGCAGAGTAGAGGGGCAGAATCACCTCCCTCAAACTGCTGGCCATGCTCTTTTGATGCCGCCCAGGATACAGTTTGCTTTCTGGGCTGTGAGTGCGCATTATTTTACATGTGCTTCACCTTTGGGTTATTGTCCTTGTTAGCTGCGGTGGTCAAGCTTGGGGCTGCCTCATAGATTCCCACAGAAAGCCCTGGTCAAGAGTTACCTGGTCCTTCTGGACCTTCCTTGCACATTATTCATGTGGTTACCTAGCTGCTGTTGGCCTTGCAAGATTGTACTACACAAAAGGTCCCCAATGTCTCCCTCCAAGTATGTGTGCAGTTTGCAGTTTCATGGTCTCTTATCTAATTCCACCTTTATCACCTGTGAAATCCAGCCAGCTGTTGTGGTGTGATCTGTAAATTTTGTCAGAGTTTCGCTGTGTTATTTGTATGAAGAGTCTTCTCGTGTCATATCCTATAGTTTTCCACATCCTGAAGTGAAACTCATTATTAGACCAGGGCCTAATTATGTTGCTTTCAGCCCAAACAGTCTGAAGCCACCAAAAAGAAATAAAACATTTCAGACAGCATTTTCATTAAAAAAAAATTGGGTAATAAAGTATTCGGGTATGGAAAAGTCAGGATCTGAAGCTCTAAGTCTTCCTCACTGTGTAGCAAAATAAAAGGCTGATGCAGGGGAAGACTATACATGGTCAGTGCCACCCTGTTCTTTTCCCTTTAGCCTTTCCATTGAGCCGTCAAGGAAGGTTATTAGAGACAATAGCTGCACTGGGAAAACATTCTCAGAGCTTTCCCCAGATAATGAGATTAAAACAGTCCAAATCCTGCTTTGTATGGTAATATTCACTGTTTTAAGTTATGTGTTTAAAATAATCAGAGGACAATAACTATGGGGCCAAATTCTGAGTTCTTTTGTTTCCTACACCTATTTTTACATTGATGTGAGTGTGTTATTTACAACATTGTGTGTGTCACCTCTAAATTTGACCTGAAGTTTCTGATCCCATAGGAAATAACATAAAAGGATTAAATTACAGAAAATATACTCTGTCACAGTTACCATATGTTGTTTACCAGAGTCAGAGCTAAGTGATCAAGGAAACTCTTGAGTACGTCTAAACATGCGGGTAAGATTTATAGTACTGCAGGGTGCATATTTATTCAAGGTCTCTGTGATACATTACATATTTAGCCAGATTATGATTACCTTCCGTGTATGGTTAGCTGATCAACAAACCTGCTATATGATTCATCCCCTTATCTGGTTAATGTTGAGAGCACGGTGTTGGGTACTCAAATAGTGGTATGAGTAGGGTAAGTGAGGAAGCAAAGCCTAAAAACTTAGGTGCTGTCATCGGATGAAAGGAAGATGGTAAGGTAAGATAAGATAAGATAGGATAAGATAAGATAAGATAAGATAACCTGGGAACACTTGAAGTAAAAAGGTCAGAATGCCTTCTTAGTATAGTTTAAGTTAAAATATATAATTTCCTGAGGTACTAAGGGGTAGAATTATGTGATGCTCCAACTACTGAGCTTATTACTAGACTTGGTTGTTTAAGAAAGCTTTAAGATAAGAAAACATTTATTTAACATTAAAGATAATCTGTCTGAAAATTAGCTTGAATTTCTCTCTGTCCTTATAGAGGGCTGAACTAATTGTGCTGATTTTGGCAAACCATACAAATTCAGATATACTGAGAGGAGGTCATCTAATCAAAAACAGATGTCTTCAAAGGATACATCTACATCCATTCTAATCCTCTAGGGCTTCTTTTTAGTCAATAGTGAGAAAAGGAGGTACTTCTAAGACACTATTGATTTCTCCTAAGACTGATGTTTAAAATAGGTCAGTTGAATTGTACCCTGAAATTGCTTATTTCTCTCCCTTGACTCAAATGAGAAAGATTAGCTCAGGTTTGTCCACTGAAGATGTCTATATTACAGACATCTAAAGTTTGATTAAATGACTCACATAACTTGTTATCACTAGACGTCCTAAAAAAAGGTACTTTGTTAACCCTTCTTATCAGACTCATTTTCTTCAGATGCTTTAGCCATGTGTAAGGTTACTTTGCAAGCAGAATACATACAATTTAAAAGCGTAAAGCAAGTATTTATTACCTTGCTCACACAAAAGAGAGTTAGGATGAAAGGAATGGTTACTATAAGTGGTATTATGCTCCCTGTCCCAAAACACTACCCAAAGGGTCTTTGCTGCCCAGGTAAGGTTCAGTCAGGAAGAAAAGGGTCATCCTTCACTGCTTTCTGAAACAGATGCTCAAGTTGATGAATTGCCATTTTCTATCTAATACTCCATTACTCCATACTAATAATTCCTTATAATTTTTTACCTTTCCATGGTGGTTTTTTTTCCTTTTTAGTCCTTGAAAAATTAATGATGCCAGCTCCAATACTTGTATCTCTCCAACTTTACCTTTTCTGCCTTGCATGATGCCATTGTATGAACTTTCTCAGTCTTTCTCACAACCTAACAATTTCTTCAGAGGCATAAACTGAGGACACTCAGCTGGGCCATGCCAAAGCTTGGACCCCTGGATCACAGACAGTAGAACCCATAGAGTGGGATGGGACACGTGGGAGGCAGCGTACAAAGTGGGCAACATTCATCTGCTATTTGTAGAAAATGTGAATCGTTCACTATCTGACATTTGAAGGCAGCACACTCATCCACACACCCACAAAGATATCAAATGATGGTTAATAGCTGTCATTATAACTGTTGTAATTATACCTGTATGAATAAGTTATAAGACCCACAGATTAATTCTACAGATGGGTAGGAGTTCAGGGTCATATCTGTGGGACTGCTAAGAGTTAGAGCTAATGCTCTGTTTAAGAGTAGTGACAACTGAAGTGCCTGCGTAAAGCATACTTGCATCTTACACTGAATTATTTGCCAACTTTTTTGTACAAATATAAAAAATTTTGTCTTAATTCCCATTTTACTGACACGTGCAATTATTCAAATTATATAATTGTGAAGTTGTAGTTTTTCATTAAGCAATTGAGATATAAACATGCCTAGTGCTGGTTACTCATAAATTGCTGTTATTTAAAATGGGAATGACATTAACAGAATGATTTAAGGGAATTTGATTACTGTCAGGATCCAGTCTTAAAAGTTTATTCATGAAAACCTTTGGAATGATGAGCAGTTTCTTAAAATACGTGGTAATACAATATTCAAGGATAATTTTAAATTTAAAGCACAACTAAAGTGTCTCTACAATGAGTAGAGATTACAAGCTTTTTTAAGATATCCTCTTCATCAGAGAGTAAAATCAAATTAGACTAACCCAGACTGGTTTCCTAATTTGGGCTTTGTGCCTGATCTCGTAGCCTCATGTGTTTGGAGTTTTAAAAAAATATGATAATAAGGTCATATGAGGATCTTCTGGGTATTTTATTAATATCAAACTGATTTTTGGCATACATTCTCTTTTTGCATTCTTTATAATTAAGTATAGTGTTGAACTGTGAATTTTGACAAGACAGAGTATTAAATCAGAATTACTGAGGCATTAAAATTCTGCAATCATTGATTTAGCATACATAAAGCTTAAGCCCAGGTTTCATCTATAGATAATATAGAGAGGCATACAGGCAAAAACAAAAGAAGGGAAAAAAAGATGGACAGGAATATTTTGACTCTCAGATCAAAATGTCAGAGAACCTTGCTGGGTGGGTGTTCTTTGGCCTTTTTCTGTACCATGCAGTATACTGTATATATATAGTATGGATACCATGCATACCATGCATTTTATATAACATTTTATACACTATGAAGACAGGCTGAGAGAGTTGGGGTTGTTCAGCCTGGAGAAGAGAAGGCTCCAGGGAGACATTACAGCAGCTTTCCAGTACCTAAAGGGGGTCTACAGGAAAGATGGGGAGGGACTCTTTATCAGAGAGGGTAGTGATAGGACCCTGCAGGGGTGTTAGAACAAGGTAATCCTTAAGGTCCCTTCCAACTTTGACCATTCCATGTTTTTGTCATTCTATATATACTCAGAAACTTTTGGATTTGTAGGATATCACCATGCTGGGAAAGAATATTTCTACGGATCTTTCTTGACCAATGGTCGGATCTCTATCTCTTGATTTTGGCCACCTAAGAGTCACCTAGGTTATGCTAATTATATGCAATGACAATAAATAAGCCTCTTTATGAAGAAATTCTTTCTCTCTTCCCTCTCCCCCCCCAAAAAAAAAACCCCAAACATTTAGACATTTGTGATTTTGATGTCAGCATTTGAGTCAGGTTTGTTCTAGTTGATAGTCAAAGGAATTAATGACAAACTTTAGATAAACCTTCCGTCACAGCACTTTTATCAGCATCAGTTCAAAATGTCGGTATTTTACCTAAAAATATATTGTTCAAACATCCTGGTTTGACAGATTGTTGCCTATTCAGAATTATATTTAGATTTCTATTGAGTTGTTCCTAGGGACTAAAAAGTGGTAATTGCTGTTCCCTTCTGATCAGTCTGCTTGGCTTTTTGGCTGCTTCTAGGTAACAACATGCGGTGCTGCAGTTGCCTTTTTCCTGTCCATGGAGATAAGTCAGTTAAGAACTGGCTAATTCCCCTTCCCTTAGCTGGATCACCCCCAGGATATTGAAGCCCTCACCTTTTGGAGATAAAATTGCTAAGGCACTGAGAACACTCCTTTTCTCAATAGGGTTCAAACTAATAGACTCTTCAATGGCAATAGTTTTCCTGTATGCTCTTACGTGGTGGGTTGACCTTGGCTACCAACTAAGCACCCACAACCTGCTTGTTCATTTCCCCCTACAGTGGGGGGAAAAGCAAAAGTGAGGAAAATTCACAGGTCAAGATAAAGACAGCTTAATAAGTAAAGGAGGAAAAAAAAACAAAACCCAAACCCAAATGTTGTAAAGGATCACCTCCCACCACCAGACCAATGCCCAACCAGTCTCTGAGCAATGGCTACTTTTTAAAGACTCCCCCTTCCCCACAATTTTTATTGCTGAGCATGATGTCATATGGTATGGATTATCCCTTTGGTCAGTTTGGGTCAGTTGTCCCAACTGTGTCCCCTCCCAGCTTCTTGTCTATCTCCAGACTACTTGCTGAAGGGACAGAGTGAGAAACAGAGAAAGCCTTTATGCTGTGCAAGCACTGCTCAGCTATAGCTAAAACACTGGTACATTACCAACACTGTTTTAGTCACAAAGCTAAAACACACCACCATACGGACTGCTATGAAGAAAATTGATTCCAGCCCAGGCTGACCCAGTACACCTTAAATGAAATTATGAATGAAAGCACTGGGAGTGATTCAGGTATGCAAACACGTGTATTTAGTGTCACGGCTGGCAGACGTTACACAAGACCTACAGGAGACAGATGGCCTTTGCAGTGACAGATACCCTACATCATCCACAATGGCATAGGACACCTATGTTTACCCAAAGTTGAATTCCACCCATTACATTATGACACTAAAACCTGCTAATTCAGAAGATTTTGTAATTAATTAGAGGTTTTTCCTTAAGCATTAGGAATGCATTAAGCTCTAGCAGGCAATTTCCCATCAGATTTTCTCATTTCAGTGTTGCACTAACTAGAACTTTCAAAACTCAAATTTCTGTGTAGTTAAAACTTAAACAATTGATGAGTTGCAGCTACAGTGAATTATTATATCATTTAGAACACATACATATTTTAGGACATGTGACAAAAGCAAGGAAGTCCATTAGATTTCTTCTTTATGGCTCCTGAGGCTTAACAGCACCGAACCTGGTATAGTAGGAAAACAGAGTGACAATTGATTAAATCCGACTAAATTGTTAAAAATCCGAAAGCCAAGATCAGTTCATTCTATATGACATCTAGTTATGGTCAAACCATTAAAAGAAGGAAGTCTCGATGTACATAAGGGTCAGTAAAAGGACAACATTTATGAAGCTGTTTCTTAAAAAAATCTTTTCAGTACATACAAATAGAAAAGAAAAAAATCATGATATTATTTCAAATAGACTCTGTATTGCTAGTTTCAGAGATGACATTGAAAACAGTCAAAGGAAAGCTGGTGGGTAGCTTTGCAATACAAAAAGCAAAAATAGTTTCATTATTCAGAGCTGACGCGATAGTCTTTTCTTAGTCTTATTTATATCTAGGAGGACAATTTTGGTGCTTCTTTGATTTTGCAGTGGGAAATGCAACTAGGTCATGGGATATAAAATTTCATTTACTTCCATCTTAAACAAGTAACTTGTGTTTGTTGGAAGTACTTCTTCCAGGGAGAAATCCAGTTTTGACCTGAAGACATCAAAAGATGAAAATTGTGCTGTTTCTCTTTGTGCTATATTCTAATGAGTAACTATTCTGAGTGTTTCTTGAATTTATGTGACTTTGCTGGTTCTTGTTATGCTCTTGTCCGCTAGAAAAAAGAACTCTTTTAATACATGGCTACACTTTCTTGTGAAAGTGTTTATGCCCTTAATTAAGTCACTCTTGTAGTTGTTTTTTATAAGATAAATAGATTAAGGTCTTGACATTTATCACTAGAAGGCCTTTTCATATAGTTGGGAAAAAAATTTAAATTCTATTCTCTACTCTTCTTGTAATGACAACATTTTTTTAAAGAATGGCAACAGCACAGCTGTATGCATGATTCCACTAGTAGTGTCATACATGCTAAACACAAACATTACCTTCCTTACCCCATTTATCCCTCTGTGAATGGCACTAGTCCTTTTTGCAAAGACATCATGCTGGTAAATCACATTATTCTATTTTCAACTTCTTTCCCACAAAATCCTTTCCAGACTCATTGTTATGAAAGATGCAATTTTCCGTTCTGCAGGTGTGGCATTCATTCCTGTTCCAAACCTCTAACTCCCCTCGTGGCCATATCAAAATGAATTTGTTTGCACGGATGCAGCACGCTGCTGTGCCTAACTACCCAGTGTTAAAAAATTCTTTATTTCTGTGTCCCCTCCCAAGCTCTTGCCCACCCCGAGATTACTCACGGAGTGGGGGGGACGGGGCGTGTAGAGGGTGAAAGAGAGAAAGGCTTGACGCTGCGCACTGCTCAGCAATAGCTAAAACATTGGTGTGTTATCAACACAGTTTCAGTTACAAATACAAAGCATAGCACCGTATGGGCTGCTATGAATAAAATTAACAGACCCGGTACAACCAGTTACTCTCAAAGTACCTACAAAATCAGGCCAATAATGGAGCATTAACTTTTAACTTGGAAATCACCAGTATGATACTTGTAGTCTGCCGGTAGATTCCTCTCCCCTATATTTTTACTCGATTATAGAAATGGTTCCCTCCCCGCAGTCACCTTCTTTTTCAGAAGTGAATATTTTTTATAGCTACCTTACAAGAAAGAGAAAGCTTGAAAGCTGGAAATCATAGTTCTGTGCAAAGTACGATCCACTGACAAGATTTTATGCAGCATTATATTATGGCTCAGCAAGAATAAGAGAGCAAGATGCACTACACTGGCAGTGGTTGTCTTTGACTTCAAAACAGCATTACTGAAATCCCAGACAGTGGAACTGCTCCTACCACGTAAATTTTTTTCGACCTTATGGGCAACACAAAGCACAGTTTTTAATATTCTGAGACTTTTTAATTATTTTTTTTTTAATACAGCAGATTAAATTGCTTGGATCTGCCCCAGTCTCAGTAGGCCGTAATTGTCACACTGTATTACCATATGGTGAATACGGACTGAGGAGGAAACACATAATTTCACTTGTTGAGGATTTGAGGGCTTTCAGCATAAGAGAAGCAACAGCTTCAGATTGCTAGCTGGAGGAGAAACATGAAATCCTCTAAATGCAAACAAGTAGCAGAGGAATATATTGTCATGTTTACAGCATTGGTTGGTTTCTTATTATTCACATTTTTATTCAATGGGTTCTTAATCATCTTTACAGTTATGTGTCTTCTAGGTCAAACACAAAGCCAGAGATAGGCACTTTGAGTGGTGTTTCATTTAAATTTAAAAGCTTTCTAATTGCATCATTAGGAAGTAGAGGAGCGTTTAATCTTAACCTATCCATTTTAGTAGTCCGTATGTAAGGCCCCATCATGACAGCATCTGAGTAGCTCATTATCTTTATTGTAATCATTCTCACAACATTTTAAGGAGGTAGAACTGAGGCAAAAAGAGCTAAAGGCCAAAGCCATAAAGAATTATCTGCTATATTCTTAAAGATAGCTTCCTTCTCTCTCTGTAAGAATTAAATCTGCATTTCTTAACTCTCAGAAATGTACTTGAATGAACAGTCTATAGCTTATTCATGAAAATGTTATGGAGGTATGGCCCTTTCTTATGTGGAAGCAGAAAGACACGTGGATCTCCTGAATCCATAGTTAGAAGTAGAAGTTACTGGGTTAGGGTCATACAATCTTCTGATCTGTGTTCTGAGGACTGTTCCCATGCTTTATAGTAAAATGCAATTGTATATAATTTCTTCCCCTCTGCTCACTGTCCTAACACTTTTCAGGAGCAAAATATTTGCATTTTGTATTAACTGAAGGCAAAATAGTAGTAGAGCTGATCTGCCTGAGAGATTTCAGAAGTAGTAGAGAAAAAAACACATATTTTTCAAGGTGCTCAGAAATTACCTGGTTTCTAGTAGAGGATGTTTTCTGTATCTTGGGAAAACTGGATAAATGAAAGCCAGGAGACTTTTAAAACTTTTGAACTAAGTTTTGGCCTATATTGTTTAAAGATGGTAACTAACATCCTAACATGCATTCAGAAGGTAAATTAAATAATACTGAAAATCAACTACTTCTTTCCTAAATTTTGAATATTTAATTAATTCAATATTTATAGATGTTTTGAAATTCTTTCTGAGAACTCCACTTTTGTTTATTTCCCATGTATTATTTAGAAATAACTACAAGTTTACTGGGAGGAAAGTGTCTTAATGAACATAATATGCATGATGTTATATAAAAGCAAAACGTTTTCCTTGCTTCTATGTCAAGTAGAATGTTGGAAAAGATGTAGAAATCGCTCATGGAGAAATTTGGGCTCAACCATTCCCTTGTTTTTCATACACTGGAGAACTTAATGGAAAATTAAATCTGAGACCTCTAGTTCCATGAGTAGATTTAATAAAATCAGTAATAATTAGGAATAAATGATAGTGAAAGCAATGTTTAGTATGAATAGCTAACACTGAAACCAACTGGAAACATTCTAAGTACAACTCACAATAACTGGGTTATACCACACATATCCTCTGTATCTGCCCAACTGGGACATTTTTCTGGTGCACCTATTATGTGAAAAAAGGATTCTCCAAGAGTTTTTAAGTCATTGACAAAAGATGTTTTCTCACTCAGAAGTGTTTTAGTGGGGCCTCTGAAGAGAAATTAAAAGTGAGAGAATAATGAGGAAAGGAATGACAATGTGGTGACAAAATTCATACAGGCTGTAATGAATTTTTGAGTATGAGTACAGCCTTTTGCTATGAATAAACACTGGGCATGTATTTTTTCCACCCTATAAAAAAAGGTGTCAGGAGGATTAATTCTTCAACTTTTGCCTTTGCTTGAATTATTTTCTGGAGTCTTGTCTACATGGTACTTAACATAGTGATTAAGCAAGCACATAGCTAGCAATTATTTCTTCCTTCTGAAACAGTTGCTTTGGACTAAAAGAGATTTAAACTGGTAATTACTAGGATCGATCTCATTATGTCCTCCATGTTAATGGCAAAATAGATAGCATAAATATTTCAGAAGTGGACTGTATAATAAATCACAGGTAGCTATTAAGAAATAGTTGCTTAAGTCCATGTAGATGTCTTCTCCATTTGTGCCATCTCTTTCAAAGTTTGCAGAGGACTGCTGTGTTCGGGAAATTAACATGGTGAGCGCTCTGGGTAGAAAGAGATCTGTCTGGCTTAGATGCCTGTCAATAAAACATCAAGTTCTTAGGATTCAGTTAACAACTTATGAGGACAGATTAAGTGCTTCTCAAGATACAAATTCCATGTGCTTATGAGTGCAGGCAGCAATGGGAAACTTGAGGGTCTTCATTCACTTGCAGTTCAGTCTGCCTTGACTTCCGAGAATGATCTTATGAAGAGAATTACTGCTGTTGCTGCAGGGATGGTGCCTGCCTTCTGCGTTCTAGTTACACAGCATAATCGTCCAAGGGTACTGTAACCAGCAGGTCACGAGACTGAAAGCTGCTTTGTAGCCCAAAATGCAAGAGCCACAGTGACAGTAGAGACATATGGAAAGAATTTGCTCATATCCTAGTGGCAAGGTCAGCTAACTGGACATACCTTGTGTTTTCCAAATGTTTTCCCTGGAACAGACTTGCATTTCATATCAGAACAGTATTAATAAAAAATTAAAACTCTTTTAAGCTCACAGACTAGAAGTAGACATCTTCCCATCATCTCCCCTTCCTTGCTTGCTGACTGCCTTTACTCAGTGAAGCTAGGATTCCCTCCTGGGATGTAAGACTATGTTCTGTAGAGCTTTCCATTGGTCAGAATTAGATTGAAATTGCATTCACAAAAAAGGAGAGTCAGTAAATTGTACCCAGATGTATGAAATCGATGTATTCTACTAATTGCCTGACTGTCTATTCTTCTCAGTTCACTTATGCTATGGATGTGTTGGATGACTGCATCTTTCCCTGAAAGGATTATTGCACATTGTATCACATCAACAATTTCATATATAACCAGAGCACAGATAGAATCCTGAGTTGATATAAACCAGGACTGAATGAGTCTGATTTTTTCTTTGATAAAATAATCAAGACCAAAACCTAGCTCAGGGAAAAAAAAACAAACAAACAAACAAAAGCAACAAAACCCTGTACATTTATTTTAATATGTAGAGGACATCTCAGAAAGCATGACATTGCTATATAATATAGTTCTTTTTTCCAGTACTGTTCTTGTATTGAGGTGATACTAGTAGCATATTGACTAGTGGACTTAGTGGGTGGGCTATTGCAGGAAGTTCAGAATTTCTACTCTAAAACATTCACATATTTTTTTTTTTTTTTTAATTGTAGGAAATCCTTAAGGAAACCTACCAGGAGATTTTCAAGAGCAGTTAAGAATGTTTTAAGGCTGATTGAGTTGAAGAGTAAACTTTTCATTGTTTCTAATGAAAGCACAGATAAGCCAATACAGACTCTGTAAAATCCCAACCTGAATTAATAGCAGAGGCTTCTTTCTAGACAATCTTAAACTGAAAGAGGAAATTATTCACTGTGAAGAAAGAGAAGTAGAGAATATATTTTTCTTAACTTCTTTTCCCACTTGTGAAGCCAAAGGTTTTCTTCTGTCACTTTCCAACCTCACAATGTTAACTCCTTTCCTTCTTTACCATCCTCAACTCTCTCATCATTTTCATGAAGTGTATGTATGCTTGACAATTTTTTCTCCATTTGAGAGAGTCTGACAGGATCTTATTTTCCCTGTTATAAAAGTGGGGGTGTAGTTTAGCACACACCTGCCTGAAGTGTAAACATAAAAAGAGGAGGAAATAATTTGATGAAGGTCTGTTTTGTATCAGCTCTGGCACAGTGAATTAGTTTTTTAGTTCCATACAGAACCCAGAAGACTAGTTTGGTCCTTTATGGATTTATGTAATTGCCTAACAGAATACACAAAATATATTGTAACTGCTTGTTTTCTAAATCACACCAAGTAAATGAAACACCTTTTGAAACCTCTTGGCTAAGAAGACACATAAGCCCTTTCTGTTGCAGTTTTTGTAATTTGGGACAGTCTTTCTGTGTCCCGGTGTCTATCCACTCCATCCATACCATTTCAAACTTCAGGCTAATTGTTTTTCTTCTTTTCACTCTAGTTTTAATTCCTATAAAATATCTTGGATATTAAATGAAGGTAGCCATTTGGTGGTCACTTGCAACTAATTTAGGAATACAAAATTATTGAATGACTCAGTTAATATTTTATGCAAAAATAAATGCATTATATAACAAAAAAACCCCTTAAAATAGATTTTTTTTTGTTTGGGGGATGTATTATGGCACCCACTGTTTGTATTCTCCCTCGGACTGGTTACCAGATTGAATTTTTTAGTTGGAAGAAACTCAGCAGAAGTCAGGCCATTCTGACTTTCTGAAAAGCAAGATTATCTGTCACTCTCATTTTGTCACTCTAATTTTGTCACCGTTATTTTGCTGCTTTGAAAAGTATTAACTTCCAGTACTCGATTAGTCTTGTTTGCTATTCACAGTGTACCTGTTTGCCACTCTTGGCACCCATGCAGTAGATTGCTGACAGCAAGTCTTTTTGACACAGAGATGTGGCTTTTATCTTGTAGACAAAAGGCGAGGATAAAAAGTAAAATATCATATCTGAATAAAGTGTGCCAAGAAGCCTACTGTCAGCAACCTACTGAAATCATAGATGTTTTACTGAAGGAAGTAGTTCAGTCACAGATCAAAACATGTGTTTGTTGGGCAAACATCCCTAAGTGGCAAAGAAGGACATTTGGAAACCATGTCTCTACAGAATCACTCATCTCTATAAAATGGACTATACGGTAGACAGGAAGAAGGTGGAACACTTTTAGTTGCCTTTTTTCCCTACATCATAAGATGCTTCACACCACTACATCCATATTTACATAGGCTTAGGGATCTATATACATTGCAGAAGTGATGTGTTCAGTATCAGCTTCAGTTCTACCCTGGATCTGTGCAAGTCACTGCTTACTGCTAACTGCCTGGCTGTCTCTCTTTCTGTAGCTGTAGGGTAATGCACTACGGAGCTGTCATACTGGAAGAGAATTGCTCTGGTCAAAACTGAGTCATTTTGTTCCGCCTTACATTGTTCTGACCCTTTTGTTCTGTAAAGGAGTCTGGAGACAGTGAGACTCTCCTTCAGGTTGTATTACGTTTAAGCAAGGATTTTATTTTCACTAGATATATTGTCTTACTGACAAGTCTAATTGTCACCCTGTGTTTGTTTGTGTCGCTAATGATTGTTTTGGGCAGAGGAATTTTGTTTCAGTGCAAGCCAATCTCAATTTTGGGGACTTGAATAATGCTTCTTCAAAAATGAAGGTAGAGAACTAAGACTCCTCTTACTCTATTCACTAATACTATCTTTACTATGCTCAAAATATTAAAAACACTCTCCAGAAATATAATAATCTGCAATGAATAGTTTAGTGACAGTATTGGCTGGATACTAATAAATCACCAGCATTGCTCAACCTATGAGAAAAAAGACTCTTCAATCTTTTGTTTGCATAACTAAATTGGTTTTTAAGATCCAAATATCTAGATCTGCTATAAAAAGAGAAAGAATTTGTAAAAGACAGTGTGAGGAGCAATCAGGACAAAAATGTCTTTTTCTGAATATTGTGCTATAAGTCATTACTATACTCCTATGGCTTCAAAGGTGTAGTTTCCTTTCCCATGATATGTTTAGGTATCTCAAAAAAGCAGATCCTTGAGTTTTTGTAAAACCTATCCCTGACTTCTTAAAGTTTTATTGGGTTGGTTGGAATACAATCAAGAGAAGGAAAAATGAAGGCAATCCCATGCTTATTCCATTGTGCAAGAAATGTTGTTTATCACAGGCTTCCTGGGTGACAAAAACATAAATTAGAAATACGTACCAGTGGAACATACGCTATGTCTTGCTACTGTAGATTTTCTGTCAAACCTCAGCAGATCAATAACTGTCCACAGTGTACATAACCTATTTCCAGTTCACTGGTGCCAGAATGTTGTGCTTGAGAAATGCGCCCAATGGTGAGTAACTCTGCATGAGCACATCAATAGACAGGTGATGGGCCAAGACGCCATAGCGTAGCTTTTAGCCATCAAAGCTTAAATGCTAATTTGGCTGCAGTTTGGCACTGCCCCTAACTAGCGCTCGTCTTTAGTGCAGACATGATACTTGCATGAAAGATACTAAAGCAAAAGCCAGATGAGATGTTTTAGCTGATGAACTAGCATACGAATAACCCACAACTTTTCTGCAAGGTTGATACATGTGATCATGGTACTGTTCCTAGTCCTGAAAAATGAGAAGTCTAAGTCAGAATTTAGAACAGAAATTTTTACTTTAAGAAGAAGCAAACAGTAGAAAACAGAGCTTGTAACTGAGGGATGGAGACTAGTGTGTTTAGAAGATTACTCTGGTGTTCAGATGTTCCATCATATTTTGACCCTTACTTTGTGGTTGAGTAACCATCCCTGAAGGTATTTAAAAGACGTGTAGATGTGGCACTTAGGGACATGGTTAAGTGGTGGACTTGGCAGTGTTAGGTTTACAGTTCGTCTCAATGATCTTAAAGGCATTTTCCAACCTAAATGATTCTATGATTCTAAAGGTCCAGCTATCCTTATATTTCACCCTCAGAAGGAAAATGGGTAGTATGCAGAAGGTTTAATACAAAGTCGATAACATTTTACCTGCTTTTGAATTCTTTTGCCTTGATGCCCTGAAGTATCTCAGAGGTTTTAGTTACAGTGTTGCTTTTCCTAAGGATTTCAATGTTGTTTGACACCCTTGTTTTATCCATTTCTAGTCTCTTTGACTTTGAATCTATCTTCTTTCTCCTTTTCTGGGAAAAGCTGAAGGTATTTTTGTTCTGTCTGTAGTTTTTCCTTTTTATAACAGTGACATGATATCAACAAGATCCAGCCTATGGAATATTGCTGCCTTTTGCTATTAAACACAATTTGCATATCTTGTGGATATAATTATGTTCAATTATGTGACCTTTCACTTTTGATGGTGTATAAATATGAGTTTGCAATAACTTTTTTTAAAAAAAAAATTGTAGATTCTTAATTAGATAATCTGATTATAAGACTCTGCTAGACTTTATTGTGCTAAGTAGAACTTCTGTCAAGTATGATACGCTGTAATTTACCAGAATTAAAGATGGACTTGAATTTCTCTTTTCAGCTTTTCAAATATCAGTCTGATACTATCACTATCAGTTTCTTCAAAACATTACATTACAGATAGTCTGGATTTTATGTGTTTAAAGCCATAACCTTCTGCAACATTTCCAATTTCCTAGGAGTCAAATTATATCTGTAATCTTAAAAGTCAAATCAGCGTGTCGTATCTAACAAATATAATTTCTTTGCTTACTGTACTTCAAAGTTATGGTTTCTGTTACCTAAATTTACAAATAGTGAGATTACAAGTGCAATATATACTTTCTTTCTGGAAGTTGTATTACATAAAAATAAAATATTTCATATGAACCGTTGCATATAGGCCTACAGTTTCTACGTGCATTGTCACAAGAAAATTTCTGCGTTTCAACTGTTTCATTCTTTTCCCTCTCCTTCTATATTCAGTTTGGGGGGAAAGAGTTGCAGTACCAACCTATCTTTTTTGGGTTTAGTCCTAATATTTGTCACACACACTTGGGTCAACTTCACCTTCTTCACAGTTTCATGTCTAATAAATTAGAAAAAGATATCATCTGCAACATAAAGTTCGCCTATAAAATAGTTATGAAGACTATTTCTGTAGTGTGCAAACTAACAAATGCCTGTGTTGCTTTTGAAAAACTTTTTCTTGTGCCTTCTATATTGACAGAACACTTCTGTCAGGGACTGAACAAGCTTTCTAATCCTATTTGCAAGCCCAACATCAGATTCCAGTACTTTTACCTTACGCGATTGAAAACTACAGGCACGTTATCTGCTACCACTAAAATTTTCCAGATTTATATTCAAGTTTGTAAACTATACATCTACAACTGAAAGAGCAGTCTCCTCAGCCTCTCCGCTAACTCCTTTTCTATCATTTTTGCTAGCAGGTGAGGATGTCATTTCGTTGTGATCCCTGACAATCCTGATCACATAAATAGAAACAAAATATTTGGCAAGTATGCATTAGAGTTAGAGACACTTTCATCTTTGTGCATACTGATGGTAAATTCAGATTAAGGTATAATCTGTGAGAGTGTAAAATAGAGGTCCCCAGTATATACAGAGAGGACTTCAGAACTTGTTTACAAACATTAGTTGGAAACATCCATTATCTGATGCCTAAAGGGTGGATGCCAGTCGTCTTTGTCAACTGAGAGATTTCTAGATATGCTGTCTGTTTCTTATCTCTTTCTGCCATACTAGACTATATCCTCAGGTGGAAGATAATGAGAAATGTGAGTCAGGGTTTACAATTAAATTTACTGAGCTCTCATAATTGAGTCCTTAGCACAGCAAAAAAATGAAGTAATAGATACTAGCAGCCAGAAAGAAAACAAAGATCTGAATCTATGCTGGAGCTTATAAACATGCCACATATTCACCATCACTTTGTTATTTGGAAGAAGAGTCTTTGGAAAATTCTATTGCTCCATGTATGGATTTTATTCTCACAGAAACCAGAATACATGTGGGGAAAGGTAAACTGAGTGTTAGCCATGGCACACACCCTGGTGTGGAAGATGGAAAGCACTCCTGGGTCTGTTAGCATAAATAGCTAATATTCTAGCTGGATATTTTAGCTAAGGCTGAATTTTAGCTGAGGCTGAATGTTTATGTCAGTCAGCTAACAACAACTCATGCAAATAAGCAATTCTGAAGTAAAACTAAGATGTTCCAGAAAGTATAACACTTCCACATGACAATCTAAAATGTCCAGTTACCTAAGTCAGTCAGAAGATGATGTAAACACTGCCTGCTTATAGAGTATATTGAACTTTAGATTCATACTGGGTACTTAAAGGGGGCCTAAAGGAAAGATGGGGAGTGACTCTTTATCAGGGAGGGTAGTGATAGGATGAGGGGTAATGGTTTTAAACAGAAAGAGGGTAGATTTAGATGAGATATTAGGAATACATTCTTTACTGTGGGGGTGGTGAGACACCAGAACAGGTTTCCTAGAGAAGTTGTGGATGCCCCATCCCTAGAGGTGTTCAGCACCAGGTTGTACAGGGCATTGAGCAACCTGGTGTAGTGGGAGGTGTCCCTGACCATGGCAGAGGGGTTGGAACTACATGATCTTCAAGGTCCAATCTCCAACCTAAACCATTCTATGATTCTAAGATATTCATACTGACCTAGGATCGTAGAAAGCAAAGTGTTAGCAGCAGTACTACTTACAGATTTAATACTGTGGCACATTTGCATAATCACATGAATATGAAACATCAAATTATGCATTGCATTTGTGACAGGAATCTTAAACATCTGTGAGATCCAGTAATAAAAAAAAAATAATAAATTATCATGCGCTTTGGCTTCATCACTTTTGAGGAAAGTACAGCCACTTATTGACAGACATTATCTTTTATAGTAATTGGAAAATGTTAAAAGGAAAAAGACAATGATTCCAAAATAGGTTTTCACAGGTTTAACATTTTTTTCCTATCTCTGCATATACCCTAAGAAAGCATAAGATGAAACTCAGAAAGTGTACCTGCTTCTCATGGATAATTTAGAAGCCCACAGGTAGACCATCTGGACCTTCATATTTTAGACCATTACTTTGCAACCCAGGTTCTCAAATACCTCTGAAACATTTGCTGTTTATATTTTAGGACAGGGAATTGCTGGTTGGTTATCCAGAATGAAACACAAATTCGGGGGCATTTATACATCTGGTAAGACTATAAAGTTTTGCTAAAGTGCCTTGGCACTTCAGGCACAGGAAAGACTTGGCACTTCAATTTTCAAAACTGGCTGAATTGCTCAGCTCAAAGGGTTGTGATCAGCACCATGAAAACCAGCTGGAAGCCAGTCAGCAAGTTTGCAAACAAAACTGGGAGAAGTGCCTGATAGATCAGACTCTACCATTCAGAGGGACCTCGACAAACTGGAGAAATGGGTTGACAGGAAATTCATGAAGTTCAACAAAGGGAATTACGAAGTCCCGCACCTGAGGACTCCGTGCACCAGTACAGGTTGAGGAAACCATGCTGGAAAGCAGTTCTGCAGGAAAGGGTTAGGGGTTTTTGTGGACAACAGGTTGACCACGTGCCATCAATATACCCCTGTGGCAAAGCTTGCCACCTGCCTGCTGGATTGCCATAGTTTGCCAGCAGGTTGAGGAAGGTGATCCTCCCCCTCTGCTCAGCCCTGGTGAAAAATATCTGGGGTGGTGTGACCAGTGCTGGGCTCCCAATACAAGAGAGACATGGACATAATTGAGCAAGCCCAGTGAAGGGCCATGAATGTCTCTGAGAGACAGGAACATCTGTCATATGGTGAGAGGCTGAGAGAGCTGGGGTTGTTCAGCCTGGAGAAGAGAAGGCTCAGGGAGAATTTTATCCATGTGTATAAATGCTTGATGGGGGAACTAAAAATCAAAGAGCTAGACTCCTCTCAGTGGTGCCTAGTGAAAGGACAACAGGCATTGGACACAAACTGAAATACAAGAAATTCCACTGTTTTAGTGTGAATGTGACCAAACCCTGGAATAGGTTCCCCAAAGAAGTTGTGGAGTCTTTTTTTTTGTTGGAGATGTTCAAAACCAGCTTGGTGTGGTCCTGAGCAAGCTGCTCTAGCTGATCCTGTTTTGAGGGAGTATTTGGAACAGATGATCTCCAGAGGTCCTTGCCAACCTCAACCCTCCTGTGATTCTGTGATTTTATGGTTCCTTCTCAAGGCACAAGCAGATTGCTTTCAGTTTGTTGCCTTACTGAAGTTTTACTGCAGTTTTACTGCATTATTTCAGTGGCTTCACTCTTTCTAAACTTATTTTTCTGATAATTTCTGTTCTGTGGATAGTTCACTGCAAGTGTTTATTCTGTTCCCAGATCAGATGAGCGTAAGTCTCTAAAAACAGATTTGCAGTGTGGGTCTGTGAGTAGTAGTTATTGACTACGAGTTACTAATCCCCTTTTTGTAGGTATTACTTTTTAACTTTTCTTAATTCACTTCTTAGAAACACTCCTACAAATACATTCTCTTGTTAATAACAGGGGAAGTGAACCCCACCAACATTAATTACCTTCCCAAATTAAATGAAGATTCATACTTTTCATTACAACATTTTCTCAGTTCATCACACCCAAATTTTTTACTACTATTTTTCCCAAGTGGGAGATATTGGTCTGTATGAAATCTGTCTCGAAAAGTGGGGGAAAGAATGAGTCAATTAATTCTTTAGTACTTCATCCAAGTGTGGTATGTAATAATGAGCCTAAGTGAGAACGAGGTATATGTTTGTACATGTACATTCATAAAAATGAAAGGAAAAATACCCACCAAACTGGATAACTCATTATAAATATCTGTTATGTCTCATTGTCTTTCAAGACAGACTGTGAAGTATGTTATTAAGTTATACTACCTCTTGTTAAGAAACATTCATGATCTGATTTATCTTCAGGGTAGATATGGACTCTACAGGAAGGTCATTAGAAGTTATTGCAAGAGTTTGATGTCTTTTTTCCCTCTTTTTTTTTTTTTTTTCTCCCAGAGCTGCTAAAGCGTGTTGCAAAAATGCTTTTTGACTTCTTTTCTCAGGTCTCTATTCTAGATGGGTTTGTGTAGATAACAATAAAAATCAAAACTCAACACCTCGTGCATGAGACAGAGATTGATATGACATATCTGGTGCTTTTAATTCAGATTTTTTCTTCAGCAGCAACTGAGTATCCTCAGTTACTTTTCCTTAAAAGAGTGCCACAACTACACACAATTAAGTATTTTCTTTCTTTTCCATTTAAATAGATCTTGATTCTACTTTAGAGTGGAAAACTTCTCAGGCACCAGGAAAACACCACCAAACCATCAAATGCAGTCCTAATATGAGGTCATCTCTACACTAATGTTCATGATCAAGAGCTGTTGACGCAGGGTGGGCTTTGCTTATTATTTCAAGCTGAGAAGTGAATTTTAACAGTGAAAAATGTTTGGGAACTCTGGGAATTTAAGTTATTCCCACTCTGGCCTGGGGCAAGTGCAATCTAAGAGAAATGCTCCAGAGAATCTGTTGAGCATGAGTATGAGAAAGTAGCAGAGGCTGAAGAATAAAGATAAATGAAATGTTCCTTTGAATCCATTAAAGAGACTTTGTGGCATTTTCTCTTTTAACCTTCCTGATCTCCTGTACTATGATCTGTGTGAAGCTGCTGAAAGGAACATTTCTTAAATTTGCTTTAATAACCACTATTTAAAGTGAGCTCATCACAACAATTTTGCAAATACAGATCTGTCATAGCTATATTCAAATTTAAAGATAAGGTTATTGCATTAATCCAGTCTAAGACTTTGTAGAAAAATAAATCCAGTGAACTCATTCAAGACACTATGCTCCATATCATCTGCATTAAATACATGAATTAAATATGTGACACCAATGGCATTATAAGACTAAGATGAATATGTAAGCAAAAGCAACCACAGTTGTTTAAAGTTTTACACAGTCTAAATTGCAAGGTCATTTCCATAGTGATAAAACTTAAAAAACCCCTGAAGATTTCATTTTTTTTCACTTTGTGTCTACACAACTATTAAAAATGCACTTAGATATTTTTTATCTTTCCCATGCTAAAAGCAACTCTCTGGATTTTTTTTCACAAAAGCGAAGAGAATATGATACTTATCTAAAATGTCAAAGTGATTTATATAGTAAGTTTTGTGAAAACTTTCAAGATTTATTCATTACAAGTGCCATTTCTAAATATGCAGGTTTCATATAATGCTTGTATTTCCTAAAAGATAAGTGAATCACTTGAGGAAAGCCGCTTGCACATTTTGAAGAAATCTTTCATAATACACTATCTCAAAAGCAGAAAATATTTAATATGTTGGTGATCATGAATCAAAGAGATGCAGCTTAGCTTATAGTAAGTGTTAAATCTTCACATGCTTTCCTAGAAATAATTTACAAAATATGCCTATGATTTAGAAAGTTTGAATTCTATTTGCAAGGTGGACAGAGGGATATGAGCCTTTTCCATTCTGCATCCACAAATGTATAGGCAGTCTGTATACATACATTAAGCCTTAGAAGAGTCTGATTAAATTGGAAACTATAGCTATACATATTTAACAGATGCTTAAAAGAAGAAGAGACTTAAAAAAAACTGAACAATAAGTCTATGGCAAAACCAGGAAATCAGCCTCCAGACTCAGTTCAAAACCCCATTTCAAACATATTTTAGAACTAATTTGCAAATGCGATCTCTTTTTTGACCAGTTATGTCACATGTATCTCGCACATTTGTTATGTGGAAGGATTAGGTAGTGAGATCATCGCTTATTTTACTTTTTGTCTGAACTAAAAAAAAATGATAAATTCAGATCAAACTTCTCCACAAAATTGTATGAAGGATCCTAGCTCTAGCACTTTGCTCTCTACATACATGGAGAATTCCGCCTTCAGTCAGTTAAACTAACTAAAATTTCAGAAGTACCCGGATGTTCAGAGGTATAATCTTCTACTTGTTTAATAAATTCTATCTTATTAGCTATTACTATGGGCTTGTATGAAAATAGAGACTACTGGATGAGAGACTACTGGATGAATAAGATTTATTTTTGTAATTTTAAAATTGGAGCAAAATTAAAGCAGAAATAAATAACAAATAACTGGTACTTAGGTCATACATAAAGAAAAATGAGTCTGTTCACTACATAGGTTAGAACAGATTAATATTTTCTTACTCATAAGACGGTACATTATTTTAATTAATATTAATTTATTATAATATTCACCACTGCATGATATATGTCCGAAGAACATTTCAGTTTTAGTATTACAGATTGTTTCCTATGCAGCTGTATGTGTAATCTCTGAAATGCACCTGCTAGCCTTGTTCCAGTATTGCCTGATCAATAGAGCCTCCAGCCCAGTAGATTTCTCATTGGGGCCCAGCTGATCTCCATGCCACCTTCTCAAATTCAGAAGAATCTGAATAATCTCCTGTTTGCATACAATTTATCTCTGCCAGAGCATCTGAGAATGAAGAAATAAGAAAGGCCGCTTTCTTTCCTTCCTTTTCTTTCTTTTTCTTTCTCTCTTTCTTTGTTTCCTTCTCCCTTCCTTTCTTTCTTTCTTCCTTTCTTTTTTCCTTTCTTTCTTTCTCCCTCCCACCTTGCCTTGCCTCGCCTCGCCTCGCCTCTCCCATCCTGTACTTCTGGATATATCCATTTGAAAACATTGTTATCATGGATGATTTCATACTAGCAGAATACACTTCCACAGGAGAGACATCCTAAAATATCAAACCTGTCTTTCTTTGTGTCTCCCTAAGTCTTTCAAATGAGCTTTCATGGTTTTCATTCAGTCCAAGTATTAGATAAGGGAAATTCAGATATCCTGACAACTTCTTGAAAGAATAGCTTCTACAATCAATTATATTTTATGTGAAAAGAATGTAGCATGTCTCCCATTTTCCTAAGCCATTCCTTTTAATTTTTGACCAAGACAATTACAAATAAAAATACATAAGAGGAAAAACTTGTTCCAAATGAACTAGATGTGAGTGCTCTCTTCATTTTCTTCCAAAGTCCTCATGATCTTTTTCCCCAGATATGAACACTTTTTAGCCCAAACTAGACCTGTTTTTCATAACTAGCACAACTACAACAACATAAGAAAGAGATCTAAGACTCCAAATTCCATTTAGAGTCCCTCTCAAAGACTTTTAATTCTATTCCAATTCTAAATCTAATTATGATTTATATTCTATTGACTATGAAAGGTAGAATAGATCCTTGGCAAGCTTTTCATTGCAGTGACTGTGAAGACACACTTAACCTAACATTAAGCTGAATAACACCTGTGGAAGACAGGAACTCAGCACAGTTTAGCCTCCCTCTCACTGCACCACACTTCAGTGACAGCATCACAGGCATACTATATAGAAAAAAATTTCTGAACATAGACCTTTCTCTGTACAAGGACCATATTGCACATTTACTATTAGAGAAAATGACAAGCCAGAAAATGAAAATAAAACCACCTTTTTTACCCTTTCTCACACTGAAGTTTCTCACATCATGTCATGTGCAGCTGTCCTTAACATCTCTTATTTCAAGATGAATGTGACATTTGTGTAATACTGGTATATTAGGCATATAACCTAGCTTGTCATCAAAATATACTAAGCACTGACTTTGGTAAAGGTATATGAGGTAAACCAAAGTACTTCTGTGCAGATTTGGCCAGAAAGCTAGATTAGCAGCATATTTTGTATTTCAAATCCAGTACTTCGTCATCACTATTATTTTTAGACATAATCATCAATTACCCTTTTTTTTTTCTTCTTAAACTTAATTTCATATTGGAAAATCTCAGTTCCACGTTCTAAAAGACAAAGGGAGCATGATGTAGGAAGTTTACAGGGTTCGAATACACCATGTCATACTGAAGCTTTTGAGCATTATTTCCTCTGAAAAACTGCTTAAGTAAATTGAATTTATGGTTGTTAGTCTTAAGACAATTTGGAAAGAGCATATTCTTCTGGACATAAAACATGATTATAAATATACCTTCATAACTTTCATTTTTTAAACAGCAAAATCTTTTTAACTACTACCTAGAATTTAAGGTATAGTTGGAAACACACTTTCCTTGTCAAAACATCATGTATTCTGCTGACTTTCAGAGACTAATCCTGCATTTTCTTGCTTAATTCAGTTTCTTCACATTTCTTCCTTCAAACTCCTTTTCAGACTCCCCACATGGAGTCTGAAGAAGTCTTTTTGAAGAAAAAAAACCTCCTTACGCAACCTTAGCAGCTGTCTTGAGAGAGTTACCTCTACCCTCCCCATTTTAATTCTTGTTTGACTCTTGAGCTCTACTGACCTAGTAATCTGGGGGATTAGCAGAAGAAAATGGTCTCTAAAATACATCACCTCAGTAAATCTGTGCAGATAGCATAACTACTGAGCACAGGTTTCAGAAGATGAGTCAAAGTTCAGGTTCACAAATCTGAATACAGAGAATATTCATATATGAAAGACCAGAGTTCTAAGGCTAAATTGCATTTCCCCCACGCTTGTAACTCTATCTCAAAACTTACAAGGTACAGGGTCCCTTGATACAATAAGACGTTCTGAGATTTTCTTAATGTGAAACAGCTTCTTTTGAATCTTTTACAAATTCTTCACACTGAAAGTAGCATTTCGAATAACTAGCTACTAAATGGTAAGACTCTGTGAGAAAGAGGAAGGATCCTAATTCATGACGGATCTTAAGTCATGAAGAGTACCCGTTGGAAACTAGATAATCTAATTTGTCTGCAAACAGGCAACATGGCCAAAAGAAGTATTGTCTGATTTAGAGAGAGAAACCTGGGGTGGGGGAAGTATATTTCTTTTACGAATTCCAAGTTACAAAAACAACCTGGGGACAATGGAAACAAATAAGGCTTCATCTCCTCTAACCCCAGGACATTATGGAAGACAAAGTCTTATACAGAGAACAATATAAGTTACTCAACCATAGATTTTATCCTGATTTCTAGTAGTAATTCGGAACTGTTTTATGGCCTCAAATGTCTTCTTAGTGCAGGGCTACTAGGTAGCTCTTCGCTCTACCATTATGTGAAAATTGTTCCTCTAAGCAAGTGGTACAATCTCCTGTTTATTTCTCTTAATCCATTTTGCTTCCCTTCTGCTTTAATGAGAAAATTCTTCTTGAAAATAGGATGGATCATAATGTTTTTAGGCTCATAGTATTCTAACATATTTGGTTAGAACTTAGTATTTTAATGTCGCTTTACAAGAAAAGTGAGATGAGACTCAGATTGACTCCATCCTTTGGTATGTCTGCCACCAAGTATTTATGGAGCTGGGAGATGTCAAAAATATCCAGTTGGTTCTGAATGGGTGCGTAGGTTTGAGGTAATTACTTCATGAAAGGTTTGTGCAGGAGCTATTGCTAGGTAGAGCAGAAACAGACTCAAAATGGACAATCAGGTCGTTCAAAGAGAAGGTCAGAGGTGACTGGCATGTGTCTTATCTAGTTGAATTTATAAATCTCTTACATTTTTCAAAGAGAAAGACAGAGGTGACAGTCATATGTCTTCTGTAGTTGAATTTATAAATCTCTCTCATTTTTGCTACTCTAATTACAAATTATGTTGCTGTGACTTGACATAACAGGGAAACATGAAAAGAGTGGCAATTATATTTCCTTATTCTAAAAGAAAATAAAAGCAAAATTAAATAAAACTAAACAGACTGTAGTAAGATGAGAGGTCAGATATCTCTTGATGCCTATTCATAGTTACACTTTAGGCCAGTGTACTTCTATAGCAATGTTTCCTGAGAAGAGTAAAACCTAATCTCTGTCATATGTCATATGCTTCAAATAAACTATATAACATTATCAGAAAGTAAAAGTCTTATTTTCACAAAAGTCATTCCAAGGAGAAGAGTCAAATATACCATCCAAGATAAAATCTGCAGCCCTGATTCTTGTACTTTTGTATGCAGTAATACCTTCTCCTTGTGCAGTTCTACTGGTTCAGTTGATTTGATTAGTTTTTTTATAATTTCTTTCCCTGCAGCTCTACTCCATGAGACAAAAAGGATTACCTTGCTGCGTAGTACATAGGAATATAATATCAATAGTCACTTATGTATTTGGAACTTCACAAAGTGAAAGGCAGCTGAACAAGTTTATTATCACAGTTCAGATGAGGCTGAGATATTTACATCCCAACTTTTGAAACTGGTAATAGTATTTAGTTAATAAACATATAATTTTGTTAATACCTGGTATAGGTACAAAATGTATGTCTTTGCACCAATGTATTTGCTCCAGTTCTACTAACAATGCATGGTGAGTTTGCTTGATGAACCTGCATGGCTCCATCAAAGCTCTTATGCCTAAAATGTAGGTGCTAGTAGAGCAGAGCAGTGCTCTTGAATAAAATGTCAATAGTCACTGGAGAGAAGAAGATGCCTTTGAAAATCTATAGAAAAAAGGCTGTGCTTGCTTATGTTTGAACACTTAGGCAGAAAGGCTGTCCCTGTAGAGGTCTTCAAAGGCACCTGTCTCTCCTGGTGATTCAGAGAATTAAAGGGGATCTTTTCAATAATATCCTAAAATTGAACCACAAGCTACATACCTGTTAAAACTCCTTCAGTTTAAAGTCTGAACACTGATGGGGTGTGCTCGATTAACCTGTACATGTTGCTACAAACTGAAATCATTAGATAAAAAACAGGTGTGTGCCTTTTCCTCTTTGTACTATTATTTTTGCCATCACAAGCCTCCTCCTGTTTCTTTTGCAGCATATTTCTGTACTGAGGATATTTTTCCTTGGGGTGCTTTATCAGTATTAAGTGTAGGTCTTCAAGTAACTGTACTTTTCATATATAGCACAGAGCTTGTACCTGCTATTTCCATTTGTGTTATAGTTGAAGCAGAAGGACGCTTCATCTTCGCTCAATCTGTCACACGTGTACTACTGTTCATTCCTTCAGCTACAGGGTAAAAATATTTTTATAAGTAGCCCTCAGTTCGATATAACTGCTGGGACTTAGCATGACTTCTCCCAATTATCTCTTATAAAGAACATTTGGCTAAAGACAATTTGTCAAGCACAATTCAGGCTTTTGTAGAGATAACAAGTCCTTTCTTATCATTCTTAAAGTATTAGCTGACAGAAAGTAATACATATATTTATAGCCAAAAACCAAACAGCATTGCCAAAGCACTCAGCAACAATACCCTACATAACTGTGCTCATTTAATCTCTTTGGTTTCTAAGTCATGCACAACATCTCAAAAAGTTTGAAAGGATTTCATATAGCTTAAAACTTCAGATAGTTTAGTCAGTTCTATTAAATATCATATTACTATGCCTTTCTTAGACCAATGTAGAACAGATTTGTGATTTACTTCTGTTTGGAAAGTAAGTAGGAATAACCAAGCTTAAAGTAAGACCTTTTGGTGTCCTATAGCACATGCCTTCAAGAACTCCATCTTCTTAAGTTGTTTTCTCTCGCAGAGACAGCCAAAGCTCCAGAGGACAAACATGTCCTCAGGAATTAAGGAAGAAGTTACTGAATTGTCTGAAACAAACACATCAGATAATGTGCTGAACTCCGCACAATTTGTGAAGAGACAGCTTCCTACCTTGAAGCGGGAGTAAATATGCCTTAAAGAAAAATCTAACTCTTCTCATTTAAGTAAAGCTTCAGAACAGAGCAAAACAAGCAGGCCTAGAGGTATGGACTAGGGTCTCCTCAACAGTGTCGGGTCTGGAGGGTCATTGTTAGGTTACTGCCACAGTAGGTAAGAGCAATTATCCTGTCAGCTCACTCTCCTGCAACTGACCCAATGGCTAGTAGTAGATGTTAATGATTCATGCACGAGAAGTGGTTAAAAACATCTTGCCCGTAGTAGCACTTTTTTCCTGTTCAGCCAATGAATTTATTCCCTGAAATGTAAGTTGCCTTATGCTTTTATAGTAAAAAGTAAAAGACTAAAAAGGAGTTCCTGATTTACTTCTTATATACGATCTGCTATTTTCTCTATATTAACTGTTTTTCCTCTTATTTGTTATAGCTCTGAATTAAGCATACCTTGTTCTTAGCTTCCTTTTTGCTCGGGGACCTGACTCTTATCTCCAGTCATATTGTCAATCCACCTCTGAATCCCTTCTGTAGTGAGCAAGATGCTACATTTTGGCCCAAATTTAGTTTCCAAACAGGCTACGCGTATAGTCCATGTAATATGCACTGTAACAATCTCTGTGATTACAACAGCATGGTTCCTAATTGCAGTGTTCACAGCCAGAAGAAATCTTCATGTTTTAAAGGGAAGACTGAGTCCTTCTGATTGACCTCTTCTTAGAGTTTCCTAGTTCTATGTTTCTTCTTTCTTCTTGGGAAGAAACAGGAGGGAAAAACAGATGTAGAGCTAAACAATAGGATAATTCCTACCCTTAGATAACACAGCATCCAGAAGGCTTTTTCATCATTATACTCCACTTTGATCAAATAACTGATTCCTGAGAACAAACTCAAGAAAAGAAAAGAAAAAAAAAATTAAATAAACCAGCTCAGTCTGCCCTTTCTGATGTCAATGGCAAGATTAATTTCAGAAATCATGTTCTAAATAAATACTGATAAAATGATAATTTAAGATACAACATAACCTCTCTCATTTCATTAATCTGCATGTTGTGTAATCCACACTAAAAATTGGCAAATACTTTCCACCTCGCAACAAAGATTAAATATGAGTGTTTTAGTGACAGCTCAAATTATTAAACAATCATTTTTTTTAAAAAAATGCATCACAGTGTATCATGTTATCAAACATAAAAAATAGTAGGAATTTAATTGTCAAAATAAATGAGCAATCATATTTTCATGAGTTATCCTTGGTATTTCAAATGTTTTTGTTTGTTTGTTAATTCAACAAATTTCAATATTTTACAGTCTTCCAGACACTAGTTGTCATGACTTAAAGAAGATATTATAATTATTGCTATAAGCAATGTACTATTTAACAGACTACAAAATCTAGCATATGTTACTGCTTATGCTGTCATTTGAGTAAGATTCTAGGTATGTAGTAAAGTTAGACAGTTAGAATCCGAACTAGGAATCTTTATTCTCTCAAGCAGTTCTTACGGAGGTGAGCACTTTTGGTCATGCTACCTACAGTTGTCAAATTTGTCAACAGTCCCCAAAGATCACTGGAGTAACAAGCAGAAAACCTGTCAAAAAGAAAGCATTTTTACAATAGTTTGTAATAGTGCAAATGAAAAGTGCATAACAGTTCTGTTATTCAGCACTGATAATGCATTGTTAATTAGAAAAATGCACAGTAAATCACCTTTCACAACCTTGCAGTGATATGACTTCTTCCAGACCACTCATTTGAAATGAGAGAGGACTTCAAGTCCTTAGATATATATATGTGCTGACTTTGTGATTTGTCTGTGAGCAGATACCTTCCCCCTTGGAAACAGATACTTGCAGCACTTTTCTCGAAAAAGAAGGCACTAGCTTTCAGAACAGCTACGATACTGAGCTTTCTCTTTCAATTTGTAAGGCCAAACCTACATCAAGTCAGACTAAAGTTTGCATAGTAATTTATCCTATTCTTAGCTGCTGCTGCAGGAAGAGTACAGAACAGTTAAAGCACAAGGCACTGGTATTTCCTTATTAACTTCAGGGATTTCTTCCTTAAGGATTTCTTAAAACAGAGGTGTTAAATTCTTGTTGAATATCATTTGATGGATCTGCTTTTCTTGTGTTTTTCTCTTGTACTTGTTCTACTGCTTTATACAGGAGTTTTTTTCAGTATTTAGTTTTAGAATCATAGAATGGTTTAGGTTGGAAGGGACCTTAAAGACATCTTGTTCCAACCTATTATTATTATTATGTCAGTTAGGAAAGCTTTAAAACAAGAGTGATGGCATGAGGGAGATGGCAACCCACAATCAAGAGAGGAAGTGAACCAGGTTTGCAAGCAAAGGGAGATGGGTGACGTGGGCATGAAATGCCTGATAAGCAACAAAACAGGGAAGAAGGGGTCCCACCCCAAGCGTAGGCACACAAACAAAAAGGAGCTAAGCGAGCAGCATAAGGGGAAGCTCTCACTATTTTCCTAGGAAATCAGCATGACTGGATGCTTCTCTGAAGGGCCTGTACACTGGAAGGGCCTGTACACTGATACACACACAGCGCATGGGAAACACGGGAGGAACTTGAGGGCTTCGTGCAGGTGCAGGGCAGATAACGCTGGGATCACAGAGATGTGGTGGGATAACTCACACAACTGGAATACTGCAATGGAGGGATCTAGGCATGGAGCTGGATATGGATCTAGGGGAGGTGTTCCACTGGATATGATACTTACAAAAGAAAAAGAATTTGTGAGGAATGTTTGGGGGCAGCTTTGGCTGCAGTGACTATGAGATGGTGGAGTTCAGGATCTTGAGAGAAGGGAACAAGGCAAACAGTAGAATCACAATTCTGGACATCAGCAGAGCAAACTTTGACCTGTTCAAGGATCTTCTTGCAGGAATCCATGGGAGATGGTTCCATCCTGGAGAAAAGAGGGATCACCTCCTCCTTTCAAATATCACCTCCTTCAAGCTCAAGAATGGTCCATCCCAATGAGCAGGAAATCAAGCCAAGGTGACAGGAGGCCTGCATGGATGAACAGGGAGCTCCTGACAAAACTCAAGCTTGAAAAGGACGAGAAAGTGACTGGGAGTTGATAAACAGTATGGACTTTCTAAAGGCAAAATCCCGCCTCACCAAGCTGATAGGCTTTTATGATGAAATGACTGGCTCGTTGGATAAGGGGATATTTATCTTGACTTTAGCAAGGCTTTCATCGCTGTCTCCTATAATATTCCCATTGACAAACTGATGAAATACAGGCTAAGTAAGTGGTCAGTGAGGCAAATTGAAAACTGACTGCACTGCTGGGCTTAAAGGATTGTGATTAGCAGCATGAAGTTCAGCAGGAAGCCAGTCACTATTGGTGTACCCCAGGGGCCAGAACTGTTTAGTGTCTTCATTAATAATCAGGATAATGGGACAGATTGCACTCTTGGGGAGTTTGCAAACAAAACTGGGAGGAGTGGCTGATAGACCAGATGGATGTGCTGCTATCCAGAGGGCCCTCAACAGGCTGGAGAAATGGATAAACAGGAACCTCACAAAATTCAAGAAAAGGGAAATGCTAAGTCCTGTACCTGGGGAGGAATAATGCCATGCACCAATTAACATTGGGGTCCAGCTGGCTGGAAAGCAGCTCTGTGGAGAGGGACTGGGGGTCGTGATGGACAACAATTGACCACAAGCCAGCAATGCACCCTTGTGGCAAAGGCAGCCCTTAGAAATCCCTGAATGGGGTGAACACAACTAACAATGTTAGCTACAATACAGACAATAAATGTGTTTAATACTTCTTACTGGTTCTTAAAAATCTGTATTAAACTTATCAATCAGAATAATTTCATAATGGTAATTAAAGCATACCCATTTTCATGGAGCCATTTAAAGTTAGTAGTAAATAACAAAAGCTGTAATAGAATAGAAAAGGTTTCATAAAATGACCTTTTTTTGTAAAACCCGACATATGCAGGACCAATAACACTTTAAGAAGAAAAATGTTGTAAGTATCCAACAGTTAGAGTAGTCTTCATCTCTGAATCTTGTTAATATCATGTCTTCCAGAATTTGTTACCACAATGCCATTCTAAAGTTTTTCAATTATTTATCTGTTGTATGCAAGCCCTTACTACCTTTTCTCTAGTATTATACAACAGCTGAAAATGTTTTCTGATTTCTATGGGCAGTCAGCTAACCCCCACAGTAAGCTTATATAAGTCCGGGCACTCTTCTGCGTTATTTTGGAACACCAATCTTATTGTCCTCGCTGGAAAGCTGCTCTTTTGTTCATGTGAGATGACAGAAGGCCTTAAAATATTGGAAACTGCTGATTACCAATAGGCATGCACAACTTCACAGTGCACTCTACAACATGTTCATGTATTGCACTATAAATCAGCACTTGTTAATGTTTCTCTATTCGTTTTTGTGTGAGAGGATAAGATATAGAGTAGACGTGTGACAGCCACTGAAATTGTCCATGATTCTGTACATTGTAAAGGGATCTAATAATGAGTACATTTCCTAACATTTTAGTATCTCTGGGTGTGGTTACAGTGTAATGTAATAAATCACGAAAAGTATGTTGACTAATTCTGTGATGTATATAATTCTCAGTTGGAGGAGAAACCATCCAGGCTGTTTGTGAGATGACAAAACACACAAGTTGGGCAAACTACCTGAGAAGATGAGAAATAGAGGCTGGTAGGAAAGACAATTAAAGAGAAAACAAAGACATTCTTTGGACTATTTGGATTTTTTTTTTATATATATATAAAATAAATTAATGCCATTAATATGTAAGGTATTTTTCAATTAGTTCAATTGTTCTTCTTAACATAAATAACAAGGACAACTAAAGTAATTCTGACAATCTAAAATGTTTATTCCAAATGTCCAGCTACTTTAGAATTGAGTACATTTGCACTTTTTCTTTCCTTTTTTTAAAAATTTTTATTATCTGAGACCTTGTTTCAGATCAGAGACTGGGTTACTTACTATCAGAGTGAAGAGCCACCATTTTGCTACTTATCTGATTTGTCTTCCACTACATTGTGTTTCTGATGTAATAGAAAGTGCTTAATTTCCATGACTATTCATTTTTCATGTTCTTCTTAAGAAATTAGTAAAGTTTCTAAGCTATTGTTTTGTAACACTTGTTCTAAGTGTTCGATTATGCAGATTTGAACTGATAAGATTGCATAAAATTGTTTTAACTGCCTGAGTATTAGAACCACTAAATATGATTGGTTTTTTTTAAGTTGCAGTTATTTCTTTCTAAAAATATTTTAGGAGAGAATATTTAGGAGAGAAAAATATTTTAGAAGACAGGAGAGAATATTTAGGAGAGAGGTTAATTATCCATAAGTCCTTTTTGTCAAACCTACCAACCAACAACTGATTATGCTGAAACCTGCTACAATTCTGCTTGTTTTCTTTGAATCATTGTGTGTGTTAGTTATTTTATTTTAAGTGGGTATAAAAATGGTTATAAGGCACATTTTAAACAAATGTAAATTAATTATGATTTTATAAATTTTGATAAATAATGAAAATATCTCCTAAGTATGTTATTTTCATAAGGAATATGTTCTAAGATAATTATATCACTGAATATAAAGGTAAAAATATCCTTTTCACCTGTTTAACAAGCTAGTTACATATTAAATCACATATTCATAATTTTTTAGTATTTTGTTATTCTTTACATATAAAAAATTACTTGTTAAATTTGAAGAAAAGGCACACAGCATAACTCTTCTGTATGCATAATGATATTCAATGGTTTGATACCTTCCTTTTTTCACAAATATGTTTTCTTTGAGCTTGCTTTCTATGAAAAACAGCAACAGCCTCCACCCCTTACCAAGAGCTTCCCATTTAGTTCCTTCATGGCTCAGAACTAGATGGGGCATGTAAAATTTTAACAGAAATATTTATTAAAGCATTAGCTTTTCACTTACAGGTAGCACTTCTAGCTATTGAATTCTAGCTGCATTAAGACTCTTATGAGTCCTACCAGTGTAACCTTTCAGTACTTCTTTTTTCCTGTAGCTATAACAACAAGTTCAATGCAAATCTTGTTGTTCAGTGAAAATTTTCACAGGATCATGTAATGAACAACACAAATTAAATACTTTCAAGTGCATTTTGAACTTTTAAGGTTAATATTTTTCTTGGAGTAGGTGAAAAATCTTTTCTTTATGAAAAATCAAACACACATGCAATGAAGATAGAAACAGAAATTAAATTAAAACCTCAGAATTTATGATTGTTCAAAGCTGACAATGAAAAAGACCTTTGATGTAAATGGCACCAGATTTTGTTTGGGTACACAGGAAATGAAAAAAAGGATAATAATTTCAGCCTCTGCATACAAACAAGTATTTGCATTCCTCAGAGAAATTTCTATTAAAAGATAAATCAAAACTCCCTAATTATGAACTTTTTGGAGACAGAAAAAGACAATGGCAAAATCCATATCAGGGTCCAGGCTAGTTACACCTAACCGCTTTCACTGCAACGGGAGAAAATAACCTCCTGACTGGCTAATTAACCACATTTGTTTATGTTTCTGAGCCTTGATTTCATATTCTGAAACCAGGTCCAACTTTCTTTGCAGTTTCTTTATTACCATAATGAGAACAAAGCAAAATAGATTTCTCAAGCCTTAAATTTCTGAAAGAAAAGTGTATGAAGAGCTCATTGAAAGAAAAAACATTACCAGACAACAATGTTTCTTACACAAAACTTTCAATGAAAATACTATTCTGAACTGGAACTAATGGCAAAGAATTCATTTAACAAACTAATTGTGAAGGTATTTTAAAAAACCCAAACAAACAAGAAACCTCTACAACTTTTTATCCTCTCTTTGAGTTGAAGGATGAATGAGCAGGTAGTTAAATAATCTTTTGAAAAGATCCACAGACACTGACTGCTGAATTTCAATCAGCAGTTAGTGACTTGGAAGCTATTTACAAATACAAAGAAGGGCTTGGTAAGGTATACCCCATGGTTACCTACATCACCTATCACTCACATCCTCAGAATTTAGAATTTGAAATCTACCCCTTGGTGCTTTCCTGTCTCTGCAGAAATGGTCTAGCTCTCTGGGCTGGGGCACCTCTCCCCCCAGCTGCTGCCAGAGCACTAACCAACGCATCCTACAGCAGCTGACAAGGAGCTGAGAGCAAACACAGCATCCACCACTCAGAGCTCACCTGGTCTGGCAGCATGTAGATAAACTCTTCTGAATCATCTGAAAACCTACAAGAAAATGTTGGTTATCTTTTCTGTATGAATAATGCATATCTAGAAACTCCTCTTTTTTGGTGTAATATTACACAAAATTACCAAGCTGCTAGTGTGAAGTTTTCCTTGTTGTTGTACCTTGTTCCAATTATTTTTATTTTTTTCTGTTAAATTAAGAGCTGACTGGTTGTTGAGTTATGGTATAATATTTCGCACCTTGTGAATTTAACAACACTCAGACTCCAGTGTTGTACCTACTCATGCACAAGGTGTGAATTATAGCTTCATTACTCACACCTTGTCATTTCTCATTGCTTGAGCAGTATATTGAGGTCAAACAAAAAGATGAATTGGTTTTAAGTTTTGTTTCTGTCAATTAAAACTCACTTTGAATGTTTCATAGTAATAGCTTGTCATCAAAAGAATAAATTATTTAAGAACAAACAATTCCTAATATATTTTTAAAGTGCACGCCTGTTGGCACAAGAAGTCCAAGATCAAAGACCGGATTCATCCTGACTGACTGTGGTCAGCTCACTGACATTCCAGATGCACAGACAGGTTTTTGGACAGAGATTAGCAACTCCAATTGGCAGTTCAGATCAAGCTGTCTTTGGTAATCTATGTGAATAATAGCATTAAAATAATAATATAATAATATTTCCCCAACTGAGAAATGATCACGGGTTCTAATTCTCAATTCTGAAGGATGCACAAGTAACTCAGAGAAAATATTTGAAGATGTCTCTGTGATTAGATGTTTATCATCTATTGGGAAAACGCTCATTTCAATTGTTAATATATTTTTCTTCAAATACTGGTATATTAGTGTATTTTTCTTCTTTGCTGGTGCTGTTTTCCAGCATCACTGATCTGAATACAAAACTCTTGTGCTTGTTTTCTACAGTCATTGCAACGTACTTGACACTGACATGTTTTTGAAAACTGACACAACCTTTTTGATTAGAAAGGTGGAATTATAATCCCTTCTGCTATATTTGTTTTAATGCACAGCTGACAATCCTGGAAACCTCATATAGGAAGAAATGGAAATGTTTAAAACATACACATTTTTAAAAACTTCACGTTAAGTTCAAGGTTAGAAGAAGGACCGTGTCTCTGAGTGTGCCAAGGACTTACTGCCTTCACTGTTAAAGAAAAAGAAAAAAACTAAAAAAGGTCTCTGATGATTAAGAAAACAAACTTCATGAAAATATTACATAATTTCATTAATAAATGTATTTCAAGATAATTTTATATACCTTGCTAATGTTTAAAAATCCTTTGGCAATATATCCTATTTTGATACACTTTCTGACTGTTAAGAAAGTAAACTACGAAAAATTAGTTTATTTTCTTTATAATCAGACAGTCTATTTTGGAGGAATGGGTATTTTATTTCTCTTGTTTGGTTGTGGGTTTTTTTTTTGACAAAAGTCCTATGTAACTATTGAATTAGAGACATAATGAAACGACACCCATCCACAAGAAGGGCCGTAAGGAGGATCCAGGGAGCTATAGGCCGGTCAGTCTGACCTCGGTGCCTGGGAAGGTCATGGAACAGATCATCCTCAGGGCCGTTACATTGCACATGCAGGAGAACAGGGTGATCAGGCCCAGTCAGCATGGGTTTGTGAAAGGCAGGTCATGCCTGACAAACCTGATCTCCTTCTATGATAAGGTGACCCGCTTCATGGATGAGCAAAAAGCAGTGGATGTTATCTACCTGGATTTTAGCAAAGCTTTTGACACTGTTTCCCACAGTATTCTCCTGGAGAAACTGGCTGCTCGTGGCCTGGACAGGTGTACTCTTCGCTGGGTAAAAAACTGGCTGGATGGCTGTGCCCAGAGAGTGGTGGTGAACGGAGTTTAATCCAGTTGGTGTCCGGTCACAAGTGGTGTCCCCCAGGGCTCAGTGCTGGGGCCAGTTCTCTTTAATATCTTCATCAACGATCTGGACGAAGGGATGGAGTGCACCCTCAGTAAGTTTGCAGATGACACCAAGTTGGGTGGGAGTATTGACCTGCTTGAGGGTAGGAAGGCTCTACAGAGGGATCTGGACAGGTTGGATCGATGGGCCGAGGCCAATGATATGAGGTTAAACAAGGCCAAGTGCCAGGTCCTGCGCTTGGGTCACAACAACCCCATGCAGTGCTACAGGCTTAGGGTGGAATGGCTTGAAAGCTGGCCAGCAGAAAAGGACAGAAAAAGTGTTGGTGGATGGCCAGCTGAATATGAGCCAGCATTGTGCCCAGGTAGCCAAGGCCAACAGCATCCTAGCCTGTATCAGGAATAGTGTGGTGAGCAGGACTAGGGAAGTGATTGTCCCCCTGTACTCGGCACTGGTGAGACCCCACCTCGAGTACTGTGTTCGGTTTTGGGCCCCTCACTACAAGAAGGACATTGAGGTGTTGGAGCGTGTCCAGAGAACGGCTACAAAGCTGGTGAGGGGTCTGGAGGACAAGTCTTATGAGGAACGACTGAGGGAATTGGGGTTGTTTAGCCTGGAGAAGAGGAGGCTGAGGGGAGACCTTATCATTCTCTACAACTACCTGAAAGGAGGTTGTAGAGAGGTGGGGGCTGACCTCTTCTTCCCAGTGACAAGTGATAGGACGAGAGGAAATGGGTTCAAGTTATGTCAGGGGAGGTTTAGATTGGATATTAGGAAATATTTTTTCACTGAAAGGGTTATTAAACATTGGAATAGGCTGCCCAGGGAGGTGTTTTTGCCAACCCTGGAGGTGTTTAAAAAAAGGGTAGATGTGGTACTTGGGGACATGGTTTAGAAGTGGTTTTGTCAGGGTAGGTTAATGGCTGGACTTGATGATCTTGCAGGTCCCTTCCAACCTCAGCAATTCTATGATTCTATGATTCTATGACTATCTTCTTCAGGTGCTCCAGCTTTAAAAATCTGGCAACAAGTAACACAAGAAAAAGCAGTTTCGCATTTTGCCCTGCATGAATCGGGTGTAAAATTGTCACATGTTCAAGCATTCAGCTCCACTGTGTGGCTAGATGGCTTATCTTATGTTTGGAAATAGAATGTTCTCACTGGGTCACTGTGATTTTCTCCCATATTTGAGATCCCTCTGTTGTCACGTGTACAGCCATAATTTGCCTCAAGTCCAGGGTCTGTACTCTGTTGCTCTCCTTCCTTCATCCCCTTAGGATCTTGAACTCCACTATTACATGGTCGCTACAGCCAAGACTGCCACTGTTTATCATACGTCCAACAGGTTCTTCCTTGCTCATGAGTAGCACACGCCAGTACTGATGGGGTAATGATGGGACACACTTTTTACACCAGTAAAAAACAATTTTGCATCATGAGGTTCATGTCCAGTGCTTGGTCATCTTATACCTCTTGTTCAAACTGTGCTCAACATTACCATACCTTGCTTACTACTAGGACACTGAAGTGGAGAACAGTATTACAGCAGCAATTTTGCCAGTGCTATATAGACAGACAAAATTGCTTTTTTGCTTCTTGGTATTACCCACTATATATATGTGAAGGTGTCATTAGGCCCTTTCACTGCAGCATTGTGCTAAAAGGTCATGCTGAGGCGATTAGCTACAATGACCCCTAAATTCTTCTGTATATCACTGATTTCCAAGACAAAATGTCGTTATGGATTAATAATAGTCATGCATCCTTCCCTGTGGTTAATTTCACATTTACTGAAATACTGGAGCTTCTGTTTGGCTGACATTGAAGCTAGCAGGTTTTTTAAGTACCTTAAATCCTCTTCTGATTTTATTAGACTTAAATATATAACTCTGATTTACACTCACGAAGCCACATTCTTAGCTAGTGTAAATCAATGTGACTTGCTGTTTACCTCAAATAATGATCTATTCCACACACTGCAGTTGCTTAAATGAAGCACAGAGAAGACATCTATATGATATGCATTATTGGCTACTTTACACGTAATAAATCAAGATTAATATTAAACATTATATTGCATAAAAAGTGAGATTACAATTATTTGGAAAAATGAGGAGTCATTTAGATGTGCTAATTACATAGAAATTAAAACATGATTCTTTGAATCAAAGCATTGAATAGTCTGAGAGATGACATTGGCATAAGGCCATAGCTCCTCTGAGGCTTTCTTTATCTACTCGGGTGAATCCCCCTTCTCCTCACTCCTAACCCCTCTCCCCCATAAATACATACACATGTGTTCACCAAGACTTTGTCTTTCCTAGAATGGACTCCTATGATTCTCCCATTCTCAGTCAGAAGGCAGATGAAGTGCATTTTCCTCAGTAGGTAGGACAAAGTCAGGTGTGTACTGCTCATCACTTAATGACTGTATGAATACAACACCCTTTAAAACTCATTCTTAAAAGAAAATATAATTTAAGATGAGACTCAATATGGTGCACAAGAGGATTCCATTTAACCTGCATTCTTTTTTTTTTTTTTTCCTGGAGTTAGAGAGGCTCTTTGCGAAGCATCTACTGGCTGAATGTACTTCTTTTCCTCTGCAAAAATGAATCAGAGCTGCCTTGTTCCACCATGAAGAGAACAAAAGGAAGTGAATCGGGAGGAGATCTGTAGCATAGCCAGAGCACTTTTGTATTTCTGAAGGAGTGAGCAAATGAGTTGAGAGGTGGAGGAAATGTTGAGGGAGAAACACGTCTTGGTATAGTTCATTCTTTGTGTTTCTGGACAGAGTGTGCTATCAGATCTTGGAGCCAATGCCATATGAACAATATAGGCAAGATTATTGCTATCATAACCTGCTGTTTTATTCAAATGTGTGTGTTTGGAGGCACAGACAGGAAAAGCAAAGAAATCATGCCTCCTGCATGTATCTTGCCCAGTAGTCTCCCATTTTTATTGTTGCTGTTGTGCAGCAGCCTGGATTTGATCCTTTATAATAATTATAATGTTCATGAGCTCACAGAAGCATGTCTGACTTTCTGCAGATCCCCCAATGCCTGAAAAATGATACCACCTTTGTTCCTGTCTCTCAGAGAATATGCTGTTGTTGGCCTAAATCCTGGTGTTTTTCTGAGACTGATTACACTTTTACAGATAACTTGGAAGAAGCCACAGCACTAAAGTCAACAGTTCTGCTTGCAAAGAGGTTGTTACCTGGGCTACTGTCCACTTACCTTCCTGTATGTGAGCAGACTTTCACTGAATTAATTCTGTACAAGGTATAATTAAACATTGCCCTATGCAGGTCAATCCCTGTACAATATTCAGTCAAATTTATAGAGTTATATAATATTCAGAAATAAACACCATACAACTCCAAATTAATCACATTTGTATCTTTTCAACATTTTCTCAGCTTTCCTCAAATTAGCCCAATTCACTTTTCCTTTCTTATCATGTCAAGAATTGCCTGAAATGCATTTTTTCTGTGCTGCTGAAGCTGTTCAGTAGTTGTTTCACCATGAAGATCTATATACAATGGAAATGGAAAAGTTGCTCCTGTATTTCAAGGAGGAAAGCTTTTGCTCACTGACCTGCAAATGCTACAGAAAAATCTATTTTAAATTGAATGTTGATCCAAATAAGAAAGGACTATACCACATCACATGAAAAGGAAGCACTCATCATCCAATTATTAATTCTCTGCTAAAGTCAATCCATCTTGCTTTCTGCGATTGTGCAGCGAACACAAAAAGCAGCTGACTGACTTGTTAGCCATGGAATTAGGGTAAAATTGTAGCAACAGTTATAATGCTAAATCCTGACCTTTCTATTACAGGGCAGGACTGTTTTCTCATTATATGTATAATGTTAGGAGTAAGAGGACCCAATACATTACCAGGGCTCCTATTACAGACACAAGTAATGATAAAGAATGAAGGAATAGATGCACCACTTTCTGAATAAAAATGCCAGCTTCCTACTGTAAGACTCTTCAGGGCATGTTGCAGTAATGTGCTGTGGGAGCCACTTTTCTGCTCTTCCAAGCAGGAACAAAATGTATTGTTACACCTTTTGCTGATTACAGCACATACACAAAGCGAGTGATGGGCACAGAGCATAAAATACATCCTGCATCAGTAATCTGGACTGTTTAAGGCCTCATTTCGCAAATTTTGCAAGAGCATTTGTTTCCTATGTCTTTTTTTATGAAGGAAGACACAACGCTGAGAAATTTTCTCCTCTCTGCATCACAACATTAATGGAACAGGACACGAGACAGTGTTATACCATGCTTGATTAGATTCAAAGTAGGTATTTAAAAGTGCTTATGGTATTTCTATCACATGTCAAAAATCTTGGTAAATAAAACTGCATTTTTGGAAATTCATTTGTAGTTCACAGCATAAGTCTCAGTCCCTCACTACGCATGAGCCATAGATGAGTGAAACAATGACCCATGTAGGCGTAGAAACCAACACATCTTGTTGTCCCGGTACCCTGGATAGACAGTCCTGCTTGAACTAGTCCAAAGCAAACGACTCAAATCAAGCATCAAATCAAAATGGAAGAATCCTTACATTTCATACTATTATAAGCAGGAAGGGTAATTGAAAATGCAGTAGTATAAAGATAAACAGAACCTAAAAGCTTCAAAAGAAAGAAGCAAAACGTCCCACACATCAAATATGTTTACTGGAGCTTATCCAGCTCTGCTAAGCTTCCCTCTGTTTTCTTTCACCGCGCTGCCCTGACTATCCAACCAAGGAACAATCTTCAGTTTGGTGCATGCGGTCATGCACAAACACATTCCAAAATCCTGTCAAAAAAGATGTTTGTTGACATGCTCTCAGAAAAAAAAAAATCTTTCCAGGTGTGTGTAATGAATATGTGTTTGTATTTTTTTAAGTCAGTAATGGCTGCTCCAGAGAAACCAGCTATGAGAAATATGCTTCATTACAGTCAGTGGAATCAGGACTTCAGGATGATGGAATGAAAGCTAAAGCTGTGACTTTTGGGGGATAGACATAATCTGCATTTAATCTTCTAATTTTCTTTTCTGTCCATAGCTTTTTCCTGTCACCTTTGTTGTCATGTGCAACCTCAAGCTTCTAGACTGAAAGGTGAAGTTTCCCAGATGTCTCAGAAAATTGTAGAGTGGGCCAGATTTAGGAAGGTCTCTTCCAGGCACATTCAACCTCATTTTAATTAAGATATCAAGATATATGGATATGTTCTAAATTGCAAGCAAGATGACTGGGAAGCTGCAACGTGCTGACTATTTGTGTATGCATGTAGAAGTTCTGTTTTCGAAATGTATGCCTAGTGATTCCAAACATTTTTTTTAAGATTACAAACCTGTGCATTTTGAAAAATTTTTAATAACAGGAAAACTTAAAATGTTATACAAACCACAGTTCCTGATAATATCTTTCTTTGTGCCTTTTTTTTTTGTCTTTTATTTGACTTGATATATTTGCCTATGGATACCTAGCTTAAATGGAAGTTTAACAGACACGTTACACACCATAAATGAAAAACTAATTCAGTGCTAAATCTTATGAAATCTCAAGTCTAATGAATTAAAGGCTAGATAGTAATGTTAAACACATATTTATGTACTGGTGTACATTTATGGGGAATATTTCCTTATTTTCTGTGATTGTCATTTTTTCTTCCCATGCAATCAACCGTAACCATTAGCAGGTGCCCAAATTTTTCAAAACTGCTTCAAGGTTTTAGATGCTTCCATCATGACATGTCTGGGATGAGAGTTGATTTTTATGAAATAACTTTTTGGCACTTCATGGACAATATGCCTTCATAAGGGGTTTTGAGCTAAGCCATTCAGAAGTTATTTTCTGAATTCTTGGAAATGGAGTAATATTTTTTTTCTCTGGTTTGCCTCATGCAGAAGTGCTCTTGTGTAAAATAAATATCTCTAATGAGCAACAGAGATATATTTAAAGTTTTAAGTTAGCGAACAAAAGAACTAACTAACATGTATGTGACCAGCTTTTGCACTCAGGCCTTCTAAAAAAGGTGAAGAATTGAGTGTGTTCAGACAAATGGACTAGTTACTTCATCCCATCCTGACGTCTAGTTCACAGAAACATTGTGTTTAATTGTGCCTGCTGAGAAGACAGTGGAATGCCATGTTGGATGTTATATTTGAAAGATTTTGCGTAGGAATCGTTTAGCTAAAAGTTTGAGGACCGTTCTATCTGTGTGACAAGTGTGAAGGAAAAATCTATTTCTGAATGCCTAAAAAGCAAAAGGAAGACGTGTTCTGGTTTTGACGATTTTTCTATAGCTTAAAGAGCTAGAACTGCACAGTACAATCTGGGCTTCGGGAATTCCACAGAACTTTGGCTACTGGTTTCAGTGAAGGCTCACTTTTGCCTTTTATTTCTCTCTGTGGTGGAATGTTAAGAAATTCCTGACACAGAATGCAGCAAATGTTTTCAACTTCAGTCCTTGCCAGCTCTTCAATAGTTATGTCTTCTCGTTTCGGAAAATGAATATACACAATGTTTTCATTTGTCTGTTTGACAAATATGCCTGAATGCTCAATAACTTATCTTTGAAATTAACCTGTCAGAGTAATCATGACACAAATATAATGATGAAACATTACTCTGCTCTAAAGATGGATTTCTGTAACAGTCATAACTGGCCTCTGGGGCGTTACTGATTGATGAAGCAATACTTTAATAGAAATTGAACTAATTTATGTCCAGGTCTACACAGAAAAATCTACATATTCTACTATGTGCAGATTCATTTGGCTAAGCATCAACAAAATCATGAAGGTTGTAGACTTTGATTTGTGTTTGATCCAGAGACATATGTTAAAATGATGTATCCATTAACCTAGAATAGAATGAATATATACGTGCATGTGTGTATCATGTTTCTGCATTGTATATTATTTCTTTGCAGTGTTCCACTTTAAGAACTTATTTAGCTTTGAAAATATCTGTCAGCTAATTATTAAAGTAAAATTAAAGTTTTTACATGCCAACAAATTTTACATAGTGAAGAAGCTATAAAACACATACTGCCAAACTCAAACCCAGAACTGTATTTTCTCTTATTAGATGTTAACAACCTGTAAAGTTAATCCCTGTATTCCTTGCCTGACTGAAAAGGTGCAGAAATTGTAATAAGTCTAGCATACAATAACAGCTATATACCCTTACCTTTTTTATTTCTTGCAATATAATACAGATTTTACAACATATTGGAAGAAATCAAACAAGGACACAAGGTCTTAAAATAATCCAGTGAAGCTGAACTTTCAAAAGATGTTCCTTTCAAAAACTAGAAGTGAGAATTTACAGATTTGTAAATCATGTAATATAATGATATCTAGTCAATTTATTTGAGGGTTTTTGGTTTTGGTTTGGTTTTGGTAAGTTTCATCGTTGTTGTTTTTACACTTGTCTTGCAATGTAAGACTATCTGCCAATCTAGGAATACTTAAACTATAAATTGCTTATTTGCTAGAAAGACAAGAAAGAGCCTTGTGGGTTTCTACTTTGGGTTGAGGTAGGTAATGTCTTGGGCTCAATAACTATATTGACCAGCTCTCCACTGATATGAAGGGAGCCTGAAATGGCTTTCTCAGTTACAGAAGCCTATGCTGTAAGGCACGCATATCCTGCCATGTTACTTTCATTTTATTATCGCATCTTTTTTTACCACTGTTTCTACACATTAGCTTTCAGTCAGACAGCCTAGATTCATGATCAACTCAAAATGTTGTTGTGTGACAATACATCTGTTCTATGAGGATAACACAAAATGAGTGTTTTAGTAACATCATTACAATGTCATGGAAGCATGGAGCCTCTGTTCCTTTTGCTAATTAGCTGTAAATTGATAATTATTTCCTTAAATTGCCTAAATATGTACACAGGTCAAGCTTATCTGCCTAAAAGAAAAGAAGATAGAAGATTGTTAAGAAGTGGTTTCTTACATACACATACATATATATAAATGTATGAAATTCAAAAGAAAAGTTCTCCATACAGGGAGGATATCCGTGTAGGTGGGATATCATCATATTTAAGTGTATGTGAAACAAAATGTCAAAGGTAAGGGGAATTTGTTTCTGAGTCTTTTCCAAAAGCTATACAGCTTCTTTAAGTGGTAGGTTTTATTTAGGAGGAAGATATCATTTTTTTTTGTGGTATTGCAGAGAAAATGAAAAGACCTTTTAGCAGGATTTATTGAACAGGGTTCAATAAGGGTCATCCAATCAGCATCTGAAAGATCTCTTCATCTACTTGAGTTTATCCAGGAGTTCATCTCAGTTGCTCCTATATAATACATTATTTAGTGGGAACACTGTGTACAGAATTACCTAACTATTTTCTATTTTACACTAATGCTTTTGAAAGAAGCTATTATTTTCTGAGGAGAGGAAGAAGCATATTTATTAATTTTCCTATAATTGTCATCACCAGTTCTTTAGACTCACAAATGACCTTTTTTTCCCTTTGATCAAGAAAATTTGAAATGCTCTGAAACTTTGAATTAAAGTTCTCCTCAGTTCAGAACATGTATTTTTTGAGTAACTTCGTCTACCAACATATTTTAAAGAAGAAACCAATGATAATTTTTTAGAGATGAGATAGGTTTGATTGTTTGATTTTTGTTTTAGGCATGCAACAGTGGCCCGATCATCTTTATTTTTATATAATAACAATTTCACAGAATTTAGGAACAAAATAATTAGGGGCAAAGGTTGTCCTTCCTAATTTCAAGAAATAAGCCACTGGGCATGTAGCTTAATCAAATACTCCTAGTGCAAACTGGTCATGTGCAGCCATGTACAATATCAGACAAGCTATATGTCAGTTCAGTAGAAGGAACTAGTGCTATATATTCTATCAATATTTTTCAAATATTTCGACTCTCTTCCCCAGATTTTTATCTTTTTGAACTCTCTGTCTGACAGATATAGACAGTAGCTGAATTTATACACATTATGCAAACGTTTCCCTGAAGTTTCTTCAATGAGATTTTAAGACTTATATGTTTAAACCTGTCCTCTGTATTCTCTTTATTCTACTTCTCATTTTATGACCTTGGTATCTTAGAAATGTACTAGAGAATTTGGGTCTGTCTTTAATCTCCAACATCAGCCATCCTGAAGCACTCTCCTTTGAACAAGTAAACACAGAGACTTACTAAAAACTTACTAAAAACTAAAAAAACTAAAAAAGTTTCCCTGGCTTGGGAAATAGAGATGTGATAGTGATGGTGGTTTTCCTACACAAGGCCTTTTCTTACACCAATGTCTCTGTGATAGAGATATTTGAAAACCCAGCAAAAAATATTAGCTGTTTTCCTAATAGACAGTTTCCCTAAATTACTGCAGGACTAGACTCTTTCCACTTCAGGTAGACTTTCCCTGTGCTATCTGAGCAGAGCTCTGTGTCAGCTGAGGAAGCATGGAGAGGGACAGGGCAAGGACACTGCCTCGTCAAGGCTCCTTTCTCTGTATGGAGCCCTGCCTGGGTCCAGTACGGACAAAAGTCTACGTCATCACTCTGCCTCCCTCTTTACAGGCAGTCTGGGGATGTGCATTTTTGCACAGCATGGAAAGTCTCTGTTGAGTCTCGGGACTTCCCTTGAGTTCAATTTGAGGATGAGTGGAAAAAAGGCTTCTTGTGTTTCTTGTGTTCTCCTCCCTTCTTCCATGCAGCTGTACAAAGGTTCAGGTTATCCTTAACCTGGTAGTCATAAGGTACTTTTTCCTACAGCCTTTAGACTGACTCTTTAGCTGCTTTAGAGCCATAGTGAGCAGTTTAAATTATGCAGCTTTTTGGTGAAGTAAATAATGAGCAAACTCTTAAAATAAGACAAAATATTGTCTCCAACATAAAAAAAGAAGTATAATTTTGTTCAAGCTGGGACTTGGACTATCATGCTCAATGTGTTTCCTGTGATGGGTGGATGTTGACTTTGCTGAAGACTAGCTTCTTTCACACAATTGAGGAGTATTTTGGCAGCTCTATGATCTGGATATTGCCTGCTCCAATCTGTCTGCCAGATCACACTATGAAATTTGAAACATAAACCTAAATTAGTATCACAGAAGATGTCAGTGTTATAAAAGGACAACGTTACATATCCTCATATTCCAGCCTGCTTGGGAAGCTGAAATTACATGAGGCTACATATATTTCTGCAGTGCCCAAGGTTTCAAAGTATTCTTCTGTATAGAGTCTAGAATGGGAGATGGGACTTGTCTTGTATAAACCCTTGACCAGTACCTGGGCACAAAATATCAGGATGTAAAGAACTTTTTATTCAAAAATATATTAAAAAAGTATAAATATGTATAAAATTACTCACTGCTGCATAAAACAAGTTAAAATATATACCGCATGCAGATGTTTATGCTTTAGGGCATAAGTCAAACACTAAACTGCCTGAGGTCAGGAATATATTTTCCCTCTGGGAAGTTATGCGTTACAGAATTTTTTTACTTTTCTCAAAAGCAGTTGCTGTTACTTATTTTTCAGAAGAGCAAAGTGGACCAACTGAACTATTGGTTTAAGCCAAAATCACACTTCTGCAAGTTCTGCAGCGATAGCAATTTTTGTCTTACATCAGAGGTATGACTTTCTCAAACAAGCAGCACAATAAGAGCAGAAATACACCCTGGCATTTGCCTGCATAGCAGCTTGCAGTGACCTATATTTGTCTTCTGCAACCATTTCTCAGTAGCCTCTGTAATGATCAAATTGATGGTTTAAAGGTATGGATCACTGGAAGTAATAAAACATTATGTTTCCCTTGTATTTCAGCTTTGAAAGGGTTCAGAATTTGTGGAATGTAGCCACCAAAAATACATCACAATAATTTTCTGAATTTAATGACTTGTGGTTATGTAATCCCTCAAAAACACCAGTAGTAATCTTTTTAAAACTGATTGATTTTGACCCACGTCTTTCTCTATGGTCTCTCCTGTATAAAACAGCACTTAAAAATGTGCTTCAGCTTCATCTTTATGGTATACAATTTATTTTCATTTCCAATTGCCATTTCTTTTAAAATGGCAGGCACTTAATATCCTACAGGATTGCTTCTTGGGTACAAGTGACACTACTGTAGTGTGTTACTGCAGTGACTCCTCTTACATTTAGTGCAATTCCTGACTAAGCCAAGCTACATAGCCACAAGGGAGAGAGCTGGCCTAACAAACATTAAAGTAGCTGTGTAGCCAGAGTGACATATTTTGCCCTTTATTTCACTTTACCACTACACATCTCAGGTATTGCTCTGCCTCTTAAAATAATCCCAGAAAATATCCCTACAAAACTGTTTGGCACAGGGTCATTTTTGAATGGAAATTTAGGAAGACTGTGCAGACTGCACCGACTCTTATTTCACCTATTTGGAAACACTCAGGCACTTAACCAGACTCTCGAGCAATGTGGATTTTGGCAAACTGCAACCCAGATTTGGTCTGCAAGTAAATTCTGCCCTAACACATCTCAGACATCTCAGATTCCCATGGGAGATCCTTCATTTTGTAATAGTCATCCAGTACAGCGGCTCTTGATGAACAGCTGCAATACAAAACTGCAGTTCCTAACTCTGAAGAGAGACAGTGATACCCACCATGCCTGACAGATCTGTAGCTAACACCAGTCTCCCTGTGGAACAGGTTTTAGTATGAGTACTCAGCAGTCTTTTGCAGAAACAAATTAATGTATCCAGTTGTAATATAGAACAGGAAGGTCCAGAAGGAGAAAACATAGGCCGGAATCTCCTATCCTATAGAATCAGAACCATGTTATCATGATAAGTCTAGGTTTTCACTGTGTCCCCAGAATTTTATTTATTCTTATTCCCAGCAGAGGAATTAATTTCCAACATGACTGGGTACTGTGTACCGTGGCTGCCTAAAGAGTGCTCTGTGAGGAAGATACATGAACAGCTAGGAAATAACACATTGCAGTATGGTGCCTGAGGGTCAGAAGCACTGCTCACCAGTTTTAAAGGTCTGATAAGAATTATTCTTTCTGTGATGTTGTGTATATAGAATCATTGAATCATAGAATGGCTTAGGTTGGAAGGGACCTTAAAGATCATCGAGTTCCAACCCCCCTGCCATGGGCAGGGACACCTCCCACTAGACCAGGTTGCCCAAGGCCATGTCCAGCCTGGCCTTGAACACCTCCAGGGATGGGCCTTCTCAACTTCCCTCGGCAATTTGTTCCAGTGTCTCACCACCCTCAGAGTGAACAATTTCTTCCTAACATCTAATCTAAATCTGCCCTCTTCCAGTTTGAAACCTTTACCCTTCTTCTTGTCACTACATGCCCTTGTAAAAAGTCCCTCTCCAGCTTTCTTGTAGGCCCCCTTCAGATATGTAAAAGTTGCTATAAGGTCTTCCTAGAACCTTCTTTTCTCCAGGCTGAACAATCCTAGCTCTCTCAGCCTGTCTTTATAGAAGAGGCGCTCCAACCATCTGATCATCTTCATGACCCTCCTCTGGACCTGCTCCAACAGGTCCATGTCCAACAAATATACAACTATTGAGAAAGGGAACCCTGTTATCAGATAGTTAAATGCACTTGAGACAAAGAGGCATTACCCCAAGAATGGACACCATTTTTTAATTGTGAGAGCAGGAGAATAATGGACCGCTAAAACAAAAGCTGAAGTACAGCGTCCATAAAAAATATTTGGCATATGCCAAATGCAACTGATACAGCACAACGATTAGCTCTGTAAAAGAGCTTAGAAGGTTAGAAAGCATACAATATTCAGGAAAGGGTTTTTTTCCCGGTTCTTGGTAGACATAGTTTTGGCATTTCTGAGCCATTATGAGGAATAACACTCCTCATTTTTAGCTGCATTAATTTTTGAAATCTCTGTCTGTCTTTTGTATAAAACTTATTTTATGTTAGCAGTACCAGCTGGTGTACTGAAGTTTTCCATGTATTACATAATGCATATAGTCATGGACTGGATTTGTAGACTTTGTTACATAAAAAAAGATCCTGTTGCATGCAATAAAACCCTGGAGGTAGGTTTATACATGCTTCAGTTATGGTGTTTACTATAAATCTATATCGTTCAAGATTTAATTTGTTGCAGCCCTGTTTTGGGGGCTGGGGCGTGTTTAATATCCAAACACAGTCTACAAATTATGCCCTTCTGATGACCAAATGAATGGAATATGCTCGGCAGATGATAAACCCCCCAAGTTAGGCAGTGGATCTGGCAGCAAATTTAACTCCTGACAACTTTGCTGTGAATTATTTTTTTTTTAAATTGAAACCTAAGCTTCTAATTCTGAAAATTATAAACCTACCAAATTAGTTCTGGCATATTTTCCCAGTCTCTCTTGAACTCTTGCAAATATTCATGTTATCTGATGCTGTTACAAGTCAATAACACTCCAGGAAGTGTGTTTATTTTTATTAGATTCATTTCATCCCATATGTTCCCTTGCAGTTATTTCCACCTGTTGGGAGCCATTCACGTAGTACACTCTTCTAATACAGACTAGATAAGATCCTTGCATGAGAATCAGCCTTAAATATTTTAAGCCTCTGAATCTTTCTGAATGTTTCTTTAATTAAGTGTAACTCTCCATGAGAAACTAGAGTTTTACGCTTACTGTGAAAAGCGAGAAGAAAGGGTCTGTTGAATGCTCTGGCATCAGCTGTTTGCTAAGAAAAGCTGTCACCCACAGGAAACTCCATACCACTATGGCTCAGTGCCCTTTCTTTTGTGAACGGCAAGACAGCACGGAGTGAGCCTGCTAAAACTATCACTACGTGAAATACTTCATATTGACCAAGTAGAAATACGATGGTGCACAATGGGAGGTGAAGGGCAATATCCACAATTTACACTGTGAATAGAGTAATGGGAGAGGTAAAAGCTCAGGACAGGCAAGTAGAGGCATATGCTGAGGCATATGACAAAGACGAAAAAGTTAGTTTGAGAGAGATGAGGAGAAAACTGAACAGTGCATTATGGGTGGGCTGGTAAAATAATCTTTTTAGCAACTTCTGGCAAGACAGGTAGAGTAGCCTAAGGCCCCCTGTGTAGAGGGATACAAGCACTGAAATTAGAAGTAAATTAAGCTGTAGGAGTAAACTCTTCTGACTATTGTGCCTTCTGCACTCAAGTTGGGATTGGGAGAAGGAGGTCTCTCTTGTTGAAAGTGTATGGATGGTGTCTCTTGTCCCTGTCCTTTTCCCCTGAGTTTTTGTAAATCTACAGGAAAGTTTCTTTTGCTTTTTCTGTTCAACTCTTTGAACAGCATGCTTCAAATTCATAAATTTCTCTATATTGTCTCTATTCTGATGTAAATTCTGAGCAAGATACCTGGAAAATAGCTACAATACAACTTTCTTAGTTATCTGTTTTGTGTTTCGAAGTGAAGGACGTATGTATATTAGAGTGAAGGAAGTATATAGTATTGATATTTGGGTCTGTGGTCACCAGTACCTTTCTTCAAAAATTACAGATTTGTGTAAATAGGTTTGAAACTAAAGACTGACATATTTGGTTCATCCAAGGCAGCAGGATATGTAATTATGAAGACATGAGGGCAGATTAGAAGATGACATAAGGATTATATTTACCTACACCTGGATGAGAATTCAGTAGTGATAACATAACAGCTCTTCACAGTAAGAAATAAATTACTACAATGCAGTTCATCCATTTTAATGTAGAAACAATAATCGTTTTTAACATCAGGTAATGACAAGTTACAGGTGACACTTATTCCTTCTTGCAGAACTTACTTTAAGCCAAAATAATTAACAATGCCATCAACAATACATTGCATGGTAGTACCATATTGTGGCAGTTTTAATTCTGTACTTCAAACTGGTGAAGTGGTTGGGAAAATGTGAATTATCATCTAATTTTTATTCCACCTATACCTGTTTCTCCCTCCTGCCTGTCAGAAATATGACACCAAACTGAAGAACCAAAAAACACTGATTCTGCCTATGGATGCAAAGGCAGAAATTAAATCTGTGTTAATTTGTGCTTGTCTTAATATTGATGTATTTAATATTGATGTATGGTTCAGGATACCTGTATGCTAGAGGCAATCTTCTTCCTCTTGGCTGCGATCTGCAGCACCTTGAGTACAACGATAGGATAGAAATCTGAATATGGACCTTAGCATAAAAACAACCAGCCATCAGCACTGCCTGAACCTTCTGGGAAAGGATGAACTGGAATTTGTCTGTTTGCATGTGATGTCTTCCATTTTTCCCCACCTCGCGTACTGTGTTCAGTTTTGGGCCACTCACTACAAGAAGGACACTGAGGTGTTGGAGTGCGTCCAGAGAAGGGTAACAAAGCTGGTGAGGGGTCTGGAGAACAAGTCTTATGAGGAGTGGCTGAGGCAACTGGGGTTGTTTAGGCTGGAGAAAAGGAGGCTGAGGGGAGACCTTATCGCTCTCTACAACTACCTGAAAGGAGGTTGTAGAGAGGTTGGGGTCAACTTCTTCTTGCTAGTAACAAGTGATAGGACAGGAGGAAAAAAACCTCAAGTGACACCAGGGTAGGTTTAAGATGGATATTAGGAAGAAATTCTTCACTGAAAGGGTTATCAAACATTGGAACAGGCTGCCCAGGGAGGTGGTGGATTTGCCATCTCTGGAGGTGTTTAAAAAAAGGGTAGACGTGGTGTTTAGGGACATGGTTTAGTGGCGGTTTTGGCAGTGTTAGATTAATAGTTGGGCTTGATGATCTCAAAGGTCCCTTCCAACCTAGACAATTCTATGATTCTATGATTCGATGATATGCACTGTTACTATGCCTTCTGGCTGACTTTAGAGGCTTTTAGTATGAGTACTGAGTTATATCATCTGGCTATTACTATAATGTGGCATTGTTTTGTTCTTAGTTATTAAACATATTTTCAAAGTATCTCAAATTTTGGTAAATATTGCACACCTTAAAGTGCTTACTGACTACCTATGAACTTTCAGTCCCTTGAGGGGCAGGTAGGTGTTTTGTGAGGCCTCTTGTTTTGGCCAAGGAATCCGCAAAATCTTTCACTGAGTTTCAGAGCCTGAGTTTCAGTGGGACCCAGCAGTGAAATAACTGCTTTCATAATATGTTTCTGTAAGGGTATGTCTGCTTTTTTAAGGTATCTGGTCAAATACTTTTTTCAATATAACAAGGGATAATAAGAAAAGGAGGAAGCCACAAACAAGAACACACAAGAACACAAACCTCGCCAACAAATTGTAAGGGACTGTTCAGCCCAGAGAAGAAAAGGCTCAGGGTGATATCATCAATGTATACAAATACCTGAAGGTAGGACGCAGGGAAGATGGAGCCAGGCTCTTCTCAGTGGTGCCCAGTGACAGGACAAGAGCCAATGGGCACAAACTGAAACACAGGAGGTTCCCTCTGAACATCAGGAAACACTTTTTCACTGTGAGGATGACTGAGCACTGGCACAGTTTTCCCAGGGAGGCTGTGGAGTCTCCAGCCTTGGAGTTATTTAAAAACTGTCTGGCCATGGTGCTGGGCGACCTGCTCTAGGTCACCCTGTTTGAGCAGGAGATTGGACCAGATGATCCCGAGGGGTCCCTTCCAACCTCAGCCATTCTGTGATTCTGTGGTGTTTGTGGTGAGGAGTAAGGTGGTTTTTTTTTCCCAATAGTTAGCACAGAGACCTTCCTTTATGCTATGCCTATAAAAATGCTTTTGTTGAAAAAAAAACAGTAGAAGTGCTTATGGGCTTCCCAGAATCTAATTACTTGCTAAAACCAAAAAGCTTCTCCCTATTGTATAATTGTATGATACAAATATGGTTTTGAATTTGAAGGACCTACACATATATTTGACCTTAAACATGGAGTCAAGCACTTGCTGAATAGTGACAAGCATACACTTAAAGTTAAGGACACATGTAATTACTTTGCCATTCAAAACAAAACCCAAACCAAAACAAAACACTGTTATACCATCTCTTGTTAGGGGTAAGATCTTACAGTTTCTTCTGTGGACTGTGCTTGCAACTTGTCTCATTATTTCTGTAGCTATTTCACATACTGGAAAGCAATGACTGTCAAATATACTTTATTCTCTGTTTGCCTCTTTTTTTTTGTATATACATGTCACTAAAACTGTGTATTTTACTTCATTACGGAAGTTCACTGTGCATATACGCATGGTGCATGTCTTAACCCTGCAGAAAACTGGAGCAAGGAAGCAATGCCATGGCTTAGTTACTTAGACAGTATTTCTTCAAGGTAGCATATTATACCTATGATTTATCACCTGCATCGATTGCCAGTTGATTTTTAAGGTGATGATAAAAAGATGAGGCCTGACTGCCCGAGAGAAACTGTCACATTCTTTTTTGAAATCTCAAGAATGACATTCAGTTTCCTCTGCTTTGAGAAAACTCACATGTGAAGACTCTTAAAAATACACTACCAAACACTTCTCTGTGTGTGAGGCAGGGGAACTAAATAAAAAGGGAACACAGAAGGGAAAGGATGAGCTTCATTTCAATAGCCTATGAGTTCTTTCACTGCTGCGTCTATTTAACAGAAGTATCTGCATTATCATTCTACACTTGGACTATCCTACAGAAATTTAAAAATAAATATGAATAGCCACATTCTTTGAAAGAGTATCATGAAAAGCTGAGGGGGATTTTTTGTAAGATTTAATTCACTGATATATTTATGGCCTTGTACTATGCTTTGACCATAAGCAGCAAGACTTCACCTTTACAATTTTCAGATTAATATTAACTGAAACAAATCAGAAATGAGGACGTTTCCACAAAGAAAGGCCATTATGTCCCTCACTGGCTCTCTAGCTAGGTCATGCACGTAACTTATACTTATTGGAGCCCTCTTTCTATCTCTTGGGTGTTTCATTTTAAGTAAGAAGGAGAATTATGTACTTGGTAACTGCCGAAGGTCAAAGATAAATATGCAGAGCAGCAGAACATTGTGCAAATATGTAACTGTGCAATCACTGTAGATTTTAAAATAGATTTTCAGTGTCTCTCAGCTGCCTAGCTACATGAAAGTAGTTAAGACAGCAAAGAAAAACAGTTGACACTGACAATCCACTCATTTGACTTGAGCTACAGCACATGAAGTATTTCTCCAATAAGAGTAAACACAAGCATCTGAACATCTAATAAAGAGATTGTAGAAGTACCAAATAACCTTGAGTTCTTTTTTACCTTTGTAAGACATTAGAAAGCAATTCAAACATGTACTGAGGCATTGGCACTGACACCCTTCTACTTAAAAATTGATCCATTAGTTTAACAGCACAATACATACAATGATAAGGTGAAGTTTATGTATATATGTCATAAGCCTGGCATTCCATACTCAAAAGAGTCCTGATTAGTATGCAGCTGATCCAGTTTCAAAATGGTATACATGTTTCCTAGTACTGAGAAACCACACTTCCTCAAATTGACCTTCCAGAACCAGGATTACTAAAACACTCATAATCCTCCCTTTAGTACTCCTCCATACAGAGAGTTTATGTATCAGTGTACAAAGCCAGGCATTTCATATGGATGTTTAAATTGGATTTTAGGAAGAATTTCTTCACTGAAAGGGTTGTCAAGGATTGGAACAGGCTGCCCAGGGAAGTGGTTGAGTCACCATCCCTGGAGGTATTTAAAAGATGTGTAGACGCAGTGCTTAGTGACATGGTTTAGTGGTGGTCTTGGCAGTGTTACGTTAATGGTTGGACATGATGATCTCAAAGGTCTTTTCCAATCTAAATGATTCTATGAATCTATGATTCTATAAAGCTACTGAGAACATTTTGGAAATTCAGTGAAAACATAAAATATTCACTGTTTTGGGTACTCAAGAAAATAATTCAAATTTTTATTGCGCCTATGGAACACATATTCTTTATAAACCAAAGACAAATTTTCTACAGAGAAATGAAGAAAACCCTAGGCATGATCATGATTTCCTAAATAAAAGATGAGACATACTGAAAGCAAAATACAAAAGATATGAAATCCAGTCTTACACAAGGTGACACAAGTTATTAGTCCTTAATCACATTTCAGAATGTTTGGGGTTCTTTCAGGATGGAGGGATTTTTTTCTCATTAAAAATCCTGTTATATGAGGATATTTATTTTGAAAATAAATAACTTCAAACCTATATTTAGAATCAAAACTCTTTACTAAAATGTGAATTTTCCAAAATTCGATGGAAAGGCATTTTGGTCCATCTGTCAGAAAGGAGTAGGTATGCAAACACATGCCTGTGATCACAGAAGGCCAAGAACAAAGTCTTGTTGCAGGGTCTTTCAAAAATACATGGTCCCTCCCAGTTTTCATCACAAATCAGACTAGCACCATTTTATGCTTAAGTTCTCAATACCTTTAACTGGTCTGCATTCATCTACAGGACATTGCAAAATGGTAGTGTGCAGTGGTCAGATATCCCCTTACACTAGAACCTGTAGGCAGGGAAGTGATGGGTCATATGCAATAGGAGAGCATTGCTCCTGCATTATACAGATATTTTTCTGTCTTTTGCAGAACTTCGTATCCTCTGCAAATGAGGGAGTAGTGAAGAGGAGCTGGAGGAGGAGTTGACCTTTCTCTGCTCTGTAGTAACAATTAAATGGCAGGAGGAAGATGAAAAGAAACAACAAAAGGCAAAAAGCAAAGCACAGAGCTTTTGCTGAAATTGTTGAGTGCTCTTGTTAATCTCAGCTACAAGTGAAGGTGCTCAACAACAGGGACAGAATTGGGCCTTTACAGAACTCTCAACAATCTAATAGGAAAGATTTGCTAGAAAAAAAAAAAACACCATCTGCATAAACAGGAAAATAGCACACAGGATGGAAAAGGACATGATATTTTGAGAACAATAGCGCCATTACTAGTGATACCAATAAAGAACATTATGTTGATAGGAGGGGAATGAAACATAATCAGGCCTCACAACAGCAGTTTTTTCATGTATACAATACAAGAGGTGTGTCCCATTGGAAGATCACTAATTATTAATAAACTCTAGTTGTCTGTGTCTACAACATCCAAAATCCAGGGGCATTAATGAATTCAGATTAAAATTGAAAATACTCTTTCTTTTGTGAAGGAGCTATAAACCGATAAAGGACATGATTTTCCTGTCACATCAGCTCTTCCCATGTTTGATTCTGATGACTTCAATAGGTCAGTTCCTTGTTTGCATTGCTGGTGCTGGAACGAAGGCTGATGCTCTATAATTCTGTAGGGCAGAGAATGCAGACATATTTTACACATAACCATGAGTTGTTTGCTATACAATCTCTTTTCCATTAAATTTTCCAGTATGTATCTCTATGCTTTAGAAGACATCATTTGTTGGAGATTTAAGATGTGGAGAAAATCCTCGCAATCTGGATTTTAAAAGGGAGATGGGCTGCAGGATAGAATCCAGCTGTGGGTCTCAATAATGTCTTGAACATTCATTGTACGTAGTGAAAGCAGCAAGGCAAATATCAGGGCATTTGACATAAGTTTTCTGTGTCTCTCATCTTTTTCACTCAAGGCAGCCTCACTCCTGTGAATAGAATAACATTTGGATAAAGAGCTTATTGAAGACTGCAATGAGCCTGGTTTTCTGGAATGGCAGAAAAAAATTTCTCTCATGAGTAGATTCTTTTCTAAGAAAGGCTCAGGTTACCTCCCCATTCCGTTGAGCTAGTGAGTGTCACAAAATGAGTCAACTTGATCCAGGCAGTCGGGTTTTGCCGGTCCAGTAAATGACATGCTGTAATCTTCCTTTGACTGTAAGGGACACATAGCAAGATGTAGGTCCCTATTAGTCATTCAAGTGAATTTCAGACAAAAATATATCTTCTCAATATTTGCAAAGAGATGTGTTAGCAAGCTAACATGATATTTCCATGGGTTTATTTTGTACCTGTTCAGCACATAGGTATACAGTAAAGCTGTTGCCTGCATTTGTAAAAGGAAATACAAACTTTTAATTTATGGAACATTTTAGTCTGATTCTTTTACCAATATTAGCCTGTGGTGATTCCTAATCAAACCTCCCACAGAGTACAAATAAACCCATGATTTCAGCAGACTGTGTGTGTCTTCCTACAGACAGCAGTCTGGATGGAATCCACTTGTAATTTCTGAATATTTTGGGTATCTTGCATTTCTAATTCTAACCAGCTTGAGAAAGCATAAGAACAAGATATTCTAGAATTGCAGATACATAGTCTGAATCACGTGGAGGCAACAATCAGAAACTGGTATCTAATGATAGTTGTAGTCACTTGGGATTATTTATTATGCTAATAATCTTAGCCATTTAATCCTTTCAGAACAGATTTATCTTGACTACTTTTACTACTTACTTCTTACCCACTTACTACATCGATCTACTTACCACTATCTAACTGCGTAGGGTCTTGTAGAGTCAATGGAGAGAAGATGGATAACCACACCTTAGACCATACTTTAGACTAGACGCTTGGTTAGTGCTTCAAAATCAGCACTTTAACATATCCCTCCATTCAAGGGTGTTTATTTTATAACTGATCCAAATATATTTCCCGTGTCATTCTCTTCAAGTGCTCGCTGAAATGTTATGCTTTTCTAATGTTATGCTTCTTTTTCTGGGAGCTGTGATTTGATCACAGCTAAGCAGAGGGATACTCAGTTATATGACTGCATTGCAAGAGAATGTGTTTCACAAAACCTGCTGCCAAAAATATTCTTCTGATACATTTTTTCCTTTTTATATCTGTGCTAAATTAAAGAATATAGTGACAAGTGTAGCATAAAACCAAAAGCTTGGCATGTTAAGCATATTAAATAGTAAGCTATCTGTTTCTTAAAGCCAGGCAATGTTATTAAAACATTACAGGAATAAAAAAAGACAATACTTTTGTAGCAGAAAGAAGAGTTAAGGTATTGTGGCATTTGAAGAGATTTTTTCTTTAATTTAGAAAATTATAATATTAGGAACTTTTTTAATTCTTTAGCCTTCCTTTCTTCATAAAGATCTAAGTCATTTCATCTATCCCTTTACCAAAGGGATTTTGGTATATATTACCAAATATATGCCTTATAATTGAATTATTTCAGTTTTATCATGAATTAAATGCACTAAAAATAAATGCAGTTTTAAAGGCAGTATCTCATATTTAGATTCATTTCAGCATTTTACTGAGATGCATGATTAATTTTAAAATCTACTCTGAATCCGTGAATTTTTTAGTCATTCCAAATGGCTACTCTTTGTTCTCTTTGTAGTTGGTGGAGAAAATAGGTTTTTTGTGTGTTATGATTCATGAAATCTATTTTAAATATCAGCTTCAGTAAGAGACGTATCATCCCCAAACTCCATTGACTATATTAACTAGGTTGGCTCATTCCGACATAGTCGTCTGTGTTACAGATGCTTTAATTGCTTGTGATGACAAACTAAGAAATGTCTCCGGCACATTAAACATAGAGACAGCCTAAGACCTTATTTTTCCAATAGTATTGAGCTGTAAGATTCTGAAAACATTGACCTGCAATCTCAGAAAACATTTTCAGCTCTAGTGTATGGTGTATATCTAAACCACTAGTCTTTTTGCTTTTCATTTCACAATACTTTTAAGATCGAACTTTTTCTCCTTGACTTGACAACAGAAGTTTCATTCATCTTCTCTCTTACCTAGCAAAATATCCTTCATACTAATCTTCCCGATACTCACCAGCTCAAAAAAAAATGGAGTTTCTGAGTACTCCAGGTGCTGCCCTAACCCTTGGTCTGACCACACCACATTCATTATACCTTTCCATTTGCATCTTCTTCGGGGCACAGAGCTGAAGTTTCTTATTATCTCCCCTTTCTTTCCTTACATTGCCTTTTTTACTTTTTCTTTTCCTTCTCTTCCCAGTTTTGGTATCTTCTCAGGTATTCATAATGCTCTTCACACTTTTTTCTACACATGAAGCGCATATGACTACTCAAGAACATACCTAAAATCTGGTCTTAAATGCTTTTATTTTATAAAGCTCAAGAAAAGCTAGAGAAACCACCCACTTCAGTACTGCAACTCACTGAAATTGTAGAAAACATTTTCTGTAAGATCAGGCAAGTTTAGTCTGTTTTTCTTCCCTAATTTTACAAAATCTGCCCAGATCTCAAACATTCCCATAGTGGTTCCTTAATTCACATCTGATTTTGAAAACTGCTGTTCATCTATGTCACTTACTTTATAAAAAAATATTTTTTAGTTAGTTACTGGAGAAAGGGGCTATGGGTAAGTGTAGCAGGCTTATCCTGCTATGGATGCTATCTATGGGTATAAAAAAGATGATGGATATTATAGCATATTCTAACGTTAAAATAAAGATAACCAAGAAAGTATTTTCCTACTGGTATCTCCTGTTGCTTTGACCTCATTGTATGCTTTATTATTTTACCCCTTTCCTACCATCATCTCCCCTTTCTGCATCTGTCTTTTTTGATTTTACACCCTTCAGACCAGATATGAGTTGAAGCTAACTTTAACGTTCTGTGCTAACTTTATGCTCTGAAGGAGCCTGGCATATTTTAAATTTTATTGCACCAGAGGTATATGATAACTGCTAATAATAATGAGAAAGAAATAGATGAATGAATACGAGTTTCTCATCACGGATGTTTTTACACAAACAGTAAAAAGAAAAAAATTAGGAGTTTGAAAATAACAGCTTCAACAAGCAGATGGCTCAAACCATTGAAACAGACTCGCTGTATTATGAAAATGTAAGAATAACAGAAGTTACAATTACTAAATTAATAAAATTAGACTATTTTTATGATATACTATAATTAATGTACTAACATTGTTATTAATCTATTTGTCAAACCAGCAATAGCAATAGTACTAATACAAATTGCCCTCCAGCAAACCAGTCAATATACCATACAAAGTCCAGAATCTCTACATTATAGGCCTCTCTTACCTCAAGATTTCATATCGTGGAACCCAAGTACAAGGATTTTCTTAAACATTTATGAACAGATTAATATCCAGCATTATCTCATGTCTTTCATGCAAGAAATAGGTGGAACAACAGGGTACAATGCATCATGAGTTATATTATCACAATACTTAACCAATGCTATTGCAGATATTTTGTTAAAACTTTCAGAAAGTACTGTAAAATTATGATGACACCTGGAATACATCATGCTTTTTTTACCATGTGATTGATACACCTTTGTCAAATCTAATGAAGGTCAAATAAAATAAGTTTCGTACACATTCGGTTAAGGATTGACATTATCTAAATTCATTGCAAAAATGGAGGAACAGGAATATTTCAGATTAATTAGTCTGATGATCATCTATTATTGCACAATTTGGAAAGCATTAAATTACTTGTAATCATATTAAAATCATATTGCCAATTACTTGCAATCATAAAAACCCCACATATTTTCTCCTTTCCTATTACAGAGGCATGTGTTTGTCATTTAGAGCTTAATTTGTTGCTGTTTTATTCCTCTTTTGCAGTACTACAACTCTAATGAAATGAAATTAAAATAACACACTTTGCTTCAGCACAGTTCTCAAATACGTGCCTAAATTTCAGCAGTCAGGTAACATCAAGGACGTGTAACCTGGGAGGAATGCAGAGACATTATCCGAGCAGCCAGGTATGAGGTTAGGAAAGGTAAAGCCCCATTGGAATTGAATCTGACAAGAGGTGGCAATTGATCTGGCAAAGAGAAGAATGGCTTCTGTAAGTACATAGGCAACAAAAGGAAGGCTAGGGAAAATGTGGGCCCACTGCTGAGACAGGGGACCTGGACACACAGGACATGGAAAAGGCTGTGGTACTGAATTCATTTTTTGCCTCCGTCTTTACTAGCAAGACCAGCCCTCAGGGATCCCAGGTCCCAGAGACAAGGGAAAAAGTCTGGAGCGAGGAAGTCATACCCTTGGTACAAGAGAATTAGGTCAGAGAGTACTTAAGCAAACTGGACATACATGAGTCCATGAGCCCTGTTGGGAGGCACCCATGAGTCCTGAGGTTGCTGGCTGATGTCATTATGAGGACACTCTCTATAATCTTTGACTGATCATGGTGGCTAGAAGTAACTGAAAACTGGAGGAAAGGAAACATCACTCCTGTTTTCAAGAAGGGCAAGGAGGAGGACCCAGGGAGCTACAGACCTGTCAGCCTCACCTCAGTCCCTGGGAAGGTGACGGAGGAGCTGATCCTGGAAATCATTTCTAGACGCATGAAAGACAAGACAATCATCAGGAGTAGTCAGCATGGATTCACCAACAGGAAGTCGTGCTTGACCAACTTCTATGATGAAATGACTGGCCTGATAGATGGCGGGAGTGCAGTGGATATTGTCTAACTGGACTTCAGTGAGGCTTTGCACACTGTTTGCCATAACATCCTCATAGACAACCTGTTGATGTATGGGCTGGATGAACAGGCAGTGAGGTGGACTGAAATCTAGCAAAATGGCCAGACCAAAAGTATTATGATCAGTGGCACAAAGACTAGTTGGAGGCCAGTAACAGGGGATATAACCCAGGGGCCAATAGTTGGTCCAACCCTGTTCAACATCTTCGTTAATGGCCTGGATGACACGTGTCCCCCAGCAAGTTTGCTGATGGTACAAAACTGGAAGGAATGGCTGATATGCCAGAGGGTTGTGCTGCTACCCAGAGGGACCTTGACAGGCTGGAGAAATGGACTGACAGGAACCTCATGAAGTTCAACAAGGAGAAGTGCAAAGTCCTGCACTTGGGGAGGAGTAACCCCATGCACTGATATATGCTGGGGTACACCCAGCTGGAAAGCAACTCCATAGAGAAGGACCTGGTGGACGACACCTGACCATGAGCCTGCAACATGCCCTTAGCAAAGAGGACCATCTTTCTGTTGGGTTGAACTATACAGAGCATTGCCAATGTTAACAGCCATGATCCACAAGTTGAAACATTTGAAGGTCCATCTGAATAAAACACTTTTTTACTGTGAGAGTGATCAAAAACTGGAACAAGTTGCCCAAAGAAGTTGTCTCCATGTGTCCGTCCATGGAGACATTAAAAACTGACTGGACACAGTCCTGGGCAACCTGCTTTAGCTGGCCCTGCTTGAGCAAGGAGGTTGGACTAGATGATCTCAAGAGGTCCATTCTAAACTCTGATTCTGTGATGATGTAGACTAGATATCCAACCATGTCTCTCCAATTTGGTTGTACAGATACTATGGGATGCTGTGCCAAAAATCTTGCTAAAACCCATTCACTGCTCTCCACTCATCCGTAGAGCTAGTCACCTCCTCATAGAGGCAAATCAGGTTGGTCAGGCATGACTTACCCTTGGTCTTGTGGGTTGTTCCCATTTATCCAATTCTTCATGTGCTTCTAGGAAGATTTGCTTCTTAACATTCCTAGACACTCAAGATAGACTGGTGGTTACCTACTTTCTTTTCTACAGGATAAGCTTGATGTCTGCCTTTTTCTACCCATCAGGAACCTATTCCAGTCATCATAAATTTTTGAAAATGTTAAAAAGTAGGCTTACAACTGTATCAACCAATGCCCTCAGCACCCTTGGATTCATCTTATCTGATCCCATGGACTTGTGTATGCTCATCTTGCTTAAGTGAACTTGATCTTCCTCTACTGTGGGTAACAGTTCACTCCTACAGACTGTCACCAGCCAGAGAAAACTGGGAATCTGAGGGTATACCTTAACAGTATAAATGTCATTTTTAGAAATTGTAAGGGGAAAACAGTGAAGAAAACAAACCACTGCATATATTGTGTTTATTCTGCATGATTATGCTCCACCACGTGAGAGTCATCTCAGCAGCTAAAGAAGGTGTAAAGAACCTACATCCAAAAATGAATTTGTGCTGTAAAAGAAAGAAAATAAATGTAACTAGTAAAATTAGTGGACTCATTGCACATCATCCTTATTTTGGCATGCAGCTCTTTAATTACATTATGCAAAACAAAAGCAATCACAGAGGTGACGGATCTCTTCTCCTTCAGATTGTGTTCTACTTGACATAAGTGACAGTGTACTTTTAAATGCTTAGAGACAAAGATCTCTCAGACAATGATCATTTGCTACAACATAGAGGAGAAAAATGAAAATGATTACTTTTATTTTAGTCTTTATTCTGCCATCATAACCACAATGTGCTAATTAGGGAATATTCTGAGTAGAGTAGACAGTGTGGAGAGACATTCAGGTCTTCAATACATAAACTTGGATCTATTGATAATGGTCAAGAACATCACTCGGATGAAAATCCCTCCTTTGACAGCTTATTGCCAAATAGAGCAAATACGTCAAAAAGCTGAGAATAAGATTGAGAAATTAACCTCTCTAAAGCTGCTGGAATTTGGATCTACTTTTTTGTCTTCCACTGTCATCCCCTTGCATATTCTTCTTATTGCTCTTGTGAACAGGCTTCCCTAGCATTCTCAAGGTTGACTGAGTTTAGGACTTAAACATATATGCAGTATTTTTTTTCAGGAATTAATTAGATAAAGAGAGTAGTTTTCATTATTATTTCCAGATTATTTTTTTTTTTTAACCAGAGGTGGCTAAAGAAAAAAAGCAAAATTTCCTGCAGAAAATGCTGTTTTCTTGTAATCGAAAATGTTTTGCAAGAATGTCATGTGTGTCACAAAATCAGTGTCAAAGGGAAGCCTTCTGACTTTCTCATTCATATCACTAGTGTAAAAACATTTCACTAATGTCAAAATATTCTGTTTCACATTTATTATTTCATATTCATTTTTTATCTGAACATGTTCTTTAATTCTTCAGAATCAAATCTTTCATGTTTCTGAACAGATCTTTTTGGTTGCAAAATTCATTCCATAAAAAAAGACCTAAGTGTGAGCTGTTCACTCCAATTTGCAACAAAAGAGGACACAAGCCCAGAAATTTGAGTTTCTTACTTGTTCTATTTACCACCAATTCATGCCTAACAAATATCTGGAAAAAAATATATTTCAAATTTTTCTCAGCCACAAGGAGAGATGCAGCCTTACCTTTATTGTCACTTTACCCTTCACTGTACTCAAATTCCACCTCTGTGTAGATTTCTAGATGTACCAGAAAGCCTTAGCATTCAGCAGTTACAACCTTTAGGATCTGTCTGGCTGTCTAAGGTTTTAGTAATGCCTGTGGGGTTTCTAAACAATTGTTGTCACTTTCCCAATGAACTACACTTAAATACAATTTGCTGGAGAAGGACTAACACCATTCCCTTGGCCATTATAGGCAGGGTTTTTGATACCATTCCAGGAAACCTTGCCACTGACAGATTGCTGATAGTTCTGGGAATAAAGTTCAGCTCCAGTACACTGGGCTTCCCAATACCTTAATGAAATTCCTGGAAGTGCCTTTTTTAGATAGAAGCACTTAATGGAACGACATAAAACCAGGAAAATGCAAGTAACATAGCTGTGTTTTTGCAAGTGCCTCAAAGTTCAGGGACATAATACTGAGAATGCCGCTAATCTATCTCTGCATCAGTAGCTTTTCTTCTAAATGCAAAAATGTATCTGAAAACAAAGGCATTACAGACTCATCCATCAGTCACAGAAATATTCAAGCCAGTGAGTTAGGTTTTCTAGATGGATTATATTAGCATTTTCTGAACATCTGCACACCTCAAAGGCTTATGTGATGTATCCTCACCACACTCCTACAAGTTAAGAAAATTCTGCTTCGCATTTTGCTGTTGAAGAGCTAAAGCACAACTAGGCACTGGTCCCCCATTAAAGCATTTATGTACGATGGTATTCGCTGTTCACAGTGTGTATCTCTTACATACTGGAAACTGATGAAATCCACATCAGCTTGAAAGCTGGAGAAGAGCGAGAGATTCATCATAGGGCTATAATATCTTGGGTGTGCACCCAAATATTGAGGCATTGCATAAAATGTGGATATTGACCTGTTACAATTTGCGGTGCCAACTCAATTAGGATTGCTTTAAGCATGGGCACTAGTTCATCTCTTGCTTGGAAGATACAGAGGAATGCCTATGTTTTGGCCCCACCAGGGCTTAAGGGTTATAACTGTTCAACATCTCCAAATACAGATGGTTCCAGGCATAGTCTGGAAAATGCCATCAGGCACCGAGGCAATTTTATTCACTGGTTGATAACTAAATTAGATTTAGGAGCTGAACATGGAAATTCTCATCTGAGCCCTATCAAGCTTAGGTGTCTGGTCAAAGGCAACCTGTTATGCATACTATAAAGAAAAGATCTGAACCACTATTTCTCAGATCTGAAGAAAGTGTCTTCACACTGCTAGATCAGACATCCTAACGGCATTTACATGCTGAATAGTTCCACCACAGCAAAATGCCTGCTGCCACCTGAAAAATGCTTTCAGAGAAGGATTCCAAAAAAGTCAGATATCTGCATAGTCAGAGTGACATGTTCACAGATGGAGAGAAAGGATGCTGTGTGCAGTTTGCTGCTACAATAAGGTATGGTGCAAAGAGGACTATTAAGGGAACTATCACACAGAAGACTGAGGAACAGAACAAAATAAACATCTTGCAGACTGGCCTCAAAAACGCCTTAAGTGGGTCCCACCCACAAGATTAAATTCAGAAGAGGTGTCAGGTATGTTAAAGAGAAGTCTGGTAGGAACTTTTTGCCTCAGAAAATATACCTCTCCTTGGAAGAGATGCCCAGGAAAAGCTTGATATTTTTATCTTTCGGTTCAGGGAGTGGGAAAGCTGATGAGGTGGGCAGACTCACATGCAAGGCAGACAGAAGAGCTGTGCCAGGTAGTCCAGTGTTTATAGCTTGTGTTCTTTTAACTCATTCTGCAAAAAGATATGGTTCCTGGTTTTCTATCCTGTCCATCTAACAATATGGTGAATATTATTTGACAGTTGCGTAGCATATGAATTTCAAAATCTCTGTACTTTGCTATTTTTATCATAGGCAGCTTCTTTAATGTCTATGTCTAAAGTTCAGTGTGTACAACTATATAGAAGCATCCACAGAAATGAATCATTCTGGGGAGGGCTGGTGGCCAGGAACATTAACTGAGAGCATGCAAATACTTTTGCCAGACCAAGACCCCCACGTAATTCAGTCACAGAGATGAGGAGTGAAAGCCAGATTCTGATCCTGAGACACAGCTCTGGTCAATGGAAAATGTTTCTTTTGAAAAGGCCATTTGTGAAACATCAGAGTGGGGTTTTTTAGCAGCTCTTTGAAAAGAATCAGGCATCTCCCTTATCCTGCAAAGTGGTCCAAACCCTACCTGCTTAACCATATCGCATTGGTTCATAATTAAAAGCTTTCTTTTGCAGTCATAGTAATTGCATGGGGTTTTTTGTTTTGTTACTCCATTGCTGTTAGAAGCAAAGGCCAACCATCTGTTGGGAAATTTTGGGGACAAATGAAACAGGTGAATAACTTCTCCAGCAGTATTTCACATTAGCCTCCACTGTTTCCACAATTCTAGCTCTAGCTGGAGCTTTGCTGAATTCAGCCTGTAGATATTTTTATTGAACTTTGAATTCAGTATAGTAAAAGTCTGACGAAACTAGTTTACTTTTTAAGAAGTAAAGTCAATGCTTTTATGCCTATCCTGTTGTATAGGCAGAGGAACTCTTAATAAATATGCTAAGTTCTTGAAAAAAATGTGTTGGAAGATGTAAAGGAATGTTCATGAATAGATAATTAAATTTAGGGACTATAGTCATTTTAATTATATTTACTTTGCTAATCAGAGACATTGGGAGTTGCATCCATTTATTGAGAGCTTGACAGGTTTTATCTAAGAGCATTTTATAATTAAGATCATATATTAACTCCTTGCTTGAGGTAATAAATATTCCTAGGTTATTTAACATGGAAAGCAAAGTCTGTTACTCAGCTGAAAGTAGTCACTGTGTATTCTGGAAGAATAATTTTGTACAGGACAAGCCTCTTTCTCCCCCTCCCCCCAGTTAAATCTGAGGTTTAAAAGAGAAAAAAATCTTTGTTAAACATTTTGGGTTGGAGAAACAGAGGACTAGAGAAAAAATGCTTCCATGTATTATTTTGATCCAAATTAATATTCTTTTTCTTTGTTTTACAACATCTTTCTAGAAGCCCAGTAGCTTCTAGAATCTAAAGCAGATATTTTTTTCAGAAAAAAAAAGGTTTTTTTCTGATGTCCTGTCTTACCACACACTCAGAAATATGACAACAGCTGACAGAGTTAACGGTTCAAAAATGCCTGAATCACTTATCTTGTTGGAGGATAGAAATACTGTTTAATTCTGGACTAACGTTCAATTATTTCCCACAGCCATGTTGCACATTTTTGTAGAAATGAAGTGTTTATTTTTTTAACTGCCCTAATGCCATTCCAGAATTCAATTCCACACCTCAAATATTTTCTCTTTCTTCTTGCTAGATCCCCTCAGGAATTTTGCTATGACAAACGATGGCCACCAGGGCCACAGAAAAATGCAGGGATCTTAGTAAGAATGAACCCCACTTTGCTGAACCAAATTCACACAGTACAAACCAGCTGTTTGCATGGAGATTACATTAGTGCAATCTGTCCTCAGGCATGAGGGGATGCCTGAATCCTCCTGTGAACTGACTATGCAGCTGCTTTAAATTCCAGCCTCAGTGATACAAGTCAGGGATGTAACTGGCTAGACTATTCTTCCTGGTACCAATATCATGCAACTAAGATAGCTCACATTCCTGATTCTTAATCTGGAAAACTGGAGTGCAAATAAGAGGGTATTTCACTGTCTCTGTGTTGTCTTTTTTTTTTTTTAAATACTAAAAATCCTTCATATTTTGCAAGTGGAAGTTTGATTGATTACAACTGGCCCTTTTGTTCCTCTCTAGACATTACTGTGCGAATTTGTGAGGCAGGCAGGTAATACACAGTTCTGATACTTGCATCTCTCTGTCACGAAAGTAGATATACATAAGGCATCAACAGATTGAGCATAGCTATACACAGATGTTGACATGTGCATACAATATGAATGTTCAAACCTTAACAACCATATTTCAAACAGCAGCAATAGTGAAGTGTCATCTTAACATTTTTAGTAGCTGTCCTTGAATGATATTTTTGCGCTGTGTTCTCACCACAGTCCTTTCCAGTTGATTGCTTTCCCCCTGCCCCAAACACAGCACTCCATAATATGTACCACTGAGAGACGAAATGGTGATATAAACACTAATATGCATACTCTTGAATAGAGTAGTGCTCTGGGTATACAAATACGCCTTTCTAGCACAGATTTGAGGCTAATTAAATATCAGTTGTGTTGTAAAACACTCTCAGGATCATTCTGCCTTTAAGTGTTATCAAGACTTTTTAAAGCTCTCAAAGTGGCACTAAACAGAGAAACTTACACATTTAAGCACTGTTCTCTTTTTCTCATTTTCTACTGAGGTCTCTTGGTTATTTAATTTTTAGAAAGAAAGATTGCAGTGGGTATTCCTTCCTTGAACACATTTTGCAGCTGTCCGGCTTTAATTGGCAAATTCTACAAAGATAAAAGTAGTAGAGTGGTGAACAAGCACCAGAAGAGAAGTAGTAGTGATTCTTGATAAGAATGTTGAGAAGCAGCTGATTATTACTAGTTTACAGAAATCTTGCGGGTCTTCATGCTTCAGTGCTGTGAAGGGAAGCATTTTGCTAAGACTCTAACGAATCATTTGCAAAGCACACAGAATGAAGCTTATACCTTGTTGGTAATGCACACACGAGTTCTTTAGCACTGTTATTTTCATGGAAGATTCAAGGATAAATGTAATGTTTTAATATTGCTCTTCCCTCGACATTCACCTAATAAAACCACAAATCATTGAGTGTTAGTATAACACAGCAAGTATTTAACACTAATTTTCAAGCGTATTGTTCCCTGGTGATTTTACCAACAGGAATATTGCCTGAGAGAATTTATACACATGACAAACTTTTCAGCAGGGCCTGTTATGGTAGGACAGGGTGTAATTGCCTTAAACTAAAAGAAGGAAGATTTAAACTAGATATAAGGAAGAAATTTTTTACAGTAAGGGTGGTGAAACACTGGAAGAGGTTGCCCAGATTGGTGGTAGATGCCCCATCCCTGGAAATATTCAAGGTCCGGTTGGATGGGACTCTGAGCAACCTGATCTAGTTGAAGATGTCCCTGCTCATTGCAGGGGTTTGGACTAGATGACTTTTAAAGGTCCCTTCCAACACAAAATATTCTACGATTCCATGGTTCTATGGTACGGCCTATCAGGACTGTAAAAATGCCTCAGACTGAGAAAAAAGCTTTAATTTATGTCTGTATGTTAAGGAACAAAAAAAAAAGGTGGATTGCATTGATAAGAAAGACCATAATTCTTCTCTGGCTATTTTTACAATTGTTTCATAGAAAGAATTTTAAAAATGTGCATCTTCCATAGCAGTTATTTGCAGTATCAAACCATTGATTTTAAAGCAGAATTCAGATTACTTCAGAGGCATTATATTACATCTTCAGTTTCTGCTTTTACATCTTTGCCCTTTTTAATGCCCTGTCCAATTATCTTTTTTTATTTATTTAGTAAATAAAGGATATTATTTCCCATTAAAACCACAGTGTTTGTGAGAGCAGAAAGGCAGTCTTCTAAAAGAGCTATAAATCATCAGTGTTAATCTTGTAGAACAATTAATAATTTACAGGGTATTAATATGATAGAGACAATAAAACTCAATAGAATTTTCCTAATTGCCTTACATCTTTTGCATTTTGAATTATACTAAGCTTCCAAAACATAAGAAAAATCTTGTGTATAAGAATAACTTTCTATGACATATTGTTACAACCAGCGCTGTTTCCTTCTTTAACATCCTACTCCTCATTAGACTAAAACACTGTTCAGAATTGATATTTCTTACAATAAACTTTGCTTTATGGGATTTCAGAGAACCTGGAATAATAAAGTAAATCAATCCCTTCAGTGATATACAAACTTTATACCCCTCCTCTGGTGTTCTGTTTAAACAAAAGAGAGTCAAAAAAATCCTTGCTCCCCCTCTAACTCTTTTAAGATAAATAGTCCCCACTGGAGACATGGAATGTAAAGTCGGTAACACAGTCCATGTAAAGAAGACAATTTGGGGTGGTGCCTTGCATGTGTTTTCTTTTTTTTTTTTTTCTTTAGCTACTAATACAAATATTAACAAACAGATTGCTTTTCATGAAGGGACTGGGACATGTTCGTCTCAATATTTCCACCCTTTAAGGATGGACCATAAGTGAAAAAATGTAAAATAATTTAAGTTTTTTGAGCATTTATGCATCAAATCTACAGTGATATATTCATTTGAAGAAAATTACCCGCTTCGTATATATGTTTCATAAGTATATGGTATATCATTACAATATGGTATGCTTTGTGTACCATAGCCTGGCTGAAGCCAAAGACGGACAGAATACTTGAGTGACACGTTGAAAATTATATCTGTTTTAATCCATCTCCAATAACAAGGCAATTCGATTTATCACCACTATGCCGCATTAACGGTTTAGCACTTCATGACACATTAAACCAGGACCCTCACCACATATAGCAAAACTGAGATCAAGCTCAGGTAAAGAGAACCACTTGCAGGGATGAGGATTTTTCTCAAGATGTAATGCTGGAGAGACCTTATTTGCTTCATCATGACTAGTATTAGTACATGTCAGATGCTAAATGCATGGTCAGTGTTTTATAGCTAGAATTACTGTACTTCTAGTACCTCTTCATTGACTTGACTGATACACTATGCATGTGCAGGCACAAAAGAAAGGCAAAGCTCCTCCATGGACAGTTAACTATATTACTTTGTTTTTCATGCTATAGTAGCTATGTTACTTCACACTGTTCAAACATTCTCAGGAAGTTATCATTTTGCCTTTAAAAAAACAGCGGGCCTTATTATTTTTAAGCCCTTCTCATACTGAAACTGATTTCTGGTCATTAAGTTATTAATTCTAGAGTCAGCCTGGACCGATATAAGTATTGTTCCAGCTACTTTATAGTTGAAGAAACTGAGCTTAAGGCTCAGCTTAAGGTGAACAGCCTTAATTGCAGAGATGTCACTACTCAGATATTACATTAGCACCTGAAACCAATGGGAAGTGTAAGTGCAATTTCTGAAAGGCCATGAGCGATTGTCTGAGGCTACGGAAGCAATCATTATTTGTGGTGGAGTTAGAGTACCTTTACTCATAGGAAGATAGAACCTTACTCTTTATGAATAATGCATGCCTCACATTCAATATTTCTATCAGGACATCTTAAAGCACTGAACAAAGGCTGCCAGTATGATTCTTCACATTTTGTAAATGACAAAACAAAAATATCATGACAGGGCCAGTCATATGTCTTAGTTTATCCACCTGACCGAGGGTGGACTATAGGTCCCTTGAGTTTTTTGGCTGTTACGAAGTACTGACACCCTTAAAGAAACTGTCAAGGGAAGTAGTAAAGTGATGACATTCAGCAGGTTTATACAGTGGCTCTCTTCGTAATACATATTCTCATTCCTTTCTCACAGGGCTTGGCAAGACTTAAAAATTACATGAAATCTTTATTAAATGTTTCCTTGTTAATCTATCATGTTACTTTAAACATTCCCCTAATACAGTCATATTCTATTAGTAACCAACCACCCTCATTAATTCAATAGAAAAAATGTTTTATCGTATTGACAGTGTTTTTATTGAATTAGTGGAGATGATTAATGGTAGTGTAATTCAAAGGAAGCAGCTACTCAAATGTTGTTTAGACATCCTAGCCTTGCAAGGGAACTTATTGTTCAAAATCATATTTGTCATTGCTTGACAACAAAACAGCCCAAATGTCAACATTTCTTGTAGACGCCCATAATCGAAACGGTATTTGTTACCTTTATATGTTGCAACCTACTTTATAATATACACAGAAGAAAAGTGCAACAAAAGGTAAAGAAGTTCACCCATTAAAATGCTGCTTTTTTTCCCTGAGGATTTTCAAAGATTTTCAGTATCTGCTCAAGGATAGAGGCAATATCTTGGATAAGAGCAGCAGAGCAATGAAGCGGTTCTATTCAGCTACATAACCATTTGTTCCATTTTCAAGGGAGGTGTGATGAAAAGCCTGTAGGCACATATTTGTTTAGCAGTTATGTTTGGGGAGACGGAGAATTTTCCCTTGAATTCATCATTAGCTAGGTCACTCAAGCATAGCTATTTTTGTGTATCCAGGAATAGGCTCTTCAGCTGAAATCTAAGAGATTTTTTTTGTCCTCAAACATGTTACAAATGTTTCAGCAAATACAGTAATAAAACTTCCCATCATTATTATAAAGAATATAACAATTTCATGAGTAGAAATTAATTAAAGCTCATCTGAACCCTGACAATAGACACTTAATATTAATTAAATCTTGCTCCCATCCCACCCCAAAAGGTAAGTCTACACACAAAATCAGAGATTAACTTATTGCTAATGTTAGGCTTTAAGATAAATTAATATATTTGAAGCCACTTGGAAATGAGTAAATATGGTGAGTTAAAAATAAAACACAAAAACAAAATGAAAAGGGAAAATGAAAGCAAACAATAAATGTAGGTTAAAAAGAAACACTGTCCTCCTCATTTTTCTGTGTTACTCTCAATTTCTTTGCTGTCTTAAAGGGGACTGTTTCTGCCCTATTTGACCCCACCTTCCAGTGGTTTTGATAAGTTAACAATGATGAGTGTGGCGTCAAACCTCACTTATTTTTGTAGCAGGGTAGCTGGAAAGCAGAGTTTCCCCCAGCTGCATTATTATGTTTTCCATGGAAAATTTTGGGAACATGTGCCCACATTTTACATCTTTCTTTTGGCAACACTTTTCCTTCCCACCTTTGTAATCTTTTCAGTGGCATATGAGCACTCAATATTTTCTTCCAAAAACAGCAGACACAAATTTTATTACAAGAACAGTAAAAATGAGCACTGTGTTGAGAAAAAATCTGGCACTTGCCTTTTGCCATTCCCAGTTACAATCTTGGATCTGTTTACTTCTGTCTGCTTCCCAGCTTTTTGACATATCTAGGGAATTAGACTTGTCAGATTTGTCTGAAACAAAGCTGTATCGCACTGGTCTCATCCCCTGGGCCGTGTAGGTATATCTGAAAAGGACCCGTTCTCCTTGCACTTAGTAAGCTGAGAAACCCACATTTCTAGTGGGATACCTGACTGGAAATCTGGACTGGCATTATCAAAAGCAGATGACTGGTAAGTCTGTCTACTGATGGGTAAGGCACAACTAGATAGAGTAGGACAGTATTAAAGCCCAAAGCACTTGGGGCTTCTCTAAAAGTTGCTGTGATCCTGAGGGTTACTTTTTTTGCAAACTATACAGTCATTTAGATCTGTACAAAGAGATTCCAAAATATGATCTTTCTGATCTGATAGTTTTAGCAAACTCTCTGAATGTGGGTAGAGGATACACACATTGTTTGGAAGTGACTCCAAAACTTCACTTCTTTGCCTCCTTCCCAAGCTCTGACTCTGGTGATGCAGGGCAATTAGCTACTAATATGACTAAAGGACCAAATTTTGTCCCCGTGTTGTGTGTAACTTTATTCAGATTGTTCTCATCTGGGTGCTGATCAGCTGAAAGTCACTAGCAGCGAAGAGTGAAGGTAGAGCTGGCTATTGATGATAGATTACCAGAACATGAGAAAGGGCCATTTCTTAATTCACTTGAGCTTTTTTCCTGCTATTTCATGGGAGCAGTTATTCACAGAGTCATGGTAATAAACTCCATGAGTTTTACAGTCTAATTATGAATTTAAACAACAGAGTAGCAAAAGTTATTGTGTCTGGAACTGGAATCATTGAATCATAGTTGCAGAACAATCAGAGAGCCTTTGCACAAACACTGTACAGTCCAGTCAGTAGAGTCACTGTAAACATGTACCTCCTTAACAAAAAAGGAGATTTATGCTGCATAATAATGCATATTTCTAGACTTATACAGAGGGAAACCTAATGGACAAAAATATTCCCTGAGTTAAACTAGATTCAAACAAAAAGAAAAGGATCCAAAAAGAACATGATGATACTTAAAAATATATTAGAAGTGTAATTTTCAGGACAATTTCTGATATTACAAACTACAAAGACATTTTTAAGTAAGCATGTACATAATTACGTGCATAACCCTTCACACAGTGAGCTGAAAAGTTCAGTATCTTATATATGTGGGTTTGGTAACCTAGAAATACATTTTCTTGACACTGACCTGTGATTTTCATAGTTCATCCTAAATCAGATTAGTCTTTTCTGAAACACCAGATGGGATTAATTATGCAGTTGTAAAACTTTGACAGAACCTTTACAGTGTGTTACTAACTACCTCTTATAAAAAAAAGCATTTTATGATGTGTAATTCCACTGCTTTAAGCAAGTCTGTTAAAAATTCAGTGAGCAGATAAGACTTTCAAGTTCCAGGATTTTATTAAATACTTCTTATGCTTTTTTTTTTTTTTTTGAGNCACTCAATTTTGACCTTTGAACTATTCTGCACATCTAGCATTATGTAAACAAAAGGCTACTCTAAGGGGAAGACAATCAGTCTTATGTCACTTTCTTCAAAAATCTGCACATCTCTGAATCTGCATAATGAGCCGCAGATATGTATGAGAAATAATGAAGCACAGTATTCTACTACAGTATGCCTCTGTTGGTAGAACTACCTTGGGACTTCATTAGTATGTGACTCTTTTGCAGTCAGTGAATGTACATCTCAGAATGTTATAATTCTGTGAAAAACTAGGTAAAAAGTAAGAGCTGAATATTGTTCTTTTTTTCTTGTTCTTGTCAGTGGCAACAGAGCTAAATTCAAATTGGTCCTTGCTGATACCCAGTCAATAGCATTAAAAAACCTTCTAAAAATAGCTTAGTGTGAGATGCATACACATAAGGAACCTAATATGATATGACTTACACCCACTCAGTGTCAATTCTCATAGCACTTACTAGACAAAATTGCATGGACAAGAAGAATAAGATACTCTGTCTTTGAAAGAAATTACCATATGTGCTCAGACTAACTCATGACTAGAGTGGGTTCCTCCTTCCCAGTCATTCCCCAAATCTAAAATATGGGAGAAACATAAATCATGAACTTGTAGAATAGAATTATAAACTGACAGAGTGATTTAGGTCAGAAGACACTTCTGGAGGTCTCTAGTCCAGCCTTCCCTCCCCTCTGCCCCCAAACTCAAAGCAGGGACAACTTAGATCACATATCTGGGCTTTGCCCAGTCGAGGTTTGAGTATTTCGAAGAAAGGACAATCTTTCTGTGCTGCCTGTTCCTGTGTTCGACCACCTGATGGTGATCTTTTTTTCTTAATATTTAATCAGAATTTCATTTCTTGCAACTTGTGACCATGGCGCTTTGTCCTTTCTCTGTGCATCTGCAAGATGTTCCATCTCCTCTATACCCTCCCTTTAAGTGACTGTAGAGGACACTAGGTCCGCTTTCATTCTTTTCTTCTCCAGGTTAACTTAAATCACTTGACTTTAGCTTCTGTGTTGTGTGTTCCACCCCTCTGACCTCCTTGGTGGTATCAGGGGGGACTCATTTCAGTATGTCGAGTCTTTCTTGCACTGGGGAGCTCAAAACTAGACTACAAATATGGGTAGCAGAATATCTATTTCAGAAAATTTGTTCTGAGTGTGAAAATTTCACTTCAGTATCTGAATCCAGTCACTTTGATGTTGTTTGTCACTTACTGTTACCATCAAAGCTTCTCTGTTTTGTCTGTAAAGAATCTTAGCCCTTATCCATCCATGCCAGTCTAGATTGCAGACTCAGTCTTGCACAGGTCTTCACACAAGCATTTCAAGTGGGATCCTAAAATAGGAGTCAAATCCACTTCCACACCTCCTCTCCTCTCCTGTGTGCCAAAGGGCACACACAAAGAAAGGATTTCCTATTGTTCATTTCTGATATAAAACTTAGGTTCCTATATTGGAATCTTATGTTCTGTGTACAGTCAAAAGGGAGAATTACATTTTCACAGAAAGCTTAAATTAGCGTGTTCCCTCTCACTGTATTTGAGCTCAGGATCTTTGGATAGGCACTTGAATTACATACTCCTACATAGATGGTGACATTTAATAAGCCTCATAGTTAATGGAGGATGACTTTTTTGCCATATATTAACAAAAAATGTAGTAATCTCAAAACTATAAATATTTTGGCTGGTGAACAAGGGAAACATATACAAATCTGTACTGAAACAAACAAACAAATGAACAAAAAACATTCTGCTATAGAAATATTTTATCCAGCGGGCCACTGATCAAGTATAGAAACTGTGTGTTTGATGTCTTCCTCTTTCCAAAGGGCTTTAAACTACTCTCTATGAGAAGTTTGTAAGCATCAGTCTACAAGATATGCTGAGGCTGTGGGATATGAAAGGACTTTAAGACAAGAATATGTGAATATACGAGATGACAGTTAAGCCAGAAGAGAAGACTGACCCACCAGCCCAGTGAGTAAGGCACCCATGCAACAGGGCAGAGCTCTGGGTCTCCAATCCCTGCCCCAGTGGCAGCTCATGACTTACACAATTGCAGAGTGATGAAACAAAACAATGTCCTCTTGCCTGATGGCTATGTCACTCTCCAGAGTGACAAGCTTTATGATCTCTTCAGACAGACGTAAAATGTAAAGTCAAGCTTTCCACATGCTCAGTCTATGCCAGAAACAGGATTGTTAACTAAAAGTCCCGTTACCATTACTACATTCTTCCACACTTTTGGCTTGAAAGTCCATCTAAAGAAAACCAGTTATTCACAAAGCCAACCTCATATTAATAAGTCACCAGAATGTACCAGTGCTGGACCTGTCTATGGTTTATATTCCTAAATATGGTCTCAGTAGTTGGGTGTTTTAGTTGCTTTCTATTCAGTTCCTTCTCTAATTATTTTTCAGTTTTGGTCTTAAAAGCTAACTATGACAGGGAGGTGGGGAAAAAACCCCACATCAATAAACTCTAATCTCAAACTCTTTTTCAGAAGAAACAGTAGTCTCCTCACACTTCACTGCTTTTACAGCCCTTATTAAGAGAACTGAGGATTCAGTCTGTTTGATTTATAATTGGAAATCATAAACTATAACATTCACCTGCTGTTCATATGCACAAATGAAATGATACAAGGCAGTTTCATCACTCAACATAATAATTGGCATGAACCGGCTCTGGTACGCAGCATTGAGATCCCTAAGGTCCACTAACAAGTTGCTGTAACTACATGCAGCTGTAGAGGAAAAAAAGGGAAAAACAACACAGCATTCTTCATATCACAGTTGTTTTGATTAATTCATGTGGGGAAAGCAGAGAAGTCTGCCTTGGGTTTTGTCCTGATCCTACAGATGTTACTGTAAAGTGAAGACAACGCCACTGATGTTAAGGTCTCACACTAGCCTGCAAATGATACTAGAGAAGAAACAACTGGAGAGCAGCAACATTTTTTACCAAAAACAAGGATGAAAATTAATGTAAGTGATCTACCCACCCAGTGTAAATTGCACTATTGAAATTTGGTGCTGCAACAACCAGAAAAGCTAGGCCTCTTTGTTTGTTTTTAACTTACCAAACTTTGAAAAATAATCCAAATTAAGTCTCCAACTCATTGTTAATTTTTGACTAAGCAGAGCAAGGACCCAATTCAGTGGAATACTTAGGCATGTATATGACTTGAAACATAGCACTGAAGTTTATTCGTGCTGCGGTTATTCTTGTCCTTTAATATTCCCTATACCAAAAAAACCCAAACTTACAACAAACCAAATCCCCAAAATTGTGGCTTCTGTCACTTGAAACATTGAAAATTCTTATGAAATTTCACTGACCATGCTGCATTCCTATGACTTATTTTTCCTTGGCAGGGTTTGTGGCTAAGATCGCCATAGAATAGCGCATGCAGAAAATAAGGGTAAATAAATAAAGAAAACATTTAGCCCTCTATAAGATTTTCTTTTCCCTTCTCCCAATGCTACTGAAATATAAGGGACCCAAATTATCTTTTTTCAAAAATTTTACCATTTATGGGCTGAAATAGGAAACAGTGGAGATTTTTTTTTCCCCTTACTTTCTACATGCACTATTCTACAGCAATCTTAGCCACAAACCCTACCAGGGAAGAATAAGTGTATTGGTACAGGCAAATGAACGCCTTTATTACCTGTCTCAAGATGTATGGGAGATGATGTGATACAACCTGATTCCTCTCTACCATTAACAAAGCTTTTAACTATGGAACTATGTGTGACTACTCACACATCAAGTATGTGAGTGATTTGCTGGCTTGAAAACTGATAGCATTAGATGTGCTTTTCTGCTAAAAAGTTCAACATTTATGTAAAATTATTAATGGTGTCTTTACATAATTCCAGTTATTTCTTTTGTTAAATGCAGGAAAGTGCTGTCATTTCTGATATCTCTCTGTAGTAAGATTGGACAAATGTTGACCTTTTTTAACCAGCTGGTATACCGAAGACAAACATGAAAGTAAACATAATGATGAAAAACCTTCCCTTTGTTGGAAGGAAATGTTAATGGCTGTTTTTGTTATCTGTGTATCTAAACTCAGCCTTGTCTAGTGACTTGTTTTTGTAAAGCAAAAAACTGTTCTTGACCTTTCAAACCACTGTGGCAAATGTGCTCTATAACCAGACATGGGTCAGTGACACTACAATAGAGAAGGGATGGCTGTCATTTAAAAAGCTGTTTTTCTTTTACGCTTAACATGTAGTGACCTGAGGTCTGTATTTTTAAAGGCAGCTGAATAATTACACCTAACTATCTCAAAAATTATTTTTATATACAGCAGCTTAAGAGATAAAAAAAACACTAAAAGCAATGACAAGCATTCATTTTTCAAAGAAAACTACACGTCTCAGGTGACAAAAAGGGGTTCCTTTGTTTGTTCTTGCCTTTTAATCTAAAATATCATATTAAATATGCCCTAAAATATCTACTTTAGAGCTCCTGAAAATAATATATTCTGTAGAAAGGTGGCACATGCAATCTTTGCAGTGATTCATAACCCATCTTGATGATACTCACAATACCTAATGTCGTTTCTACCCAGATCACTCTGGTTAACCCTACCTACACTGGGATTCTGTCGCCTCAAACTCCACTAGGCTCTAGACAGGGATTGGATTGCTTACTCCCCATTATGACCTAATCTTAGAATCATAGAATCGTCTAGGTTGGAAGGGACCTTTAAGATCAAGTCCAACCATCAACCTGACACTGCCAAGACCTCAACTAAACCATGTGCCTAAGCACCATGTCTACCCATCTTCTAAATACCTCCAGGGATGGCAACACCATCACTTACCTGGGCAGCCTGTTCTGATGCTTAACAACCCTTTTGGTGAAGAAATTTTCCCTAATATCCAAGCTAAAGCTCCCCTGGCATAACATGAGACCATTTCCTGTTGTCCTATCGCTTGTTACATGGGAGAAGAGACTGACCACCCCCACCCCACCCCACCCCACCCCCCGACAATCTCCTTTCAGATAGTTGTAGAGAGCGATAAGGTCTCCCCTCAGCCTCCATTTCTCCAGGCTAAACAACCCCAATTCCCTCAGCTGCTCCTCATAAGACTATGACTTATTTTAAAGAGGGAGGTGATAAAGTAACATTCTATGTAAAAAAGCATCAAAGCTTCGCAATCACAGTTGCCAAACACTTTTCAGAGGCCAGAGGAGCATCACAGATTTTCTCTTAGAAGTGGTCTCACCTGCTGACATGGTGCTTGTTCCCACTCTTATTAAAACCACCGGGAGTTCTGCAGACCTGGGGGAGGATAGGAATATGTTGTAACTGTGTCCTGCACCATGGTTGTACAGCCCAGAATATGAAAATAGATGAGGATTTTGAAAAATTAATTTTGATTTTTCTTAATATTTTTAATTTTATTGTCTAACTTCATCTTTTTAACATTCACTGGATATTGGGAATTTCATCACTAACAGCTAACACAGCTAATGCAATCCAGAAAACTGACATGTTTCCAATTTCTGTCTTTCTAAAAGAATGGATTAAATGGTTTTAGTCCTTCTGCATTGTGCATCAGCCCACAGGGTTCTTTCACTGTCCCTACAAAGGCTGAACATGTGAAGCTAAAGTCATTCCTGGTGTTGTGTCACTGATTTCAGCATAATTGCTCCAAGAACACATTTGGCCCATCATCTTGAGATTGCAGTTTGGGAAAACAGCCTCCATTGTTTCTAGTGTCAGCATGACCATCGAAAAGTAAATTTAAGGCAGGGAATTGTGAATTGCGGTGATTTCTCTTGGTTATTATCCCTGATAAATACTAAGCTATTCTAAGGACATTTACAAGTCTATTTATTTATCATTTGATGATTAGGAGCAAATAGCATAACTATTAAAAAGCCTCCCCATTGCTAAATTACTTTTTACATTTTCATTCTGTTTATTTTCTACTGTAATTGTTTCTATCACTTCTCTTTATCCAGAAACAATGCCCCTTTATCACAAGTTTTAAAGGTACAAAACAAACCAGCCAAACAACCAAACAAAAAACAAACCCATATCAAACTGTAAATTTGCTAATGGCAAAGGCATCTTTCTCTTCTTTCACTTCAAACATAAGGCTTTGACTTCAAAGCTGTGGTACAGCTAGTCTTTAGACCTTGCTTGTTGGTCTTAATTTTCCTATTTAGACAGAGTAAACTCAGTGGGATAAATGGATTTCTGGAATAAAATGGATTCTATGATTTTCCACTTGAAATAGAAGACTTCCATGGGATTTATATAGTACTGTCTTTTCTGTGGATCCTCTGAAGAAATTAAAAATCACGCTATTTGCTAGAAAGCTTAGTTTTCTAGCTATTGTGAAACTGTGAAAGAAACGAGCTTTGTGAGAGTGCTTTTCTAGCAATTCACGCTTCAACCTCTTGTTGCACCTCATAAAGGTGATTGCTTTTCTTTTCCTTTAAAGGTTTTATGTTTGTAGGTTTGCTATGAATCTAAAGTTTTTTTGGCAGTACAACCAGTTACTTTCCTACTCGGCTGGCCATTACTGCTGAATTAATTTACTGGTCTGAATTTTCTACTGTCCTTAAAGGAAATGCCATATTCTCATTATATCCTTCCATTATACTAAACATACTGCCATCATTTAGGTTATGTCTGGCTTTAATGACATTTAGTGACATTTCCCGTTACTATTACAGTTAGTTATCTACTCATGGTCACAGTCTGCTTCTTTATATCTCTAGGGTGGTTTTAATAAAGCTGTATGGGGACAATGGCTCTATTAGCACTTCTACATAAGTCTTATACGAACTGTACCGAAGATCTGCAGAGTTTTTCCACTGCCTTATATATATTTTTTTGATTCATTTATGCAACATCCACCAGAATAATTTTCTTTGGAGCCATTGGGTAAGGTCAGTTCTGCCATGCAAACCAAATTTAACTGTCCTTCTCTGTAAGCGTAGCCTGCCTGAGAGAATATGTTTTTACTATTTGGTAATAATTTTTTTTTAATAGTAAAAAACTAGTAAAACTATTAAAACTAGTAAACTAAACTAGTAAAAAACCACCAGACTTATAGAAACAGCAATGACTTAAATTCAATGGTGCCTGCCTGCTAGATCCTGTCACAGAAAGTCATATTTGTCATTAAGTCATATTTGTTTACACACACAAGCACACAAACTTCTTCAATTGGTTTGATTTGTTTGAAATTTTAAAGAGGGAATGCTTTCTTGAAAACATATGAAAACCTAATAAGTGAGCTCTGAACACCAGTTTCAGCTTTGTATTTTTTTGTCAAACTCACTTGAAAGTAAGTGAAACAATCAAAATAAGGATGAAGGTTCAACTGGAAAAACTTGGAATTTATTAAGCATCTTTTTCTCTAGGCTGCACATGCAAAACAACTGAGCTATATTTGACTAACTGTAGCTTAGGACTGTCAGTGCTTTATCTCCCTTGCATTCCTCAGCTGCCAGTAGCAGAAGGCACAAGGGGTCCTGGGGTTAGGGCAGTAGCTTTGGTCTCAAGATACCCTGCTACTATTCCTGGCCTTGCTAATGATCTACTGTGTGATACAGAGTAAATTACTCCACCTCTCTTTGTCCCAGTGTCATGAGGATGGCTACATAAAGCATTCTGAGATCTAAAGATCTTTGAGTTATATGGTATTATCATTTATTATTTATTCTCTGCTTTTCTGTGAGAGTTTTTTAAAGGCATCCTGTGCCAACTAATGTACATTTTTCCGAGGAAAGTAATCCACAGTTGTCTGAGAGTCAGGCTGTGAGTACAATGAGAGACAGCTTTTTTTCATCCTGTTTCCATAGAGTTCCTGCACAGATAAGTTTCCTACATGAAAATTATGAGCTGATGAGGCACCCAAGTGTATGAGTTTCCAACAGGGAAACACAATCTCCCCGTTTATTTCTATGCATTTCTGGTGCATCATCATTCAAGGTTGAATATGATGTGCTCGGCTAAGCTGAAACCTGTTTCAAGTTCATTCACACCAACTGCAACAACATGATAACATACTGACTGGTGCAAACTGGAAGCTGTCTTCTACCAATAGCTGACACTTTAAATGCTGTAACGCTGAAGATTTTATCTATCAGAAACGTGCTGAAAACAGTATTTGAAAAAAAAATTAAAAAAAATACTTTTAGCTTTTGTTTCCAGTGTTATTCCATACTGTATTTTAGATTTTCTTTGTTTGCCAGCCCCAGCTGTTGTTTTTATTAGCTTTCCTCAAAAGCTGGCAATAACACCGTGAGGCTCTTTCAGAGTTTTTTCTTCGACTCTTAACGCCCACACAGCTGTAGCAAATGCGATGGGTTCTAGTTGTGTGACAGTTTAGTTAGCAACAGAAACAGCACAAAACCTGGAGGTGTACCAAGAAAAATTTTCACCTCCATTCTGGTCCCTTTACTGACTTACATGGTTTTAAAACGGTACCTGGACTCAAGGATGTGCCTCTAAACAGCCTCATGCAAGAACTCAAACTCTTTTTGCTTGTGCTCCATCACCCAGATCACCATGCTGGCACGATATAAAGCCGTCCAAGCAGGGCATATTACCTCGGGTTTGGCATGTTGCTGACTGTGCCTACAGGTTTGCTGTGGTTTGGAAGGTGGGCTTGGAGTGCAGTCAGGATGAGCTTACATCTGCCTGCAAATGAGCTGCAAACACTCCCCTGCCAGCCCCAAAGTTGTGCTGCAAATGGTTGCAGGCAGCCTTGCTGGTAAGACTCCTGGTGAAGGCAATTGCCAAGGGGGAACCGGGAAAGGGTAGGGGACTGCCCTGCCACCACCTGCAGCACTGAGAAACGGTGTCAAGTGCAGGCTGGCAAGCAGAGCGGGTCCAAATCAGGAGGGCAGAAGAGAAGTCTAACACAGAAATCACTTTGGCACAACTCCTACTCCTATTAGAATTCACACTGCTGTACTCATCTTTCTTCCTTGGGAAAACCACTACTAACAGCATCAGGTCATTCAGCTTATAGGCAAGCTGCAGTCTGGGCTTCTCTGCTGCAATTATTACCTCTGGTGTCAGCTGCCACTTAATTCCAGTCATGCTGTTTGGTTGTGCTGAAATCCATCATTAAGATCTTTAAAGTTCCCAGCATTTTCTTTATCCTAATCTCCTAGAAAGTTAAAAAGCACCAGAGAAAATCAAATATGTTACTGCTCTTTCATAATAGCCGCAGCTCTAACATTTCCTGAAAGTTTGTTCTCCTGATTTAAGAGACAATATTAAAAAGGGGTAGAATAGAAGAGGATGGATGGGAAAAGGCTTGCAAGAGAGAAGAATGATTTTAGATGTAGTATGTCAGGTATACAAAGAATTGATGTTACCAGAAAAATTGATTGCTTGTTCTGTTATAGAGACAGAATTATAGAAGTAACAAATAAGAGAAAGTAGCAAGTATGATATTTTTCAGTAAGGATTTAATATCACTGACAGAAGGCTAGAGTGTGAACAGGCCTACGAGGCCAGCTATTGGAGGTTACTATTCATTCCAAAGCGGTATCGTTTCTTCAGAGGTTTCATGGCCGATAGTCCCCATTAAAAAAAAAGACAAACCATAGCTAAAGACTGAGTCCTACAGTACCAAATCCTGCTCTGGCCCCATGGACAGTGTTTACTGTACCAGGGAAGGCATGTCCGTGGATCTAAATATTGTGATGAAATCTACCTAAAAGGAATTTAATTAAGAAAAAAAAAATCTTAACAAAAAAAAAGCAGAAGGAGAGCATTCACATGTTAGAGTAACAGTATCTAAGCCTCCAGCTATGACATAAAATCGTACCCGTGGACAGCGGATACCTGATTAGCTGCTTCTGCTTTGCTGTTATTGTTTCATACTGACTTCAAGAGCACAAAGCAACTCACAATTTTCATTATAAGTAATAGTTTCTTGGTCCCAGTGTGAGGTCCTGACTCATCATCAATATTTTGTTTCCTGCAATTTTGGCTGTTCGTATGTGTAATTAATAAACATAATGTTGGTGCATTTAGTTGCTATAGAAACCATTATTTCTTTAGCTTCTCCTGAGGATTCTGAGCAAATCTGCAGTAAGTTTGACCCAACTTTGTCACCTTTTTATGGTCTTGAATGAAATAAGTTATGACTCCTGGGAGGAATGGTTGAATGTCTGTCTATGAGAAAAGTTCTATAAATCTACATAGTAATTTGTCCCCATAGACTGTTACCAAATATAATCTCAAGACCTTATAAATTATATCACCCAGAGGAATGTTATTAAGCTTTCTTTCATTACATGAAAACAATCAGTGTTGGTAATTTAAATGTGGTTTGCTCAAACTTCCTGCTAATTTGAAAATAATGTAAAATGCAGACAGTCAGCTGTTAGAATAAATAAGGTAAGGACAAATTATATGGAAAAGTCATGGCTGGACACAACTTATCTTCCCTGAAATGGTGACTACAAGAATCTCAACAATAATGAAGGTATTTTATTCTTGTAGCACCCTCCAACGCTGTGAATTTTATAAACATCTGGTCTACACCAACATTTGAGCAATGAGAAGTTTTGCAAGCAGTTAAATTTTAAAAGTACATGTGGTATTTTAAAAGTATATGTGGTACAAAACACATATGTCAAAGTTCGTAGAGTACACAAACTCAATGCCCTATGATGGGGCGGTAGACAGAAGAACTGATGGCTGTGAGAGTGACAGGGAAAGGCAATTTAATGTATAAGCCATCAGCACAGACTGGAACACGGGTATATCTCATTCCAAATTGATATTAACCTTGCTCATACTCAATAAATCTTTAGACACACTGATACAGCTTTAATTTGATGGAATAAGAGCATGTCCCAAACCACTGTGATACTCACAGTGCACACTCACAAGATGTGTATGACAATACCAAAATGCTGAACTACTGAGAAACATGTGGAAGAGCTGATGGCTCTTTTCACTGTGGCCATGTTCTGAAAGAATGTGTAACACCGAATTTTTCTGCAGCACCTGATCTTACAGAGAAGACCTGTTTGATAATACCTCTTGTGAAAGGTATGTGACAGAGGCACGATTTCTGGATCTGGGTGAGACTTACACATGAGACAGTCACAGAGCTGTTCAGTATGGTAATAAGAAGAAATCCAAGTGTAGGCTCCTACAGAGTTAGTAGCAGCTGAGGAAGGGGCTGTACAGAGACACCTGCCTCAGCCTGCATCCTGCTTTGGGCACTCTGTACATCTCGGACTGGATTTTGGAGCAGAATCCATGTCTCCCCCCATATTTTGAAAGCAGAAAGTTTTACATTTAGTTGAAAATAAGTATTGTTGTAAGTACCTGCAGAATCACAGGCTGTGTGTGTACAACCTCACCATATTATGGGCATGCAAATGTATTTAGGAGTTCCTTAAATAAAAGAACTGATGGATAATGTCCTGCTGGACACTATTAATACATGTTAATAAAAAGAAGTCGTAACAATAAAAAGGAAAATGCCATCCTTACAAAAGCTTTAGCCTTTTTTCATTCCTCTGTCTTTTCTCTAAAATGAGATCTTGACAGAGGAGACTATTTGAGTATTGCTCTTAATGGGCTCTCAAATATGCCATTATTAGGAAATGTAATGAAGTTCCTCCCTTGTGTCCAATTCACTTTTATTTGTTTATTTTAGGGATGCAGAAAGGGCTGCATTTTTTGCCCCTGTGAACTTTATGGAATAATGGATCATTTCCTCTAATTGTTTTCTTTTTTTTTTTGTTTACAAAAGGAGGACGACTTAGTAGACATTCTGTAAAGGCCCAGGGATGTCATTATGTCTATTGCTATTCATAATTGGATATCTCCATGTAATTTAAAACTATTAATGAATAAAATATAAGAGTACTCTCTACACACAAGTAAACAAAACATTTTTACGAGATGGTAGGGTTATTTTCATCTCTTCAGAGAACAGTTGATATTTTCTGATGAAAATATCCATTGTGTTTCTTCAGGGTATTTAGTAACAAGGGTGAGGGAAAAGGAAAGACAGTGGAAGAGTTCAAGGCACGATCGATTTTACACGAGAACAGTCAATATTTTTAAAGACTTAGTGATACTGCCAGAATACAGAAATCTAGAGCTTTTGCTTTTTTTTTTAACATTCTTTTACTAATAGTATGACCTGCCTCTATGAATATTCCCACTTGTTTCAAATGCTTTCATAACTGTGTTGCATATACCTTTATGACATTGCAAGACCGAAGTAAATTGTGTGCACCTGTGCTCAATGGCTAAAGCTATGCTTTTAAAGCTCAATGGCTGTGCTAAAAAGCTTCCTAAGATTATCCCTCTCAACAGCAGGAAAAAACATGAAATAAGGGTGGTGTTCATATTTTGTGGTGGCCAGCTAGGATGCACATGTTGGATACATACATTATGACAGTTACTGATACCAGCAAAATGGCACAGCTTGGTTTAAGTCTCTGTGTTCCTTTAAGAAGCTTGCAGAGTGCTTTCCACCTTTGCTTTGGACAGATCCTTCACTCTTTCAGACCTACTTACTTTTTCCACTTTCTTATCTTAAGACATTCATTTATTACAGACTAATGCAATCATTTGATGAATTGAACCTAACAGTAGTAGTGAGCAGAAACTTCATCGTATAGCCTCAAAGCTTTACTGATCTGTAGCCGGGAACATGAGGAATGTAAAATTGGACACAGGCAATGCTTGTATTCCTTCAATCATAGGTTAGATACATGGCTTATTTCCTCATATATCTAAAATAGCTTAAAGCTACTCTATACTTAACTCCTGCACTTCACTGCTAGCATAATTATGCTGACAGGAGAAGATATACTGAAATTTTCCCCATGCCCTCGTGCAGTGTTCTCTCTACAGAGGAAAAATGATACTATCCAAGGTTTTCAGAGAAAATCTTCAGAAGCACATGAAAGTGTGTGTTGACCAGTCTGTGATGCCAGAGTTGTTCAAATCAACTGGAGAATATCTGGGAATGAGATCCCACATCAATTATAGGTTACTTGCTATTGAGCGGCACCAACAGAAGTATTCTTTGAAGAGATTTGAGGCTGTCTTGAAAGAAAAGGTAAATCCCTAACTCTTTTAAGGATTCAGAGATAAATACTTTAAATCTATAAGGTGACAGTTTTAAGACACAACTGCCTTCCCAGAATTTCATGCATAATAACTACATGATTACTGGTATGAACTCCATTTTGCTCTCCCCACTTACTTGGGGCTGTGGATTCCAACAGGGATCAGCCTCAAGGCTCAGGGTTACCATGCCAAAGCTGTTTTGTAAAACCCACACCTTTTAAACACAAAGAGAAGAAAGCTGTACAGGAAAATACCCCCAAACAGTGTTTAGGAGCAAGTCTGTGATCATTGAAGGTGAATGTGAAAATAGTAAACAAGATTCCAAATGTAGGTAGGAACACAGTTATGCAAAAGCCATAAATGAAGCTGGATTCAAATTCCTACACAAACAAGGGGAGTACGGGAATCATTTAAATTAAGGCATGATGTAATCTATGTAAATCTGAGCAAAGAGAACTGCTGAGATGATTACTCATTAAAATAAGCCATGATTTCATCCAGTAAAGCAAATTATATGAATCCAAATCTGATATTTATGAGATACAAGCCAGGCATAGCATTACTGAAATAATACCACGGAATTTTGTCTTTTACTAACAAGAATATACAGTAGTGACACTTCTCTCTTCATAATTACTAAGTGCTTTCTAAGAAAACACTCTTTTCTAATACTGTAACAATGGGACATGCCCCATTTCACATGTTCACATAATCTAGAGGAATGAATAACGCTGAACCAAACCAGTAATTGACTGAAGAAAAAAGAAAAGGCAGAGAAAAATCGTAAAGATTCCAGCATGATACCAAATGAAAGTGTTTGGGGTCAGGTCTCTCCCAGTATGGGAGCTTAAGTCATTGATCTGTTTTACTCTGTGGGGCACTTTGGTGTTGTCTCTGGTTGGACTTAATGAAGGAGTCGAACTGTGTGATCAAGTGCAAAATAAGATCAACTCATAAACAGAAACCCAATATATTTCTCTTTCTTTTGAGTGTCAATTAGATGATTTTTTCCTTTGTATTATGGAATAACTAATAACATTAAAATACAGGGCTTTGGGTTTTTTTTTTCTTTTCTTTAGTTATCTTATTCATTTTTTCAAATGAATGAGGCCAAGAAATAGGTCAAAGTATATTTTAACTGTATGTAATGCTGAGTTAAAAACAGGAAGCCAAATGTACCACTAGTCACGGATATTAGGGGTCCTAAGAAAAATCACATGGACTCTAGGATCCTAAGCGGAGGGAAAAGTTATCAGCACTGTACTCTTGGGGTGGAGTTTAATCTCTCCTTCTTTTATTTTCTCTATTCCACTTCATATTTCTGTATCCTTCTTCCTCTTTTCCTTCTTTTCCTTGCCTGTTTATCTGTGGAATTCCTTCTCAAAATAAAGCCTCTCTTAAACTTTTATCATTAACAAAAAAACCTGTGCATCCAAACCTCTTGCTTTTCTCATCATTTTGAGCTGTATGCCAGTTTTCTCAAACTATGTCTTTTTCTATTACTCTAAATAGGCTAATATAAACTAACTCATAGCCTAAAATATTGAATCCTATCATTTGAAGGCAAAAAAAGATTGCAAAAGAAAATACAAAAATATAGAAAAGCACAGGTTAATCTGATGGGGAGAATTCCTTGGTGATTACCTGTGAAGATATTCAAGGTAGAAAGAACCCCCAGTTTTCTGTCTTTTTTAAAAAAATTTCTGGATGTCCTCTATCAGAATATATTAGAATGTATTAACTTAGGTGTCATGAAGGTAAAAAAAATTGCTTAAAACATGCCACCTTTGGAAAATTAAATCTGGTATACGTGGTACATGACGACATTCAGCTAAAAATCTTTCCATTGGATATAGTTTTATTTTCTCATTTATACTTCATCATTGATCAACAGAGCAGGTAAATGATCTTCAGATCCATCTTCATATCTCCAAAAATATTTCTGATGTATAAGAGTCTGTCTTTCTCAGGAATTACTTAGGCTTATATGCATACAACATTACGCTTAATTTTCATGGAAATTACTGTTGCTTCCACAAGTTTTCTTTCATTTTATGTTTTTAAACTCCAGTATGAGAAGTCTTTCATTAGTTAGAGAGACAGCCTCTGCATGTTATGTTCCTATTATACATTATTTCCATTGAATACATATATTTCAGTAGCATCCAGTGGCACCATCAGTCATAGGTCTGTCATTTGAAAAGGTTATAACAATGCAAGTCAAATACATGCAAATGTGGTATGAAACTTAGAAGTAAATGTTTTCTTTTTATGACAATATTTGCATTATTCTACCTTTAAATTTCAATTTTAAAGAGAGATAAAAATATAATGATATTTATCAACCTACTTATGGCATTGATCCCAATAAGAAAAGCTTCATGGTGTGCTACTGCTCCTCTCAATGACTCCTTTTTTTTTTTTTTAACTAGTTGGTATTGTAGAAGTGATTGGGAGTACTAAGATTAACTAAAAGAAGTGTATCTTAAAAAGAAGATTCTTGGGACAAAAGAAATTGCTTCTTCAGAAGAAAAAACATAACCACTGGCTTTTCAGTCCTTCTTATTTTAATGTAGACAAATAATTTAGAGAGCTTAAGAATTCATCGAATCACTTTCAGAGGTGATATTCAGCATGTGCCACAGTCCAAATTTTACAAAATTATTAGATTCATTTTTCCCATTTCAAGTCAATGAAAGCTATCCAAAACTTACCTGGAAACTATTGCTGAATCCCACAGTCAGCACTTCTGTCATCCTCCTAACAAGGAATAAAGCCTTTCTTCTGTTTCAGATGTTAATGCAAAGGCATAACTGTTTGACTGGGAAGAGTTTTAGTTTTAAAGCTAGTGTCACAGTAACTTAAAGAATGATAAACCAGTACACTGAACTACTCATATTAAAAGTCACTTAGCTGAGACAGATTTTTACTGGAACTTTTTTTTTTTTCTTTTCTGATGTCTTCCAGAATCTGCATTTACTGTTCTGACATTGAATTCTTTAACACAGAGTTTCCACTCAGAAGTGTTTCTATACCTGGTTTTTTTTGCTGCAGACTTTTTCCTTACAGAAATGTCAATGGACTTCAGGCAAACTGCCAAGAATTACCTCTAAGTTTCAAGGTCACCTTTTCTGTGTGGAATAACTGGAATGGCTCAAAGCCCATGGGACACTACAAACAATTTTGCTAGTATTCTTGGCTGTTTACCAAAATAGAGCATTTGTTTTCTATACTAAGAACTTTCCCAATAACAAATTATTTTCAGGTATGGATTTTCATCAACACCACAGAGAGAAATTAAAATATAAATCTGTTGGTAGTTGAATATGTCAATGACCATTCAGATCACTTCTCGAAGTATAGCTACCTTAAGGCAAGTACTTAGTGAACAATATCAAAATTATCATGACTAGTGGACTAGATTTCCCTCTTATTCATTAATTACTCAGCACACTGTCCCTGTATGCTGTGCCTGTATCAGCAGTCACATCTGATTGTGGACTTCAAGTCTTCAATAGATAAATAGGTAGATGGGTGAGATAAACAGAAAAACATGAAGGTCTAAAACTATCTTTTTGAAGGCCTTGGACTTGTAAACTGTTCCAACATGCAGCATAAAATAGGATATTTGTTTAAAGTCTCACTGGATCTGCTCCAAGGCATTCTTCTCATGCATGCTGTGGTCTGGGGCATAGCCCTGCATGAACAGCACCCTATCTACACATATCTGAGGATACTTGCTTTCAACCTCAGCAATGAGCATGCAGCATGCAACACAAACTTGCAGTCCTCTCTGCTTCTGATTTTGCCTCAAAATAACAATGATCTCATGACAGCTGGCCTAAAGGAGGTATTATTACTTTATTGTTTGAAGTGGTTTATAAGCTGGGGAGGCAGAGCTTCCTTTCTCCCTTTCTCCCTTTCTCACACATACACACACGCACAGGCAGACACAACATCAGTATCTGTTAATCTAAACTTCTGAACAGAATTTGAACTTAACCTAAAATCTACGTCCAGCTTCCCAACTTTCAAAAAAAAAAGATGAGCTACAGAAGGACCTGGTGTTTCAGCGCTAGTACCAAGGTGACTTTTTAAGCCCTGCAGAAGGATGTTCTATCTGCCTAATTTAAGCACTTTAACTTAAGTGAACTAGATTTTCTTGTGAATGCTTGAAAGGCATCTAATGATATATCTATTAATATTTAAAGAACTAAGATAACTTTCTTTGCAGGAGTCCTTTACTAGACACTTAAAATTTGAGTTTAAGGCGGATACCTATGCTAGATTGAATCATATGAAGGAGGACCCGGGAAACTACAGACCGGTTAGTCTCACATTGGTCCCTGGGAAGGTAATGGAGCGACTCATTCTGGATGTCCTCTCCAAACACATTGAGGAACAGGGAGTTATTAGAAGTGGTCAACATGGATTTACCAAGGGTAAATTATATTTGACCAATTTGATGGCCTTCTATGATGATGTAACTGGTTGGCTGGATGAGGGGAGAGCCGTAGATGTCATCTACCTTGACTTTAGCAAGGCTTTTGACACTGTCTCCCATAACATCCTCATTAGGAAGCTGAGGAAGTGTGGGGTAGATGAGGTGACAGTGAGGTGGATTGAGAGCTGGCTGTGTGACAGGGCTCAGAGGGTTGTGATCAGTGGCACAAAGTCTAGTTGGAGGCCTGTAACCAGTGGTGTCCCCCAGGGGTCAATACTCGGTCCAATTTTGTTTAATATATTCATTAATGACCTGGATGAGGGGACAGAGTGTATCCTCAGCAAGTTCGCTGATGATACCAAACTGGGAGGGGTGGCTGACTCTCCAGAGGGCCGTGCTGCCATCCAGCGTGACCTGGACAGGCTGGAGAGCTGGGCAGAGAAGAACCTAATGAGGTTCAACAAAAGCAAGTGCAGGGTCCTGCACCTGGGGAGGAAGAATGCTGGGCACCAGTATAGGTTAGGGGTGGACCTGCTGGGAAGTAGTTCTGAGGAGAAGGATTTGGGAGTCCAGGTAGATAATAAATTGTCAATGAGCCAGCAATGTGCCCTTGTCGCCAAAAAGGCCAGTGGAATCCTGGGCTGCATAGGGAAGAGTATGTCCAGTAGGTCAAGGGAGGTCATTCTCCCCCTCTACTCAGCACTGGTGAGGCCACAACTGGAATATTGTGTCCAGTTTTGGGGTCCCCAGTTCAAGAGAGACAGGGAACCACTGGAGAGTCCAGCGTAGGGCAACTAAGATGACTGAGGGACTGGAGCATCTCCCTTATGAGGAAAGGCTGAGAGAGCTGGGACTCTTAAGCCTGGAGAAGAGAAGGCTGAGGACTGACCTTATTATGGCATACAAGTATCTAAAGGGTGGGTTGAAGGAGGATGGAGCCAGACTCTTTTCAGTGGTTCCCAGCGACAGGACGAGGGGCAATGGGCACAAGTTGGAACATAGGAAGTTCCGTTCAAATACACAGAAAAACTTCTTTACGGTTAGGGTGACAGAGCACTGGAACAGGCTGCCCAGGGAGGCTGTGGAGTCTCCTTCTCTGGAGATTTTCAAGACCTGCCTGGATGCAGTCCTGAGTAATGTGCTCTAGGCAATCCTGCTTTGGCAGGGGAGTTGGACTAGATGATCTCTAGAGGTCCCTTCCAACTCTGAAAATTCTGTGATTCTGTGATTCTGTGATATCATGCCTTTTTTTTTCTCCAAGGTGAGATGAGTGAAAATCAGGAAACAGTTCTGCAGCAAGATTTGTAATGCATCTGTCTAAGCAGCTAGTTGTTTACATGAAACAAATGTTTGAACAAAAGAATATCATAGAGAATCAATCTACTTCATCTTGTGGGAAAAGTCAAGAGATGCGACTATTTTGACAGGAAGTTGCTGCCTTTTTTTTCTCAAGACTACAGAATAAAAAGTGCTTGTGAATGAGGACATATTGTCAACACAGATATTTAGATAGTGCTGAGAATGAAAAGCTTCTAGAGCTGTTCCTCTGATATCCTGTCATCCTGCCACCTGAGAATGACAGTCTGATAGTATGCAGCAAGAGGCAAGGAAATTTCACTTTGAAAACATCAGCAGCCCTTGTACATCTGTTAATTAAAGCAATCTGCCAGTGTTCCTCTTAGGCATGCAATGAATCAATGCTAAGCTAACGTGACACATTTTCACTGCTGCTGTAATAGAATTGAAAGTAACACATTTATTTATCAGGTGGCACAGGTCTACACTTCCTTGTCTGATGAGGGGGTTTGATTGTCATACTATTACCGTCTGTTCTAGGTAGGAAGTACTGAAGATTTTTAATCTGTTTCAGTGAAGTTATAAAACAGCACGTGGACTACATGTTTCTGCTGGACCGTTCGAGCACTATTTGTGCCCTGGATTTGGCTAACAGTATTTTTGCTCTATATTGTTACAGAACTGGAGAGCAACAGTTGCTGGCAACAGATCTGCAACAAAAAGATTTCTTTACTTTGAAAACCTTCAGTCACAATGCAGGATCCTACACAAATTTCTATTTCAGCTTTAAAATAGGACTCATGTTCCTGACATTTTTTTTATTCTCAATGACAAGAGCTGGTATAAAAAAGTATTACCTTTCCCTGACTAATGGCAAGAATCTAACTTCAGGGACCTACATTAGGTGCTTTTACTCCTTATTGTTAATCTTCAGAGAGCTCTGAATCATGAGAAATTCAAGTTCAGCCTGTTTCCCAAAAATCAAGTACTGCAAAGCACTGAAATAAGGAAAACATGAATGTAGAATACAGCATATAAACAAAAAGCAATGTGATATAAACATTACATAAAAGAAATACATCTAAATAACAATAGTTTAATAAACTGAACAGAATGACTGAAGGTGGAAGTTCTAAGATATTGAGAAATATTATGTCAAGGCCCTCGGTGTACCAACCAGCTCTGCAGTCTCTTCCTCCACCCAGGGATTCGGCCACCTGTGTTCAAGGGCAGCACTGGAATGGGATAACTGTGTAACCTTGGATCAGACTGGATCAGACTTTTGTGAAAATGAGTAAGGTAGTGGTAAAGAGCTGTAAGAAGCCTTGTGGAGTCCCAGCCCATTGGCTTAGGAGCTGCATTTAGTCACAGGCCTTCTCTCTACATTGTTGTGTGCCCAGTATCTTGTTGATTCTGACTTTGCTTTGCTGATGCTGGACCTCAAACCTCAACTGGGTTTGCCTGTCAGCCATTAGGCTTTTGTTTGACTCTGGTTTGGTCCCCAAACCTGCCCTGCTTTCCTTATCTAGGTGTTGTGGGACAGTGTCCATGGTTGGTAGAGTGACTGTCTGCCTTGTTGTCACCCTGGGCTCCCAGCTCTCCTTCCTTTGCAGAGCAACTCTTCTTGCTGCTATGTGGCACGTTAGCAGATTGCCAGCCTGTTATGGATGATGCTTGCACAGGATTCACATACGGAACTCCGTCTGCAGGAGCAAAGAAGTTCCACCAGCAAGTGGAAAACACCTCACAAACAAGAAACCAGGGTCAGCAGAGCACTGTCGCAGGGCAAAGCTGTTGTGTTAGTCTGCAAACACTAAAGTAGAAGAGCATTAATACAGACAGACAAGCAGGTGTATCTGATTTCATTACCTAATCTGCAGGAAGACAAAATCCAACTTCAGTGTCATTTTTACCCTGTGGATAATCAAAGGCAAATAAAAAAATTGTTTCTGCAGTTTCTTACTTATAGCTATTTTACATTATTTTCACCTCTCTTTTTGACCTAATTAGGCTAAAATCTTTCAACTATACAGTGTAGCTTATAAAGTATTCAATTGACAATTTCTATAAGGCATCCTAATGTTCACTGGAAGGTCTAGGAAGGCCTACAAGCCACTCAGTCCTTGACTGCACACACCTTTTGCCTGAGGTTGAAGATCTAGGAGGAGACTGTCCGGTGTTTGTACAGCCCCGGGCATCTCTTGACCATGTTGATTAATGGGGCTCCTAGATGACACTTAGGCCAACACTGTCTGATTAATGGAGAGAAACAGGCTCCACCAAACCAGTAACTCTTTGTAAACACTGGAGGGGAGAGCGGTGGTACTACTCTGCCTCTGCGCAAGAACTTTTAACAATGGGTTTTCAGAGCCTGCAGAAGAAAAAAAAGAAGTGTCCAGCCATTATTTAACATTTCATTGCAATGCCTCTTACAGAAAAATAAATACATAAATAAAAAATACAGATAGCCTACTGCTCTAGTTCTACATTTTAAAATTGATTGTTTTCCTTTAATGTCTTGTCTGATATCTGTGCCTATTGCAAAACATAAATCTGAAGCAGCATGTTTTTAAACTCGTCAGCATGTCTGGTGCGCTCTTAAACAATCACCCTTCACTTTGAACAGCTCAGCTCAGTCAGTGGGTCTTAGGTTTCTGCTTTTAAAGGAATGCAGACGGTGTCTTTTCCTTGAAATGAAGTGATATAAAAATTCATGTGAGTAATTCTTCAAGATATAGCCAGAAATCTTTAGAAAAATAACACCCTTAAAAAGTAAAACTAATCCTCTTAAGAGATTTTACCTTTTATAAACTTCAAACATCATTTGCTTTCTGTTGTTAACAGAAGTTCCAGCACACTGGTTATTCCTACATTTCAAATAAATACTCTATAATTATCATAGATTGTTGTGCATATGTGGTAAAGGATATCATTGCTTTGCACAAAAATATAATGTGACATTTACCCAAGGTGGATTTATAAAAATAGCATAAATGCTGACGGTAAAAGGGACAAAAAAAGAAGTCCATTCCCAGCAAATCTTTGCAAAATGACCTCACAGAGTGAAATCTTGGAAGCTCGTAGACAATGAATCACAGCTAGCATTTTGCATGTGATACTGAGGGATAAACAAGAAAATAGTACTTATAAGAATGAAATCTTATAATGAAATATGAAAATACCCATGTTAAAATAATGGTTCAATTTAAAACAAGAGCCAGATAACTCAAAATTAAAGATGAAACTTAACTGACTTGGTGGTGCTAGTGGTAGCAACCTTACAGAACAACTGTACTTATCATAGTGGACAACGAAATTAATCTTTGGGATACAGCACAGATGTCCAACAACTTATTCCAGGGATTCAAATGAGTACATGGTGTGTGATATATTAATTTATAGATTTAAATCCCTGATTTGAAATAATGTGATTTACTACCCTTGAGTCTAATGGGATTACTACTCTTTCCTCATGATAACACTCAAAATTTAAACCATGGCAGTAAAGAAATTATAAGTCTCAGAATGGTAGCATCTTTTTGCTCAACACTTTTTGTGGATTTGCAAATATTTTTTGCATTTCACTTGCCCGTGGTAAGGCTGCTAACACCACTAGTTTTTCTAAAACACTGCTTAGTGGCATTTGATGAGAACTCTTTCTATGTGCTCCTGTCTAGAATCTAAATTTGTGTTAGGTAAGCCACAGAAATAAAATCTTGATAAAGAAAAAGATCGGAGGTTGACATATTTTGAGTTCTCCATGTTCAATTTTTGGCTACTTATTTGTGAAAATTAGCCTTATTCATTTTGTGAGAAATATGAATGTTTTATATTAAATCATAAGTCTTTAAAGAGGATGTGTCTTTACACTAAGTCCATGTTTCAGATAGGAAACTTGATGTAAAGTTAGGTGAACTACTTGAGCAGTCACAACAAGCGAGGCAAGAAAAGAGTACACAAAGTATAAAGTCATAAAGTCCTGGGTCTATGATGTAGTTGTTGAATTATTTTCCTAACTTGGGCATTCACTATAATGCACTATTGAATCTTAAATGAGTAAAAAAGTAGATTTCAGTAATTATTTCATCTGCCTCAAAAAATCGTAGATTACTTCCAAAAGTCTATTTCTAGTGTTTTGTGCAATGTAGTTGTAAATAAGCCTAGTAGCAAGTTTGTTATCACATGTTTTTTGGAAAACTAGAATACATCCTACCAGGCCTTTTTTTAACACAACAGACATTCAGACTGTAGTTTACATATAACTTTATTCACTGACTAAATAAGTCAGTACATATATGATTCTTTATATGATGACTGTAAATTTATATAATTTAATCAGAATCTCAAATGGAGTTAAACATCTAAGTTCCATCAGTGAAATAAAAAAAAAAAAGGATTTCCATTGAGATAGTTGATAGTTTTGGATAAGAGAATATTAGAATTAACATAAGATTAGATAATTAATATTGTTATATTTCTAATATAAAAGTGACAGAAGGAAAAAAAACTTCTGAGTCCTAAGTAAAAATTTCAGAATTTTAGAATTACAATTTTCAGAGATTCATTTGTGAATTAATTTCTCTCTTGTAGAAGCTGAGAAAACATTTCCTTTTTTCTTTTGGTTTTGTTTTTGTTTGTTTGTTTCCAAGTCTCAACTTTGCATACGCCAGCATCTGCAGAATCACCAACCAGTCTTGCAGAAACTGAGATTCATTGCTGTTGTGAGTGGTCCTAGTCCAGCAAAGCTGGTGAAGGAAAAATAGCTTGCATCTTCTTCATTTCTCTTAGAGTTCAGAACATTAATCTGTTAATATTTCTTGACTCAAAAGTCCTGTCTCAAAGAAACTGGGATTCCTCTTCCATGGTTGTCTGCTTAGAAGAAATACCCAAACACTAAAGGAATTGCTAGAAAAAATGGCAGAATCTAGTAATTATATGTCTAAGTTTAAGCAGATATCGAAGACTCACTATCCAAGTCTGATAGAATTTGTTCTAAAATTATTTTCTGATATATTTGAGTTGAGATTAATAGCTTCAGATATTTTCTTCTTTTAATTATAAAGGACAGAATAAAGAGCAGAAATTTATATTCTAACTTTTAGATGTTTAAAGATAAGTGAGATGAATCACACCTACACGTTGTTGTTAAGGTGCAATGAAGATAGTAGAAATAAATGTAACCAATTTAAAAGTGAAAATCTTTACAGTAGTAAAATCACTGATTATTCTAACTCAAGGAAACTAAGGTCATATATTAAATTTAAAGGAAGCCCAAGCACCTTAAGCTATCAGAATTCATAAGTAAAGGAGGCCAGTATATCTAACATTGAATAACAGCATTCTGTCTTTCCTCCATGTGAACAGAATTTTGAAATATAGCGACCATACATTTTTAGATAGACATATTTAGATAGACACAATAAATTACATACATATTTTTATGGAGTGTCATCTTTTGTTGACATATTAACCTTTATTATTTTCTCCAGTATTATTTTCTCTATATTATTTTTCTAGTGCTGAAATGGAAATAGAAGGTGTATTGTACCTTATACCTATACTATTTAGATAAGTGGCTGGCAATGACTTAATAGCTGCTGATCCTTTGAGGAGCTTAAGACCTCCTTCCTTCTGGGCTTTCTGTAGTTATTTTCATATGACTATTGTTACAAAAATGTCATCTTTTTTTTCTTTCTTTCTTTTTCTACACAAATTACCTTTAAATCCACAAAGGACAGAGCTCTCCTGAAGACCTTCTGCAAGATAAATCCTTCTGTTATTCTCCCAGATGCTCAATGACACAGCTAGAGCATCTCGTCTCTCTTCTGCTGTGCCCCAAAGAATGAAGGATTCAGCAGATAGAATCAAGAAGAGGTGAGTCATGCTGAAATCCTAACCATAACCATAAAGGAATCTGCTGAGAGAAGTCAGGTCCAGGTCTGTTGGAACCAAAATGAATTCATTCCCCATCTCCATCCTGTGACTCAGGGCTTTCAGCCTGCTTGAGAGCTGTCTTATTGTAGAAGAATGATACCAGGTATCAGCAAAGCTCTAAAGATAGAGATCCTTTCAAAAGCATGGATGTTCCCATCTATTTCTTCACAGTGTATATCGATATAGTTTTGTCTGAAGACACTCACTTCGTACACATAGTATACCAACACTCTTGGAAACTCTTAAAAATGATACATGAAAATAACTGCCTGAAAATGAGACGACACCCTTTTGGCTCTAATTTAGCCCCTTGGGGAATCTTTTGCTTCTCTTTTTGCTCATTATTCCTGCTGTTTAGTTGCAATATTGCTGTAGTAAATTTGTTCATCTTGTTTACTTTCTTTTTCTTTTGGAAGGAACATTCCTTTTCCTAACTCTAATACTGAAGATGAAAAACAAAATTATTCCTTGATATGTGTCCACCTTCTGCAGATACCAATAGCAGCAGCAGCATTTCATCCTAATGAGTTCAAACCATCGTGGTGTCTGACCCAAGCACTTAACTGTATCGTGAAAGACAAATGTTATGCTTCTGTATCTTATTTCAGTAGAATCTTTCTGACTTTTTGAAAAAGTTTTTTTAAAAAAGTAAGAATAAGATAACATTTTCAAGGCAGCAACTCTAGCAGCACTGACCTAAAATGTTCATGACGACTCACAAAATGTCAGTTCTTTGAGAATGAAAAGTAAAAGCCAAAAAATGGTATTGTTGTCCTGGGGGCTTAAAAAGATTTGTGGATTTAACTTCCATAGAAAAAGTTGCCAAAATTTGCAGCTTGGATTTTAATACAAAGGAATGCAGTAAAAATAATAACAAATGAGATACAGAATGCATCATATTAGCATTCAAGTATTATCAGACGTATTGAGTAGAACATTTTCAGAAGAGAGTGACTTACTTGTATAGTACAACTTTCATTATCTTCTTTTGTATCAACTCTCGACTTTATATGCACTAACATTATCACCACTAAATAATGTTTATTTTTATAGTGACACATAACGAAGAGAAAGATCTCAGAGTACTAGCCACCTACAGAGGAAAAGCTATTAAGTGATACGTTTCACTTTCTAGTCTATATTTGGGGAAAAAAATATTTGAGAAGGCAGCAAGATGCTTCTTATTTTTATCACAGTGAAGCGCCATGCAAAGCTGTACTGCTGTATAAGTACATCTTCATGATTAAGAGTATTATGCCTACATAAAGCCGTAGAAAGAAAAGGCATGATGCAAGCAGTTTATTATTAATATACTGAAAGAAGGGTGCTTTCATGCTTGTAACTTCAATTCCATAGTTGTCAGATGGGTAATTTCACCAGTAAAATTTTGAAGGTCATTTTGTTTTTCCTCTTCCTTTTTACTTCAGTTAAAAATATTATCTTTATTGGGTTCTTTCAATTTTCTTAGTCAGGCCAATTGACCTCATTACACACTTGCTGAATCAGGTTACTGAGTAAATGACACCATGCAGGACAAAAGTTAACAATTGCAATATCCCATCAAAGAGTTGATATTTGCGTTTAAAGTCATTTGAAACAAAAATCTGAACCATTAAGTCAGCAGAGTTAAATCCAGTCTGAATTCCCTCTTTAATTACCTGGATAAACGCATTCGAGTCTTTTCAAGATATGAACATTCATTTACAAATCAAAGAGATTTTTTCTTAGTCCTCAGGCAATCCAGCCTTTTGAAGTCCATAGCCTGAAAGTCTAGAGTAACAATTAATTGTAACAATATGTTATCAATACTACAGAAGACACTGGATGTTAGAACAGCTCTTATGGTTACCCACCAATTAGATACAGATTTAAACCCAGTCTTAAAGCCTATTCAAAGCCTGTTTCATCACATTTTGACTAAGAATTTATGATGGTTATTCAGATTCCTCTTACTTTGCAGAGCCCAAGGGGAACCAGCGGTAAAAGCACCATGGAAAACTTACTGAAAAGCATTCAGTGAATTAAAACAGGCCCATCTTGGTACTTTTTTGGGTAAAAGACAGTACAAACACTGCTCCGTGTGTACCATTCAGTTAAGCTGTTACTTTTGCTATAATACAGATCGCAATATACATAGCTTAGTTGGTAATTAAAAACGCTGAGTACCGATGAAAACACAATTTTACCTTCCATTGTTGTAAAAGTACTTTTATTTATAACTTATCAACATAACATTGCACTAGCAGGGGTTCAGCATGTGAATTTAAACAAGTATTTTTTGGAGCTGTGCAACTTTTGCTTAGGAACAAGTTATACTAAATCAAAGATTGCCATCTTACTGTGAGTCAATTATCTTACAAGCCAGAAAAGGGCATAGTGCATGTACATTATGAAGACTTTTGCTTTTGTAATGTAGCCTCGCTTTCCCCCGTATGTGAAGTATGTGAAAATATATAAAGTATGTGAATACAGATGATTGTGTCTTTCAATTAACTAGGGCTAGTTATTGCTAGTTGTACACAATATAAAAAAGCATAAATCTCACTTTTAATTATTGCACAACTGGGGTGTCTCAGAGTAGTCTCTTACCTCATGCAGTGTCCTGGTGGGAACAAGAGTATTACATTTGTAGCAGGAACCATAGAATCATAGAATAGTTTGGGTTGGAAGGCACCTTTAAAGGACATCTGGTCCAACAGCCCTGCAATGACCAGGGACATCTTCAACTAGACCAGGTTGCTCAGAGCCCCCTCCAACCTCACCTTGAATGTTTCCAAAGATGGGGCATCTGCCACCTCTCTGGGCAACCTGTGCCAGTGTTTCACCACCCTCACTGTAAAAAATTTCTTCTTTATATCTAGTCTAAATCTTCCCTCTTTTAGTTTAAAACCATCACCCCTTGCCCTATTGCAACAGGCCCTGCTAAAAAGTTTGTCCCTATCTTTCCTGTAGGCCCATCTAAGTACTGAAAAGCCACAATAAGGTCTCCCCACAGCTTTCTTTCTCCAGGCTGAATAATCCCCACTCTCTCAGCCTTTCGTATATGAGAGGTGTTCCACCCCGCTGATCATTTTTGTGGCCCTCCTCTGGACCAGCTCCAACAGGTCCATGTCCTTCTTATGTTGGGGGCCCCAGAGCTGGACACAGTACTCCAGGTGGGGTCTCACCAGAGTAGAGTAGAGGGGCAGAATCACCTCCCTCAACCTGCTGGCCATGCTTCTTCTGATGCAGCCCAGGATACAGTTGGCTTTCTGGGCTGTGAGCACACATTGCTGGCTCATGTCCAGCTTTTCATAAACCAGTACCCCCAAGTCTGTCTCAGCAGGGCTGCTCTCAATCCCTTCATCCCCCAGCCCCTATTGATACCAGGCATTGCCCCTACCCAGGTGCAGGACTCTGCACTTGGCCTTGTTGAACCTCATGAGGTTCACATGGGCCCACTTCTCAAGCTTGTCCAGGTCCCTCTGGATGGCATCCCGTCCCTCAGGCATGTTAACTTCTCCATTCAGCTTGGTGTTGTCTGCAGAATGGATGGAAATGGTGGACTGATGCATTCTCAGGGTTCATTCCAGTCATCAACATATGAATGAACATATTAATGTCTACAAGACTTAGTCTTTCTTTATATCTAGGAGATTTTAATGAAATCTAACAAGTAACATTTCACACTATTCCTTTAATAGTAAATAAAGACTGCCTCTGTGTAGAAAACACTTTTTTTTTAACCAGGAAAAAGATGTGTTCAATTCATAGATGCTGGTAGCTGAAGTTTCCCCATTTGATAATATGCTATAAACGTTCCAGTCATTTAAACAAAGCTGAGGAAAATAAATTTCAGCTATTGCTTTTGTATTCTTAAAAAGTTTTTACCCACTCTTCTACAAATATTATAAGGAATATTATAAAGTATACATATCCAATCCTACCACCAGACGTTATTTCATGTTCATATAGCCAGATGAACAATAGTGACCTAGTCATCTACAATACTGCCTAATGATACCAAAGAAAATAAAGTAGCACCTTTGCCAGCAACTGGACTTTTCAGAAAATCTCTTGGTTTGCCTGGAAACAATCTTGAAGAATAAACGCTTCTGCCTGCAGGTTCTCTAGAAAAGGAAGCATCTAGGCAACTGCAATAGGACTGGGATGCTATTTTCAAATTCTTTATTGATGTGTCATACATATTTGGACAAGTTATATCATCCTTATTTTTTTTTCTCCTACCCTTCATTAGTTTCATCTCTTTATACTGTGAACTCTTTAGGGCAGGGATAGTCCCTTACAAAGTGTATGAAAAGAGGCTTCTTGAGGACTATTAGGTATAACTGGAATTGAACTGACAACTGGAATAGAAATAAATAATAACTGAAATATCTTGAGCTGCATCCGCAGGGGCATTATTAGCAGAGACAGATCATCCCATTCTACTCAGAGCTTGTCAGGCCACACCGTGAGTACTGTGTCCAGTTCTGATCCTGACAATTTAAAGAAGATGCAAACTGACTGGAGAGGGTCCAAAGGAGGGCCACAAAGATAATCAAAGGAATGGAGAACCCACCCTATGAGGAAAGACTGAAGAAGTTAGGTCTCTTCTCCCTGGAGAAGAGAAAGCTCAAGGGGGACCTCATCATAATGTTACAGTACATAAAGGGCGGCTACGAAGAGGATGGAAACTCCTCTCTCTTCACAAAGAGCCACATGAAGAAAAGGAAGAGCAATGGGTCCAAGTTGCACTGGGAAGGGTTTCATCTCAATAGAAGAAAGAAATTTTTTACAGTGAGAAAAATAATTCATTGGAACAACTTCCCAGAGACATGGTAGAGTGTACATAACTGGCCGTTTTCAAGATGCGATTGGACAGGGTGCTAGATAATCTCACCTAGGTTTCCTTTCCCATGAAAAACCGGACCAGATGATGTTTCAAGGTCCCTTCCAACCAGGTCTGTTCTATGGTTCTAAAAACAAGAACATGCCTTCTTTTCTTGCACTCCTTCCTCTATTTTTATTGGCCACAGTTGTCTTGTATTTGTTAATTTCTTATCCTCCATGACCCAGCATGGAAGGGACACTACCTTTTCTAATGACAGCAAATATCATCACCTACATACTTAACCAAGTAGTAGGGGATAACATGAGCATTTGGTTTGCAAAATAGAGCGCATGGTATCCACAAGGGGTACAAGAGCTTCTTCAGGGTGTGCCGTGGTCAACAAGAATTCATGGTTCTCTTAACACGAATCTTTATATTCAGTTTTGCTTGCTGGATTATTTCAATTTCTTCAAATGCCATTAACAATGTTTTATTAAAAATATAAATTACACTTCTTCCTCACAATCTCACAATTTAACATCGACTTTGCTTTCTTTTGCAATACGCTCTCACTGAAAACTTCTCACATTTTCATGTTTCTAGATTCCAGGAAGGTTCAGTGTTATGATAAAGCACACAAAATGGGCCAAAAGAAACTACTTGGGCTAGAGAAAAACTTCTGGAGTGGATCTTGACCTTTTGTTGACTGTTGTGCAAAGGTGTGTTCCTTCTTTAATGGAAAGGGCAGCTGGTAATGTGGGTTAATTTATAATCTTAATTAAGACTTAATCCCAGACTCATGTCACAAACCTCAGCTGCTATGGTCAGGAGTTTACAGGCTTCACTGTCATTAAAGAGACCAGTAGATACATCAGAGGTCATTTCAAGCCCATTGCAATCTGATGGGCAGATGATATCATACCTACCTGAAAGAGCTATTGCTGTTCAGTGGCTGAGACACATTGTTTAGCAATATTAATCACAATAATACGGTTTTATTATTTATACTTTTACATAGAGGTCAGCTGTTACCTCTTTTAATATTACATCAACTTGTCTTCCACCAAAAGCCTTTAATTCCAGCCTGAGAAAGGGAAAGAACAGATCATCTCAATGTTTTCAAAGGTGGGGTTTTTTTTTTGGAACATGTATCCTGAACAAGTCATTTTAGTTTTAGTAAGAAATCCCAATATACTATCCATCAACAGTAATGTTGGCATCTAGCAAAAACTAAGTGAAGTTAGAGATATTTAATATCTTTCAAAGATTTTCAGTTGGTTTATATTGAGTATTTCAGAATAGATTGAACTTCAGAATAAATTGTCAGATCGTGAAGTTTTTTCTGTATCTGTAAGGGAAATACTTGAAGCATAATTTGGGTATTGTTGCAGGAGAGTGGTAGTGCTTTCAGCCACTGGCCTATCTCAAAGATATATATGGATCTAAATAATTAACAATCGCTAGATAGGAGAATACCTTTACTCCTGAATATGTCTTCCAGTCTGGTGATATCTAATCACTATCAACATCCTGAGATATGGAGAAAATTTTTATTGAATGTGAAAAAAACTGCAACAATGGGAAGTGATTTTAAATTATGTCTACCTACCATATCTCTACTGTTTGATGGTAGAAATAAACAAGTGATTTGGTATACTTACTCAATATCATTAGTTTTTATCAGATTGCTTTTTGTAAAGTTATTACTTTTCATTTGAAGAATTTTAGAAACTGATTAAACATGCCAAATATTCTGCTTTACAGGTGAGGTAGAAACTCTAGATTTAAAGTTACGTTTCACGAGGCTTGACTAGGAGACGCTTCTAAGCTAGTTGGAATTATACATTTACCAGAAGTGCTGGTCTTTTCCAGTCACTAGAGAAGCAGCCCAGACAACCAACTCATTTCATATGCCAAACTTTCTCATGGCTAAAATTTGGCAGGAGAACTCCCAGCAACAAGAATTGATTGCCTTCGCTTTGCAGATTTCTTTGTACATATTTTTTGATTTATTTGTGCTTTTTCCCCATCAACCTAAGTCTGCCTTATGGCTTTTTGTCACCTGTTAAGTTGAGCTGCTTAATACAGGCCATTTCTTTTGTGGTGCGACAAAAGTGACTTGTCAAATTAACAAGTCTTGTAAAGGCTTGTAGCAGATCAAAAAGGAGAGTAGTCTTTAGATCAGTGAAAATGTGATCCAACAGATGACAATATGTAAATAGGAAGTTTCATAAACTATGTTCTACTCTCAAGTCTGTACAGAACTCGAGGCCTCATTGTCAGTCTATTTAGACCAAAGACTATATAATATTTTTTAATCTTCATTCGGAATGATCTGTACTTTCCCATTGTTTTTTTACTGCTGAAAATAACAGTCATGTTGATTAATTACCTGGCAGAACCCATGCTTACCTAACATATCCTAGCTTCCAAGATACATCCTGCTCAGTGTAAATGTTGGTCTTTTAATGGCAATCACAGTATGTGGGGCTGTCTGGAATTTTATTAGATTGCCATTAACAACAATATATCATTCTTCAGCTCTGCTGAGTGTTTTAAAGAAGCAAAATAATCAAATTGTGTGCTCAAATTTGTTTTAAAAATGGACATCATTGGATGGTACAGGTTCAATAATTGCAGTGTAAGTTTTGCCTGCATGAGTTCAAAGACTTTGGTGCCCACATTTTTACTGCTAATTTTCTAAGCTCTTTAAAAATAATTTACCAGAAGATACTTAACCAGCATCTGTTTTCCTTGGGAATTTACTTTCATACTGGAGATATTTCTAGCATCTTTTTTCAGTTTTTATTGTGTGGGTTATAATATCCATGGATTGCTATGGATACAAACAGTTAGATCAGTCTATTGACCTCTAAAATACTTAAGAAGCCCTGTAAGGGTCAAATCAGGAGGGGGGGAAAAGAGGAGAAAAATGAAACATATACAGAACAGCTGCTAGTCTTTCTCTCTACACAATATTTAACTAGGTCAAAAAAGAAGTTTGAATTATTTGCATGTTTAACTAGGTCTTCAAAAGTTGGGAAGCTAGTAAGCTTGTCCTTTCATTGAATAGTTGTAGTTAGAGTTATTGCCACTTGATTGTCCTTCTGGCAGCCAAAACAAGATATAAAAATCTTTGATGACTGTATATCAAAGCATGCACGCCAAGAATAAAGAAACCTCATTTCTTGTGTCAGGATATACATGTATATATGTATTCATTTAGCTGGTAGTGGACAAATCATCATATGTAGAGCTCATCTCCTATTCCCTGATATTCACAACACTAGTTCTACTATGACTTAATATGCAAAATCTCCAGAAGTTCATGTTTTGGTTTATACACAGTAATACATTATGTCTGTGTATTCTGTAAGGTATTACTTACCTGGAAAACATGATAGGAAAGGGACATGGCATGATATATAGGCTACAGCTGAAAACAGAGATTTGATTTTTCTTCTTTGTGCGTATATAGTCTCTAGCCCTCGTAAAGGGTTGTCTTATGACACCATTCAGACTTAACAGGAAGACATGTTCAATAGACAAGAACAGAGATTTAGTGAAGTAATAAAATTGTAATAACTATCATTCCACGGGTGATAGCACATTGTGTAATATTTAATTCACAGCAGCTTGGTTTCTACTGCAGAATGCATTAATATTCTGTAGGACAAAACTGGAGCTACATGGTCCAAGGAATCTTCATCAGACAAAGTTCTTCAGCCTGACTCCTGAAGGCAAGTAGGTTTTTTGGCATAAGGATCACCTATGAAGCCAAAGAAAAAAGTATGCATCTTTATATCCTCATATATGCCTTAGTGTGGACGTCCCTGTACTATTAAAAAAAAATCCAAAGAAACAGTTTTAAAAAGCCACAGAAGAAAATAAACTGGACAATCAGGACCAGAATGGTTGTAGGAATGGAAACGCTACCTATGTTAGTGGAGATGGCTGCAGTGGAAGGGGAAAGCTTTGTGTAAGTTATGTTTGAGAATCATTGAGTTTTTAGTAAAAGAGAAGTTCCTTTGACTGGTGTATGCTCAGGACAATAGCAGACAATGAATTGGAGAGATGAACTTGTTACAGACTTACAGCCAGTACTGTGAATCTAGTAAATTTAGACTTTTATTAAGACCAGATTGTCTCTAGGTATAACAGCATGAAGGATCATAAACAGCCATTAAAATGGAAGAAGCTGACAGTGGGAAAGCCAACGTGTATATGCCAAGTAGCACATTAGAAAAAAGTGGAGAAAAGCCTTAGAGAAAGCTGAAAGAAAATGAATGTGAGTACCAATATTAAATCAGCAAAGGAAGAAATCAGAGATTAAATTGGCCGAGAACAGAAACAGATAGAGAAGGAAAAAGATTTGCAGCAATTGACAAAACTGAAAGAAATACCCTACATTCTGAAAGACAGGATAAACAGAATGGAGCTTTACATCCAGCTATTAAACTCAAGAGTACAAATAAAGCAAAAAGAAAAAAAAAAAAAGGCTGTTATGGAGTCCAGCATGGGACTCCTTCAGTGAATGAGAGCAGTCCTTACGTGGAGTAACAGAACATTCGGCATGTTCCAGGGGCTGGCATGTATGTGCCATAAAAACCTCACAGAACAACAGCAGGACTGGAAAGAAAGGAAGAAGAAAGGAAGAAAAGAGGGAAGGCAAGGAAGAAGGGAGGGAAGGAAATGAAGAAGGGAAGAAAAAGGAAGAGGAAGGGAGGAAGGAAGGAAGGAAGGAAGGAAGGAAGGAAGGAAGGAAGGAAAGGATGAGAAAGATGAGAAGCAGGAAAGGAGGGAAGGATGAAAAGGAGAAAAAATGAAAAGGAAGAGTAAAAAGAAATTTGTAAGATTCCTTAGGATCTCATGTCTGTACAAGGATTATCTCTGGAAATATTTCCAGGTCCAGAGTGTTTCACTGCAGACTGGAAAGCCCAACATGAAGTCCACTTGGAATTATTTAAAAAAAAATAATAAAGAACCTCAGGACACTTAGACACATTGATGAATGGTAATACTAAACAGTTAAAGAAACACATATCATGTCAGAAATATGAAGAATTCCAAAAGAAAAGACCAAGGACAAACCTACAAAATTATATCTTCACTTTTTTTTTATTACTTAGTGATAGTTGGCATTGAATCACAGTTCAAGCATAAGAAATTTCTATACTTTCATAGCATTGTGAATTGTACAGTTAGATACCTTGTTTCTGAATTTTGTTAATATTTTTAAATGAAGGACTTATCTTGAAATCCATCTTATCTTGACATAGATAATACAATGACCTCTTATCTCAACCTGAATAAAGCAGTATCATGGCATCAGAAAAAATATTAGAGCAATAATGCGAGATTTAATTGAATATTTTCAGACTTGAGTAAAAGTTCATATTGATTTATTTTTTTTAAAAGTATGTTAGTTCTTTATGTAATCTCCTTGAATTCATCCTTAGATTCTTCTAAACATATTACGTTCTGAATCTTGAAGGATTGTCTAGTCTGAAATGATGACTGTTAAAATTAACACTGTTAGTTTAATAGCCTAATTGTACAAAACTTTCTTAAACCATGACCACATTTTTCAGAATCAGACCCTAATTCTGCAAGCAGTATGTGTATTTTCTTGCAGCTCTGGGTTTGCTCTTACTGCATCATCAGATGACAACTTCATGTTCTTGTGTTCTGCATTAAATGAGATTTCCAATACCTACTGGCATTTTTATTTTTTTAATAAAAAATAAACTAAGTAAACTAAATAAATAATGCATTCCTATGCTATGCTTGTCATGCTTAATTTATTTAAATCCTGAAATTTAAGCTAATTTTCTGATTTTTCATATTCATCTGTCAGTTCACCCACCCATTCTTGTACCTTTCACTGCTATATTACCAGTTATTGCTAGCATAAATTGCAGAGAAAATTGATGTAAACCTGTTCTAAGGTGTGCCTAATTTTAGCTGCTCTAATTTCCTGAATTCTTAAGTTTACATTTTTTAGTGGGGCTATAAACTGCTCTCTGGGATTCTCACTTTCACCATAATTTTGTGCAATGACATCACGGAGGCAGTTACATATTTATAGAAGAAGATTCAGTTCTATTTGAAAAGATATGTTTACCTTCTTGGACTTGTTTCTTTTAATTATTTTCATATTGTGAATAATCTGTTGTTTAAAAGAATAAGACATTTTACAGGTTTAAAAAGACTAAATGAAGAACATTTTGCAAATATATGCAAAATAGCCAACATAGCTGCTGAAAGAATGCAGACAATTTTTCCTATTGAAACTTAGTCTTGCCTCTCAGTCTTTTGTACCTAGAACTTCTTGCTAGAGTTCAAATTATTAATTATTAAATATTTAAATATATATATATCTGTCAAACATACAAGTGACAAGCCTGGGATGGATGAAGTATGAAGATAGGGGATAAGCAACTGTCAAATTGCCTCTCTTCCCTTTTTTCCCTTTGTAATTTTATACCTCAACTCCCAGTGACTTATTAGCTCTAGGTTATTGGCTTCTCCCCTTTCCACATCTCTCTTTTTATGGCATTGCTATTCTAGCCACTGATTGTATAAAAAAAATGACCTAACTGTACAGAGAGCACTATTCAAGAGAGCCCAAGAAAAACAAAAGAAGAAAAACAGAAAAAATGCTACATAAATCCCCCAAGGAAGCTGGTAAGAGGAGGTCACTGCTGGAATGGTTCAGGGGGAGCCAGATCAGGGCTAGGTCTAAGTTAAAAAGCTGAAGAAGTCTAACAACAGCACCAGTTAACAATCACATCATTAGTGTTAATCAGAAGCTGTGCTTTGTCATTATTGTTATTACATGTACACACCTGGAAGCTAGAGGAAAGCAACAGACTATAACAAAATGAAACTCAACTCTAGGCTGTTATTTAGGTCCGATAGCTGAGGAAATCTGGCAAGAGTTTGTAATATAAAAAGGTTTTTCCAGAAAAATTGCTTCCCTTTTTCTCCTCTTTGCTGCACGCTAGGCTGTGCCATCCTATAATTACAGATCCCTATGGCAGGACAGCATTCATTGTCAGCGGAAGAAGACATGACTGTCTCTACCTACTTGCTTTGAGAGGAGGATAAGTAATTGTTTACAGCTTCACACACAGCTCCATAACTCACACTTGTACTGACAGAGGTCTTGTTCCTCATTACCATCCTCTCCATGTGTGTATTCTTCCAGTAAAAGCCTGGTCCTTAAGTAACAGCTAAAGAAGTAATTTAGCAATCAGTCATATTGCAAATGTAATTTTGGGAAATGATGCGTTTCAAGACATTTTTGAATTATACTTTTTTATTTGCGGAACAGAATTTGACTGAGTTACTACTGACACAGTGAATCCTTTCCTATTACTCCTTTCTGCTTTTATTATTGTTTTGTATGGACCACATGGGACTAAATTCTAAAATTTATGGATGCCATATTTATAGCACACGTCAGTGGACAAGCGTCAGGAAACATCAGTTTTATAGGGGAATTAAATGAGGTTGTTACAGCAAAATTTATTGTTTAATCCATGAAAGCTCCATAGACTTCAAAGGTTAGACCACCAAGTAATAAAGATAGAACATCACAATCATAATCTCAGTAAGCACTATAACATGGTTATAAAATAAAAATGGACAGAAAGTGACAGAAATATACAGGTATGCCTAATATAATTTCCAGTTCTATTAACTTTGTCTATGAATCTGGAATGTGATTATTGAATTATAGGCTGTCAGAAGCGGATTTTAAGGTTTCCTTCCTTCATTTCTCCCTTTCTCTTACATTTCCAAAGACCTAATTTGAAAACACACTCTTAATCTATATTGTCATTGCAAAACAGGAGAGGTGGACCCTGTAGACCATGGAAACAAGAGCCACTTTGGCCAAACATGCAGAAAATACATCCTCACAGCTTCCTGGAAAAATTCATTGTGCTACCAAATAGCCTGTGTGTTGTTCTCTATTCAACATAAGACTAGAGCTCTCTAACAGTATGTAAATAGACGTAAAACAGTGACCAAGCCACAAGGTCAATTGGCAGCAAGGAAACACAATGTAATGCTAAATACTGGCATATAAATTAATGTCCTGGATTTTTAGAACAGTCACCTGATGAGCCAGTGAACTCCAGTGTTGAATAATGTTGACTACTTCATTAGTAATATAGAACACGTTAAGTAGCTAAATCATAAATAAAGATAACAGTGTCCTCTGGGGATGTGGCAGCACTCCAGTTGCCTGTAGCTGCATTTGCATTGTATTGTTGATTCACCCTGAAGACACTTTAAGGCCACATTTCCCAGCCACAAATTTTGTGTAGCTGTTTGAGCACCCAGTGGAGCATGGCAGTACCCCAGATGACATAGCAAGGCTTGCCATCTTGAGGGCACCACACTCTTACAGGCATCTGTAAGGATACCTCACATACAGTGTGGACAGTGCATGCTCCTGGCCACTACCGTCTCAGGTACCTCAAACCAGCCTCCATGCTTGCCAAGCAGTATGCCTGCTACAAGGTCCGTGCACCAGGCTGAGTGGCCAGCATGCCTGAGTGACGCCCGTCAACTTAGAAACTCCATGTAGAGTCTACACTCCGTGTAGAATGGACCATGACTACAAAATACCTGTCCTGAACAGCCAGGGATTTGCTGCTGGTGACACCTTATGGCCCACAAAGGAGAGCCTTCATGCTCTTTTCCACATACGAATGGTAGGTTGCAAGAAAGGAATCCAGTTGTAAGATCTGTATGAGAAGACTCCTCCAGGGTGCCAACGTAGAGTCAACACCTGGCCATATTGCAGCACCTGCCAACAGCCCACCTTGGAAAGGATTTTAATGTAGTTGCTCTGTTAACAGTAATCTGAAAATAATAAAGAAAGAATTTCATAACAAAAACGATTTTAAATGCAGATATACTCACGCAACATAATATCACAGAAAGCAGAAAAAGATGAAAATTGCCAGCTCTACTATTTTGGACCAGCCACCTAATGTGGCTTTAACCTGCACATGCTATGTTTCAGCTCTTCTACTTTTGGATTTGACAACATTTTTAGGTAACTATGTATCTGTCCATGTTTTCTGATTAACCAGTTACTTCCCCCAGTCCGTATTCAGATGTCACAGCAACAAGCACGTTGGTGACACACAGAGGACCTGAACCACCAGAGGCTGACTACTCCCTCTCAGTGGTACCCCCCAAGGCTGCCCAGTCCTGAGGCACATCAAGCCTAGGAGACAGTCTCCTAGAATTACAGCTTTGTTGTGTTCCTCTCAAAATATTCATGAATCGTAGGGAGATGATATATTCAAATATTTCTTGCGGAGGTATTCAACACACACTGCCTTCCTGTTACGAAAAACATCAAGATTTATATTGTGTCTTAGACTGCATATTATTGAACCTGCTTTTTGTGTTGAATAAATATCGATGTTTACATCGACAGAACTGAGTGTCTTCCCAGTATAGATAGAAGACTGAAATTATTCACAACATCCTGCATTCTGCAAAATGTATGAAGGCTATGATGAAAAATAATTTAATACAATAAAATAGCAGGTCTCTAAATTCCAAGGAGTATTACTGATCTCAGTATTACAAACATAAAACATTTAAGTCATTGCTAGGACTCTATCTTTTATCTGCAATGAAAAACTGTACTTCCTTTCTGTTGTATTGCCATCACGATTATCATCCCTGTAAGCTATGAGATAATATGGTAACTAATTAGAAAAGCACCAGTTTTTATAACATTTCTTATATAGCTACTGTCTGAAAAGGGTACAAGGTGTATCTGGCATTAGTCAAGTTCTGTTGAAGTAGCTTAAATGCTGTTAATGGAGGACAATTTAAACATATTATATAATTTTTAACTAATATGAAAAACAGCTATTTGCCTCTTTCACCTTCTCTCAGGACTGCACAAGAGGAAAACAATTCTCTGCTATCAGGTCAGCAACTGCTGCAGGAGCAAGTACACCCTCAGGCCATGTGGCATGGCTGAGGAGCCATGGAGAAGCTTTCATTTTTAGATGTCTTTAACTATGTTCATTCACAGCACCTACCAACACCCTGTATCACTTTATCAGCACTGAAAGCTCTAACATGGGCTGCTGGGAAAAGACAAAAAGACAGAACTCTAACTTAAACCAGCACAGCATAAGTGTGCTTATCTAGTACTTCTACTCCTAGATTTATCCCAGTGTGTTAGCTGCTGATGGATGATGCTTTTAGTCTGTTCAGAGATTCTGAGGTAGATGCTATTTGTAGTTAGAAAACCTGCAAAAATTGACTTGTTTTGCCTTTATGCATTTGCCGTTACAAAATATCAAAAGGCAATCTGTCATACACCATAGTAACAGTCGTGTGAAAAATTATCTATTTATAGAAAAATATAGAAAAGCAATTTTATAACTAAAAAGGGAAGATCTTTGTCATTTTATCTAAAATCTCGTGTTTATAAAGTAAAATGTAAAAAAAACCCTAAAAATTATAGAACATATTTATATCATATACTGATAATTTGTGTGATCTTGAGTTTAAACTGTCAAGTTAAATAGACACAGGGGCAAGAATTCAACATTGCTGTTCAACTTCAGCCTCGGTTTCCTCAATGAAAAAGCAAGGAGACATTTAATCATTACCTCCAAGGGACAACTAAGCTTCACATCTGTCATCATAATAAAAATCAGACAAATTTATTCTAATATAATGATGTCTTTTCATGTTGGTCTCCAACTGACAGCTTAGAAGGAAAAGATGGATGGGTAGAGGAGAACTGAAATGGAGAAAAATCAAATTACAGAAAACCTAAGGAAGGAAATGACCTAAAAATGGCAGAAACACAGAGGGGTAGAATAGACCCCTCAAGAGTATCAACAGAGCTGGCTGAAAATTGCATCACAACTATTTAAATACACATGCACACAAATCCTTCCGATTTTAAATGATATCCTCTACCAAAAGCATTCATTGTTTTAATGTCATAGACATTGAAGGGTTTTGTTAAAATGGAAAATACAAAACACTTCTACATATTATTGGAAATTGCTTTGCTAAATCCTCCAAGCTATGTCAAGATATATTTTGATTTCCTTGTATTCATTATCACAACTTAGGTTTTTTCTAGAAATAAATTTGCTATTCACACATTTTATAATAGGATTTTATTGAGACATATTTTATTGTGCCCAACAATTTATTTTAGCAAAATACAGGCAAGAAGTGTTGTAGAACCAATATTGGGCAAGAGAGACACAGCAGAGTGTTGCGCTCTCCTGGCTCGTGACACAGACTGTGACTCATGATGCAAATGTTGCTGATGAAAAAGGCTTGCTAGTTTGCTTAAATGAACTGTCTTAGTTTGCTGCTTTAAATTATTTAAAACTACTGTTTGCCCCAGGAGGTAAATACAAATCTCACCAGGAAATTTCTCCTTCCCCTGCTCTTTTCCCCCTGAGTTGTTATCCTTGCAGGACCTTTCTAGAAACAAAGGGAAATAGATTCTTTAATTGAATAAATTGATTACTTATATTTCATTGGTTGATGATCTTTGCAACTCGCCTGCATAGGATGAAGGGTTTTTTCATGCAACAATGTAGGGAAAAAATCATGTCTAAAAATAGCTTATTGGAACTCACTAATTCAAAAGCAGACTGAAATTTAAGAAATCAAGTTGAAGCTTAGATCAGCTGTAAAACTGCAGTCTCTGGGGCAGATTCACTCATACATGCTTTACCTTCAGGATGTTCCAGGTTCACGGAAGGGCCAGCACACAGCCCCACCTTCTCCATGAACATTGCCCTATGCAGAGGGCTCTCCCAGCCTTGGTATACCCGCTTCCCACTTAGTTCACCACTTAGGGGTAACCATGTTATGCCAAAAGCCAGGGCAGGGTGTTCCACTCAAACTCCTCCCAGATGCTGTAGCTTTCAAGCTGTTGTAAATAGAGCTAAAGTAAACACAAGTCTGCTCTCAGAAACACGGAGCCATCCTGAAATTAGGGACTATCCCTAACCTGGCACTGTCTACACCAAACCTGAATTTATTTTTTAGAGTCACAGCTTACAAGAAAAGTGAAAAGGAGAATCTATGACCAGGTAGGCCTGAGAAGGAAACCCACATAAACTCTCAGACCCTAGACATTGGCTCAAAAGTGTGAATTAACACTTAACATCCACATCTGTACTAGTAGAAGAAAGCACAGAAGGGCTAGGGTAGAGGCGACAGCTTTTTTTATCTAACTTAGTCTCACTTGTAAATCATTCCTTTTAAAAAGTGAGTGACTGAGTGAGGTGCCCACTCTGGAAAAGGCAGAACTTGCCCCTTCATGAGGAGATCCCTTACTTACTCAGGACACCTGTTACTTCCCCCCCTTACTCACTTTACATTATTTTTATAGTTAAATACACAAGATTACATATACAATACAATACGTAATACAATACAATACAGTTAAGGCTTTTGAGCTCAAAAGTAGCTTCTTTGGGTTGAATTTAGGTAGGTCCCTTTCAAAGTGTTTGCAACTGTGAGGTTACCTCTCACAAGCAATTGACACCTGCAGTGCAATTTTAGTCTGGTTTTGGTGCAATTTTAGTCTGATTTTAGTCTTCTCAAAATAGTTATCACAAAAAAATGTTACTCATATTAAGAGAGAACCATAACCAGTACAAGCTGGTCAGAAGCTGTTGTATTGTTTTCTCAAGAGAAAAGCCCTCTGACCCGAGGCAATTCCACAAAGTAGCACTCTGATGTCTTCTATAGCAGAAGTACAAACTCTCTTTAAAAATTGAATACAGTTAAATCAACAGATAGATCATGAAATAAAATGAAAATACCCAACCCTGTCTTTTCTCAATATTACATCCAAGAACTGTTACAGGAGAACATATGTATTTTCTACTCCTCTCTACTCTGCATTTCAGCAATATTATTTTTCTTAGCTACATGAAAGCATTAGTTAGAAACACTGATTCCTTTTTACAATTGTTTTGAAGTCCGAAATATCATATATCTGCACTGAGTGGTGTGCTTGACCAATTATTTCCTGTCTCATCACTTAAACACGATTATTTCAGATAAGCAGCACTTAAGGCAAGAGAATTAAAAACCAGAAATTGTTCATTGAGTTTAGATGTAAGCTCATCTCTCAGCTACACAAATTACAATCTCACTTCAACCACCAAAAATATCGCAGCTACCAACAGCAGGTGATGCTTTTTTGTGTGTCTTCATCTCTGAGTGCATAGAATTCAGGAGAGTTATTCTGCCATGGAGCAGACAGGGACAGGAAAGGAATCTATAATGTTCATGGACAGCCCACAGGCTGGCATACGTAGAAGCTCCTCAAAAGCTACTGAAGCTACTTCAGTCTTCTAAAAGGGAAACAGAAAATTGCACCACACTATGAAAATGTAATCATGGTCCAAGCAAATTTTTAAATCAGCAAAGAGAAATTCCTGTCTAGTCCAACACAAGTGACTGTTTCCATTTCCCACCTTCTTGACATCTCAGTCTCCCTACTGTCTGGTACTTTTGTGTTTGCAGCTCACTCATTTCCTTAAGTTTCTAACTATCTTTTATTGAGAGGACTGTTTCTGGACATCTGATCTGATGTCAGGCAGAAAGGGAACAGAACACAGTAGGGCTTGCTATTGAAAAACAAGGTCCATGTGAGAAGAAAGAGCATCAAAGCTGGCCAAAGGAAACAAAACATTTGGATACAGCATGGTGAATGACAGCAGCGATACATTCGGTTGTGCCAGTTGCTAAAAGGTCTGTGCATTAACTACAGTGATATGAGCTGGAGGATGGCATCTGGCACTGTTGCTGGGAGTGCTCTCATCCAGCATATGTTGTAATGGACATTTGTAATGTTTAATTATATTGACAAGGCATGCACAGAAGGGACAAATATACAAGCAGACACATAGAACTGAAATGGAAAATCTAGTCATTAAAGCAAAAAACATTATTTTGAAACAGCTCATGGACAGAGCAGGATCAGGTTGCTGCAAGCTTCAGAAACATACCACCTCAGCTAAGAGACAGAAATCACGGCTGGAAAGGTGAGATGTAGAAAGGAAATATATTTGTTGTTCTGTTTCATGCTAGACAGTGTTTGTTAAGGATTAATCATTCAGTCATATTTGGTCTGAATATTCAAAACATAAGCTGTCCTCCATTTTGAACTTCCAGACTGGTAGTCCCGTGGTACAAAAATTAACCTATCATAACAAAAGCCATCTGAGGTGAGCTATTTATTTCCCCCAATAATTCCAAAAGGATTTTGTTTGTTTTGCCATATTTTGTTTTCCTCAAATAAGTGCTGGAAAGGGCAGCCTGTCTATAAAAATGTCTGTGGGACTGGGACATTATGGGGGAGTGATAGGGAAGAAGATGACTTAGATGAGTCTGCACAAGGAATGAAAAATGCTCAGTGAACTGTGACTGCCCTGGAGTCATCTGCTTGATCACTTGCCCACATATCAGTTGTTACAGCTGATGCACTTAAAAAGTTCATTCTCCTTCTAGAGATAGATTGTGCAAAAGGCTGTGTGCTAAGTTGTCCAAAGTAACAAATGCCAGCTCACGATCTCAATGCTGGTTCAGCCTGCTACATAAAATTGTCTATCAGATTGGCAAAAGACTGAGATGAAAAAAAACATATACATGCAAAATGGATTGCTCAGATTGACAGAACTGCAATAAGCTGACTTGCAGGCTCCTTGTCAGAACACCATACAGTACTGGAAGAACCTGAAATACCTCTGGATGCTTGCAGTAATATTTCCAAAAAGTGTTTGATTTATTGATGTTCATGAGAGTGGAATGTCACTCTTTAGGTAGTGTTGATTGGTGTTGATGTGGCAATTTCATTTCTACTTTTTCTAGACCACCACATATCTGTGCTTACCTGTATTTGACCTTTGCTCTACATATCCTATCAGGCATCCTGCATGGACTAGGCTGGAAAATATTTCATGAGATTTAGCTTATTTCTACATAATGCCACCTGTTAGAACTTGTTTCCCATTATTACTACTTCCTTCCTAAACAGTTTTCTTTCTCTATCTTATTTTTCCACTTTTCTATCATTCTGATCCTGTCTTCTGGCTAGCAAAATTTTGGCTCAGCTTGCCAAAGAAACTCTACTTTTTGCAACATTATCAAGAACTACATCGTCTTAAGCACTCTGATCCTGCCACATGTTTGACAGATCTCAGAGTAGCTGATGAGACCATCCACAAGGCCCTCAATGATATGATTATGAAACAAATCCCAATGGCTGGCCGCAGTTTTCAATAGAAATTACTAATCCAGGAGGGACAGCCAAATCATCAAGCTTTCTGCCATAGAATCACATACAATGCCATCTGATTCCTTAAGGCTCTCAGATTGACAAGCTCACTGCATTGGCAGGATGCCTGTGTTTCCTATTTGGACAGCTTCCTGGTACCTCTCGCTTATTCTTCACAGGCTGCCCAGCTGGTAAATGGCCATATTGCCCATTTCCTCAGGCTGGTTGGCTCCGGATTTTCCAGCTGCCTTGACTTCCTGGACACTTATCTTTCTGGGTTACTGTGCTTCCACAGAGACCACCAGTTTGGAGACCCAGCATCCCAGCTGTCCTCCTCACAAGCCAGACTAGAAATTGAAAGGTACAAGAGGAAACAGGTCAATCATTTGTTGGTGGACCCAGCTAACAGGGAGACAGGTGACTGCCCCATTGTCGTGGTTTGGGCCGCACTGGCCACTGAGGTGAACGACAAATGCTCTCCCCTACCTCTCTCTCCAAGGAGAGCAGGGAGAGAGAGACTTACGAGTTCAGCAGGAACTAAACTACTTTAATGATATATTAATAAAGGAATAATAAAAAGGAAATAATGAAATATATACAAAACCATATCAAGTTCCCAGGATGACAATCATGTCGCCGGCTGGCACTGGAGAAGTCCCAGACTGGACTCAGCGACAGACAGGAACTGGATTCTGGATTTGGATTCAAGAATGCAGGGATCGGGATCAAAGGCAGGCTAACAGACAGAGTCCTACTCGGACACCGGCCATTGAAGCAAGAGCACTGACCCTTTGATCCCTCAGTTTTTATATTGAGCATGAGGCAGATGGGGTGGAATACCCTGTTGGTCAGTTTTGGGTCACCTGTCCTGTCCGCTCCTCCCTGCAGGTGGGACCCCACTACGCTTTTCTGCTTCCGACCCTCCAATGGGGCAAATAACCAAGTTGGTTGGACTTGGGTGTTACAGCAATAAGTATAAGCAAGAGCCTCTCTGCATACCATGGATGACTCAGGTCATCCACAGGCATAGCCTTATATATAAAGGAGAAAGAACCTGATGCAAAAGCGTCATTCACCTATGGAAACAAAAAACATGTTAGAAAGGCACTTGGATGAGGTTGCACAGCAATGCGATGCATTGTGGCATTTCTTTCCTTTTACATGTTGAAGTCTGCACTATTCATATTTTTTTTTACTTAAATTCAAATTAACATATCTAACAAGAAAAAAATGCTTGCAATATACTAGTTATTTACAAAATCAAAGTGAATTTCCTCCTCCTCTGCACGTTCTACTTGCAATTTTGAAAATTTTAGCTTACAGATGCACATTTTTGACAACTGTTCTAACAGAATAACTAAGAGAGTAGATTATTATTATTATCCTCTGTATGGCCCTATATTGATCAGCTATGGGGCAGCTGACAGCCAGGTTTCACAAATATTGGCTGACAGACAGAGAACAGAATGACACCAGTCTATGGACTCTGGTTTGATGCCAGGTTTGATCCTTCTGGCACACTTTTTAGTTCTGGTCCTCTTTTTTTTTTCTCTCCTCCAAGGCCTCTCAGCTCATCTCACCATTGCATGAACATGCTTTCACAGGCTTCTCATCACAATCCAAGTACCTTTTCCCAGAAAATTCTATTTCTGCTGGTTTAGGCTCCCATTCCAGCGCCAGCCTGCCCTCCCCTACTCTCTTACAGTGCCTCCCACCATTCCACTTACAATCAGCATTTTATTCAGTCTCTTTGGTCAATGATTTCAAGTTTGTCGCGATATCCTCTCTTGCATTCCACATTTCTTTGCTTTCCTTCTGCTGAATTTTGCCTCAACTGGTTCCAATCCATAGTTTTTATTTCCCTTCTTCCCCAGTTCCTTGGCTTAGTCTATTTCTCTAGGTATTCTGCTTCTCCACATGCTTTAACTCTTCATCAAATTTACATGCTATCTTTATTTTCCTGTCCCATTTCATTAGTCCCTTCTCCCATATTCTATCCAGTCCTGGTCTTCCCAGGGCCCAGCACTAACCTCATTAGCCAGCTGCTGTCTGCCTCCGGGCACCTGATTCCAACCCAGACCCTCCCACTGGATGCATTTCTATTCATTTTGCCTTTTCTAGCTTCCAGTTCTTCAGATTGACAAGGTACAGAATGCTTCAAGATATAAGAAAATCCTACCACTGTCTTTCTCTAACCAATCATTCCCCATATTCCTTTGGTCTTCTGACCCAAGAAATAGCCCTTAAAGCCTCAGCATGCTGTGTTCTGCTACCAATTCCTAAAACCAATGGCAAGTATTTGCAAATTATTCTGACAGCATATCAGAGGAGCCATTAGCAGACCTGGAGGTATTAGATTGTGCAAGACTATGGTAAATTTTCTGCTATAAACACTCAAAACTATCATTTTCTGAACTAAGCTTGGCCTGCACTGTAGATGTCAAGGAAAACTTCAAAACAGGGCTACTTAGACTCATGACAGATATTGTCTGAAACATCGTCTGTCTTATATTTTCTGTCCGTTGTATTTTCTAAATATCAGTTCTGCATATCGATGTATAGTTATTGGGATGGAAGGCAGCACAGAGGAATCAGAGAGATAAAGACAGAATATAAACTAGGTTTAATGTTTACATAGTTAAATCTTTTCCTCAGTTGAAAAAAATGAAGTAAACTATGGCAAAAGTATCCTTACAGCAAACAGAAGACCATATTCTGTATCCAATATTTCTTGCAGAAGCAGTTAAAGTCTGATGCTGAAGAAATGGCATTTTTTCCCATCCAATTTCTATGCAATTAAGGTTCCTGTCACACTTCCTAGGAGAAAGCACCAATATATTCACATGGTTAACCACACTGGTTTTTGTAGTGAGAATGACATAAGGCTCTATTAGGTGTATGAAGGTGGATTTACACTTACTTGGATTGTATCTATTTTTCTTATATGCTGCTTGTAGTAACATCTGCATTCAAATCATCTACTTAGAAGTGCTGAATTAATTAAAACACAATAACAAGAAAAAGCAGCCTCCAAAACCCCCTTGGCACTTGTGCAAAATTACAACATTTCAATCCATTTTGTTTGCAAGTATCAGTAGTCAGGTGCCCTACAGTTCCACTGCTGTTCGTTCAAATACTTGTCACATACACTGGAGCTGTCTACCTGATTTCAAAACATTTCTTCCAGAGTTCACAAATACTATGTGTGTGAAAGTGCAATTTGCAAATGAATTTATGTGTGTGTGTGTATATATATGTATGAATTTCACAAAGCTTCTCCTCATGTCTCTTGAAGGATAACATTTTTGAAAAATTACATGCAACCACATAAAAAATATGGTATTGCTTGGTTCATCTGAACATTTCACTTTCGCAGTGTCACAAACACAAACTAATCTCCCAATGGATTAAAGATATTTCCTAACTGTGAGATGTTTGAAGACATTGCTGCAATGCTGTGCATAGGCCTATATAATTTGTTTTTTCATAAAGGTGAAATACTCTCCACTACGTATACTTGTTTAAAGCTGTACACATTTTATTTCATACATACATTTGGGAACTTAATGGAAACGCGGATCTGGAGGTACAACATAGGCATTGAAACTGGTAGAAGTATTTTTAGCTCTTGTTTTCAGTGTGACTTACTGTTAAAGATGCAGCATTTGATGGACTGGTGTTGATTCTAACAAAACATTTCTGGATCCAAGGCAGACTCTGTTGTTGTTTCCAGTGAGGAACAGAGATGGAAAGAGAGATATCAAAATCTCGGCCCATTTGATACAGTTCCATTTCCTGAAAATGGTCAGAAAAGATTGGGGTTTTGTTGGGATACAGAACACAAACAGATGTTTAAATACTGAGAACTGTGGGATAAAAAACAGCCTGTACAGTCACTTTCTTTTCTTAGGAAACTGCAAAATATTTTTGCCTTCACATCCTTTCATTTTCTCTTGTTATTTGTTAATCACACAAGAAGCTACTAAATGAGCTGCTGACTGCAGCTCAGAGAATTCATGTATACTACAGACAACACATTTAAGCAAACAGTTAATTTCAAAATTTAAATCAAAACGCATAAAGTAACGGTAAAAATGCATTGTCATCATGGTTTGAGACAACCTTAATCATTTCAAATTGTAATTAATTCTAATGAAGAACATCTGGCTTGATCAAATAATTTGAAATGGATTCAGGTGGTATCACTATTTAGAACTGGAGCTTAGTGCTAAAAATGACAGAATTGTGAAATAGGTCATCTAAGTGACTCTACACATGAGGTGGTCATTTGAGAAAATTTCTAAGGACAAAAATAAGTTCAGTACAAAAGTTGAACAAAATCTAAAGTTTTTAGTCTAAACTCAACTGAACATATGCATTCATTCTCAATTCATCAGCTATACCATAAGCTTTCTCAATTGACCACTGTTGCACTTGAGTCATGTGGAAAAGTAGACTTTAGATTTGTGTTTATTTGAGCCGTTTCCAGATGTACTATCAATTTATTATCTTTGAGAAAGAAAGATTTCTTAATAAATGCTTTCTTGTAATTTCCAAATCTAAATTTTTTTTTTTGAAGTTTTGTGCGTGGTTTTCAGATCACAGGTTGTTTAGACCTCAGGACAAAAATGATTTTGTAAACGTTGCCAATTTTAATGAAGATTATGGATTGAAATGTTTACTTTGCTTTATCTGCGTATACTTTGCCTTGTATTTCCATAGGCACATAGTAAAAATAACCTGAACATTGCAAATATTGAGGTTAGCTAATGGAAAGTCTTATCTGAGACAACAGACAATATTTAAATATTATGAAGTTGTGTGTTATGATAATGAAATGAAGCCAAAAGGCAAACAGAGATATTGTTCCCCTTACCTCCCTCTATCTCTGTGCCAGATTAGGGAGTGTCAGTAAAAGATGATCACTTCATGATCGTTAAGGACAGCCAAAAGCAGCAATCCAACATTATTACTGCTGTAGTTCTTCCCACAAATTATTTCATAATATAATCTGCAAGTTCCTAAACTTCAAACTCAAATGTTGTGGCACAAAGTGAGAAGAAAAAGGCAGTGCAGAAGTGAAGCGACTGGCAAGAGATGGGTTACTGACAGAAGTCTTTTTCAGTAAGGGTCGTCTTTTGTTAAAAAAGATCCTACTTTCCAGACATCATATCCCTTCCTGAACAGAACCATACCAACTTTGCATCCTGCATTTTCACTATTTGTTTACTTTTTCTCACCAGACCTTTTTCACAGTCAAACCTTCATCCTTCCATAAAGCTTTAGTGGCAGCAGTTTTCGAAAGTATTTTCAAAAATAATCATTGTTTTTAACACAGCATATTAAGTTCTCTCACATGATGAATCGTTAGTATACAAAACAGAGGAAAAAGTGAGTGAGCTTATAAGAGACTAAAAAGACATGGTATAGATGTCTAGTTTGGAATACGAGAACCAGCTGACTTGGGAGGGGTGAAGAGAGTTCAGTCACCCAGGAGTCTGATGTTCTTAATCCTTACCTGCCGTCTTAGTCCTGAAGGAGTCAATAACAGGACAACCTGAAGTCAGAGATGTCAGTGGAAAACATCAGTGGCCAACTCTTCAAGAATAATGTCAGTAATAAACTAAGGAGGAATATAGGTACTATTACTCTGGACTTGTTGTCTGTCAAACCCAGTGCTCTGCTGTTACTGGCACTAGGCAAAGGGCTCCATGTGAGGTAGACATAAAGTTATATGCTCTCACTGTCAGCATGCCATTCTCACAAAATTGTGGATATCTTGTGACTGTCTTCTGCTCCTCAATGTGGGGCTTCAGTTTTCTTCTGATACTGTTTTTTTTTAATGAATAGCAAAAAATAACGACTTTCAAACTGTCATTCACATTCAGTGGCTACATTTACAAATCAGCACAAATTTTAAAGGAAAAGCAAGGCATATCACATTCTCAGATTTTAAATCTGTTATTATGCAACAGGAAAAAAAGTTATTATACTACCCCCCCTTTACCAGACATTGGAAACCATAGATTTGTAGCTCCAGGAAACTGCTCTGATTGTACTTTTCCCCTTCTGCCCTACCTTATACATAGCAGTTTTGAGATAAAGAGAATTCTGTGTGTCATGCACCTGGGAATAGCCATCTTTCAGTGGAATCGCTCACCTCTCACTGACATCATCCAAGTGCAGGAAGCATGAAGAAGGTAAGGATTTTGCCAGTCTCTTTCAGCAAATGACAGTTTCAGCTTGGGTGAACATTTTGTAGGTGTCTCATTACCAATATTAGAAGCTTCTTCTGCAAGCCTTTCATTCTAATATAGTATTTCAGAGGTAATTATAAAACACAGAACGTAGCCTTAAATGAGAAATCTACTAGTCAAGATATGAACAACAACAAAAAAAAAAACTTAAATCCCAATACCAGGAACAAAATAGGAATAAATTATTTATAGCTTCTGTTGAAGCCATGTTGCCTGTGAGCCAAATCTGTCCCAGGGCATCTTTGCATCAAAACTGTAATGAGCAAGAGCCCTGAGGCAGGCAGGAGCACAGTGGGGCAGGGAGCAGAGCAGAGCTGTGTCATGGGTGCCGTGGTACTAACAACAGCAGGACCTAACCCTAATGATGCTGCATTAATTTTCAGTTGCAGTTCTGTTATGATATCAGTGTACTGCCCATCACACTTTAAGTCTGGCAATAGTGGGGTTTTACTACTTCTTAGCAAGACTTTCTGATTTCACAGCTCCCTGTTTCATTTATCACTTTTTTCAATGACTCATCTTATGACTTGGGTCAAAATTTTTAACTCTTTTTTTTTTTTTCTATAAACATATTCTACTTGCAGGCATTGATTGTGAAATTCTTGGTGATATCAGTAGTCAAAGGGAAGTTGACAGAAAGAAGTCAGAAATGTCAATGAAACTTTTGTTTCTGGGAGGACAGGGAGCAGCATAGATTTGAATAATTTTAACAAAAATGTATTGGAATTTTTTATCTAGAAGTGTATATACATCATGGATATATAGGGATTTTAGCTACTCTCTGTCCCCTCCAACTGTATTGCTTATGCACATGTCCTTAGCATCATGTGATGTGCACAAATTCACACTGCAGCTTTAATCTCATCTCTCTATATATTTATTTCAGATCTGGTTCAGCAGTATTTGTGAATAGATCCCAGACCAGATGAAAATTTGGATATTGTAGCAGTGCTTTTCAGTACACACACCTGCTTTCTACTGGGACTCAGTGGAGCAATAGGAGCCATTCTCTCCCAGGGGAATTCTCAGTTGATGACTTGCTGCTGAATTACAATTCAACAACAGATTCTGATACAAAGCAGATGCCTGTAAACTTGAACCTGTAACATCCTTTTTCTTTGTCTTTTGGTTTTTTTTCTGTTTCCTTTTATTTTACATCTTAGATATATTTTGGTTGTAGTTTCAATAAAGCCATAGTTTCAGCTCATTTTATCATGTCCTCCATACAAACATCTCCATTTTCTTGGAATCGCTACCACAATATTCATGTTATGAATAGGATTTTTAAAGCCACCTTTTAGGTATACATGTACAGTGCCTAGTGCATACCCTATCCATTAAACATGCATACCACATATTTTTTCTGCTGTAAATCAATATGTTAAAGAAGCTATTATATTTTCTCCCATTTTCGTTGTAAAGCTAAATTGAGAGTTAATGTTCCAAATCCACACAGACTGATTAAAATAATCCTTAAGTGGACATCATCATAACAATAGTAAAACTGGAGTGGGAAAACTATACAATAGCTCCTAGTCTTGGAACTGAGAGCATCCCCCATATCATTGTGTATGTACCTGCACTAATCAGGAAATTTTCATACAAAATGCTAACTCCCTTACAGAAGGAATTTTGACAGTAAAGGTTTCTCAGACCAGGAAAGCATAGATCAAAACCAGAGCAAGAACAAGAGCTCTATACTGGCTTTCTGAATGGCCAATATTTCAGTGATTACAGTGTTCATCTGGGACATGGTCACATCTTTGTTCCATCAGCTCAGACTAGGATCCAGGTGAGCCTCCTCATCACTGTTATTCAGGTCCAGTTCTCTGCTTTTAAAAGTCCTGTTTTCATCCTAACATTGAATATGAATGTTCTGAGAAAAAGAGGAAGGAAAACCTAATTTTTCGTACATTGTTATGTTATGTGAGATAGTTAGAAATGCAGAAGACAAGGTGTCTCACGGGCAGAATGACCATAGAAGTAGATTCCATTTGGAGGATTGCAACAGGATCAAGTTTGTTTCCAATAGCCAGTGATATAAAATGAAGCAATTCCCATGTCAAGCAATCCTGCACGGCCAAATTTCACCTTAAGTTACACCAGTGCAGATTAACTGAATGTAGATAAGTTACATTAAAATCATTAAGTAAAGGCCTGATATATGCAATAAAAATCTATATGCAAAAAATCCACTACACTGTGCAAACACCTGATTTAATGAGATTTTTATGACGCCATTCCCATGGCATAATACAGGAAATTCCCTCTGGCATCAATATTTTTTTTACCAGTTTATCATAATATAAATCCTCCAAAAGATGCAACAAATAAATAATCACTAAGACTTTTTTCTTCCCGACGTATAGTCCAAGGGAGATGATGACCATGTCTCCTTTCACAGGGTAAAGGTTATGCAGGTAATACCCTAGGAAATATTTTTGAAATGCAGTAACTATTGCCTTGTAAATATCTACAAACGTTCTTCAGTTTTGTTTCATTTTGCCAATTACTGTCATAACAGAAATATTGCTAAAACATGATTTTCTAAGCACTTTATTGGAGTGATTATTGCAGAGAGTACAGATCTTCAAACCCATCCACATCCATCTCGATAAGCACATAAACAGAAACTTACTAAATAGCCTATTTTGTCACACATTGTTACATGCATCTGAATGAGAAAGATTTTTGCCTTTTTTTTTTTTTTTGCTAAGTCTGATATCCTAAATACCAAACTGGATATACGTAACCTTTGTAGATACAACACCTTGCTCTTTCATGATCTCATTTCTGACTTTTGCAAATTATTGATTTTATGTCATAATGCAATGATGAACCCCTTCTTTACATGGCTGGTTGTACCAGAAAATGGTCTAGTGTTTATGCAATGGCTTCTTTGTCCTGGCCTGAAAATTTATTTACAGCTGCACAATTAAATCAGCTCTATTCCTTCATCTCTCCCTCCCCTTACTGTGGACACAGAAAAAGAGTAGGATTGTGCATTCTCATTTGAAGTTGTAACTACCACAACAAAGTGAGTATCATTCTGTACATCTGATCTTTCATGCTTTCTCTCGTCATTTATACCTTGGCGGCTCTGCACATTCTGAAGATCATGTGCAGGCTTTACAGGACTGAATGTTTAATAGCTGACAGAATAGATATAATAAGGTAGCAGATCCAGACTAGAGGAAAATTAAATACTCCTCAGTTATTTTATTGAAATTTCAGTTCTTTTGAGTTTATAGTTGTAGGCAGGGGTGGAATTTCAAAAATGTAATTTCAGAGTACTTTTATGGAGTTCCTCGCTTGACTACTGAAAGCTGTAATCGGCACAATAAAACCCTGGGATGAGGTGCCAGTATAGCATATTTTATGTCAGTGTAATAAGATACGTTCTACAAATAAACTCTACTAGAATTGGGCAGATTAATCCAGTCCTACCTAATAGCATTTCAAGTATTCACAGCAAGCTCTGCATGTATTCAGCAATATTTTTAATGTGTATTTAATAAACAACATATTTTATGATGGACTGGAATATTTTGTTCATTGGATTTTGATTCTACATTATTATATGGGGAGACATTGATTCCTTCAGCAGAAAGAAACTACTTAATAAAATGCAGCTGATGCTCTTTAGCTAGGCACATCACAAACAATGTTTCCCCCCTAGAGTTCTCTTCACTTCAGGATGCTGTGAAATAACTCATGGAAGTCTCAGACATCTGGAGGTTCAAAACCTCACAGAAGGTGCTGAATGAATTGTTGGAATAGGTTTCTTGACTGTAAGATGCAGGAGGCAGGACCTTGCTTTCTTCTGTCTCTCTCACAGGGAAGAACACCATTTCTACACTTAATAATCTAATTGTAACAATTTCTTTGAAGGTGATGGATTTGTGGAAGTTGATTTTTAAACAGTTATTTAAGCAGAAGCTGGACCCCTTCAGACACAAAGAACTCTCGCATTTCAGTAGAAAAGGGCAAAAAGGACATGCATAATTAGATGGGAAAATCAAGATTAACGAGTATGACAAAACCCCTCCCCATCCATAAGGCTTGTGTTTGCTTCCTACCATCGTTCTTTAAGAGAGACACTTCCCATCATCACCAGTCATTAAAAAATATTGCTGTTACTAGAAACATGCATGCTTTACATAACTTAATAATGTAGGAGAGGTGAGTGCAGAGCAAGCACATGCTCGTTTTCTCTTTCAACTTTTCCAGAATAGTTACAAAATCATGCAAGCAAAGAAGGATGATGTACATCAGTGAGCATTCTTTGGACTTAGATAAAAGACTGTGAATTTGGATGTGTTAAAATATGTGTTGTTTGCATGCACATGGCTTGCCAGAATAGTTGCCCTGACCACTTTTGTTTTCAAAATTCATAGTTGGAAGATTCAGACAGTATATGTTTTTCACTTTTTTTCTAGGATATTGATAAAAAGACTGAATGGCAGTGGGCCAAGCCAAATAACCTGCATTAACCCATGAGGAATAAAAATTTCATTTGATTCAGATGATTTTCTGTCACCCACACCTTTTGACATACCTAACTTAGCCTGTCTTTACTTCATTTACTACACATCACATTGATTTTGTATAGTATTATTTTAAACATGAATCACAGAGCTGCAAAGCCACATATCTCAGGAGATTCTTTTACCAATGCAATTTTCTTTGTCAGCGTAGGTTTCAAGTTTAATTCTTAAATAAACTATACTTGAACAAAGTAAATTGATAATAATGTTATCGTTGTATCACTCTCTCGTATTTAGATAAGGGAGTCCCGCACAACCCAATAGGAGACTGTGTCCAGGAGTGATGTCAGAGGCACTGACCTATTGATATTTGAATCTTGCAGTTTTTCTCTATCAGTATTGACACAATGTTTTTTTCCAATCTTGTCTAGCTGTTCTTTCATCTCAAGACTGGTTAAAAAGTAAAAGCAGTGACTCGGGGGGGTCCTTAGCAAACTTTTGAAAAACTTCTGCATGATTCTTTTTTTTTTTTTTTAAGTTTAAACACATTTCAACATAGGAGATGATGATTAAATTTCTTCATAGTTATTGCTGAATGGAAACATGTTTTAACTTCACAGCGTACCATATTGGCAGCAGGAAGAATTTGGATTAGGTTTTTTTGTATGCAGTTTCTTAGTTAGAGTCCATTTTTTGCAAATAAATGTAACTGTGGCTCAGCCCATCATCACATTATCCTACTTCCTAAAAATACCTTCCTCTCCAGCAATATTGAGGAAGTCTTTGCCAAATCAGTAGCACTTGCTGTCGTATAAACACTAAGTACGTTTTTGTCTAAAGAAAAGGAAAAAAAAAACGAAGAGGGAGAAAACCTCTCTGGATATGAATAACGGCATTCCAAAGAAATTCCAAATAACAACTGTCCAGTTAGGTATTGGCCCAAAGACTCGCTTTAGTTCAGCATCATATCCACTCCTCCGAAGCTCTGCTCACTCTTCCACTGAACATCCCAGGTAGTCAGAAGCAATTTTCTGCTGCTGGTGTCTTGCAGTATAGATGCCCACCATACAGAGTGCGCAACCTTGCATTGGAGATCCTGAACGAAAATGTAGCCCTTGGATGGGTCCAGGCAGCTCTGGCTGAACTTTTCTCTCTGCTGTGACTGAACCTCGGCTTTCACCCCCAGCTCAAATTATTCTACTAGTGAGTTTACAGCAGCTCACTCTCTCCACGATATATTCTTCACAGTACCCGTGTCTTTATCATAAGCATAGTCATATGCACCATTTATATATTAAAACCTATTTCCAGGTGAATGAGTAAATCTCAGTAGGCAGAACTATAAGTAAACATAACAGTAATGTATGGAAGTCAAGTCAGCTAGAGGTAATCTTTGTGCCTTAGAAGAAGATCAGGATTCAACTTTAACTTTTAAAACTAATGTTTTGTCTGACTTTTTTTCACCTGGGGCAAAATCTACATTTTGCATTCCTGAACTAGACTGGGAAGTTCTCTGGTATCAGACATTTGCTGGCCATGAGCATGTATATAAACTATGATTAGTCTCTTTCTTACGTTTTGCTCAGGCTATGGGCAGATATATTGTTGCATGGCAACTATTTATCTTGACAGTCTTATCCTACAGTAATACAAAGTAACGTTTAGTGTCGTTCAGGGGAGAAATATGAGAGCAAGTTCATGTGCTTATCACCTTAATCTTTCTGAATACACTAACCTTCTAAACTGCAATATTCACTACACAGAGGAAGAGGTGGGAGGTTTCCTAGCTCATCTCATACTTTCTTTGTCTGATTTTTTTCCAAACATTCTAAATGTTTTTGCAAAACCCATTTACCTTGAACATATATGTTCCAGTACAGATTGCAGTAATGCTGTACAAAGAGGTAATGCCCCTATACTAGTTTTATTTAATATGCTCCAGTACATTTTTATTTCTCTGAGATCCAGTCCTCATATGTTCCCCTCCTGTCAGTTTTGTTATTTACACCATAATTAAAAAAAAAACTTTAAATGTTAAAAGATAGCAACATCTTAAGTGACCACAGATAATTGCAAAATGCATGTATGTTAGGATATTAACCTGAAAATCAACCCAAACCAAAAAATTAATCATACAGCTTCAAACGGCTGAATAGTCACAGTGTAAACACCGACAACTTCTCATGTATTTTTTCTCAGATGCTGAAAAAACAGTGTCATAAAGGAAACCTGGCTTTAATCACATTATCCAGCTAGATTTCATTAACACAAGTTAAGCACAAAACACTTTCAAACACAATGTTAATGACGGTATCTCTCCAGAGAACAATTTTAGCATCTATTGTGAAGAGAATGCTATAATGTATATTCTCACCATCATCCTCCCAGCTCCTATCTACCCACTGTCTATAGTGTCTCTTGCTCCCACCCAAACACATTGCTCTTCAATGTAAAACTATTGTGTGTAGAAATAAATATTTCCTACACAATGTGGTACATTGGATCTGTTATCTACCTTACACTTAAACTGTGCTCTTGACCAGAACTGTAGACTGTCTCCCCAATAAAACAAAATACCAGCGATCAGGTTTCCTAACAATAGCACAGAAAATTCTAAGATATAGAGATATTTTCCATATGGAAGTTATAGTTTAATTTTTTTTAGAGACAGCACATGTTATGTAAGGCCTCAGAATTTGTGACATCTGCTACTAATGCGACATATGTTGTACTAGGGCTACTTGAGGAGATGTTATATTAGCATCATAATGTTTACTGATTAATAGCAATACATTATGCCTGCTTACTTGGCCTTCCTCACCCTCACAGGAATTTTGTCAGAGATTTCTACAGTGATTCTACTGTTACAGAAGTTACTGCACTAATTGGGCCATATTTAGCTGTTGTACCAGCTCCTCAAATGCCGTGCTGTATGAGATCATTATCATATCGGAGGTATGATATGCACGGTCTATGCAAACCCTGCAAAAGTGTTTATTAATAAGACAATGTGGATGATACCACATGTCAGGTTTAACAAAACCTTACTGTCCAACCAACGTGTTTCCAGAATGACATTTTGACAAAAAACCAACAGATACTGTATTTTCTTCACAACACTGAGCTGCAGGAAGCAAAGCATTTAAGAAGAAAATTCAGAGGTATTATGGGCAGGTTAAGAATAAAAATAGGAAAATCAAATGTCTCTGCTTTGTCACAGAGCTTTATCACGGAACCTGCAGAAACAACAACATTGTGCCTCACTTCTCAGGTAGAGTCAACCACCTCCCCCACATGTAAGACCCATGCCTCATTCTCAGGAAGGAAGCTCTGGTACTTCTGATAGTAGGTGATGGACACCACCATTCAGCCAGAAAACAGGCCATCTTTCCCTCTAAGACACCATGTTTTCCTATTCCATGCTTTATTCTTTTTCCCTTTCTCATTTATCCAGTTCTCCACCATTTCTTTATGACTTCTCCTCCAAAGGAGTCAGGAATCATCAGAAAGGGAGACAGAAATAAGATCTTTATATCGCAGAAGCATCCTGTGCCTTAAACTATAAATTTAGAAGAACACCTGGTAACCCATCCATTCAAGTTTTGGGTTTTTTTACTCATTTCCATAGTAGACTAGTTCCCTTTCACTAGTTTCTTTAACTGACACAACATCACAGGTGCAGCCAGTCTGGTACACTTGAGGATATGCCAATGGTTAGAAAAAAAACCAAATAAGGATGCTGAAAAAAACCACAAATAAGGAAAGTCAAGCTGAAGAACTACAGAAAGAAAAAGGAGATGAGTCAAGAGAGAAAAAGACAAAAGGTTCAATATGGAAAACTAGAAGTATAGATGAAGAGCTGGGGGGGAGAAAGGGAAAAGGGGACTGAAAAAGAACTAGAGAAAAGAATGAGGAAAAGAAGATAAGAGACAGAGAAAGAAAATAATAGAAAGGGAACAGTGAAGTGAAAGGAAGTGAAGAAAGGAAACAGCTCCATGTCAGAGACTCAAGTGTAAAGAACCAAGCTGAAGTGTTGCGGTAAACAAATTGAAATAAGACATCAAAGACAAAACTTGTGAAAATACACTGAGAAAACAAGTACGCTGACAGTGAAAAACACAATTACTAAAATGAGAGCTACATCATGCTATGGCATGAGTGGACTTGAGAAGGTTTGAAATATAAATGGCATTGAGAGAAGAAAGGGAGTTTTAATCCTGAGTTCACATATAGCTATCCCCATTACTAAAATACTGCCTGTTATCCAACACAAATGTGTAGTACAGGCAGGAGTATGTGCATCAAACTTCAGTGGAGCATGAATAAAATAAAAGTGATTGCAGCCATTGTAATCTTACTACCACTTCATTTTCTTCAGCTCTTGGGTGAGAGAGCAGAATTATTGTGTTTGTGATTTTAGTGGCTACACTCATCCTGCTATGTCACTACATTCTCATTGTTTAAAGCAGCTTTATGATGAGTGACATATTTATAGTGTTTCACACATTAAGGTTTTTATTAAGTGGCACACTAAAGTAGCAAGAAAAATCCATACCCAATGAAGCTCCATTTTTAATGGTTTGCTGCATCTGCTCTAATTTCTGACTGCTGTTTGGTTTAACAGGAAACTGAGATTCTTGAAATCTATTGTGAAATGAACATCTTACTAGAGAGATTGCTCCTTGAACCAAACCCACCTAGAATAAATTCCATCATGCTCCACCCTTTGTATCTACAAACTAGGAGCCTGAATACCCCTTTGTATACCTGATTCATATTCCTGCGTTACAAGTATTTTTCATTTTCTGATTATTCCCTCACTCCTCCCAAGCACTCACTTTTGTACTATCCCATTTCCATGCCCTGTGCTGTTCAACTGACCCATTTTCAGATAAGTTCAATATTAGTGCAAGTACTGTTCCTTCACAGGTGCTTTTTCTCCCCAGCTGCTGCAGACTTGCACACATACTCCAGAATGTTCCACCATACTGCAAAGCCAGACATACTAAACATCCATACTGTTGCAACCAAATTAATATTGTGGTTACTTAGGTGTGACACTGGCTTTTTTAGAATCTGTCCTTGGGGTTCTTAGTGTGTTACTTGCTTGAACTGGTTCATACGTTACACTGGAAGAGCCTGGAACTGTTCTGTGTAGTGGATGGCAGAGCAGAAGCCACCGGAGCACACACAGCCTCATGAGTTCCTCATTCACCAACCATCGGTTCTGGTGCACAATAGCATGGCAATGAAGAAGGATCACATCGCCATCCAAAAAAATGAAGTCCAGTCACATCACCTGTACATGTGGAAGTACACGCTTACAGAATTGCTGGAAAAGTTCATCTGCCTCCCAAACTAGCACAAGTCCAAATCCAAATGAAATGGGTGTTATTTATCACTAAAAAGTTGACAGGATGGATTGTCATAGCTGCATGAGTAATAACTATGGTGCCAACCAGTGAAGTACCTAACAGCACTGTACCAAAGGTTTGTACTTTGATTGAGCACTGCAGTTTATTCAAATGGGGCAAAGTTGTCTGAAATAGTAGCTAGCATTGAGATAATGTAGACTGGAAGCACCTTGAGGAATTTTATGGTGTACTTGTGCCCATATTTTTCTGAAACAAGGCACAAAAAAATCCTACATCGATTACAGAGGTTACCAATACTTCATAGCTGTGAAGTAATTAGGTAAGATCTGTTTCCCCAGAAAGACTGTTACCAATGGTCTTGTCCATGCTACCTATGGGAGCAGAACTCCCAAGTGAACTATCCCTTGAACTATTACATGATTTTTTTCTCAGAAGGAAGTAGCTAGTTCAGGAGAACCTGGGTCTTAACTAAGATGTATGCAAGGTAGATGACCAGGAGACTAGGTCTGGGAATGAATTCAGAACTAGATCCTTTATCAGAATAGGGGTTCATCTAAAAAGATGTCTGTGCTTTTCTCAAATCCTCTGTGCTTCTTTTCAATTAAACTATGCCCTGACAATCCACAGTCAGACAGAAGAAGGTTTAATGAAACAGTTGGCAGTTGCAGGATGGTGGTAGCCTGAGCGCTTGGCAAGCTGAAAGCAAGGTAGCTCTGCTTACAACGCTATTTGTATGCCAGTGTGGTCAACACCATCTGTACTACCGTGACCTGCTGTGCCCAGCACAATATCTGGGTCAGAATTTTCACCAAAAGTGAAAAAACCCTCAATCACTTCTAGTTTAGACACATCATGTAGACAACTAGAAAATGTACCTGTCATTTCTGGGGCAGATACGAGCGAGCTCCTGACTCAACGTCCACTGCCAATATAACAGAAGCGGTACAAGAGGGAATTTGTTATAGTGTTACTGCCATAATTTTTACATAGTGATAAATACAAAATCAGTCCTGTCACTTTCTCCTCTCTGCAATTATTGTGCTTAAAAGGCCGCATGAAATACCACCTTAGGTAATCAAAACACAAACTGCTACAGTTTTTTAAGAACTCAGGCCCTATTTGCAAGAGCATGTAAAGGTGAACTCATATACTACCTAGTCCTGTTCAAATCCTATCTAAATTTCCCCACAGTTTAAGCTAATGGGGGAAATTATTCTTTGCTATGTTTCACTTTGATGGTATCATACATCAAAATTACTAACCTGCATTCCACTTACTTGTGCATTGTGCGAGCAGCCCAAAACACCCTTCAGCTTCTTCCAGCCTCTCCTTTAAAGACTGGATACAGAAAATTGCACCTAGTTGTCATAATAAAAAGACTTCTTTTTTAGGTTATGTTCCAGTATGTGTATAAACACTACCATGCTTACTTCTGGAACACCCCAGCAAAGAGATGTGAGTGATGATGAGGAAGAATGACAGGTTATGCTCACCTGTGTGTTTCCCAGTATGATCCCTTTTTTCTGTAGGTCTCCTCTTGATTGTAAACTTTTCAGGGCAGAAATCATCATAGCATACATCAGATGTTTTGCTAACACTTAACTAAAGAATAACAAAATCACAGATAATTATAGCCAAACTACAACTGTTAAAATGAATTAATGAAACATTTGTGGATTAACTACCCTCTGGTTTTCATTATTTATTCACTTTGATGCTAATTTGCAAAATTCTTTAATTCACCATAGCTCTCCCTATCATTAATGCAAATTAACAAGGTTCTACTGTAATGCAGATATTATTATCTTCCCTTGCATAAATGCACACAGTTCTCTAATTAAAACATGCTGTATTTTTTAAAATCAGATTACCAGGTATAATGGAAATAGAAAACATGAACAAAGTACTCAGTTGTTTAGATAAAAGCTAGGAATATAGAGAATGACAGAGGTCATTCTTTTTATGTTCAATAAAAATTAGTCAAATGAAAGAGAGAAATTTTAGTGAAAAGGTAGGAGTACGTGTTGTCTTTTAGAAGTATGCATTCATATGTACCCATTGAGGATCAGATATTCTATGATTCTATGATTAATAAACCACTAGTCCACTTGTGCACAGATTATACAGTCGTATGTTACATACACTAAATTAAATTGTAGAAGTGAAAAACAGAAAACACCACTTTATTACTTTTTATATAAAATATATAATTTTTCCTCCTTATCATCCTAGCTGCCCTTTTCTTATAACATACATGATTTTTTTACTCACTGATGCCAAAGATTACTCTGTAGTTACTTTATAACAGCATTTTAATATAAGAGTTGTTCTAAGCCAAAATTCTACATTCACAACAGAAATGTAAGAAACATTAAGATGGGCCATCAAAATATTAATAAGCAATTCTCCTTTTTTTGTCCATTTGTTTTTATGTTGAATAGTTTTCATTTTCACTGTCTTTCTGAATTTTGGACTTATGCATAACAACAGATGATTTTGCTTTTATATACAAATTAAAGTTGTCATGTCACAACATTTGGAAGGTACACAATTTTCTGATTGAAGAGTGATATCAATTCTATCTTTCATTTGTATTGGCTTGACTTTTGATGTATTTTCTAGTATTTAGGAGGAAAGAAAAGAGCTGTAAAGTCTTACCATTTTCACAGTTGGACTTGTTACACTACCACTCCCATCAAGATTAACTGGAGAAAACTGCAACACATGTGTCCCTTAAGAAATTTCCCTCATCAGGTGTCTTCTGCTGTCATGTTAGCTCACATTCAAGTTCGTGGTCAAGCCCAAATGTCCCAGTTGTCCAGAATGACTGCTTCTTGGCTCACACTTTTGCTCGACTGCAGAACAAAGCTACTGGATCCTCAGACAGCTATGCTGTCAAGGGCCAGCAGCAGAGGCTGGCTCGTGTTCAAGTCCCAACCCTATAGGCTGTCTGGATGCAACAAGCAGTTGGCTGGCACAACATGACTTGCCCATTCTCCCTCAGACTTGGCCAACCTGTGTTACGCCATATCTTGCTTTTCCTACTTTTCCAGGTGGTGTGTGATGTGCCGGCAGCATCTGGATTTCCTTATTATTTTTTTTGCACTGTTTCTGAAAAAAATGAGCTCATTCACCTTGTTGAAGTTTTCTGCTATCTTCCGCCTATCTGATCCTTAGTCCTCACATTTCTCTTCCACAGCTGTATGGCAGCATTGTCAGCCCCCTAACAAGGAAGAACAGCAGGGTGCTATACCCAGACAAGGAAGACTGTACAGGTAACATAAAATACTTCCCATAGGGAGATGGTAAGTGCTTATGAAAAATGAGGGAAGGGGGAGGAATAAAAGGCATAAGAACTGTAACACAGAAGATAAACACTATTTTTAGGATGAAAAACCAGAATTCTCCAGGAAAAACCTGATCCCAGAAAATGAGAGGGCCCCCTCACCACAGGACATACTTAGCACAAAATGGAGGGGAGGCAGGAGGCTGAAGAAAAGTGGAGGAACCACTTATTGAATGAAAAGCAGAGGAAAGAAAGGGGTGATTGATCATCGAAGAAAAAGGGGAGGATGTGAATGAGGAAACTGCAGTGGGGGATGGTGTTTGTAGCCATGGAAGTCAAGCCTACAGAGCTGGGACTTACGTGTATGATGCGTCTTGCTGCAAGTTTATGTATACTCACTTAAACTCTTTCCTCTTTTCCTCTTCCTGGCTGTAGAAAGGACAGACCAGGTGGGTCTTCAGTAATGCACTATGTACTCTATATATGCACCTACAGAGTTGTGCAGAGTTGCCCACCAGGTGTAGTATGTAGCAATAGCTGTATATACCTTCACAGCCATAGATGCTTTCGGGTAAGCATCATTACAGAAATGCGATTTGTGGCCCTGAATAGCCAGGGGAAACACAACAAGTGAATCCTCTTTTGCCATCTAATTGGGGATACTGGATATGTGTAATGATGTCACGTACCTGGATGCTGATGATCCAGATACGAGCTGTAGCTCTCTGCTTGCTAGAAAGACCTGTCAAAGTGTGAATCAAAGCCAGGCAGCTGGCTGATGAGATCAGAAAGCTGGGAGCTGCTCAGACATACATTGTCAATACAACCTAAGGCACTGGGGTGATTTCAGGCCTGAAAATGGCTGCTTGTCCTAGCAGCAACTTTTAACCAAGAATTTTATCTTTTGTATGGGAAGTGAGGAAGTTGAGTGATAATGGAGTGGAAAGTAGAGCTGCCTCATGTAGCAAAATGATTTTGGCATGTAACAATCTGTGTTGAGGTAAAACCTGCAGAAATAAATTGTACAAAAGCTACCTTCTGTCTCCTGGAGAAAAAAAACATAGTGGAAGACAAGTTTTTCCTGGGAGACAAAAGAGTTTTTTATCTTAGTTCAATGAAGAGAAAAACCTCTGAGACACTGCCCCATACTTGGACCTGAGTACTTTAAGCGTGGTGACAGGAAAGTACCACATAATGGCAAACTTACATAGGTAGCATCAACAGAACACAATCCTGGAGCTTTTACTCCAGGCTTTTGCACTCTCATAAACAAAACGAGCAGCCACATCAGCCTATGTGAATAGATAACGCATGACCGGTGTGTTATCCAGTGCTGTGCTGAATAGGGGTGGACTGCACTGGCAACAGCAATCACGGGAATTAGAGACGTGTTTGATGTATCAGGGAAAAAGCAAACAGGTGGGAGGTCAAGTAATTTATTTCTTTGTGGAAAGGGTTGTGGTCCTTTGTCAGAGAGTTTCTGCAAACGACGAACAGTGAAAGAAATTTTGTGGGATAGATAATACCAGTTATGAAGGAGTCAAAGACAGGAAAATCTATTGGCAGTTAAAAAAAATATTACTACATGTCAATTAGCATATTCCTAAATTTTAGGAGAGCTCATAACTTAAATCTGAATGTTATGACTTGAGTGCTTCTCTACCATCTGCTGACCTGACAACTGAATTTTTTTCTGTTCTGAAGTGTTTCCTGAAACACATTGGAGGAAAAGAGAGACTCACTTATGCTAGGAAAGAATATATTAAAAACAAAAAAATTCAATGTTTCTAGTATGATTTCTTTTTAAACAGAAAAAAAGTTATAGTCACAGTATGAACAGCTTCCAGAAATTATTGACTTCTCTTACCTAGAAAATTTACTTATGTTTGTATATTTTCTTTTCATTTGCAATTGTATTTATAAAGTGCTTCATTGTCTTCCTCTTTTCACTTTTTTAATCCTTCATGAAGTAAGTACAAAATTTAAATTTCATTTAAAAAAGAATCAGTGTTAGAGTGGCAAAGACCCCTAACCTGCCACTAACAGATGAAGGCAAAGAGGTGAAAGGGTCTTACTTTTCTCCAAATTTGTCATTGTTACTTATGTGTACCCTGTAGGGCTTCTCCGTTGACGTCAATCAGCAGCCTGCTATTGGTATATGTGAAGCTGCGCTAATTTACACCCACAGAGAATCAGGTTCACAATGTGTTAAATGTACTAGATTGGGAATGAATGTGGTATTAGATTTGAATTCCAAATGAGGGCAGCATCAATTTTTTCTTTCTTATCTGACAATTGGAAAGTTGGAGATATTGTATGTGAAAAAGAATAACGTTACACTTATTCTGAGCAGTTGACAGACATGGCTGGAAGTCTGATATGATTAATACCTCAATAATAGGGCTTCAGTAAGTTAGTCCCAATAGATTCCCAACCTTGCGAGAGTGCCAAGATACTTCTAATAGTTAAGTGACTTTTATTAGATAACAAATTCCATTTTTAGCTCGGTTTTACCAAGGAGCTTTTATAATGTGTTAAAACCAAAAGAATTTAGGAGGTGTCTTACACACAAGTGAGTGTAGAGGAACTGGTTGCAAGGGCTTGCAAATCCCATTTCTGACCAAAAATAGGCTGAGGTTCCTAAAAAGATTCATCTTTATATTCATTTCCTTACCAACACCTTGAGACTTTTTCCTTGAGATAAGTATTCAGATATGTCTTTTTTTTTGTCTTTCTTTTCGAAGGCACCTGCAGAGGCGCTGCCACATACCCAGTGGGGAAAAGCAAAAGATTAAGTTCAAATGCACAGAAGTAGGGCCAAAAAACATCACAAAGTCCTCCTTCTAGTGTTTCCTTTCATGCCCGAAGCAGGAACATTCAGGTCCCTTTCCTTGCCCTCACTAAGGACTTAAGGACAAGGGGTGTCTTTATACTGACAGAAATTCAAAACTTGTGGAAAGGGTTTGCCTACGGATTCCTCCTTTCTGCATCAGCTAGCAAACAGACAGCACCTCAACTTACACAACAGTATCATTCCAGGAAATATCCTTATCCAGAGAATACAGTTCCAGGAATAATTAATTATTGGAAATGTTATTTATTACTTGTTTTACAGCAGCTTTATGGATAGGCGTGTCGGCTGAGCAGATAAGCAATTTTGCTGTACATCCAGAGCTGAGAGTTCAAGTCTTGCTGTGGCATTGTGCCAAAGGTCACCAGCAGGCAGCTTAACCATGAGGGGCTATCTGGTTATTCACTCTGGAGTCTCAGAGACAGTAGCCCAAGTGCTGACCACTCCATTTTTGTATATGGTTTTGCTTTGTAGCCCGGTACGCCTTTACTAGATGGGTTATCCTGGCTTGTAAGTGCATAAAATGGAGAGGTTCTGGCTGCGATAAGAGACTTGCTGAACTGGGCACTGTGCGTGCATGTTAGGAGAAACAGCTTTAATCTAATTAGAGAAAATGGGGAGGAGATGGAAGTATGTCATAGGACTTGTTGAGAAACTGAATGGAAAAACATTTAGGGGAAAATAAAGGTGTTGAAGTGAAGGCGGGCAATTTCATGGCAACAGGGAGTGGCAAAGCGCAACCGCAGCCGGTGAACCCCTGGAGGGATGTGGAGAGGGAGGGAGGTGGTCACAAGGACAGGCTAAGGTGCCTTCAGCGCAAGGCCTTATATGGATGGGAGGGGGATCAGCAGGATGATACAGCGGTAAAGGTAGACTATAACGAGATTGAGGCTAAGTGAGAGGCTGAGCTGTGTATGAACAAAAATTAAATGACAGATTTGCAGATGTTAAGGGAGAAGTTTTATAATAAATCGGGGGATGTTAAAAAGTACAAAACCCAAATTGTAGTCTGGAATAAAGGGGAGAAAAATATGTCGGCCAGTATAGAAGAGGAAATTAAGACTGTGAGTTTACTTTGGATATATTTAGATCAAACTTTTAATGCTGGAAAGAGCAGAAATCTGCTCTATCAATTTGCAAGTAGTCCTGAAATATGTTGATATTTCCTTTAAATTATTTTCATTCTGAACTTAATAGTTATAAATGATACTTTTGCTAAAAAGTGGATTAATCTACTTAATAATTGTGAACCTGCCTATTCATCTTTCTACTTTGAGAGGATTTATTCTGCCTCTGTGTCTATTTGAGCAATAATTTAGTTTGAAGGCTATCTCCAAAGCATGCTACTGGCTGCTCTTCATTATCTGCTGGTGAACTGAGCATGTGGATATCAACTCCAAAGTGAGTTATATTTAAGTTGTCTTAAACTGACAAAAGTGGTCAGATATGACAGAGTGGTGATTTTACACTTTAAAAGTATAAAAATGTAGCGTACTCACATTTTGATTGCAGTTTGAAATATTCCACCTCTTTTTTTTCTGAGTTTCACTTAAGCCTTGGATTTGAGCTGATAAATCAATGCTAGCATACATTCCCCTACTAGTGCTTTTAATGGGCACTCTTTGCAAGTTAAACTTTCTAGTAAATTGTTCAAACACAGTCTTGTAAGGTTAAAAACAGCTTTGAAATCCTTCTCATGTTAGGCAAGGTTGTCATAAGCTTTCAGCATAATTGTAAAAAGGCCAAAGCCTTGAAACTAGAAATGTGTTATAATAACCAATTTCATTGCTATAGTCATGGTAATCATTATGATGATCCAAACATCCACCATTGTGTTCATGGAGATTTTAAATTCCTGCATGCATTATTTTTCAAGTCTTGTGGGCCATCTCATTTTCAAAGTTTCAGAAATATTCCTAGTTGCAGAACAGATGAACAAACAGCAGTCTGTCAGCAGATCCTTTCTGCCTGCTCACTGTAACATCTTCCTCTCGCTATCAAATGCCTTCTTTTTTAATGCTCAGTTAAACCAAATGAGCATGAGCTAAATATTTAATGCATATAGACTATCTGAGAAAATCTTTGTTTTAATCTTACTCCTCTTAATAGCTGCAAAGATAAATCTTATTTAAATGTAAAATGTGAATGTAGTAGGACATGTATATTTATAGGAGCTCTCCCATTGTTTTCTCAACACACTGCTCAGTTCATACACATCATCTATCACTTTTAAAAATGCCAGTTGCCCCAAACTCTTTGATGTTCATTGACAGCAACTGCTAGTACAGCAATTCACCCCATGGTCATGAAGACAGTCCACACAGCCACTCGCAATAACACCGGGCACTGCTTCACTGCACCCTGAAACATTTGCCAGCCTAACATTCAGTTCTCAAACATCTCACACGCTTCCACGCCTCCTTCCTCCTCTCCTGACAAACAGCAAACTCCTGACATCTGTTACTGCATCCTTTTCAGACATGTAGTGCTCCAAAGGGAGACTCTGTCATAGATCGGACAGAAATCTGGGAGGTAGGAGTTCCTCAGATCTCATTTTGACATTAATTTATATTTTCCTTATGTTCATCTGTGAGTATCTCAATTTACCACAACTTAATGGCAAATAGCTGTGGCCCTGGAAATGTGTTATACTGTAAAAGGGAGCTGCCCTTAAAAGCAAAGAAGAAAGAGCTCAAGTCATCTCCTGCAGTGAGACTATTGCTCACCAGGCCACAGGGACACTACCTGAAATATTCAAACTGCTCTAAAAATTATAAGTACTACCTACAGTACATTGCTATTAGGCTAAAAACACACCGTAATAAATGGTGAAACAAATACTGTTTGTTAATTTATCAGGATTAAGGGAGCATTTAGTTTTCACTCACAAGAGTACTATTAATCATATTGACTCAGAAAATTATAGTTAAACGGAAGATATATTTAGAAATAATGTATGTAATTTCTGCATTGTGTATTTCAAATCCACAGAGAAGAACTACTAAATGAGGCAGCGAGCACCAACAATGGGATATTGTACAATTAGACAGCTCAGAGATTACCTCAAATGGACTTGATATATTGAGTTACTCACTTGCGAGATTAAATGAAAGGTACAAGAGGAGAAGTGTAGCTATCACTAGACAATCACTTACACGGGTGAACTAGAGACCACAGCAACACCAACGGTCGAAACCCCACAGGAGAGTGAAAAATGCTATATGCGATACCCCAACTCCCTGGAATAGCTTTATTATTACTATTTCATAGAAAAACTATCCAGTGGAAAAAAATATGTTATGCAGTTGTGCAGGGTAGCAATCTAGCTCATTGTTCCTGTTCAGCAGCCTGGTTTATACGAATTAAAAATCACTGAGCTGCTTTGTGACTGAGAAATGGCATTCTTTATACAGTATGATCTAATAATTGAGCACATAATTAAAACAGACTGTCAGACTTTGCATCAATCCAAAGGCAAAAAAAAAAGAAAATTATCAACTACGACACAAATAAGAATATGTCTTTGAGTTAATTTCTTTCAAATCTGAATATTTTACAAAGTAGAAGACCTCAGGAAAGGTAAAAAATTTAATCAGTTTTGCTGATTTTCCTCCATATCTTGTTAAGTTGTTCTCTTTATTTGTTGTCATTTTTATTTAAGGAGAAGCATATAGAAATAATGCATTATCCTATGCACTAGTGATTCATGGTACACTGACGGTTTCAGCATCAGGTTCTCTAAAGCTTCATGTTTCACTTTATAAACAAACAAATTCAATGATGTGTCCTTGCCTTCAGATCCAGCGTAGGCTTCTTTTATCTACCTGCACTTAAAACCATTTAAAAATTTAAATACATATATATATATATTTCCCTCAGACAAAAACATGGGACCTTTGCAACAACATGTTCAGTGAATTTCTAAGTCTCTTTTTTTTCTCTCTGTCTTCATAATCAGGTTTCCCTCTGTTTAGAATAGGATTGTTACTGAAGGAGAATTTTCAAAACCGGCCAGAACAGGCCAAAACCCTTTTTCTGTGAAGCCATACTCTGGATTTTCATTCTATTTGAATGCAATTAGCCTATTTTTAAAAAAAAATTTATATAGTGTATAAAAGTGGGGAATTTTATACTTTGCAGTGTTTGTATCACTTTGGATTGTACAAGGTGATATGGAGAACAGAATTGTTAGCACCTATTGCTACCTGGAAGATTTAGTCATCTGAATTGTCAAGATTTTCTGGTAGCAATTTATTACCAGTGCTTTCTCTTTACAGTTAATGCGGTTTCTACACTTGGAAAAGAGTAAACACAATTTACTTTTTTTTAAAATGCCCATGAAATTAAATCCAACCCTTAAAATCTACCAAGGTAACAAAAACTCTCTTCTTCCCCTATAATGTACGTGATCTATTTTAGCTTAACACAATAAAAGCATACCCTGATCTGATTTATCCTGTAATTATGTACATTAATCATTATAAATTGTCTCTGTCAGCAAAAAGGTATAAAACAACACCCCTTGAATATTACCAGGATTACTACTAAAACGCTTAAAATTCAAGTAGGCAAGTAAGTACTAAAACTATGTAGCTTTCCCTCAAGACTTTAATTAATAGCCAGTAAGAATTAATTCTTGATTTATATAAGTGAAGTACATGGAAAAAGGTTTAAAACACAGGAGAGTTTTAAACAGGAAAGATGATAGAACACTGCAGCGAAAGAGAGTTAGGGATGAAAGACCGAGTTAGCTGTGGTGTACAATCCACTATTAAGAGTGTCGTGTTTTCTGTTGACAATAGTTATTTTAGACTACCACATCTGCCAAATTCCAGTATAAAATTAGCATGCACAGCAGCCTTGTAAAGTAGATATAGAGTCTCAATGACTGCTGTTTAGCTCTAATTTCACACTGATGTAATTCCATATGGGTATTATAGGATACAAGAAGGGGAGAGCAACTATGAATGAAAGGCTGTAGCTAAGTTAAAGAGGAGAGAAACCTTTAGCTTGTATGTAATGAAGAGGTAGAACCAGTTTAAATCCAAATACAAACATGAGGGGGAAAAGAAATCAGGGAAATGGTGCAAGAAAACTGTAGTCTTTTTAGTCTGACACCTGTAGTCTACTTTCAAGTGTTTAAGATAATACTTTTCATTATGTTCACAAATGTGATTTAAATAATGAAGCATTAGTAATGTGAGGCTTCCAGCTGCCTTGATCTGCTATTAAATCTCTGCAAGAAAGCAAAGTGACACAGGTTGGCAAATTAGTGTTGCGAAAATTAATGAGCTTTCTCTATGCTGTTCAACAGTTGCCCTCCCTCTACCAGTGGCTGATTTATGTTCACTTTTACCATTTTGGGATTTTAGTCCAAGCAACCCCAATGTCATTTCTGTATATGGAAGTCTTACAACATTTGGTACCACTGCAAAAGAGTTGTTTTAAATTATCACCTCCGTTCTTTCAACTTTTTCCACATTGCCATTCCTTCTGTTGCCTCCAGTATTAACACATATGTTATATTTTAATAATTCTATTAACACGGAAACCTTCTTAATATCTGTTGACCTTCCAAGTGCTAGATTGGAAATCCAGATTCTTCATTTGCTTTAATACTCAAAAGTAGAAAACAAACATTAGTCCTACTTCCTAAAGGCAATTCAGCAGTCAACAAGATGAGAAAGTCTAGTAAGAATTCAGTATTGTCTTCTTTATGTGTGACTGAAGTAAACAGATAAACTCAGTTTGAGAATGCACCGTAAATTCAGTGTAATTCAATAAAGTCTGCATACACAAATATATTTTACTAGAAGTTAGATACCCAGCTGGACAAAACATTTCCAATTAATTGTTTAAACAGGAAATATAGATTTCTAGAAATAAAATCTTATATTCAAACAAGCTAGTTTAAAAGTAGCTTTCATTAGGAGAAGTTTCTTATATCCAAGATTAAAAAAAAAGGTAAAGAAATCAACCACCTCCTGAAGCTAACCAGGCAACATGTTAAATGTTTAAGCAAAACACCTTAAGAGCCAGAGTATTTAACTTTTTTTTTTTCTCTCTCTCTCTCTCACACACACAGACTCTTACATATATGGACTAACTGTTCCCAAGGAAGAATAGTTCCATCAAATAGACTAACAAAAGGTTGTCTTTACGCCTAATCCTTAAGAAAGTCTACTGACATGAAGGAGACAAAGTCAAATTCCCTGCTTTGAATGAGATCTAATGATCAGGAGAAGCAGAAAGATGTGATCAGGCTACCACAGGGGAAATCCTAATCCCTACTTTATATAAAGATGATAAGTGTCTGTGTGTGTATGTGTGCACATGTATAAGCGTATTGAGTTTTGTTCCTTTTTAAATCAACAATGTTCATAAGGTTTTTGTTCCAACAAAGCAATGGGAGTTGGATACTTATCTACATACATATTCTAACATTTGATACAGAATTTACTTTGAAATATTATCATTGTGTATTGTGTTCTTGACTAAGTAAACTAGCACAGTATTTTATCAGCCTTATCGCTCTCTACAACTACCAGAAAGGAGGCTGAAGAGATGTGGGGGTCGGTCTCTTCTCCCAAGTAACAGGTGATAGGACAAGAGGAAATGGCCTCAAGTTATGCCAGGGGAGGTTTAGATTGGATGGTATGAAAAATTTCTTCACAAAAAGCATTGTCAAACATTGGAACAGGCTGCCCAGGGAAGCGTCTGAGTCACCATTCCTGGAGGTATTTAAAAGATGTGTAGATGTGGTGCTTAGGGCATGGTTTAGTGGTGGACTTGGCAGTGCTAGGTTAATGGTTGGACTTTATTAACTTAAAGGTCTTTTCCACCCTAAAGGATTCTATGAATTTCTAGTCATATCCAAATTTCCTGACCCATATTCCTTCAATAAATGGTGCGAGAGACATAGTTAAGGTTCTACTAGATATACAAGAATTTTATATATGTATATATGTCTGAGAAAATAATTTTACCTCTCTCGTGTTTCTTATAGTTCTATTAAAATGCTTAGGTATCCACACAGGAAGGATAATTTGTGTTCTATTCCTGAATCTAAAAGCATTAAAATTTTATCATTAGCATTTCTGGTCAGACAAATATATATATATCATGAGTGATTTTCTTATCCTTTATAATCTCCACTTTTTAGTATCAAGAGAAATATTTTATGATGTTAGAAATTTAAAATATTTTTAAAATATGTTTTGTCTTTCTGTGCAATAGTTATATGATCTAGATTACTAGCAGAATAATAAGTAAACCCAACTCTTTTTAATATAAGATTAAGACTAAGATTCAGTGAAATCTTCAGACGTAATCCATAATACCTGCAACTACTGCACATCAGATGTTTTGTGATAGGACTGTACTTTGAGAAGGGAAAAGACAATCTCCAAAGGGAAGAAATCGAAGCTAGGTAAATTCAGACCTGAAATTAAATAAAATATATGAAACAGTGATAACAGTTAATCATCTGAACAATTTACAAGGGATTTGGGAAGTACGGGTTGCACTGTTTCTATCTTTCTTCCTGTACCTGCTCCCTCCACACCTCGAATTTCCTGGAGTTAATGAAATGTACGAGCTTGACACAGGAATTTCTGGGAAAAACTCTCATAAATCTGGCTGGAATATATACTTTCTAAAACACATAATTGCAATGTACTCCTATATTCTTAAAACATATGAAACTGTCAGCTGGAAATGTGATTAGGAAGTAAACATTTTCAGCTTATTGGAAGATTAAGAAATAAATTATGAAAAAGAATCTGAACAAACAAAGTATTTTATTTAATAACAGAATAAATATGTAGAATAAAAAAAAAAAAACCAAAAAACAAAACCAAATAACGGGATTCAGTTAACTAAACTTGGACATCTACCATGTAGATGCCTGCAGCTAAGGTAGTTCCCTGTGGTCAGTGAAATCAGAGAGACCTGTCCACAGTTAACTTCATAACTTCTTAAAGTAAACTTCTAAAATAGGTTGGATAGGCTGCAGTCTTTAAGTGTTTCTTCCTCTCTGTTGATGACAGAGGAAGTCCAGGTGTCTAACTGATCCAGACACCTATGCAGCAGATCTCTATGGCATTTGCTTCCATATTGTAAATACATAGAGGTAGCTCAGTACTGACCAATGTTTATTGGTTTTTAAGACTATGAGCATATTTAGGAGCATCTCAAACTCAAATCACTGTCTTTGTTGAATAAATCCTCCTTCAGTGTGTTAGGTAGTGACAAACATAGTAGACTACAGTGATTCTTTCATGTTTACTACAATGTTGTTTTGTTTGTTTTCTCTTGTCCCAGTAGACTACTACAGAAATTCGAGTTTCTCACAATAATTATACAAGACACAAACGTTGTAATCCTATTAATATATCTAATATATCTGTTAATTTATTTATTCTGCACTTAGTGTAGCAGTAGTCTCTTGAGTGTTGTAAGGTACACTTCTTTTTTTTTTAATCCAGAACTCAAATATCATATGTATCTATTTTGTATGTTATCTGGATAAGAAGTGTCATATTCTGTGTAATAACCCAAAGCTAGGAGATATATACATACTGATATATATTGACTTCAGAAGAACCAAGAGTAGGTTCTTATTCAATAGCTTTATGAGTCTTTTTCTGCTTTATCCAAAATACTGAAGCCATTTTTATAACTCCAGACTATGTGTTGTGAAAGAGTCTCAAAACTGGTCGATGGATAACCAAGTTATTTCATATCAACCCATTATATAAATAGTGTTCTACAAAACAGAGAAAACCAAACCAAAACTAAACCCGACCCAAACCAAACAAACAGACAGGAAAAAAAAAAAAAACAAAAAAAAAAAAAAAAAAAACCCCAACCAACCAAAAAAACCCAACACCAAAATACCTAAGTATGGGTTTAACACTTAGAAACAAACTTTCTATTCTCCAGAACTTTAATACAAGTAAATAAATATAACACCCATTACTTATCTCCAAATAGTAGAGTCACTATGTAGCAGTTTTTTTCTGTAGACCATTCCATAGCTATATAAATGATCTCTCTCTCCTGATGTGTGCTGTATTCATTTTCTAAAGTCCTTTACTGTTAATACCTGCAACAAAAAATGTTTTAAATTTTATTTTTCTAATTCAGCAGAGCAAAGACACCATTTTTCAATAACTCAATCTTTATGTAGAGTTGTAGGGAACTCAGTATTAAGAAATGCTTAAGATGAACAATGCTGCCATATTTAGCATGAGATAAGAGTGGTATAAACATATATCTAGTCAGATAAATGAGAAAATCATAAAAAACAGGCTAAGAGATTTGTATTCCTTGCAATACATAAGCAATTGCTCATGGCTAGTGATATGTTTCTAACAATCTGGAGTTCTGCCAAGACGATCCACTCTAATTGACTTCAGTTCATGATCAAAATCATAAACAACCATTGAAAATATCATCAGAAACATTGAAAAAGATCATGTTGACAATGAGTGGGGGGTTTTGCCCAGTTACTGCTTGCGACTTAAAATGCTGTGGATGTCACCCTTCACTTCCAAAATTAGGTTAGCTTTCTGCATCAGTGACTCCAAAAGAGTGATCATGGAGGGCACAGGAAGCTGATATGTTTACAGGTAGGTGTTTGATAGAGCATTTGTATGATAATGTGAAAAAAATCCAAGCATGAAATTGGGAATCCCTGGACTAAGAGAGGGAAATATTATTTTGCATCCTACTGGATAAATGACCAATGTCTAATAATATAGCTCATACAGAACTTTTTATAGTCCTTTAAAACTTCAGTCAGTCTAATTTTATCTTAAAAGACAATACGTCTTGTCTTTTGGAAAGTTTCTCTTTGACATCTCATTGGCTTTTGATCGGGACACTGCCTTCTTTGGGGATATTTCAACTTTTTTACTTCATAAAATGTCTTGCAGATTGGAAATGAATAAGCTGTTCTTCTCCAATTTATACCAAAAAATCAGAAATAGTTTTCATTTGCCTTTAAAGATACAGCATACTCCTTTCCTAATTTCTTAGTTGCTTCATTCATTGAACACCCCAATGTTTGTTGAGAAAGGACTATGCTGGAGTCTAGTCTCCTATAGAAAAGGAAAATTTTATGAGTCATATTGTAAATTTTCAAAATAATGATTCTCTTCTCATTTCATAAAAGGTATAATCCTCCCTTTGAGGTTTTAAATTGTTTTTTTCCTTGATTACTTTACAGCTACAACATGGAAGTCTCGTCAGAAATAGCTTTGTCAGAAAGAATGTTACAAAAATCAAAATCTCATTTTAACCCACTGTAGTTAGACTGATCCTAAAAAAAGTCATTTTAAAATATCAATATACAGAAGCTTGAAAATAAAAAATGTAAAAAGCATTTTTTCCATTAATACATCAAAATTCATTTGTGTTTCATTTGCATCCCTCATTTTTTCATAAACATTCAATGTTATTCTTGTACCTTCCCTTTAAAACAATAATGACAGCAAAATTATGTCAGTTGTGTACTCCTGGTCTAGCCTCCTTCATCCTTAATCCTTTCTGCCCATTAAATCACATTAATTTATAAAGATATTTTCTGAGAACTAGGACCTAAAGGGTAATATATTGGAGGTTTGACAATTCAAATTAATCCAAAAGTTTTCATAAATTTTACACACAGATTCTACTCCCCAACACCAAATTATATGTCAGAAGCAATAATGCTTCTCTTCTCCTGAGCATCCCTTTCCCATAAAAATCGGTGGCAAACTGACACTGACTTCAGTTCAGAGGACTAGATGATCATAGCATGGAAGAAAGTTATGGAGTCCTATATTATCCAAAAACCACTTAGAGTATCGTTGTAAAGCAATACTCTTCCTTAAATCAATGCAGAGAAATGTGTCCATATAAGCACAGTCTTAAGTTTGAAAGGTATAGACAATTCAGTCCTTTCATGCTTCCAGAAATCTTCCCTCAGAACCAAGACACTGCTCTCTCACTCTGTAAACAAATGCCTTAAGGCTACAGACCTTAAAAACATCTTTAATGGGAAAGAAATAACATTTGCCTGATAAGGATTTTATATGAATTTTGATGTGACAATATAAGAGAGAAGACCGCTTCTTTCCTCGATTGCTGCTGCTATTGTTTTGAGTCACATAATTACAGTGTGCACAAGTCTAAACTGGATACTTTTAGAACTGCTCAACAAAAGCAAAAAATTACTGACATGAAATTCAGTGCAGAAATAAAATATTCTAATGAGTATACACAAAAAATGTACACAGCAATATTGTCAGGATTATTTATTGTCATAGAAAATATTATAGAATACACATGGTGATTTTGATAATTTTTTTTCTGGTTGATCCTACAGTGAAATCTTGCTTTCAGTTTACAGTTACAGACATGTAATTATATCTGACACTGAACTCATTTGTTGTTTTTTTTCAGGCGAACCAAACAAAATCTCAACAAGAATAATTTGTAGAAATTAACACACCTTTGTTACTCATTCTGTTGGAAATTGCTCAACACTCGGTAGCTGTCAAAAGACAAGGCAAATGTAGGTAGTATTAATAAAACCACTGAAAACAAACCAGCAATTTTTCATCATGTCAGTTGCATAAACATATTGTACATGTGCTCTAGGAAGTAATTCAGTTTGCTCAACTTTTTCCACAAAAAAAGAAAAAATTCAAAGGAAATACGAGTGACCTCATTCAAAAACATCCAAGTGATACAATTTTAGAGATGCCAGTGCATCTCCATGGATTAAACAGGCGCCCAGATGACGAGATGTGGCTAAACACCTAACTTGTAAACAAGAACGCCGTCTTCACTAGGAAAGATTAATTCTACCCCTTGAAATCTGCACATGGTTTTAACCTTCTGTCATGGTTTAGGCCAAATCGGCTGCTGGGGACCTGGGGGACCCCAGATGGGACCGACAGATGCTCCCCTCTACCCCTCTTCAAAGAGAGAGGCAGAGGAGGAAAAAGAGACTTATGAGTTTAGAAAGAACTAAACTACTTTAATGAAATAATAATAATAAAATAAAAAGAAATAATGAAAAATATATACAAAACCGTATCAAGCTCCCGAGACGACAATCACAACACCAGCTGGCACTAGGCCAGTCCCGGGCTGGACTTGGTGACGGACGGGAACTGGATTCCGGATCTGGATTCAGGATCGGGATCACAGGCAGATGAACAGGGTCCTCCTCAGACGTCGGCCATTGTAGGAAGAGCCAAGAGCGCTGACCCTTTGATCCATCAGCTTTTATACTGAGCATGAGGCAGATGGGATGGAATACCCTGTTGGTCAGTTTTGGGTCACCTGTCCTGTCCGCTCCTCCCTGCAGGTGGGACCCCACTACACTTTTCCGCTTCCAACCCTCCAACGGGGCAAACAACAAAGCTGGTTGGCCTTGGGTGTTATAGCAACAAGTATAAGCAGGAGCCTCTCTGCATACCATGTCTGGNACTTCAACTATAAACATAGGTCTTATCACTCTGAGAGAGTGAACATTGTCTGCACAATATGCTGTTAATTTCAGTAGTTAGAAGAGGCCCAGCTAAGAAGCGTAGTTACTGAACAAGATTGGTTCTGTTTTACCTCAAACCAGGACACCTTCCTGTCTTAGAAGGGATATAGAAAAACTAGAAAATGACCAAGAACAGAGATTCAAAAAATATTTCCATATAGGAAAGACTGAATAGGTTAGGTCTCCTTATTAGAAAAAAGCCAATTGAGACAGGGCATCACTGTCTCATGTGTGGGTAAGAAAGAAGAGTGGGGTTTGATTATTCACTATTTCCCATGCCGCAGAAACCAGGCCATACCCAGTGAAATTATTTGACAACAGGCTCAACTCAGACAAAAGAATGTCACAAAATGTTTTGTGGAATTGAAAAAGGGATTAGTTTGGTATATGGGGAAAAGTCCATCAGCAGCTATTAAAAATGAGTCTTGTGCCTAACCTGCAGCTCAGAAGTTCTTAATCCTCACGATTGTCAGAAACTGATAGGATATAAAAGGAAAATTGCTTTATAATATTTTCCATTTTCTCTTAATCTTTCTATAAGATTTTTCTGGTTACTACTGTTACAGACGAGCTATTGGGAAAGACAAACCTGTTGTCTGACCCTGCACCGCAGAACTGCATTGCTTTTCTGAACAGAGAAAGGCAGAAGGAAGTGTACTGGTATCAAACATAAAATCTCGACATAAATAATAAGTAAGGATTGTATTATTCATGTTAACTGATTTTCTTTGTGTTTACACTACAGCATTGTCCTTATTTATGTTGTAATGTTGGTTTTAAATTTATTTTCAGTATCATTCCTATCGCAGAACATTTAATGTTATTTGCAGTTCAGATTTATTGGACTTAACTTTACTCCCATTTTATTCCTCCAAATATTATACCAATCAGCGTAGGAAGTTTGGTGTTGAAAAGCAGAATCTTACTTCTGAACTTCTAAGCAGCTGGGGAATTTACGTAAGGTGGAAAATTGTCCTCTTGTCACCTGAAATTCCACATGCTGAACAAGTACAAAATATTCAAGAGATTAAACTATGTGTCCAAAGGGACAGTTCCACTTTTAGTTCTACTAGACTTTATACTAAAATTTACTGCAGGACTGCCTGCACCCTTTGTGCCTTCCTCTGGGGTTAGGTGAGGGGCTTTGGGGCTGGGGGGAGAGGGGTGATTTGAGCATCATTCATTTGTATTTTGTGTTGGGCTTTTTTTTGAAAGAAATGGACTATGTCTAAGAGGTTAGAAAAGCAGCAGTTTTTAAAAATAAACCACTTGCTTTCTTCAAGCTTTTTTCCTTAGAGAAAGAAAAAAAAAAAAGAAAAAGAATTTCACTGGCTTTTCATTTTATTTCACTTTTTAGTAGCATAATCCTGAGGCAAATACTCAGAGAATATTCCTTTCCTCATAGAAAAACAGCATTTATGTCTGAATCAGCTGAGAAGTTGTAGTGACTGCCTGCTGATTTTTTAATAGAGAAGGGAACTGAAATCACTCCTCATGAATAAAAAAAAGATAATAGGATAAGCATTTACTTTCCAGAAACAAAAAAACAAGTAGGTGGTTTGCAGGACTTTCCTGTTTGTAATGGTTTGTCCTCTGTAATACATCCTAAAGCTCAAGTGGCACCAAATCAGCAGATGTGATGCCAAAATTGTATACTTTTCAGCAGTCTTTCAAATTTTTCTGAACCTTACCCTGCTGCCTTTGAATCCAAAGCTGATCTTCCGCTAGCTTCAGTTGGAGCAGGCTCTTCTGGTTTGAAGCTATCTCCTAGCTCAAGTTTGGAATATTTCATTGTGCAGTATGTGCCAGTGAGGAACTAAAAGCCAGAGTCTGCTTATCCAAAGGTAAAGCAGTGCCTGGAGGAAGCTCAGCGTATACAGAGCAGTTCTGTCTGGGCAGCTATCCGCATTTTACATGCAGTTAGAAGAGCTCCACATGCAATCATAAACATAATTTCTTCAATGTTTTTATTTCTACTTGTCAACTACTATTTCATTTTATTTTTGTATTTGTCCCTCAGCTTCTTTCAGGTAGGTAATTCTAACGTTAGTGCTAGCATTGTTTTTGCGTGTATTGTACTGGGGAAATAGATAACTATTTACAGGTGTTCTGTTCAGCTTTGTTCAGATGCTGTCGCTGTACCAACAGTCTATTGCCAGCAGGCATTTTCCTTCTTATGCCAGGGTTTCCTGTTAGATGAAACGTTATTCATGGCATTTGTTTTATGATTGGATTGTGCTTTGTATTCATGTCAAAGGGACGCCTGAGAATAGTAGGCTTTACGAGGAATTTTCAGAAAACAGCTATTGTCTTCATTTCATATTTGTACCTGAATATGAACCAGATATAAAAAATAAACAAAATATGGACAAGAAGGCACACTGCATGATGCATGTAAAGCTATACTGGACAAAGTCTTAGAAAATACAGCATAGTGTACCCTGGGGAACGTTTCAGTGCTAGCAGAGGAATGGCCTAGAAAATTTATTAGATTTTACGCAGCCTTGGCATCTATGATTTAGAAAGGCTTATTGCTCTTTAAAACTTACTGCCTGTTTAAGGAACTAGTCCTGGCAGTGCTTATACCGTATTGCTACCGAGCCAATTCTTGGTGATGCTTTCTACCTGTGACAAGCGCAGACCAGGGCGGTGGCGTTCTTCCACAGATCACCCCTGGCAAAATGGCCTGGATAGCAACTGCTGTTAATGTACTAACATTACACGTTAACAGGTACAGGAATGTTGGAATGGGACACCCAAAATGTTCCGGATGGCATCTGCCCCAAATAGATAATGCACGGGGCAGAGGAGGGGGGGCGGCCCTGGAGCTGAAGCCACCACCTCTGCCCAGGGAGTGCAGAGGGCACCCGCACGGCCAAGAGGGGATGGGGAGAGTGGGGGGACTGTGATGGTTCTCTGTGTGTCCTGTCCTNCATATCAGGCTCCCAAGATGACAATCACATCACCCACCTGCTGTAACCAGGGAAGTCCCAGACTGGACTCAGTGATGGACGGGAACTGGATTCCAGATCTGGATTCGGGAATGCAGGGACTGGGATCAAAAGCAGACAAACAGAGTCCCCCTTGGACACCGGCCATAGAAGAAAGAGGCTGACCCTTTGATCCCTCAGCTTTTATCCTGAGCATGAGGCAGATGGGATGGAATGCCCTGTTGGTCAGTTTTGGGTCACCTGTCCTGTCCGCTCCTCCCCACAGGTGGGACCCCTCTACGCTTTTCCGCTTCCAACCCTCGAACAGGGCAAATAACCAAGTTGGTTGGACTTGGGTGTTATAGCAACAAGTATAAGTAAGAGCCTCTCTGCATACCATGCCTTGGCAAAAATTACAGATAATCGGGTCTTATCACTCTGAGAGTGAACAGTTTCTGCATGATATGCTGTTAATTTCAGAATTTTCAGTTAGTTAGAAGAGGCTTAGCTGCAAAGTAAAATTACAAACAAAAAATGGGTTCTGGTTTACCTCAAACCAGGGCAGGGAGTGTGTGTGTGGACATACATGTACTAGAACTGCACAGGGTTAGTTATAAAAGCATGTTCGAAAATTTTTGAATGTGTTTATTAACATTTGTGATTCATATTTTGGGTCTATCTGTTATATTACCAATACTGATCCTGAATCTGTGGTTCACTGATTGCCGGTTAATTGTGTGTTTTTTATAAATCAATAAAGCACTTTGATCTTGATTTGTTTTAAACTACACAAACTGTGTATTTTTTCCCTGCAGCAAGGACCATAAACAGAAGCGTGTGATATTTCCCTGGAACGCAGGGCCTGTGTTGATTGTTAGATTAGATAAGGCCTGTGCAACACGCCTGACGTTGGCTGCATTTGACTCTGTCCAGTCACTCTGCAATTATTGAACGAAGCCGGATGTTTACTTCAGCAGAATCTGACAAATGCACTATGTTCTTCTAAGGATAATATTAAAATTAAGCACTTTCACAGAGTAAAACCTGTCAGCAGCTTGCTGTCTAGTTCCATGCTCAGGCCTTGTTTACTTGGCCCAATTAAGAAGACAGCCTGGCTTCAATAAATATCATGCTCTGAAGTATTACCCTTCTAATATGCTTGTTAAACCACTGTTTTTTCTAATTTATACTTTCATTTTGCAGTCATTTTCAAATAATATTACTTAATGCTTTAATGAATCTCTTTCCTTGCTGGCTATACAAAACATTCATTTAAGTATACATCAGTTCTACGCTGTCTTCGCCATGGTTGTTTTCTTATTGCAATTTAATGTTACAGACTGTTAACTAAAATAGCTGATGCCAAAATAATGCTAGTATCCAGTCCAAAAGTCCCAACCAAAACCATTGCTGTATCTTACATTTATTCCCCCATTAACCGGAACTTGTTCTGTTTAAAAATCAGTACCACAAACTATACATCAGTAGTGTACTTATGTTAAACAAAATACTGAAGCCAAAATTATTCTGCCTACATTTCTGCAAAGCTAAAGTACTCAGTAGGGTTAATAGAACTCATCCTTTTTCCTGTTCTCTCATTCTAGTGATAAGGCTATCATTGTCTCCTCACAAAAACAAGCCTTTTTCAGTAGAAAGTTGTAGGTATTCAGTATATAAGCCTGTATTAAGTTCTTTAAATTACAAATTCAAATCATCTAACTAGCAAGAATTTATTTAGCATCCAACAGTATAACAATGTATGTGTAGGTGCAATCTAGACCTCTGCTCTGGAGCAGGTGTGTGCACACCCAATGGCCACAATAAACCTCTCTGGTTTATTTTTATTCACTTGCAGTGAAGAGCATTCTAGGTTGGTTTTTTTTTCATATTCTGTTCCATACTTTAAAACTTCTCTCAATATTGAGCCTAACTAATTTTTGCAGAAACATATGTTGTTCTTTTCCAGTATCCATCTCTTCCAGTATCCACATCTCTTTCACATGGAAGAGTTAAAATTTCTCCTCAGTCTTCCTTTTTAAGGATGAACAAACCAATTCTTTCAACTCATCTTGAAATTTCTTATCATACTTGTTATATTCTGGATTTTTTCCAAGTTATCTATATCTTTCTCCAAGCATGTTTCTCAAAAAATATACGTAAGACTTGTATAAATCTTTACCAATCCAGAACCATATATATCTTGAGTACCCAACTCTTGCTAAGACATCCTAGAATGTTCCCTTTCTTTTTTGCAAGAATATCACATTCTTGGGTCAGACTGCAACATATAGACCCACTTTTGCAATATTGTTGCTGGGTCAATTTTTCTCAATTTTCTAATTCTGCGTCTCTTAATAAATAATATTTGACCTCTCTGTCCTGAATCTCAGCTTGTTTCTTTCAAATCATCCCTTCAGTTTATTAAGACTATTTTGACTTCTCATCCCTCTCCCCAAAACATCTATTCTAGGTTTGACTTACCAGTAAAATGCATTGTATTCTTTACTGCATCACCTGATCCATTAATGAAAGTACCAAATAAATTCACACCCAGAACAGACTCCTGCAAAGTTTCACCTGAAATGTCTGTCAGGTGGGCAGTAAATAAGTGACACTTCCTCTAGAAGCAGTGTTTTCCACCAAGATATGCGTTCATCTGATGATGTTTTCACGCAGAACATATTTGCCCAATTAGTTTATGAAAATGTCACCTGGAACCGTGTTGCAAACTTTGCTGAAAGTCAGGCTGTATCACATTTAGCGCTTCATCTGTCGGGCCAGTTAATCTATGAAGGCAATGTATTTATTATTTCTCCAATGCTCCACTAATCTGTAGTCTCCAGTCCTTCTGCTATAACTTGTCCAAGACACACAGAGAACCTCAGGATTCATTGGGATACCAAGGGAAGCAGGAGAATTAAACAGGATGATCTAGAGCACGCCTTCATGTGTGCTCTATTCAAGGGCGGTCTGAAATAAGGGCATACCAGTCATCTTTGATTCTCTGCTCTCCAGTCTGTGTCCTAATCACTAAGCCAAAGACTCTCACTCTTACAGACTCTCTGGACCTATTATTACTTTGATTCCCCTTTGAATGTGGACAGACTTCAAAGAAGGGGTGACTAACAAAGTAGTCTAATCTTGAAGCGGAGTAGCGAGAGAATGATATATGCTTGGAGGTCAATATTATGGGTTTTAATCACTCCAGGCAGAGTCAGAACTTAAATTCAGGGCCTTTTTTTCCTGGCTTGTGCTTTAATTGCTAAGTTACTTCTAAAAGGGAGCGGGCAGGCCTTTGGTCTACGTTTAGAAGGAAGGCAGCAGTAGCAATCTGATCTGAGAAAACTGACTGAATCGAACCTTTCGGGAAATAAAAGTGGATGAACTCACAAATCCTGAATCCCCACAGTGATGATACTGAGCTGTTCAGCACCATTAAGATTGGCACATTTCTGTGAAAAACTGAAGGCAGATTGTTAGAAGCCTACGGAACTAACATAAAAAAAATTAACAGATAGCACTTTAGGCAATGCTGCCTTTGGAAGGTAACTGAGATGAAAAATTTTTGGAATATATACTGAGTTTTGATTATTTCTGTTTAAGGCCTCCTTTAGCACCTAAAACCCTTTATTGAGCCCAGCCTGAAGTTATGGAGGCCAACATATAAAGCAAAACTATAAATGATCTTAAGGGGTCTCTCACTGAAGTGAACAGAAAGGGCAGTTAGTTATCACATGTGAAATTCCTGCCATTGAGCTCAGGCCTGGCAGTCCAGAGAGATCAAGAGGAGCCTCCCAGAAATGGATGGCGAGTTTGCACCATCCGTTAATACCTCTTACAATCAATGACAGAACTCTTAAGCGGCAGCAGATTCAAGGCATGATCTAAGCTTGTGGTATTTCTCTTGAAATATTTTTATTCATAAATCATTTTAAGATTTGATTCACGCTGAAAAGCTGGATAATTATTGCATGCATGAAGTTCATAATCATCTATATCTACCCTGCTTCAGCAGTTACATTAATCAGAGAATAACTGTTGTGCAGCAGCTCAAATGACTTAGCAAATTGCATAAGCAGGAGTTTACTTTTTCTTTTTTTCTCTTTTAAATGGTGGATAACAATTACTGTTTAGTACATAAACAGGGCTATACAGCAGGTAAGACAACATTGAACACTTCAAGAATCACTTCTAAACAGCTTTTCTTTAATTTTGCCTGCTGCGTGGAAAACTGTAGTATATTTGTAGAATGAATGTGCTGATTTGCTAAATAACATCCTAACTCTTAAATGGAGGGAATGGCCACAATCAAGGGGACAAATTTTAAAGATTTGGAAAATGAAAGTAAATACAACACACTTGACTGATTGCAATCATTAGATTAGATCATTATAATAAATATATTGTTAATTACATGTTCTTATATAACCAGAACAAATTTTCTCTACTCCTGGTGCTTCACAGTACTCTGAAGTTTAAATATCCTAACTGCATAAACGTTTTAAATATTAAAGTTATCCTTGTTGTTCCCTACTGCATTGCACCTGGCACACTGATGATATGCTTATAGTCAGAAAAGCAAAAATGAAACCTGGAAAAGCAGAACTCAAAATATGAAGCTATTGCAACAAACAGGTGATATTGTTCATAGTTTGAAGGTAAGCATAATCAGCTTTCATCAAATATTTTCTAAAATATTCAACAGGTTTTTAAAACAAACAGCTGGTTAGTCAGTGTTACTCTACATCATTAAAACAGCAATTCCTACTGGTAAACCTTTCCCTTAAATTGTAGTTGCATGATGGTACTACTATTCTTTAGGTGCCCATCACAGCAAAAGCTGCAATACTGTGTGGAACTTTTCAAATAACCTTAAACTCACACTAAGTAGACAAGCTTGCAAAGTGCTGGCCTAATCTTCCTAGTCTTCGTATGTGTGCAATTCTAGGATAGTTTGGAAATGTTGTTTCCCATCTCTTCCAGGGTTTTGGGGAATATTCTTTGCAGCCATGGATAGAATTTTGCTGACTTGAGACAGCCGACAGGGAAAAAAATGGGTTTCAGATGGTGCCCCACTCAAATATTTAGCAGAACCATAGTACAATTTCCGGTGCAGTTACATATTCACTAAACTTGTTCAAATAATGTTATGACACTGCAGACTAATTATATCCTTTGTTTGTCTCTGCTCACTTTTCCAGTCAGCCAGTAAACGCACAATATGAAGAATGAGTCGTACTATCTTCTTACAGTACCAATTTCTGGTACGAGAATTAAACACCAGGTTCAAAGGCCCAGATCCCATAGGTGCGCTAAAGCACACAAAGTAAGAATTTAGGGTCCCTTCATTGCCAATAATGACCTAGGCACTTCTGCAAAAGCAGGCAGAAAGTTTGCCTGTTTAACACTTCAAAACTACTCTGGAGTTCAGACATTCAAGGCACCCCATAACAGTAACCAAACACTGGTCAAATCTACATATCTGTATCTAAGTTACTCACAGAAGTTGCTTTTACAATTAAAGAAGTGAAAATTACACTAATGGGTATGACTCACCCATGATGAATTGCTCTCTAAAATTACCTTTTTTTTTTCTCCACTGCCTGCAAAGTATCTTGGGAAAATGCATTTAGATGCAATCATCTGAACTTAGGTTCATCAGAAGTTAGTTGAGATGAAACACACGCTGTGTGTTTCCTTATCTTTGAGTTGAGAGCCCTGTTCTGTGGATCAAGCACCCTCTGGGCAAGGCCTTTTATTTTTTAAGAGATGAGGACCAACAACACTTTGTAACCTCATGATTAGCATGCTTTGCCTTGGCTACTATATCTTGGGCAGGAGCTGTAGCCACCGGGCTGTAGGATTTGGCAGACAAGCCTTTTCTCCTCCTTTTGAAGCTGTCCAGTTAGGTAGTAAGGAGTGTAAGAAATGTAGACATAAAGGGAAGCATGATTTAGTCTGCTGATTGGGCACTCAAGAGCAGAGAGAATCAAACATGAATTTAATCTACTGTTTAGGTACGCATTAGAGAGAAATCATAGAACCATAGAAAGTTTTGGCTTGGAAGGGACCTTGAAGATCATCGAGTTCCAACCTCCCTGCCATGGGCAGGGACACCTCCCACTAGACCAGGTTGCTCAAAGCCCCATCCAGCCTGGCCTTGAATAATTCCAGGGATGGAGCTTCCTCGGGCAACCTGTTCCAGTGCCTCACCACCCTCAGAGTGAAAAAGTTCTTCCTAATATCCAATCTAAATCTCCCCTCTTCCAGTTTGAAACCTTTACCCCTCGTCCTATCACTACATGCCCTTGTAAAAAGTCCCACCCCATCTTTCCTCTAGGCCCCCTTCAGATACTGGAAAGCTGCTATAAGGTCTCCCCGGAGCCTTCTCTTCTCCAGGCTAAACAACCCCAACTCTCTCAGCCTGTCTTCAGAGGAGAGGTGCTCCAGCCCTCTGATCATCTTTGTGGCCCTCCTCTGGACCTGCTCCAACCAGTCCATGTCCTTCTTATGTTGGGGGCTCCAGAGTTGAATGCAGTATTCCAGGTGGAGTCTCACCAGAGCGAAGCAGAGGGGTAGAATCAGCTCCCTCGATGTGCTGGCCAAGTTTCTTTTGATGCAGCCCAGGATACGGTTGGCTTTCTGGGCTGTGATCACACATTGCTGGCTCATGTTGAGCTTCTTATCAACCAACATCCCCAAGTCCTTCTCCTCTTACATTTTGGTCCCTCCTCCCTTAATTATTGGTAATTTAATATTGTTTTCTAAATAACAGCATTTAAACAGTTCAGGAAGCCATATACAGACAATATATATATAGAGAGCCGAGGCCTATAACTTGTCATATACGTCTTAGCTCACTTCAACACACTTTTTAGCTCAGTTAAATGAGTTCCACTGTTCATAGCAGAGATTTTCACTATAATTATGCTAAGGTTTTATAGTAATCATACTGCAGCAACACAAACTTCTAAAAATACCCTTGTGATTTTTTTACAAGTCCAGCCAGATTTTTCCAAGGCATTGAGTATTTATTGTCTCTTCAAAATATATTCAGATTCATTTAACATAGCCAATTATGAACTGCCTGAGGGGTTTACATAAACGCTTCATCGACCCTTCTGAAGTTAGTCCCATTAAACATGAATGAGTCCAAGCTGGACTTGTTATGCTGCTAGTTTCTGAACTTTCCCAGTGGGCCCTTAAAATAATATGCAGCTATTATACATTAAGAAGTGTCTGTCTTTGTTGTGGGTCTGTTTCATTCTTTATCTTTTCGATTTTTTTCTTTCTTTTACTTTTTATATTTTTAAGATAGAAGGAAAACAAACAAAGCAGAGAGCCCAGCCAGAACTTACTGAAATCCCTGACTTATTTTGCATTTTCTATTCCAGTAGTGTAAAAAACTACACTGCTTAAAAAACACAAAAGGAGTCAAAGTGCCTTTGGTAGCCACCACAAGTACAATACAAATAAAGAATGCCAGCAACGAGCAATCCTCCAAGAGTTTAAAAAGTGTCTTGAAGGAAAGAAAACAATGTTCCAGTTCAACTTCCCATTAAAAAATGTCTACTGCAATTTGAGCATTAGTCAGCTACATCCACAAATCTCATGCAATTTCTTCCACTTAACAGCATGAAATACAGCAAATAGGATTCCAGTACATTACAGCACTTGAGCATATGCTTATATCTACCTCTAGACAACCACAAATCAATACAAAAAAAAGAAATTAAATCTTTTTTTAAGAGCTTTCATGAATCAGAAGATGAACTCTTTAAGTAAAACCTGACTCTTAAGGAATATTTTCACAAAGCACAGTCTTCGCTGGCCTACAGAAAGAACAAGAATTTAATATTCCTCCTGTATCTGTTTTAATTTACTATAAACCATGGGAATTTTACCCACTATTATTTTAATACATTAATAAATGACAACTGGCATCAAGTATCTAGTGATTTTCTAGTGAGATTCTATAGTAATAGACAAAAAATGTAAAAGCCACTTGGAAAATGAAAAGCCGAGCCCTCTGACAGGGAAAAGGTTGCAAAACAATGAAGAAGAAAAAGATTAGTTATTGGTTTTTCATTCTTATTGCTCTTGCCATTTTAGAGGTTTAAATATATATTATTTTTCTGAAAAATATCCTTAGTTTCCTATGATATATATACTTTTCCTTAAAATCATTTTATTTTAAATGCCTAGTTTAGCATTTATTAAGCCAAAAGCCTTAAAGTGGAATGCTTTAACAAAGGGACTAATTCTACTGTGAATCAGTAGCTGGAAATTGCAGAGCATTTCATGGTATTATACATGTATAAGAAAAAAGAAAATGTATTACAAATTATTTATTTTTTATTCTCAGTGTTGTAGCTGCCACATTTTTCATCTCTCTGTCACCATTCAACAAGCTGTTTCAAAAAATCCTAGTAGACTTTGGCAATGAGCCATGTTTCATACATGCTTAATTGAAGATCTTGGCCTAATCGTTTGCTATGCCATACATATGCATTTTAAGTAAAGTGTAAGTAACTGGGACTGTTATTAACTACAGAACAAATGCAAATGGATTACATAATATATTTCTGTAATGCATGTATTTTGAGCCAATAAAATGACCTTTGAAAATTACTGAGATGTGTGAAATTGCCATTTACTGTAATAGGAATCAGCAAAAGAAGGTGAACCGTAGGTGAGGCTTAACACTTCTTAAATTTTCAAAATCTAGGCAACATTCAAAGGCTGTGCTGTGAATATTTAATCACCTTTAGGAAATACATGCGGTACACATGCATCATGCAAACGTGTTAACCTTTGTTGCCTTCGCATTTAAACCAGCGTGGTTTTCCATTTTAACACTTTATTATTAATACTACATTCATTTCTAATCAGAAACAGAAGTAAATGCGTGGTATTAGAAGAGATTTGTGAAATTATAATTTATTAACGCTACCTGAATACAAGCAGAGCTTTTGACAAGGCATAACGTATGAAAAGTAAAAAGTCACTGACTTGAATACCTTATAGTTTTAGGAACAACTAAAAAGGCAATGACATATTTGGAGACTCTGAGGCCATTTTGTGATAAAGGTGCCAATAGATGTAAAATTAAAATTCAACTTTCAGTTAAAGTATAGATTCAGGATTTTGGAAAAGATAACATGCCCTCTTGTGAAATTTTCCACTTCTTTTGAGAAGCTGATGAATTTCCTGAGGGTGAAGTTTTGCACCTGAGGTTTTTACAAGTGAAGTTGTTGTTAATTGGGTCATTGATGAAATTTATTACCCAAGTAGTTTTTTATTTCGACTAATGATGAAATCCTGTGCAGTAAGTATTAGTTAAGGTTGCTATTGTTTGGTTTTCTCTTAAATTTTTATAACTGTATACCCACTAGAAGAAGGACAAGGCCAGTGGCTCACGTGAACCTTAAATAGCACTAATATGAAAACATTCAGCCAATCAGGTCAAGAACTTCACAGGCACTTGGAAGTTAAGATGCAAAGGAGGCAGGATCAAAATAAAAGTCCAGAAAACACAGAGATATCACGATTTGAGGACTGGCCTTCCATACAATCTTGGTCTCACTACCACAACCTTTTGTATAAAGGTATTCGCTGAAAGCAGGCAGTTTCAAAAGTAAGCTTTGGCTGGTACCCAGCAGTGGTCATTGTGAAGCCTCAGTGCTGCAGATGTTTTGCATTGGTCCAGACTAGCAGTGAATCATATTTTGAGCTAAAATTAAATGTTTTCAGGTTTGTATTATGTATTTCCTTATTAGAAACACTGCATGTATGCATCCCTTGCAAGTTTACTTTTTATGTACTGGGATTTTTTTATTAATTAGTAAAAATAAGGGATTGTACTTAGAAAAATTACTTTAAAATGAAGTTAAAATTGAAAGGATAGAGCAGAAATTGTGGCTTGAAAACATTAAAGAAACATTGTATCATCTCCAAAGTGAGCATCTCCAAATTTGCCAATTAGAATCTTAAGTATCTAGCTTAATGAAATCTAAACTTTTCTCATTTGCAGAAGGTAAATGAGCAGAAACATACAGAAATGAGTACTGAAAGCAACCAGACTTATGTTTGTTTGCTTTGCCCATTGCATGACGACAGTAAGAATTGACAAGAAAAACTAAGCAATTTTAAAAAATCAGCTTCACTGGAGGACTACAAATAATGTTTTTAACTGTAGCAACAGGACTTTATGCAGCCTTTGCAGTGAAAAGTCAAGATTTATTCTTACTTATGGCTGCCTTAGAAATTAACCATGCTCTGAATTTCAGTAGCGTATCACTTAAGGCCAAAAGGGAGCATTTTGATCATCTGCTTTACCTTCTAGGGAGCCACATTGACATTTTTTCATTATTTTAATATGCCTTCATATGTCTGTGTGCTGACTGCCTTCAAATCACAATGAAATTGTCAATGGAAGTTTCAGTTTCATAGATTTTAAGGCTAGAAAGGACCATTTTAATCATTTTGTCTGACTCCCTGCATAACACAAGCCATTATTTTTACCAAGTGATTCCCAAATCAACCACATGACTTCAGGTTGAGCTAGATAATATCCTCTGGAAAATAATTCAGTTTTGATTTCAAGTGCTAAAGATTCCACCATTATTCTCAAGAAAACATCCTCATTTTTAGCCCCTGTCACCCATCAGTTCTAATTGCAGCTTGTTTTCAGTTTTCAGCTGTTACGTTATGTTATTTTTTTTTTAATCTACTTGAGAGTCCTGAGGAAAGCCTGTGATGGTTTATTTTTTAATATTTTAATAGGCATTCATCTATCAGCATTCAGTTTCTTCTTAATCATTTTGCCACTAACATTCATTGTGCTAAACTCATTTAATGACAATTTCTTATTCTCTCCATCAGCGCCACTTTCTTGCCCTTGAAAACACTTTCAGATGTTTTTCTTTTAAACTTATTTTGGATCATATTAGCATTTCTTTCTAAAAAATACATCCAGAAAAGAGGCAAAAAGTCCTTTTAATATAATAATGTAATATTTGTAAGAAACAAACTTGTGTGACAATACTAGATTTTGCTGAGATTCTTTGCAGATGCTCACATTTCACAGATGCCTAAAATTATTTATACTTAGTTCAACATACATAAAAGAACAATCTAGTTTTCAGAGCAAATGAAGCCAACAGAATGACCCTAGAATGACAACAACAGAAGAATAAAAGATATTAGCAAGCTGTAGAGTGGGGTCTTTAGCCTTTTAAACAGTATGATGTTGTTAATATTAGTATTGTCATTCAAAAACAAAGAAAAAAGCCCAGTGCAGAAAACTTGTTCAAAGTCAGGATGAAACAAGCAGGTGACAGAGACACTAATTTGATCAGTATGTCTACAACATTGTATACGCTTGCATATGCTTTAATACAAAAGCGGTTTTGTAATGGAAAGTTTGGTTGCAATATGTATGATAAATTTAGAAATTTATCATAAATTTATAAATTTGGAAATTTTATAAATTTTTTGTCACAACAGCGGTGTTGTAAAAACCTGCACTACACTACAGTATTGTCCACCAATATAAGCCTTTTTACATATATATAACTGCATTTAAGTTTGAAGATCTTTTCTATTTTAGCAAGGGTAAAACAGGCAAATCTCTGCTATGACAGGCTAAGCCTAAGAGACACTGAAAAAAATGACACAGTAGGCTGGTGACTCTAGTCCCATGGCCAAAACAGTATGAGAAAGAAAAAGAAAAATTATACAAAGAAATACAAACAGATTCTAGAAATGCTGCTAAATCAACCAAAATAATACATATTGTAGATACCATTTCTTGAGATGCATGGAAATGTGAGGCTCTTCTTTGAAAGAAAAACTGTGTGTAAAGACAGAAACAAGAGAACTAGCAAATTGAATTCCTTAATCAATGGAGTTGTAAAGAGTTATTCATTAATGTAGTGTTTGGACATGGCATGATAGACATTTAAAGTGGTGGTTGGGATGGTGTGAGCAACAGACTTTGTACTGACCTTCTGATCAAAGGCAATCTCAATGAGAATTCATAAGTATTCAAAATGTCTTATTACTATGAGAGTAAATCTGGACATCACAGTTTACATCAAAAAGGAAATAAACAATTCTTACACCAAAATCACTAGAAACAATGCAGAGTAGCAACCAGAGAACAATATAAACGACCATCTAAGAGTAACCCAGCATAGTGCCCCATGGTCAGATATAAAGAAATGTTGAATGTTCTTTCAACCTATAAAGACCCAAAACTGATGTCCACCCTATTATCAGAGTCATAAATTAGGTAACTATTTTACACTAATGCTAACTTATTCTTTATTTTTTTTATAGTATGGACATTGCAGATTAGCCTGATGACTTCTGGAGCTAACCTTCACACCAGAGCACTAATGCTGATTCAGAGGCCTTTCTCAGTGTTGCAAATGCTAGAAGGATAATAAAACCTGAACCTTACTTGGGGCAAGGCCCCAGAAAAAAAGGAAAGAAGGGCATTTCAGCTGAAGAGGGCAAGACCTCATTTTTTGATTTCCAGTCCTAGTACTATCTCTTTCTTTTGCAGTCATATTCTCCCATGAGTATGCACTTATGCCATAGGAAAGAGGTTGAGCTAGTGCTGCCTTTTTCATAGAACCACAGAATCATAGAATGGTTTAGGTTGGAAGGGACCTTAAAGATCATCTAGTTCCAACCCCCCTGCCATGGGCAGGGACACCTCCCACTAGACCAGGTAGCTCAACCTGGTTTCATTCTGTGCAGGTGAGACCTGTCTGCTTGCTCCAACAGGAGACACCTAGACTCTTCTCCCTGCCACCCCTCAAAACACCCTGTAATTTTGGTGTGGTTAGGGAGGTCAAGCCTCCTCAAGATGAGGAGAACCCTGAACATAGGCTTTTGAGATACTTTTGGCATCATTGTGTGCTGGAAAAAGAGATGACTTTTCTCTATTGGGCATCTAACTACAGCAGAAGGCTGGGCAGCCTGAAACCCGCATGAAGCATCCATTGTTTTTCCTCTCAATTCCTCATACAGAGAACAGAGAGATATGAGTATACCTTGGTTTCCCATGATGGCTTCCAGGTGTCTTGAGAGGTTCCTTCTTCTTTCCCTTGTTTGCAACAGAATATGTTAAGTCTATCGGGGCCACAGGTGTGAGCATTGTACCATTATTTAATTGCAAATAGTATTTGGATGGATTTTAATGATAATTGCCAGTCTTTTCAGAACATAAGTACTAAATGTTAAAAAAAGCAAAGTAAATGATTAACCAACCTGTTTGTGTGTTTGAACATAATGGCACTGAGACTGTCAAACACTGTGCAGGGTGATTAAAGCACATAATGCCATACCACTTTTTTTTTCCCAGAGACCACAGTGGCAGTTTGTTAGATAAGATTGAAGCCATTTAAAAAAAAAAAAATGTGATTGTTTATGTTACTGTGGAAATGCTGTTATACAGTAAAGTTAACAAAAATACTTGTACTGAACAAAAAGCTGACTAAAGTAGTTTGGTTGGTAAAGGTTAAACAGGCTTCTCACTGGCAACTGTGGAGATTATCAGCTCAGTGTGTGCATGTCTGTCTTGTCAAGCTGCTGGGCAATAATTCTGGGATATTTCAGTATATTGAGCTAGCTGAATTCTGTGTGCATTCTAGGAGAATAATATACTCATTTCAGATGATAGGGGAGTTTTTAAAATCTGAGTTTTGTCTGCAGAAATAGGAGGTTTTTATTTCTCTAATTATGAAGTGTTATAGTTGTACTTTGCATCAGAAAGGGGGGTTTTATTCCCAATGAGCTTGACAGGATTCTTCTGTTTGCAGACTCCCTGATCTATTTGCAATACCCATTATCATTTTTTCTTAGTATTGAAAATACATTTAACAATATTTTGCATACACAAGCCAAAGAAGGGTAATTATTTATAAGCCAATGTATTCTAAACAGTTTCATTTATGCTGTGACACAGAACATTTGCAATCTAACAATTATTATGCCTTGTTGTAAGGTGTAACTATAATTTCTCCTATGTTTCAAATGTTGCTTTCATTCCTAATAAATGCAGAAGTAGAAATAAAAGCTATATTAAAAGAAGTTTCCTATCCTTTCAGGGAAATTAATCAAATTTCCTCTAACCAAATCAGTTACTATATCAACTCTTGCCTTGCACCTGCCATTCATCTGTGTGCAGCCTAACTGACAATGCAACTTGTACTTTGCAAAGCCTACATTTGTGACAGGTGTGCAGTGATTTGGAAAATATACAATATTAGGGATACATACATCACAATAGGCACAGACAACACGGTCGCTGCGGAAATCTCCTGGTTGATGGGGTCTTCCTTTTCTGAACTGTCTCGACTTTGATCTGATAAGTCTCTCATTAACCTCCCACAAATTCTACAAACCTCAGTTTCCTACAAGGCATCTGAGAATGAGATAAGGTTTTGTGGGTTCTTTGGGGAGGTTTTGGTTTTTTATTTATTATTTTTTATCCTTTTATTAACACGTTTACTCACATATTACACAGGGATCTGCGTTCTTATCCGATGTACATTAAGAGATTGTGTTGTATGATCAAATATAGGTGATGATCACAATTATGATAAAATTAATTCAAGACAATGCTAATACAGTTACTGGATTCCATGTTTGCTTTATTGTGAACTAGCCTTATATAGTAAAAACAACAACATTTAATTTAGTAACTGTAAGAAAAGCATTGAATCAACAGTAGGATCATATTGTGGTTTAATCCCAGCCAACAAGGACCATGCAGTCATTCACTCACTCCCCCTACAACCCCCAGTAGGGTAGAGAGAAGAGGGAGAAAAAGGAAAAAAGAAAAAGAACCCTTGTGGGCTGAGATAAAGACAGTTTAATAGAACAGTAACAAAAGAGAAAATAATAATAATAATTGTAAAAGAATGTACAAAATAAGTGAAGCTATACAATTGCTGTCAACACCTGATGATTGATTGCCGAGCCCGTCCTGAGCAGCAATTGCAGATTCCTGCCCTCCCGGCAAACCCCCATTTGTATACTGAGCATGACATCTATGGTATGGAATATTCTTTTGGCCAGCTCGTCTTGTCTGTGTTCCCTCTCAGCTTCTATGCGAAGTTGAAAAAGCTCTTGACTTAATATAAATATTACTTAACAACAACTAAAAATATGTGTGTTATCAACATTATTCTCATACTAAATCCAAAACACAGCAACTACTAGGAAGATAATTAACTCTATCCCAGCTGAAACCAGGACACATAAAAAAAGACTCACGTATTACAATAAAAGCTTTGCAAACTCATTTAAGATTACCTGCATATAGATTTTCACTGTGAGCCGTACAAAGCAATAAAAGCAAGTTACTAAATAATGAAAGAAGTAAGGAACATGTCTGTGCATACTGTTGATTAGAAACATTATCCATGAATGCGTCTAAAAATAAATGAACAAATGGGAAATATATAATATTTTTCTTCAAATAAAAACTTAAAACAGCTCCCCAAAATGCTCTTTCAAGTATAATGAAGACATTTTCTCTTAAATATATACCAGTGAACTGAAATTTTTTTCCCTTTCCATAGAAGGTAAAATTAAAGATGTATAACAACTTATAACTCTTACTGAATCACATCAATAGTATGTTATGCTGGTGTGATATCTGGAATGCTGGCAAAAACCAAACCACTCTCTATGGTTTGTTTACAAAGAAAGGTCAATTAAAATTATTCTTTAGCCTTGTTTACTAATGATAGAAGAAGCTGTATGTTTCTTAATGCACAGCCCAGCTGTACAAAAAATAGATGTTATCACAGTATCCTTATTAAATAAGAAGAAAATACATAATTACATGAGACCATAACAGAATAGGTGTTATGCTGCATGTAAAAGTCCATTTGTTTTTTCTTGTATATTTTTCATTTCTTTGTTAATATTTTTGCTAGCACTGCAGTAAAGAACAATTCTTTACCCGCTATACTAGTTTCTTCTTATTATTTGGAAGTATAATTCATTTACATCATTACCCAGAGGGCCTGGAGCAACCATCTTTCTGTAAATTGAAACACTTCAACTTTGTGCTCACTAGAAGGAATAAAACTTTATAACTGGGCCATAAACTTTGATGATTACAAGTGTACGCTTCCAGATTAATAATTCCTATTCAAAGCATGCATGTCTGAGCACCTGATTAAGTAAATAGTAAAATTCAGGGGGAGGAGGAAGTTATAAAGGAATCTCAGATCTTCTTAATCCAGAGAAATGGTTACTTTTCAAAAACATAAAGAATGTTTTGCTAATTTGAATATTAGAACATAAATTTTGAAATAAAAAAAGTAGCTGATATTGGTCAAGGGTAAACGAAGTTCTATTCTTTTTTCCCTCTCGTTCTATAAGGCATGTAGAACAGGAGACTTTGGTGATTTCAGACCAGATAAGCAGCATGGCTCATAAGTCAGCCTATTTTCCTTTGTTAAAAAGTGAATTCCCAATTACAAATATGCAGTTTACTATTTAACTAGTGCAAATCCATATTGCAGAGTCATTTTAAAAATAAAAGCTAAATATTTTGGGTGTGGGATATCAGGTCATAACTTTGCACATTAAAAATCAAAAAGAAAAAAACAATTGTTTAGTCACTTGCTAATGAGTACCTCTCATTGGTAGTTCAACCTTTTCCCCCAGATTTTACCCTGAAAAAATATCCAAATAACATGTTTTCAGTGAACTCAGTTTGGGACTCGCCACCAAAATTCAGCAATTAACTGTTGGTGAGAGAATACCTATGTTGCAATATAGTCATTAGCAATGACTGTCTGAGCAAAATAAATAAATATTTAAAGAGCAGAATCTGGCTCATCTCAAGAATACTGGATTATCTTCCTTCATTGTCCCTAATCTCTGAGTAATCACCAGTCCAGTAATTCACAGAGCAACACAGAGCACATGAGGGAGTTAGTCATTGGTGTCCGGAGGAGGCGACGAAACCATTTATGCCCAGCAGAGAATTGCCTGTCTTCTGAAAGGGAGCAAATTGTTCATCTACTCTTGTAGTGCTCTTTCACTCTCATGGGTGGATCACAGAAATGCAAGGATTTCAAGAACAGGGTTGAATATTTGGTGATGGAATGATGCTGGGAGAGTATGTGACCAAAACCCTTTAAAATTCTAAATAAGGGAAGCAGTTTTTAATCTCCATCAGGACTGGCCTGGCTTTCTGAACCAAGAAATAAATATTATCTTGCTGCCTCATTGTACACGCTAAAAATCCCTCTGCTTAAAAGAAAGAAAAAACAAAATTATTGGACTGTAATATACAAACATAATGGAAAGTCATCCAAATTTTCTGAAGGAGACAGCAAATACATGATAATTTCACATTCCAGAGAACATGGAATTTCTTGTTCACCAAGATACACTTCAACGTTTTCCTGGCTACATTTCAGACAACAGAATGCCTTTGGGACAGTCAGTCTGGATGTCTACCACAGCAGATGTCTGTTGCAGGTATTGTCAGCTTCGGAGATAACATCCAGAGCTAGTATTCACAATGCTGGAATGAGCAAAATGACTGTGTTTCTCTTACAAGACAGTGAAAAAAACCCACCCTCTCAACTACAATTTAAATAATACCAGCATTATGAACAGTAAATAATTGCCTCAGTTTTTACTAGCAAGACTGGTCTCTGCAAACACTAGATCCCTGACATCAGGGTGAAGAGTCTGGAGGAAAGAAGACTTACCTTTGGCGGAATAGTATCATGTCAGGGAACACTTAAGCAAGCTGGACGTACATAAATCCATGGGCCCTGATGGGAGGCACCCACAAGTGCTGAGGGAGCTGTCTGATGTCATTGTGAGGACACTTTTGATTATATTTGGATGATCATGGTAACTGAGAGAGGTGCCTGGTGACTGGAGGAAAGCAAATGTCTTTCAAGAAGGACAAGAAGAACCCAGTTCAGACAGCCTCACCTTGATCCCTGGGAAGGTAATGGAGCAGCTAAACCTGGTAAAAATTTCCAAGTACATGAAAGACAAGAAGGTGATTAGGAACAGTCAGACTGGCTTCACCAAGGTAAAGTCATGTTTGACCAAACTAATGATCTTCTACAATGAACTGACTGGCTTGATAGACAAGGGGAGAGAAATGGATATTGTGAACCTTGACTTCAGTAAGGCTTTCAACACTCTTTCCTCTCTTCTCTCATATCTTTTCTCTTTAGATTCTCATAGAGACGGTGATAAATATGGGATATAGATATAAATAGATAGGAAGTCAGTCCTATCTATAAATAGATAGGAAGTCAGTGAGGTGGACTGAAAAATGCCTGGCTGAGATGGTGGTGATCAGTGGCACGAAGTCTAGTTGGACGACAGTAATTAGTGTTGTACCCCAGGGTCCAATCCTGGTCAACATCTTCATTAATGACCTGGATGATGGGACAGAGTATACCCTCAGTAACTTTTCAGATGACACAAAACTGGGAGGAATGGTTGATACACAAGAGAGTAGTGATGCCATCCAGAGAGACCTCGACAGGCTGGACAAATTGATTGACAGGAACCCCACGAAGTTCAACAAGGGGAAGTGTAAAGTCCTGCAGCTGCAGAGGAACAACCCCATGTACCAGCACATGCTGTAGGCTGACTAGCTGGAAAGCAGCTTGGCAGAAAAGGACCTGAGGCTCCAGGGGAACACGAAGTTGAACATCAGTCAGCAGTGGGCCTGGGTCCTTGCAGCAAAGAGGGCAAATGTTATCCTGGGTGGCATGAAGAGGACAGTTGCCAATAGGCTGAGGGAGGTGATTCTTTCCTTCTACTCAGCACTGATGAAGCTATGCCTGGAGTACTGTATCCAGTTCTGGGCACCCCATTACGAGAGATATGGAGACAGTCCAGCAAAGAGCCACAAAGATGATTAAGAAATTGGAGCACCTATCATATGATGACAGGTTAAGACAGCTGAGACTGTTCAGCCTGGAGCAGAGAAGGCTCAGGGTGGATCTCATCAATGTGTAGAAATATCTGAAGAGAGAGTTCAAACAAGATCAAGCCAGGCTCTTTTCAGTGGCTCCCAGTGACAGGACCAGAGGCAACGGGCACAAACTGAAACACAGGAGAGCCCATCCAAACATCAGCAAACACCCTTTTACTGTGAGGGTGACCAAGCACTGGCACAGGTTGCCCAGGGAGGTTGTGGAATCTCCACCCTTGGAGGTATTCAAAAGCAGTTTGGACTTGGTCCTGGGAAACCTGCTTTAGGGACCCTGCTTGAGCAGGGGTATTGGGCAAGATGACATCCAGAGGTCTCTTCCAACCTCAGCTTTTCTGTTATTCTGCTGACATAATACTAAGGATTTGTATTGAGAGAAAGGTTTAGTCCCATAGTAATAAACAGTACAGATTCTAATCCAGTTTAAAAAAAATAATAATGTGTTACTAGTAGAATCCCTTTTTCTAATTTCAAAGGCAGAGTAAAAGTATATGAAATAATTTCAAGGAAATAGATTAGATGCATACAATCTTTTAATCTTTCTTGCTCTTTAAGTTTATCTGTAAGAGGTTAGAAACAACATATATGCAAATCTCAAACTATTAATAATGTTATCAAAGTTTAATTGCTAATTAATTATCTTTTCATTTAGCTTTCCTTAGAATCAAATCCACTTTAACAATAGTTGCTAAGAAGAAAAATTGTCACATAGTAAATTACTACTTCTTCTCACCATTTTATAATGTGCTGTCTTCTTCATGACATTTTCCCCACATCATGAGCCATGTGTCTTGTACCTCTTGGTCATAGCTTGCTGTAAATCCATGGAATTTCAGGCAGTTAATGGCATTTATATCATAAATGGAAAAAAAATGCTTTGAGATTTAATCAGATCATTACCACTTAACAAGAAGCTCTTACAGTAGATCAAGTTTGACATTAATAAAGGTTTGAAAGTTAATAAAGTTTCTCTAAGAAAAACTGCTTTCATTATATATTTAACCTTTTGGTGAAGCTGGATGCTTTTTCTCCCAGTATTTTCAGTAGCCTTTGTTGTGCATGAAAATAGATATTGTCTTAGTGTTTCCAAAATTTTAGACAGCGGCATTGTTTGACCCATAAGAATCTCCTGGGGTTGCAGAAGAAATTCTTGTCTACTGTATTTAGCTGCAATTAGCTCCTTTATCTTCTTTTCACTATCTTAGGCCTCCATATTGACATTATGTTGTTTCAGGTTATAGCAGTATTAATAAGTTAATTCTGAGAATACCTTGTGCCTACACTTACTTCTGTAATGAGATGTTTCCATACATCAAGGTACATACTGGGTTTACTGAAGGACTTCTAAAGAAATGTTCTTATGAAATAAAAATTCTGAGAATATTTCTTTGTTTGCTATATAGTCATAGTAACACACAAAAATTAGATTTAGTAGAAATGTCAAGACCCTCCTCAAGACAATGTCATGTATATATGTCCCATTCCTGGCAGATGGTCTAGGATTAAGACGTGAGTGGAACTCCACAGCCTTCCTGGGCAAAGAATTCCTGTGCTGATTATCAGATTTCCCCCCCCACTATATTTAAGTCAGTCTTTCTTGCTGCATCTGAAGACACAGTCTATCCTGCTCTCCTGGTTCACAAAGAGTGCAGGTATTTTCTCTTTTCAACATTACTTAAAATACCTGAAGGCAGTTACCATTTTCTTTCTAGATCTTTGCTGCAGTGTAAATAAATAATCCCATTTCTTTCAATCTTTTCTCTTAGATCATTTTTTTCTATGCTCCTGATCGTTCTCTTTGTTTTCCGCTATAATCTCTCCAACTGGTACTCATGTTTCCTCTGATCCAATGTACAAATATTGGCATCAAACCTTTGCCCTGTTTTCCCCTATAACTCCTAGATCCCTCTTTTGAAACCTGCTTGTGAGCCTACTGTTCCCTTAGTGGTTTCATTTTGCAGATTATTTCTTCCTAAGTGCTGTACCTTACATTTCATCCAATTTTTAGGCCATTTCTCCAATTTGTCAAGATCATTTCAAACTTTATTCCTGCCTCCATCCTTGTGATGTCTCTCAGTTTCATGACATCTGCAAATTTAATAAGCACATTTTCCATTTCAATTCAATTTCAGTTCAATTTGTTAATAAAAACATTGAACAGAACTAGACCCATGACAGAACCCTGTATATTCCCACCTGACCCTTCCTTCTATTTTGACAGTGAAATATTGCCAAGGACTCCATGGGTACTGTTAGCAAAGCTGTCTAACACCCACCTGGTAGTTTTCATCTGGACTATGATTCCAGAGTTTGCTTATGAGAATGTCACAGGAGACAATTTCAAATGCCCTACAAAAGTCAATATACGACATCTACAGCTTTTCCCCTGTTCACAGTTCCTGCAGTTCTGTCATGGAGGGAAATTAAGCAGGTTTGACACGATTTACTCTTGACAAATCAGTGCTGTCTGTTATCTATCTCCTTGTTATCTTCTAGGTGCTTAGAAATAAGTTTGATTACTGGGTGAAAAATGTTGCCAGGAATTGAAATTAACTAGAAGTTCTGTAATTCTCTCTTTTTTATGGGTAGTCACAAAATTTGTTCTTTTTCAGGTCTTCCAACATTTTATCTGTGCTCCACAGTTTCTCAGAACTAACCCTTGAATGCAAAGGAAGCTGTGTTTTGGTACACTGTACTTGTTAGCTATGGCTACACCTTCTCTTCCACCTCTATATCCAGTGCAGAGTTTACCATATTTATGACAACCATTAAAAGTTACCATTGGTAACCAGAGGTTACTGTTCCATTTTATGCTCTGCTTTTGGCAGTGATACCCTGAAAGACTGTCACCTGCTTAGATTATGCCAGCCAAGCCGCTTAAATGATTGCTTGGTTTTATTTCTGTCAAAATTAGCTGGGATAGCTCATTTTCGTCTTCAGTTGAAAGTCTTTAAGACAACCTGGCTCACTTTGACTAAAATGAGTTAGAAGGCACTCACATCATGATGTGAAGGAGAAAGTGATTAGCATCTGGGAACAGGATACGGGTCATTACCTCTGCGAGCAACACAGCTGGAGGAGGAAGAAGGCATGTGTTCTGGCTTCAGTTTTCTTCTAGCTGAGAAAATCTAGCATTTCAAGAGATATTAGAATTCAACAATGGACTTTTTCACAACCTTATTTTCCAAAACATCTTGTAGCTATTACACCCAGTTCTTTCTTTTCTCTGCTCCTTCTATCTAACCAGCTATTATAAGTAGAGGAAAATTCACAGCTTGGCCCCCTACAGAATGTTATTTTTTTCTCATCTGTCTCCATCTCCAGTCCTCAAGATTATCAAGCAAGTTCTTTCTGTATGATATTCTTACACCTACTACAATGAACTATTTTTCTGAACATGATGTCATATGCAACTATCATTAGCACATTGTTATAGTTTTATATAGACATTAACAAAAGCATTAAATACAATTTGACCTAAATCAAGTCCTTAAGGAATTTCACCAGAATGGAAGGTCTGCAGTTTCCTTTAGCACAGTCCACCACAATCTCCCGTTTAGCAGTTGACTTACCCCTGTCACATTTTGTTTAGTAATCCTATCTTCTCCAGGACATGTCTTTTAGAAATCATGCAGAGAATATTTTTCTGATGTGCATGTGAGACCCTGTGATGAGCTCAGAAAGGCTGGAGGTCGCAATCACAAATTGAGGTAGATCTATTACTCTGACAAAGACAAATTGTTGTAGAAGTTATTTTTTAGTTACTCTCCCAACATCCTCATTTATCGTCAGATCCTATTCCTCCTGGCATTAACTGCAGGGCTTTCACAGAACTTCAATGGGAGAAGAATCAGAATATCAAACAGGCAACATCTCCCACAAACTGAAACTCTAAGTAGGAACAGCTCTAGCACAATTCATTGGGCAAATACAGGAGACACTTGCATAAGCTTCAAGTCAATAAAGGTAAAAATTTGAACCAGGAACAACTTTTCAAGGAAAGTCATAGACTGCTTGAAATCTGAACAGGATAAGTAATTAGAAAAAAATACATTATAAGCTGCAGGCTCTGATAAAGGTTGGAAGGTCCCTTTATTATAATGTCTAATTTATTTGACTAATCCTAGAAATTTATACTTGATGGTGACAGGCACAGATATTCACATATTATTTAATCCTTCTCTTTCTCTAATTGTAAATACAATTTTTCATAGGGAATTGTCTTTTAGGAAATGGCTTTCAGTGACTTTCAGGCAGCAGTACGAGAAAAAAAATGCTTTTGGACAGTTCTTATTGCAGTGACGATTTCTATTTTCCAATAACTTTAACAACTATGAACAAAATACTTTACAGAAAGACACAAAAGATCCTTTACATGTTGGGTGGTAACACCATTTTAAGGTTCCACTTTTGAAAAAGGATGACCTTTACACTTGAGGGATGGCCCTTCACAGCCCTATGCAAAAAGGACTTAAGCACAGCTCTTCAGTGAAGGCTGACATGGTCATTCTTGATGAGAAATGTGGAGAATTCACATGTGTAAATTCACGTGAGACAGAAATATAGACACAACAATACTCTATATTGTGAAACCAGAAAGTAAGGTTGAGGTTTATATAGTAAGTACTCTGGGGATGGAAAACTATAAACAGAAAAAATATTGTGTCTCCGTTATTCCAGAAAGCATCACTAGACTTTTGGGTTGGGTTATATATATAAACGAGCTAGACCTTTCCTTATTAAGTAATTTTGCAAGTTATCTTGTCATTAGATACCTGAACAGATAGGACATTCATTGTGATGCTTTCTCACATTCATACACCATTGTCAAATCTAACAAAGATAGTTTAAATTACGAACATAAATCCAAGCTTCAAGAACTGAAGCTAACCCAATTTTTGTGCTGCTATTTTGTTGGCGCGCAGTCTAGATATTTTCATTGTGTTTGGCTCCTGCTCTTAAACCGGATGGTATTCAGGTTAATGCTCAGTTAGGAGACATGTTTTCTTTAATAATGAAGAGGCCAACCAGCCACAGTTAGCACAACCAGAGGTTAGCACAACAAGAGCTATTGTTTCTGGCTGTGATATACTTTTCTCCTTGGCATAAGGATTTTCTTCTCATAAAGTTAATTGCTAGCAATGGGTTCCCTCAGAAATGTTTTGCCAAGAAATTAACTGCATGTATCATTAATGAAGTCAGTGTTTCTGCATCACTGTTCATAGAAAATATTCACGTAAATAAGGCAATAAACCCAGGAGATTCTATCAAAGTAAATGTGCTTAAGTACTTTTCTTCAGAAAAAGAAAGCTATAAAAATATTGTCGCACCTCACAAGTTTTTCTGAATTTCGCTGTCTGTTTTCCCAGTAGCTTTATCTTGCTTCTCTCTATATCTTAATCTTTAGAAGTACATTTTTCATGATGGCTCAGATTGAAATAAGATGGAAAGCTTCAACAGAAATAGTTCAGTCTATTCTGAGAATGAGATGAGGAAAAATTGGTTTTGCACATTAACTTTCTGGTCATTAAGCTTATTTATTCTCTTTGAGAAACTAACAGAGCCATAAAATCAAGTGATGTAGATCAGGTTTTCACTGTTCACATGAAAAACAGCTCCTAGTTAACCAAGTCATGAGGTTTTCACGAAGTCTCAGTTCATACATACTATACAGGAACATGTTAAAACTTTGACAGCAAAGTTTAGCACATACTGATCATAACCCAACTCCTGATGGTGGGGGATGTGTGTGGCCATGCTGTGCAGAACAGGACTTTCCCTGAAAATCCTGCGGTAGGCCACAAGGGCTGGATAAAGACATCTTTTCTCTCTCTCTCTCACTCTCAGTAATTCCAGAGATCTCATTCCTGCCAGTTCTCTTACATTCAGTAGTCACCCTACCTGTTTCCAGGGTTAAATCAGTTGAATGCTACCTTGAAGAAGACAGTCTGTAATGACCAGTCACTGCCAGATTTCCTCTCTAACAGAAGTCAAACCGCTTCAGTATTCACCAGCTACTGATGACTTTTTTCTGTAGTAGAATTACCCAGGAACAGCTACGGTGCTTTAAATACATATCTTAATCTGAATGTGTTCAAACTGATAATTCCAAGTTCTTATTTTTCAAAATCCTCAGGGATACACAGAATTGCTGCATGCTTATGGGTGCACTTGACATTGGCTGGAACCATGATCAGAACAATTGAGCTATAATAAAGTCTAGACTCTTAAGTGAATGTTGTTCTTCACTCCTCTGTATCTCGGTTCCTTGCAAATGAAGCAGAGCCAATGTTGCCCCCTTTGCTTCAGGTTATGAAGATAAGTTCTTCATTAGTGTTTTGGAAAATACCAGGTGCTGGTGCAAACAGCAAAGAAACAACAAGATGCAAACTTGTAATTCTGGATGCGGAATTTGAGTGGGTCAGGGCCCACTTGCTGAGAAATTCAGATAGCAGTACCATTTATTCACTGACTCTCCTAGTCTAGTAAAGACTATTAAGATAAACAGGATAAAATCCACATAAGCAGTTTCTTTTTTTTTGTTCATTCGGAAAATGTTAGCCACAGCACATTGAAAATCCTTTTCAGTCAACTTCCTTTGTGAAGAAAGCAAGAAGCTGACAGGAGGTGTATATTTGCATCTCGTCCCAGCGTGGTGCTGGCACTCGGCCAGAGAGTGCACCGAGCGCCAGGCATTCAGCGGCACTCCTTAGGGCATACCTAGCCTGTGAGAGCAGGGAACTGAACTCAACCACCTCAAAAGCCTCTTCCATTCTTATGATAGCAATCTAGACATAAGCACCTTTATCCGCAGAGCAGTAAGAAACTCTTAACAGCAGCAAAACATTTGCATCTGATTTTGGGTACAAGGAGCCTGAACTAATCAGTTTCTTCACACACGGAACAGCTTCAAAAGATGGAGTTTTGCAGATCTCTTTACAAACTGAATACATTCTTCTCTTGAACGGCTGCAGCGTAGTTTTATGATAAGCAATAAAATCAGACCCATGATGGCTAGTAAATTAGTTCAAGATATTTCTATTTGATAGTTTTCTTACACTGAAACTGCTGCCTAACAGTAGCCAGTGCTGCAAACCCATACACAACTATTTCAAGGATGTGATTTTAAGGAATATATTTTGCTTTGCCTCCATGGAGATACACAGTAAAAATTTCACTTTAACATTCCAGTTTTCTTCATATGGCCTATAGGGAAGTAATTAAAACTAGCAGTTGCCAAGGAAGTACTGCAAACTTCTCTTAGAGAAATGTGTATAGCCCGTTGTATACATCTGAACTAATAATTATTATGTATTATTAGCTGCATGCTGGCAATAAGTTTGGTGCTTTGTCATTTCTATTGTACTGTTGCTGAGCTTGAAAGGAACAGCAGACAACCTCAAGTTATCAGAAAGAATAACTTGTTCTTTGCCTAAGAAGTACCCCGGTGATAATTTTGCCATGAAAAGCAATCAATTTGCAATTGGAACAGGAAATCAGGTAAACCTCAGAATGACCCTATGTCACTGTCTTGCCATTTCAGTACACAACTTTCTAACCATGTGATTAAAATAAAATGAAACAAGCAACAGTTTTTGCTAGTAGTGGGATTTCTTGCCTTTTAAACTGAATTCTGTCAGAATACACTATAAAAAGACACAGATTAAACTTTTGAGTTATTTTTATTCTCATCAGAAAGTATCCAAAACATCACCATTCATCACCAGAACAAAGTGTAAAATGTATTATCTTCTCTAAAAGCACCCTGACTAAAGTGAAGGGTAAATGAGACCATACCTCATAGACATCCATCTCCTTCCATTTGTTACAGCAAATGTTGCAGTCCAAAGTCCAAAATAAGGAACAGCACAAAGAAAACTCATGATTACAGAAAAATGGACTGCTACAGAACTGAGATACTTTAGTAATGTAATATAATAGCTATTTATATAATCAATTTGGGGAAAATTCAGAAATTTACTTGAATGTTGCAAGTCCATCATTTTTGTCTACTATTTGTATATGTATTCGCACACATACAGGCAATATACTTCGGGTTGCAATAAAAGCTACATAGACTCTTAAAAAATTGAAATAATCCAGGGATTACTTATAACCCCTCAAATTCCCCCTCAATTTGAATTCTAAGATACAAACATAATCACTTGATTTTTTCCCCTTTGATCTCATGAATCCTGCAGTCTTATCTACACGCTGGCCCCGCTCCATGATAAAAGACCATCTGTTCCAGGAGCCAGCCTGTAACCCAGTCATTTGGGCACTCTCATAGAGGTTCATTCCTCCCCTGGAGCAGCACTGGAACCCAAATCTCCTACTTACTAAGCAGACAATTCTAGACTGTTAAGCCTTTGTACAGTGGCAAAAGCCACCGCCCTTTTAGGTGAAACTTAAAACAGGCTGAGTGAGCCCTGAAATCTCAGAGCATCTCCAGCAGAGTTCTTGCAGGACCTACAAACAGAAAGGCCTGTTTCTGGCACCCGTGTTTCAACACTGTGTACGTCTAGTTTGAATTCAGACTCAATCTATACAAATTTAGTCACTTCAGGATTTATTTTTTTTTTCCTAAAATGTTGGCACTTAGGTTACCCCCCTCTCAAAACAAATCAGTTTGACTTCACTGGATTGCTTCTATGAGCAAATTCCTATGAATGCTCCTATCTCCCCTTGCTCAGTACTTCAGGTTTTTAGGAGTTTTGTAAACTGTGGCGCTCTGCAGTTAAGAGTTACAGAGGTGCCTTGGTCACAATTCCTGGCATATGGAGTGGTTGGTTAAACTAGACATTAGGGAGAGAAGGGTATAAGGAAAATGAAGTCTCTGTGCCAGACTTAAATGCTTGCTTACAGCCCTGAGAAGTATGTGTCTGTGAAACCAGGATTCACAGCCCAGCATTACCTTCATTACCTTCTGTGTTAAATTTTGGGCACCACAGTATAAGAAGGACATTGAGGTGCTGGAGAGGGTCCAGAGAAGAGCAACGAAGCTGGTGAAGGGGCTTGAGAATAAGTCTTATGAGGAGCAGCTGAGGGAACTGGGATTTTTAGTCTGGAGAAAAGGAGACTGAGGGGAGACCTTATTGCTCTCTACACCTACCTGAAAGGAGGTTGTAGAGATGTGGGCATTGGTCTCTTCTCACAAGTTACAAACAATAGGGCAGGAGGAAATGGCATCAAGTTTGCCAGTAGAGGTTTAGGTTAAACATTAGGAAAAACTTCTACACTGAAAGGGTTATCAAAGACTGGAACTGGTTGCCCAGGGAAATGGTCGAATCACCATCCTTGGATGTATTTAAAAGCCATCTAGATATGGTGCTCAGGGACATGGTTTAGAAGTGGGACTGGAAGAGATAGATAACAGTTGGACTTGATGATCTTAAAGGTCTTTTCAACCGTAACGATTCTATGATTTATGCTGTGCTGTCACCACCCTACCTCTGAGTACAGACATCTGAAGATGCTTGTCAGTCCTGTGAAGTTGTTTGATACTAGTGATTGTACAGCCTCCCTGCTCAGGTTGGGGCTGTGTCTAATTATCGATATGAAAATGCCAAGGGCTTTGAATTCCTCCTCCAGGGAAGCAACTGATAAGAAACCCCACCCCAACCTTTCCCTCTCTTCCCTACCACTGAGTATTCCACATCAATTAATCATATTTTCAATATGCTTCATCATCAACGTTCAAACAGTGATGAAGTAGGTGAGTTGATTAAATGGCTTGGAACCAAGTGCCACTGATTTGAAAATGGTGCATTTTTGAATCAGTCCTTCACTGCAAAAAACCATAGTGCTAACAGCAACATGATCTGGTGCTTGAGCAAGATCACCTAACAGCACTCCCATGAAACATCAATTAACTAGGGACGTATCTCATGTCGTCAGTTCAGACCACACTCCAGGAGTATTCTTGGCATTACTCACTGGTGTCAGAAAGCAGCTCTGAAGAGTTATGAACTTTCTCTCCTCAGCTGCTGAGTCATAGGCTTCATCCCATGTTGCAGGCAAAATCCTGACCTCAGCTATTAGTACTTTCTGCAATTGTCAGCTGGGCAATGGTTATCAAGGTACCTTGATGTGGTGTCTTCAATGCCGAAGAAATTCCAAGCAGCACCAAATACAGCCATGTATCTCCTAGCAACAGAGGCATCAAGCTCATTTTCCACTGATTTCCTATGGAAGACAGGTATGGATAATAGACTTTCTGTGAAACAGCAGAGTTTGAGGACAGAACAGTGTACCCTGAAACTGATAAATCCACACAGTAGAGCACATCATTCAGCAGACACCCCAGTTCTGGCACTGCAGCAGTGTAACTGTATTCATACAGCAGAGCATCTGGATGAAGCAGCCCTACCTTCCCCGTCAGGTCTCCCCCACTGATCTGCCTTTATACTGCTTTCTGTGCAGAAGCAGCAACAGACTGTGTAAATAAAGTCCACACAGAAATACCAATACTTTACAGTAGCATATCTGCTTTAATAACTTTTGCCAAAATGAGTATGCACCAAATACCAGATTGTCAAATCTGGTCCCTCATGAGAATAAGCTTGATGTCCATTCTACAAAATACATAATCAAGTTTAAGGTCTTGGCCCTACAGCGGTTTTTTATGGCCTATGTCCAGAATAGTAGAACAAAAATCTGCAGCTCAGAAATGAAAAGCATCAGTGACAGCTCTAGTCTTCAAGTATAACAGAGCTTTCTACTGCAGCAGTAAAATTCACTCATGCAGGTGACATGCATTTCTTAGGTGCTGATCCAAAAATGCTCTCCCTACTCTCCCTACCCTCCTCCCACACCCTCCAGAAAAATGTGCCATCACGAATCTCATCTACTGCTGCCCTCAGTGCAGAGTGTATTTCTTTCACCTTGCTCTCTCTAACCAATACATCACAAGATGTATATTTTTAAAAATAATGAAGGGAGAAAGGCTAAAACTCAAAGAAAGTGAGAGTCCTTACTTTCCACTGCTACACCTGTGCTGTTCCCCTGGAAGAGGAGAGGACAACAAACAGCATGTGGCAGGTGCATAGTCACAGTAATGAATACTTCTCTGGAAGGTGTTCAGGCACTTTGAGATTAAGACATAAGTTTATAAACCTACATAGGAAAGGACAGGACAGGACAGGACAGGATAGGATAGGATAGGGTGGGATGGGATAGGATAGGATGGGATGGGATGGGATGGGATGGGATGGGATGGGATGGGATGGGATGTCAGGTCTTTGACTTACTTGCATTTTCTTTGTGCTGCCATCTCCATTCTAAAGCAACAGTATTCTTTTGAGAGAAATACAACACAACCCTACCTGTGTCAAGAATCAAGTTTATCCACAATTCCATTATGCATTGTTTTCAAGTAATCGACTCATTTCTCATGCAAAGGTATTTTAAAATATGTGCCTTGTACCTGAAGGCATTCTGTAGCTTAAATTTCCACGAAAGTTTATAATAAACACAAGTAAGACAGCAACCAGTCTTCAGGCCACTGACTGTTTGACATCTGTGATTCTTGTGCTGAAAAATTATATTCAAGCTGAAAGAACCAAAATGTTTCCCAAGGGAATTTGGAATAGTACATGTGTTTATGTATCCTCACCTAAACAAACCTGGTTTGTTGGAATCTGTGAGAAGCTGTTTTGAAGAGCTATTGATTTATCTGTCATTTTCAATCACCCTTTTTGGGTTTTACTTTAAATCTTAGAACAATTTCCTTTTTATGCTCTCAGAATTAATCATGTGCCCTTTGCTGTCTGAGCAGAGCTGAGCCCACCTGAGCACAAGCCTTGAGCCCCCCATGCTTGGCATGGAGCTCTGGACTCCATACTGCTAATGTCTTCTTAATGTGCTTCTACTTGGGCACACTTTGGAGCACTGCTGGTTCTGCACATTTTCTATCTTGAAAGAGAATAATTGTGTTATCGCTTTAACTGAAATTGTAATATTCATTTTTTATTTTATGTTCTCAGATATAATTTCTTAGTAAACCAACCCTCAAAGAAGTTAGGAAGCAATTTGAAAAATTATTTGAAAAAGAAGATCTCATTAAATATCTCCTGAAGTCTTTTGTTAACAATGAAGTTTCTCTAGTGTTTTTATAGACACACATAGGCACACTTCTTTTTTAAATTGAAATTGATTTTAAGATGTTCCTTCAAGATATACACCACTCTGGTATGCGTATTTCTTACCACTTTTCCTACATCACATTTAACCTAGAAAGGACACATTTTACCATAAAAAACATATCCAGGAAAATTTTATATATATACCTATTCTTTTCAGCTATTTTCTTAACACCATGCCAGCAAATACTTTCAAAAAACTCATTTTATTCATTGCATACTCAAAGCTGTCAGATAACTCTCTTTGTAGACCAGCATCCATGTATTCTTGCCCGCTGAGATTCTCAGCCCCTATATTTAAAGAGTGACAGAATTTTTGCTCTGATCCCATCCAAGGAGATGAAAGAGAGGTGACAGTAGGTAGTAATAGCAAGAAAAATGCTTAGGGAGCAAAATAGATTAGATTAGATTACATTCCATTACATTATATTAGATGATAAAGCACTGAAGAAAGTGAGAAGTACCTAGATGGGAAAGATAATGTAGGAAAGGAGGGAGGAAGAGGGAAAGGGAAGGACCGCTGTGAAAGGGGTATAAGGAGAGAGAAGAAACTCAGGAACATAAATTAAATGGAGAAGAAATTCTTGAACAATACAGAAAATTTTAGTCCAAAAAACAGTTATTAAGAAAAAAATATTTCTAAATTAGTCCTGCAGAAAATGTGGTTACTGAACAGCAATAGAGAAAAAGAGCTGGTCACAGGAGCTTTCGTGAAGGGTAGTGCTTGTGATTGGGTTTTTTTTTGAAATTGCAGTGAGCATGCTTTATAAAATATTGAAAACTATGAGTCCATGCTGCTCTGGCTACATATATCACACACATGAAGTGTGAATGCTTTCCCACATTAGATGAGAAAGGAACGGCACACCAGTCCAAGCCCAACTTGACATTCCTTTAGGATAGTACATATCACCTTCATTTTCCTCTTAGAAAAGGTGACAGTTATGCACTTCTGCCTAAAGAGCACTGTGGTCCAGTTCTTTCTCTGCCTGTGAACAGACCTGCCAGGCATCTGGGCGTAAAGGAAAGAATTCACTGTCCTTTTTTAAGCCAGTCAGGTGCTGTTAACTCCAAATTGGCTGATTGTCTTATCTCTGGCTTCAGGATGAACCTATCTAAGTGTCAGAATCTTAAGCTGTTGAGAGAACTATCGATCGAATCTTTACAGCCAAAAGTCTTTAAATCACTCAAAATGCAAGAGAGGTTTAGGGACTTCTCTGGTACAAACTAGAGCTCTGAATTGCTGTGAAAACACTTTTAAGTGCAACCTCAATTTCTGTTCAAAAATGTTGAGAATCAGAATGCCCCAAAAAGAAGATTTACTGGGCATTTTCATCTCCTGTGTTGTTTTGGTATTAAACAATTATGGATACACCATGTAAATCATTAAGAATCTATCTACTGAATACTGACGTTGTTCATTAGACACATCATTTGCGTAATAGCACTTCATTAATTATAGAGCTCCTGAATAATGAAAATTGTTGTCAAATAATATATTAACTGGATAATGGCAAAAATAGGCAAATAGTACTAAGTAATTCCTACAATAATTTAGCATAACACTATTTTCTGGAATGAAACACTCTCAGAGAAATATTAACAGTTTACACATATGAAGTTATTAGCTCTTTCAGATTAACTCTCTCTTGGGTGTTTGTAGGGTGGTATTATGCGATGGAAGACCAAACACAACAAGCATTCCACTTTCAACTCACCATGTGCAGAATACTGATCTAGAGTCCTGTGACTAAAATCCTGTTAATATAAAGACCCTGTGTTTATGCATGGACATATACATATATGGTGCTTTCAGAAATGATTCCTACGTATACTAAAAACCTGTTGAAAACTGCCTTGAATATTTAATGTAGGACATTCTAAAATGTCAGGAAAAAAATTATTATCCACAATATTTAAACAGCTAATTCAAACATTGTAACTCACTCATAAGAGTGGTTTTAGACATTTTTCCTTTAATAAATATCACAAGTACCTGAAATAGTTAACTTGGAACTGTAGTTAGAGCAGCAACCACATTTCTTTTTTAAGATGGACACTAAATTGTCAGGGTTTTTTTGTCCGGTTACACATAACAAACTTCTAAAACTAAAACCATCCATTATAATTTTCATATTAAGAAAAAAGTTGTAAGTATTTATTCAAAAAGTCAGTCATAGTAGTAGCCAAAGAAAGATCAGTTTTGTGTTATCTACACCCTTAAAAGTTGTGAAACATTTACTTTCAGAAGCAACTTCTCACCCTGAGAAAATCTCAGGAGAACATAAATGGCCACATCCAAAATTATGCTCAAATGGTGCAGCATTTGGCCAGATTCACATGCAGGTCTAGATAGCTGGATTGAACTGGTGGGAAGTGAGAGGTTACAGCACTTCACTCATAGCTATTGTCAGAGCACACAGGTTAATAATGGTTCACGCACCCCTCTCTGTTCTTCCCAATGTACATTAGTACCGTTTATGTTACAATTCCTTCTACATGGCCCCAACATACTCAATAACCGCCTTTTGAGAAGCTGTCTACTAACTGCAGCTAAGGATTTTCCAGCAGTAAGAGCTGAGGTGAAGTGCTTTATGAAGCACTTTGCAATTTATGGCTATATAGGGCAGATGTAAGCAGCCTTTCATGTTAACCAAACTCTCAATCTTACAGGTTTTCTTTTTTTCCCAAAGACCTACACAATATAGCTAATGACATTGAACTCAGTATATCTATCTATCTCAAAAGGATTAAGGTGATAATCCTGCTTACTGAACCCTGAAGGCAATTTCCTTGGTGTTCTCTATGTCACAAATTCTATATCCTCTTTTTGCAACCCTCATCGTACCAGATAAATATGATGGTCTGCTCTGAGAATATTTGGCTGTCTTTCTTCCCTGCTTTATTACACCACTGAAGTATGACTGTTACTTGATTTGGTTATGCATAGGATAAAACTTTTCATTTTAATAGTTCTGATAATTAGGCCATTGTTTCCAGTGATGGTATTCGCCATCATTATCACAGATGGATCTGGTGTAATTTTTTTCTTTTTGCGGTCAAAAGGAGGTTGGAAATGGAAAGTACTAAAAGGAAGAAGTGACACAAAAATATTCATAGTCTTCAATATGCGGAAGAGCTTCAGAACCAGCAAGTGCAGGAGGAAACACCAGACCTGGTCAGGTGGGAAAGATAAAGTCAAATGTGATACCGGATGGGGAGCAGAGACTGAGCAGGTGAAAAACTGAAACTAGGAACAAGTACCTCTGGGGGCATCTCTGGGAGACATTTCTTGTCAGGAGCTGGTAAATTGTGGGAAAATATTTGTAGGTAGGTGAAAACACTGCAAAAGAGAAATTTTGCATGGGAGTGAGGCAGAACTGTGTGAACACAGACAGTTCCTGTCTAAGAAAATAATGCTCCCAAGGGGATGAAAAAACATTGTAATAAAGAAAACTTTCCCTAGAAGATCACTGCTTTATTCATGCCATGAACAGAAGGGAAGGACCACAGAAGACCAAATTACAGCATGCCAGATGCCCCAGAATAGCTTCACACATGAATGCTCTTACTCTTCAGGTAATAACAGGTAGTGAAAATTTGTAACTTCAACCTCTCATGCAGTAGAAGGAGTCTGAAATGCTTCATAAGCACAATTTAGAAGCAATGCAGGACAACCATGCCTACCTTGCTTAGGTACCTGAGATGACCACAGGCACAGAACACTTCAAGGAAAAGTCCTGCAAGGGATTCATCTCAGCAAAGACAGGAGCCAAAAGGCCTAACTAGAGCCCTTTGAGAGTCAAAAAGCACGTGCCCTTGGGCCTAACTATGCTGATTTTCCGATAGGTATTCCTCCCAACATCTGTCTATGAGTCTGATATTTAGGATTCCTTAGAGACTTGCGAGGCATTCCCATGTGTAATCTCTTAAAATGTAATCTATATGGTAATCTGAGATGCCAACGCTCTTGTTTCCCAACTCTAAGTGTAGCATGGATTTGTTCTTGAGGTGAACACGCTAAATATCTGACTGAGAGAATGGTCTATGTGTGTAAACTCACAAAGGAGTCTTGCTGAATCCACAAGGCAGCCACCTCTGACAATTTCAAACATACCTATCCATATTTTTGTACTTTCTAGTGGGCCAGCTTGGGCCTCCTAACCCTCAGTGTCCTGGCAGATGTGAGCTCCAATCGAGCACACTCACTGTCTTCCATTAAATGTAAATCAACCTGGGGGTATAATTCAGCCATATCAACTTCACTGTGGGCACGGTAGATAACTCTTAGATGTTACAGTGCCGAGCATCACATATCCTGAGATTCTTTGCCTCTATGTGTCATCTTGCACAGGGTGTTAAGAAGACGCACCAATTAATTTTTATGAGTAATTGAGATACTTCATCGAGGAGCACCATGGAAATACTAATGAGGAAATTAATTATTCTACATGGATAGCAAAATCAGATGTGTTCAGCAAAGATGGCATGTGCTCACTCACTTACCAGCAGTGAGAATACCAAATATTGATTAGTTGCTCATTAAATCTGCACCATTCATTCTGACAGATGCTTCTCTGAACCGAATCAGTCCTGTTCCTGCCATTATTCATCCCATCATGCTGTAGGCTCTTAATTGAGGTGCCTCCACTTTCCACTTTTTCTGAGGTCAGTGGGATGAAACAGGCCACCCCAGGGACCATTCAGCTCCTGCAGTGGCAGAATCAGATGTGAAAGTTACGTGCCTCCTGACAGGCTATCAGAAAATGTTGAATAACTACACTTGAATTTTAGGTATTTCAGTAAGTGTCTAATTTAGGTAGGCTACATCAGGGCATATGTCACTGTGCAATTAGGAACTATCATAAGACAAAGGGACACTGAGACACAGTTTAGATTACATTGACAATCTGAATTCAGGCATTTCCTAATTTTATGTGCTTCACTCTGCCTCCCAGATAACGTTATTTTAATAATGGAAATTTTTTGACAGCATGTTAGGGCTCGTGTCAACTTTTCTGCATGTTTTGTTTTGCCGTGGCCTTAACAGGACAATCAGAAAAAAATCAAGCTGAGCTACATACCTTTCAACCTAGTCACTGAGCCCAGTGGTCTCTCATGCCTGTTAACATTTGTTGTGCACCACTGTTCATTTCCGTGTCCCACCAGCTACATAGTCCCCTTTTCCCATATCAGTAAGTGTCCTTTCACATTAAGTTTCCATGTTTCCCTTTCAAGCTCAATAAGAAACTTTCTTTTTTTTTTTGGAATGCCAGGTATCACAGGCCAAATATCTGTTCATTTTCATTCTTGTTTGAATCTCCAGGTATTCTATCCTACTTGAGTCAGTGTGTTGAACGGATCTCCAAACAGTTCTTAATTATGGATAATTAGACAATGTAAGAAGAGATATTAATGTTCCATTCCTACCCCCTTTTTAAAATTTGTCATTAACTTAAAACCAGCACTTGGTCAGGTAGATAGATAGAAATAGAACTAGACACATCTTGTGGATTATTAATGCATGCTGAACCAAGGAATGTAGAAGACTTTACCGAACTACTGCAGAAGCTGCTATTAGGAAGCTTCTATTTGGACCCTCACTCTTCCAACTGGAAGATCAGGACTGTTGTTTCCTTTGCTTTCTGCCTAGGTAATCAGGAAAAAAAAATAGACCATTCTGGAGATCAGCTGAGACCACCCAAGATCTGGACCACTCTTTGGAAGAACCTCTCTCCCCCTTTCTCTCCAGTAACTGTCACAAAAGCTGTGGGTAGACACTGTCCTAAATTACTCACCTCAGTTGCCTGCCTGAAGGCACCAAAAGGGGAAGTCTGCAGTATTAATGAGTTTACTGTCATCTCATTGAAATTCCATAGTCTTTCTTGTTCTCAAATCAAAACCAGCAGAAAGCATAGTAGTGGGGCTTTTATCTCACTGCCTGACAGATCACAGAGAAAATGCCTGGCATTATATAGGAAATACTTTGACATTATTGCATGAGATTTAATTCTATAGATCTATCTATCCACTTACCTAAGCAAATCAGGTATGACACAAGAAAGAATAACATTCTTGAAGGCAGTATGAAAGCTATTCCTTGCTGCTAGTGGTGATGTCCAAGCAAACTAAGTTTGCATAATATTTAGTAGTGTCTTCTTTAAAACAGGACAAGATTACCCAGAGTAACAGTAATGATATTAAGAGAAAAAAAATAGAAATTTTGGAAAGGAGAAAAGTTTTAGGGTTTCTGAGTACAACAAAGCCTGTAGGAAACCGTTGAGAGGGCATGTTATTCCATGTCCACTTACTTCCAGTTTCTTTGTACCTTTCACTGAAACATTTGAAGCAGCTCTTCTAGGTTAGAGGATGCTGGTCCACAAGGAAGACGCTTGTGATCCAGAACGATAATTCAGAAATTTATTAACTCATTGATTTACTATTGATCATCAAGTACGCATATAAGGTTTAATTGAGTAAGGGCTTCAAGAATAGGACATAATTAAGTAAAGCAAAACACAATACTATAAGCAGATTCTGAGCAATAATAAAAGCGAAACTCAATACTCAAAAGTTATGTTTTTACAGACAAATCAGAGAGGCTGGACTTCAATATCTGTAAGAATCTCTTCTGTTTAAGGTAAATAAAGAGTTCACATTGCTAAGGAATGGTGAAACTGAACTCTGGGTATGGCAATTGTGGTTGTTGATGGAATAAAGATCTTGGTATATTTATTTACTTTTCACAATCTTACTGAAATGCTGAGTCTCTCATTATCAAACATGTTCCACCGTTAATCTTTAAATTTCTTTTAAAACATAGGAGTCATATGTTTCTGAGGTGGAACAGCAAGAACAGATACCAGCAAAAATAACAAACTGTTGTAGTGTAGATATATGTGATTTGCTGGCTCAGCCTCCCAGCTAAAATGCAAAGTGGTACTGTTCCTCTTTTTCATCCTTCGCTCATTGCTCAGTTTGTCACCCTGCTTCATAAATTAAAGTGATAGGAAAATAATCATTAACAAATCTTTCTTGTGAATGACAAATAGACTGAGAAAACCCTCATTTTTTCATTTGTACATCATAATATACCTACGAAGCAAGTGGAGATCTTTATACTGGAAGCAACCTAAGAAATTACTTATTTCTCTTTGGGATTTCTCTCCTTGGCTTGAAGAAATATCTTCTTGAACTTAAATGCAGAGTTTTATAATTGACTTTTGTTTTGGCGAACTATTTTTTAAATTGTTGTCATCAAACTACAGCTCCTTTTACTCTGCCCACCTTCCACAAAGCACAGCCATTTCACAAAGCATTTATTAACAATTTCACAGTCATGTTTTTTTCCCCTTGTGCTCACTGTAACAGTCCAATGGAGCGCTAAGCACAGCAAAGAAATGAATCTGATTCAGAAAGAAAAGCTGAGAAGCTTCCTAAAGCAGTAGACAGAGATGGCAAAAGGAGGAAACAAAGCATTCAGCTATTAATCTGTTTTTAAAGGCAAGGGGAATGTCTTAGTTTTGTCTCCTGTATAATGGTGGGGAGGGCAGGAGAAGTTTTGTTTTAGTTAAGAAGTTCCATGTTGAAACACGGCATGCTGGCGGAGAACAGCCTTTAGGAACTGGCTCACAGTTATGATTTATAAAACAAATACAGGGACTAGGTTCTGCTTCTGGGAGATGGAGGTCACAGCTCAACAAGCTTGGAAATGCATGACCTCTGAAGGCTTTGCAGATGACAGGAACTCAAAAGTCTTTTGAGGAAAAATAATGTGACTCATCAAACTTGAAAGATTAATTTTGCCAATTTATGTGTAAGCACAGGCATTGGGTAAACAAAATTCTCAGAGTCATTTCCAGTTGTAATTTATCACTAGAATTTCTCCTGCATCTTAGAAACCTCTCCTTGCATCATTGCATCCTTGCATCAGTAGCTGTCATGCTACTACAGGGTTTATGTTTCGCACACTCCTAGGCAGTGTTTTCCACTAGAAGTGGTTTTGGTTGCTTATCCTACCAAATAAAAATTTACAGAGAGCACATCTTAAAAGAAGAATTATGACACAAATACCTTGTAAAATTTTCATTTGAACCAGCTAATAATTTTCTCAAAATGTTAAAGCCAGGAGTACTTTGTAGAACAACAGTGGAAGTAAGTAATCATGGCCTCATTTTTAGTTATTAATTTCTACTTAGGGGAAAAAAAAGACCCTCCAATTTGGTGTCTGCTTGTTTCTGGATGTTTTTAAATTGGCTGCTGTGTCATTTTCTATCTGGATACAATATGCGTATATATGCAGTATTTAATATGTATTATATGTCATAGAAAAGCATTAATATAGGATGGTAAGTCAGGAAATAGTCTCTTTGGCACGTGTATCATGAAGTGATCCTTAAATATATATTCACAGGCATTTTCAAGTGGTGTTTAACACCATTATTACTATGCTAGTTGGCTTTTGTGTGACAGAGAAGCAGAATCCACACAAGTCACATGAAAGAGAAACAATGACTGTGACCAAATCTCCTGCAGAGTGTGTGTCTAACAGAGTTTCTTCACAATGTGCTTCTGAAATGTGCATGCATTAAAAATAGACATGGTAGAATGTGCTGAGCTCCACTCTTTATCAAGGCTCAGAAGCCCACGCAGTCCCCATCCCAGCACCTGCAACAATTTTACAAGATCCTGATACTAAACCTAAATTATTAAATCATCAAAGCTACCCTTTTCTTCTTTGTTTTATTTGCTTCATATCAACAGCAACTTCCCCTTGGCAATTTTTATTTGCCACAAAGGCACTTCGAGCTGTACCCACTGACATCAAAGTACCTCAGTGAATCATCTCTGGTTCCCTTCAGTGATCAAAACCTCAACCTGTTGAAGCTCTTCCAGTCCCTGAACAGGAGCAAATTCTGAAGCTGTCAAGAGCTTAGAAGAGGAATCATGCCAATCGCTCATACTTTTTTATCATGAACACTGTGCTGTTCAAGTGACTCTGCTGACCACTGCAGTGATAGACGGATGTAGAAAGAGGCATAAGCACTACCCTAAAATAAATGTCTATGACAGGTGTGACAAATCTTCTAGAGTTGATTACTGCAGTGGTTAGTGATGTGGCTTAGGTGACCGGTTTGGATTAGACATCCAAGGTTTAAATGATTGATTGATGTTTGATACCATAAATTCAGTCTGTCACCTACTTCCAGGAAACTTCCGGTCTCCAGATTTTGTAATAATGTCTGCTAATCTAGTTGTCCTCTTCTTTTGATATATACAACTATTTATCAGGTATATTTTATATAAGATATGTATTATTAATTATAAATATATACTTTACTATTTATTAGGTATATATAGACTATTTACGTACAAGTAACAAATCTGTTCTCATCCTGTTCTGTTCTTATACTGTTCATCTTTATTTATTAAACAAGGCAAATACAGACTATTAACTATGGATACAGTGATGTTTGTATAAATAGTAAAAATGGGTTTCCGAACAGATAAAGCATTGTGTGTACTGGCATCGTGTATACTAGCAAAAACGTAGTTTAACCTCACTACATCTTCCAAAGTTTGAGACAACCATTTCCATTGCCTGCTAACCAGGAATTTTCTTCATCTGTTATAATAATTTTTGTTTCATTAGTTATTATAAATCTCCGTGTGCATATATAAAGATTATTACATCTGTATGAAGAAAGATCATTTTCAATCACTCACTTTGTAGACTGGAAGATACTATACAGTTTTTCTAAGTTTTACTAAGAAGGAAATCTATGCTTTGTATAGTACTTAAACTATTTGTGTAACCCAGTGTCATGCTTTCAGTTAGAGTAGAGTTAACTTCAGCAGCTGGTGTAGTGTCGTGTTTTGGATTTTGGATGAGAAATACTTTTGATAGTGCACTGGTGTATTTAGTTGTTGCTGAGCAGTCAAGGCCTTTTCTGCTCCTCACTCTGCCCCACCAGCGAGCAGGCTGGGGCTGCACCAGGAGTTGGGAGGGGACACAGCTGGGACAGCTGACCCCAACTGACCAAAGGGATATTCCATACCATGTGACATCATGGTCAGCATACAAATCTGGGAAAAGAAGAAGGGGGGGGTGGGGAATGGACGTTCAGAGTGATGGCCTTTGTCTTCCCAAGTAACCATTAGGCGTGATGGAGCCCTGCTTTCCTGGAGGTGGCTGAACACCTGCCTGCTGGTGGGAAGTAGTGAATGAATTCCTTGTTTTGGTTTGCTCACATGCTTTTGCTTTTGCTTCACTTATTAAACTGTCTTTACCTCAACCCCCGAGTTTTCTTACTTTTACTTTTCCGATTCTCTCCCCAGTCCCAACAGGGGAGTAAGCGAGCGGCTACGCGGTCCTATCTGCCCACTGGGGTTAAACCGCAACATTCAGTTAAGGCTAATTCGTGACAAAAAGTATTCCCTCCTAACAATAGACTGGATCTTGTTGCAGAATGCCTGTACTGCAGCAATTCATGTGCAGGGTTCACGAGGCAGCTATTGCCTGCTGGAGGCAACTGTCCCTTTGTTAATGTGATGGGGCTAATGAAGACAATGGTAACCTTTACATTTTTTCATTTTTCCTGTGATGCACATAACCTCCTGACACACGTTAGAAAATACCTTGAATATGGCAAAAGCTATCATTATCTGACAGGGGAATGTTTTATGGGTCACCACTGAAACTAACTGATGGCAAATTGTCAGTAGTTTCTTTAAAGCGCCTTTATGTAATTCTTCAGTATTGTGCTATAAACCACTTTTACCATGTGTCTCCTCAACTCATCTCTGTTCCTAATATAACAATACCATTCACTTTGTATGACATCCCCCTAAATGTTTAATTTTAACAACTTAAAGCACTCCATGTCAGTCATGTGTCCCAAATTAAAGTTAAAAGAAACATGGACATAACTCAGGTTATGAGATCACATTATATCAAGCATGATAAAATATCCATATTGTTTTGCTCTTATTCTGCCCATCTTTCAGTCTTAGGAACGTTGTCTTTTGAAGCTTGTCCCCTTAGCATTCATTCACCGAATCACCGGCTGGATATGTTGGAAGATCTGGCTCACTGCTTCCTCTCCAGATACAGAACATATCACCTCTGGGATATGTAGAGATTCTATTAGTGCAAAGCCTCAGGCCTGACAATATCTTGCTGCAATGATTGTCTCTTGTGAGTGAATAGTTACCCACACAGATTTAATTAACAGCAGCAGTAGAGTATTCACTGTTATAGAGCTCTGTGGTAAATTACTAATCAGAACTCCAGGCACACTGGAGGGAATAGAAAGCTGAGGAAATGATGAGATCAGTTTTAAACAATATGGAACAGGCAAGAGCAACGTGAGCGTCGTTTATATGCAATAAATGCAGTGATGGCCTGGGAGTAAAATGCCCAGCAGACTATTACTTAAACCTTCTCCAACAGTTTCACCAGTTAAATATTTGGGGGAGCTGCGGAGGGGGAACAGAAATCACAATTGTTTACATTAGTGGTTATTTTCACCTTAAATGGGGAAAATAATTTTCTTTTGTTATAGACTTAGCTATCAATGTCTAGCCTTTGCTGAGCTAAAATGTTGGCAACTGCAGGTAAATAATATGTAAGCAGGGCAGAGAAGTAAGCAACAGCATTCTGGAGTAGAGATTAATTAAAACTGCTTAAATCACAGACTTGGAATGGGCATCTCAGTCCTTTTATAGAGCTGCTGCTTTGGCATTTCTGAAATGGGCCCACCTGCCTAGTGCAATCAAGGTCACTGAGACACTCAGAAAGCGTATTTTCACTTGCAGAGTGCCATTGGGACTATATCGTGCAGTTAAGCTCTGAGGATGGTATACCATAGGCAGAGCTCCAGTGGGAGACAGCATATTCAGGAACTCATAAAAGTTTCTGTGCAATTCCATCTGCCATGAGCAAATGCAAGTCATATAAAACACAAGTTTGCACCTTTTCTGCCTCTAATGCTTACCCAAAATCATTCCAGTGTTCTGAAAAAACATTCTCCCTGGAGCAAAAAAGTTAAAGTTTTGGCTCTGTGATGGCTTTTATGTGAAGTGAAGGAAAGGCCTCTTCCAACACATTCTCAGACCACAAGTTTCTGGAAGAAGATCACAAACATGGGGAAAATCATGGGAACTTTGAATACCACGGAAGACAGAAGTATGAGAGGAAAGTGCTCTTTCCCTCTCTCTTTCTCTCCCTGATCATCCTTAAAAAATTAATTGTTTCAGCTTTAAAATACTTCAGGTCAGTTCTCTACAAATGATTCTTCAAACGTATACCAAAAAAGCCCTGTTAGAAATTTGGAAAATTTTTATGCTGCAGGCTTTCTGTATCTATGAAACATTGACTAGAGACGAAAGAAATTCAGAGCCCATATGTTGTACTCTGCGAGCTAAATTGATCCTTTGCCACTTCTAACTTCATGTTATATATTCACAATGGGTAAACGTATTACCTGTGTGTTCCTGCCAGAGCAACAAATTTTAAATTAGTAAAGCAGCATAAAGTTTAAGCTTTCAGTATTAAATTTCAGCATGAGTGCATCATCAATATGGAAAGGACCCAGTTTCTCTTGTCTCTGAATACAAGCACAGATTTGCAAATTGTCCTGGTTTTGCAATGTAGTAAGTCAATCCAACCCACAGCAGGTACAAGTGCTCTCACTGCTAATGCCTGGTAGAACGCATTAGTGTAGTCAACAGGGTGAGCTAAACTTTTCTTCTGTAACTCAAGTGGACAGAGTTAGAAGACTGAATGGTCTCTTCCTTCAGATCAGTCTCTGATTTCAGATCAGTATCCAACCAATCCCGAGTAATTTCATCACTTGCAATTATGTGAGTTTAATTAAAGAACTACTACTTCTGTCTGTCTGTCTGTCAGACTTTAAGAAGAGAATACAGAATTGACTCTACTCAGAAAGCATTATTCACAGCCAGAAACCTTTGTCATCTCTTCAGCTGATGCCAGACAGCAGAAATCCATTAAACCAATGGAATATTTATAAAAAGGGAGTTTAGGACCATTATTTTTAAAGGTAGTTCAAATTTAGAAGAAGCTGAGGGACACTAGGCTTTTACAAATTGCAAATTACCAGCAAGTCTATGCCATGGCTGCTTCTAGCTAACCTTAGATATGCTCAAAATAATAAGCATATTTAAATGGAAGACCAAAGAGCAACTTTGGGGAAGATAAAGAAATGTCATAGAGGAAATAAAAAGCTTGCACAGACAGTTAAAGAGCTAGACTTTTATGCGCTTTACTCCATACACTATCTAAATAGTGCTACAACAGCAAAGTATGCAGGTAGAATTGGAGCTTGCAGGTCATTGAACATTTCAAATTCTCCCATTGCCATTTCAGCATAAAGTGCTGAAAACCTTTGTGCTGAGCCACTGCAAGAATTCCCAGTGCTTGTTGATACTGAAAATATTTCTCTTGTTTGTGGTGGTTTAATAAACCACTGACAGCACATTAAACCAAAACAAAATATAGGATGCTTTATTCAGTATATGTGAAAAGATCTTTTTTTTAACTAATTGCTGCATCATTTGCTTAGAACTTTTTATTTATGAATGATCATTTTGCTGCTTCTGCATTTGCATTAGACAAATTAAAAACAGGTGAAAAAAACAGCACAGAGGGAAAGCCTGTAGACATTATTTATAGAGTTCAAGGAAGTCACAGAAAGAAAACAAGAAACTATTACAGGAGTACCACACACAGGCAGATGAAAACAGAGCTGCGGAAACAGTGATACTCGTTATGCACTTGGCTGGTTGTGCGCTGCTTCCCTTGTTTTGGAAATGGATGCAATATATGTGTTTCACTAGGGAGTTTCTGTCGGTGGATACATGCAATTAAAACGTTTCTAAAAGGATCTAGATTTTTTTTTTTTTCAGTTACACAGTAAGGGTGGAAAAAACTGCTGGCTGTGTTTTTGAACACTTGTGCTTTATCTCTGAACCAAGTTTCACGTTTTGCTATCAGCTATATTCTTGCTCTTGTCTCCCACAGCTCTGCTGGGGTCCCATCTTCAACCCAACCTTTCCTTTATGGCTTCCATCTCTAGTACAACTTGTTATTGATTTCTTACTTCCTCTTTACATTAACCAACTCTTTTAGATTTCTGACCCACTTAGCTTTTTTTTTGAACCAGGAGAGTAGGAAGACAGCATGTGGATTCCTCAGTAATTAGAATTTTTTCTCCTCATCGAATCTAAGCAGAAATACCACAAGGTGTACCATACTTATATGCAGCTGTAATATTTACTGATAAGAATAGTCACATTGACTTTTTGTTGAAGCTGAAGGACCATTAACATAAGTAAAGATTGCAAGGTCAGAACCTGACTTGGATCAGAATCTTCAGTTTTAACACAACCTCCACATGCATCAAATACTTCACTTCTGTGGAAAAAAAAAAAATGCAAATCTGTTCTTTATTATTGCTTATAAATAAAACAGAATGTCCATGACATATCTTATTTTCACTTTATTTTTGCATATTCAAAGAAAAGAATAAGGCCCAAATCATATAAATTACTCTGATTTCTCTCATTCTTTCCTGCTTAATGATATTCCACATTTAGGTGTCTCACTATGACCTTTGGTTGAGAATTAGTTAACCTTCATTTCCTCTTTGTTCATTAGGAATCAGTAGTTGTTCACCAAAGAATCAAGAAAAAAAACCCAATATATTTTGTGTGGTTCACACGTCAGATAGGCCCTTACAGGGACTAATGATTTTAAAGTAAAATTAGGAGGGGGGTTGGGTGGACTCCCCCAAGACTTTTGTGTGAATGCTGCAGCATAGTACAAAGATGAAAGCATTCAAATTTGAAATGAAGCACAGCAGGTAGGGAGATTCAGCATGAATTTCAAATAGATATTCCTTGTGCTAGTGTGCTAATTAAAGCTTCTTTTTTTTTTTTTTTAAGTGTATTGGGATTATTATAGGACCCAGTTTAACCTGAACATATCCAGTGAGTTAGGAAGAAAGATCATATAAGCAATGGCTATTGTTGTCTGAGAGTTTTCATGACAGCACACTGAATTCAGCTGAAATTTATCTTCAGAAGTAGCCTGAGGATAGTGTTGCTGAGTTGGAGGAGCTCAAGAACATCAGAGATGATGCATTTCTGTCTAACGATCTGAGTTATGGGCTTTCACAATTCCATTGTCTCCTGTATTCTGGTTACATGACAAGTTTTTCACTGACATCACTAAAAAATGCCTATGTAAGTTCTCCTGATACAAAATGAGCACAAAGAGAACTAATACAGCAATGTCAGACTGTGGCTTGATATGGAACTACAGAAGAAAAGGCATGAGAGAACACAATCTGAATCCAAGTCAGTCTCTAACAGGCTGAGAAACAACCTGCTCTTGGATACCTCCGTAGAAGACAGTTGTGCAGCAAAAGTTAAAATTAAACCGAAATAAAAGGTAGAAGTCACAAGTACAATCTCTTACGTTACTCAGCAGAGGGAAGGTAACATGACAGCCAATTATAACTGTTAGGTTGTGTGACAAAAGCTCATCTATACCCCCACAAGAGACCACAGAGGCACCTGGGGGAGCCCAAATAATGCCTTGTCCTGGCTTCTCCCAGGACCATCACAGGAGCCATCAGCCCACCAAAGACCCATCTCCACAAACCCAGACATGAGGATGATGGCAGGTGGGAACATAAATTAAGGTCTCAGAGGAAGTGACACACTGTTCAAGCCCTTCCCAGGGCTGTTCCAGGACAGGCTCAGCCCCATTGTCCAGGCATGAAACCCATCACGATGAGTCAACATAAGAGCATCTTTTGGACTGAAGAGGGCTACCACCTAGAAGCATGGGACACGTTATGGGGTGCAGGGGAAGAACACTTGAGGATTGCACAGAACTTGCTATGGTATGCTTAAGGGAGGAATTACAGGTGGGAAAAGGGAGGGATTGAGGTGGTTTGGGGAGGAAAAAGTGTGGGAAAATAAAGGGGAAGAAGGTGTAACTGAGTCAGGGGTATATGATAGAGATAATGACACATTGTGTACTAATTGGCTAGTAGTGATATATAACCTAAAAGACAGGCCTGATAGTTTACTGAAAACCAGACGAAGCAAGTCTTGTGATGTTGTCAAGGACAGCTCCTGATAATGAACAAGAACCTGTCTGGAGAAGCGGTTGAAACCTACCCTGCGGTCTGGACAAAGACCAAGAAAGAACTGAGTCTGCGCAAAAGCAAAAGGTTACTTGCAGTGGTGAAGAGGAATCATCAGCCTTCATCCTCACGACCCTCAGCGACCACCACCAGGAGGCAATGCGCAAGTGTAGTTGGGAGGAGTTTATGAAAATTATGTCTTAGAGTGAATTTTAATACGAAGCGGGGACAGGTCATGCATATGTATAGGCATATTCGGAAATCTTATGTTTATGTGATTAAGTACTATATATATTTGAGAAAGCTGCTGCATTGGGCGCACACAATTGTGGTGGGGCAACCCCCTGTGCTGCCCGGCGCTGAATAAACATACCTACTTTACAACCGTCTTGGTTGTGGAGTCTGCTTTCCACATGTCATAACTGTGTGTAAATAGTTTGCTGGTTGGTAGACCCATTTGGCCATGCCCTGCACCCAATCAGCACAGTCTGTCCTGTCATCTCATTAATTTCCTTTCTACTCTTTTCCTAGATGAGGGACTCCCATGGGCCCATCTGTGTCTGGGGGTGTGAGTGCAGCCAGAACACGGATTGGAGGGTCTGCGTGTCTGTGGTGCCACCAGCTGCAGAGACCCCAGTGAGTGGATGTCAGTGCCAGCAACTGGAGTGGGATCTTGGGTCACAGGGACCCATGGGTCCATGGTGCCAGCCACTGGAATAAGTGTGGTTGCGCAAATGAGTGTGTGAGCAACAGCAAAGATCAAATTAGGTGAGCCGGGGAGTAGGTGAGGTGGTCTGGGAGCCAGGGAGTGAGTGGGTCTCTAAAAGTGAGTCCACAGGGCTTTGGGTGGGTGGGGAGTGGCTACTGGGGACCAGGGGAGTCCCAGACAGCTCTCTGTGTGTGTGTGAGGGCATTTGTGCTAGCAGCTGGATTAGGGCTGTGGCCTCACGTGTTTGTATATCCAGCTGCCAGCAACTGGGCAGGCTGGGCTCCAGGGGCACCTACTGGGGTGACTGGGCATATAAGCCCAGCTGTGGGGGCATCCACATTGTATATATGCATATATACATATTCCCACTAGGAGATCTCCATCCTGCTCAGCCAGGGAGAGGAGCAGGATGAGTCCATTGCTGCCTGTGCTGTCTGTGTTCACGTGAGTGCTCTGTGTGTCTCTCTCTGTGTTGATTTGTGCAGTCCATTGTATGTATATATGTATATATTGGTGCAGATGCGTTTGTGGATGTGCCTAGTGTGCCTAGAGAATACATGCTCAGCCTTGCTACTGGCTGGGCCTGGGGGCATGGAGCTGTGGCAGTTTTGCCTCTCTTGTGCTGCCAGATTTGGCCCTATTCCCCTAAAAACAATGTATTGAGCAAATATTTATTTCTCTTTTACCTAGGGAAGGGAGTGCAGGTCTGGAAATGACTAAATAACACTTGAACGAATACAAGAAAGAAGAATGGCAGTAAAGAACAAAAAAAAATACATCTTATCTATTTGTAAAGCATAGTAACATTGACATGGCTTTCTAGAAATTCTGTATTGATGGGTTTTATAACAGACTTTTGTGCTGCGATAATCCCTTGCCTCTCCTCTGGCTGGCTGGGTCATAGTGAGGTGATAACTATAATCTCCTTTCATTTCAGGTGGTTTTAACTGCTTGAAGAAGTTCTGCTAGAGATTTTCCTGCCTAGCTTCTGTTGATGTTTTTTACCAGGTTGTCCACAAACAGCTCCTCCTCTTTTCTCATCATTTTTTCCCTGCAATATTATGTTTGCTAGGCCTTTTGCTTTAGTCACATTGCCGAACCTTTCCAACTTCTCTCTTTGCACTGCTGCTAGTAGAGGCTCATGGGATCCAATTACTGCAGATCCTGCTACTCTGTAATAGAGCTGTTAGTTCTGTACACTGTATATGGTATCCATTGAATTCTGCAGAGACATCTGAATTCAAAGGCTTGAATTCTTCATTCTGTTGCTGCTGTTTGAGTCTCACCCATTTCACACTGGTCATGCTCTCGAGAACACAATATTTCTAAGAAGTTTCCTTTTTCTTTCTCTTGGATCTGCTAAGGTTGTTCTTGTCTTTCCAGGCTGTATTTTGGACTGTGAGCACTGCTAGCATGAGGGCAATTCTTTGGATTTCTATTTCAGGTTTCCCGTCTTTCATGGTAGTAGTACTGAGATACTTGAATAAGTCCCCTCATTCAACTTCCTTGCTTTTGATGTCTATTTCTTGTTCAGTGTCAGTAATCCTCATTGTCATTACACTGCTCTTTTTTTGTGCTGATCTCCATACCATACATCATTGCAGTGCTGCCCAGCTTTGTCATTGTATTTGCACATCCTGATCCCATTCCTCCTATCAAATCTACATCATCTTCAAAGGATAGATTACCTGTATTACTACCTCTAACTGATAGCACTCCTTCAAAGTTTTCAGAGTCCTTTGACATAACGTGTTCAAGGAAACAATTGAAGGGATGTGGCAATAGGAGACATCACTTTCTTACACCAGCTGTTATATGGAACTACTTACTCAGTGTGTTGCCTTCAAGGACTTTACTCCCTGCACTGTAATAAAGAATTTCAAGGGTTGTCACTATTCTTTTGCTAATGTTGAGTGTCTTCATCACAGCCCATGGTATTCCTTGCCATACATGATCAAATGCTTTATTGAAGCCTGTGAAGTTGCAGTGTAGTTCCATTTCACATTTTCAGTATCTTCTGCTCAGTTTCTCGAGTTGAATGTGTGATCTATTGTACTTGGTGTCACTCTAAAACCTTCTTCTTCCTCCTCAGGTAACGTCTTTGGCAGATCAGGTAGACAAACGATCATACTGTCAAGGTCCCTTTTCAGTAAGTAATGCCCTGGCAGTTGGCACGTGTGAAGCTCGTGAATTATAATAATGGCGGTATCTCCCTTGCTTTTTTGTAAATGTTTAGTTTTTCCTGTTGGGGACTTTCCAAAGCTGTAATTTCCTGCTCCTCATTTGATAACTCTAAGGTTGAACAAATCCTCTCTGAATTTTGTTCAGTTGCTAATGTGTTGATGTTAAATCAACATCTACTTCATAGTTATACAAATCCTCGCAGCAGTCCCACAGCCTGCCTGCAATTGCTTCTGCTTTTTCTTTTTTTTTAAGACATTCATTTTTGTCTTGAAACATAAACACACTTCCTCAGTGTCAAGCTGATGGTAAAGTGTTTATTCCTCCTCGTCCCTGTATTCTGTTGCTTGTGTATCCGATTTTAACATTTGTATGATTGGTACTGGACTGTTCTATCACTACCCTGAGAAGCTTGCTTGTGGTTCTCATTTTCCAAGTTTCCTAACCAGCCATCTTACTGCTGTTAAATTTATCGCACTACATGAGTTGTTCATATTCAATTTCCCGCTGCTCAATCTTTTTTGTAGAATTTAATGTATTGATTTTTTTCTCCAAGAGCATGCTTGACGTTCTCACTTTGGCCAAGACCCATGAGAAATGAAGAGATCCTCCAGGGCCCTGTCTATGGGGCTGATAACCACAGTGATTACCATGACACCCTAACAGGTGGTTTATCCTGGCGCTCTCTTGCTCTTCAAGAGTAGATGCAATACCCTATTGTCATAAATAGATGACAAAAGAACTCTTCATATTACCATTTTTCATCCAGTGGTACCAGTCCTTTTGTTAGCAATGGAAAATAAGGTGGAGTTGAGATCAAAAAGTAATGTGCTGCCCTTGCAGAAGTATTTGCCCTAAAACTTTTCTGGAAATGGCTTGCAGAGCTTTCAAAGAACTCAGGTTCTGTACCTCTCCACATAAATTATTAGAGACCTTCATCAAGTAAAAACATTTAGTTGTTTCTTGCCATTTCAAGGTGCTGTTTGAAGTATCAAGAACTTTCCCCTTGATACAAGAAAGAAATTTTTTACAGCAAGAACAGTCATTCACTGAAACAACATCACCAAGAATGAGGTAAAGTCCCCATCACTGGAGGTTTTCAAGGTGCAATTGGACAAGGTGCTAGATAATCTCATTTAGGTTGGACTAGATAAGTTTTTCAGGTCCCTTTCAACCTAGGCTGTGCTATTATTCTATAATTCTAATACAAATAAAGCCCTTGAAAGAAAAATATTTTTGTTGCAGAGCAGTTAGTTACTGCAGAATTTTGATGCTTTAATTTTATTCAGAAAGAAATACCATTTCCCAAATCAAAAGAGGGCCACGATGTGAGAACTCAACAAGCTTATGTACCTTTAGGATTATGAATATTAACTTGATGACCTTCAGTTTAAATTAAGTTTTTATAGGATCCAAATAAGAGCTATTGCCCCTGCAGCTTTTCAGGAACAAGGTTCCATAGTTCATTTTCTTACCTTGTTCAGGGATTGCGAGTTACCTTATACACCTCCAGCTGCCTTCCATGTCTCTGAATAAGAAGCAAATGATCAAGAGGAAAGGTTAATGTGGAGCGGCACAGCAGCACACCAGATATGTCTTACATGAGCAGTAAGTTTTTCAGTGTTCTTTTTTTTTAAAAATAAATATAAATGTGTTGTGGTTTCTACTAATTTAATTGTAAATATTTTAAAGGAAATGAAAATCTCCTATGAGGTGTTTTTGGTGAATTTGTACTGTCATAGTTAAATGAAATAAGTTTTCCTCTAAGTGTGTTCTTATTTACATAAATTACAAATAGCTTAGAGGTTAATACACCTCTAAGACTAGGTATGAATTCTGTACCCATTCTTACATTTGTAAGAATGGGTACAGAATAGTTTTGTCTTCTTCCAGGTTTAAATGTAAATAATTAAGTTTTTAAACTTGCAAGTGTGTAAGATTGTTTAAGCTATAATGTAATAGAACTTTTTCTTCCCTTTGAATGTGAAGGTGGCTTTTTAAACCTATTATGATATTGCAGTTGCGCAGAAAAGCACACTGGCAACACTTAGATTAAAAAATCTTCTTGGGTAAGGAAATTGTACTATAGCTATAGCACTGCATAGAAACCAGCCTTATATCCAGAAAAATTGTAATCAGATTTTTATTGGTTAAAAGTTAGAATCAAGCCATTAGTTTTGTTAAGTGGTAATGTTTGGTTTATTTTCTAGAACTGGATTTGGTTGGAAATGCGATGAAATAAAATACAATAACAAAATAACTATGGTGATACGACAGTAACTGCTGAAAAAAAATATTTGTTGCAAATGAGGTTAGCCAGAATGAATTATGCGTGATCAATGTAGAAAGAAAATAGCATGTAGAGTAAAAATAAAATTTAAAAGGCACAAATCAAAGAGTATTTTTGGGGCCTCAAATCCGCCAAATCTGGACACCATATACCCTCTTACTGTCAAGCTCTGAATAGGTAAACATCATCTGCTTTTAGCAATAAAATTTTTAACTATGCTTAAGTAAATCTATGACTTTCTGCAATAATTTTAGTGAGACCAGTCAGGAAAAACTAACAAAGGTAACCAGAGCTAATTGGGCTCTGTATAATCTTAATTTGATCTGACAGTTGAGAAACATGAATCCTGGTAAGTAATGTAAATTTAAATTGTAGGCTCTTGCTACTAATGGAGTGTAATATTATAGATATATTTGTTCATTTCTTTTATTATTAGTTCTAATCACATCCAAGACCAAGGCCATTGACACAGTAATTAGTAATACAAGTTCCTGTTATTTTGCACGGCCCATGCAAAATGATTACATGTATTTGAGAAAAAGTGTGCAAGGGCAAGGTGTGATGTATAATTGGTTAGTGTGAGGTGGGCAGAATGGCTGTTTCCAAAGATGTTTCCAGCCAAGCTTCACTCAGAATGTTCTTTCACTCTAAGTAAAATAAACAGGTCTGAACTTATTGGAATTTTCTATTTGCTGTCCAGTAAAACCTTATAGCTTCTGGGCTTTTATACAACTAAGATTTATAGCATCTATTCTCACTGTGCAGAGTCCCAAGATAATGTTAATAGATGGCTAGTTTTGCCAATAAATCCCTCAGGGAGCAGACAGAAATATCTGTTTCAGATGAGTTGTTCAGAACTAAATCCACATCCCAAATGGAACGTGGTACTTAGGCTTAAGAGACTCAGCTCTAAAAATGCAAAGTTATTTCTCTCCCAATTCCTAATAAAGGCAAACTATGGTAAAATCAAAACCCATGGCTCCTGATAACTCATAGATGCGCTAATCAAGAGCTGGGGGTTCATTTTCTTGAAAGGAATATAGAGTAATTTGTGAAAAAACTACATTCCTCAGGGACTTCGATACTTCAATCCAAGAGGCTGGAAGGTCATAAGTGAAAAAGAAAACGGGTTTCCAGGACCACTGGGCAGAATGTCAGGAGGGCCTGATTGCCTGGAAGCACGGAAACCCATCTAAATAACACTTTAACTAGTAAGATGGTGGAGGAGAGGAAGAGAAGAGAGAGAAAGGGAAATGTAGGGAGGGAGGACAATGAAGTCTTTACTTGGGCCTCCTTTAGAGCCTAAAGAGAAGCTGGGAAGAAGCTGACACAAACTGCCATGCTTATTTCAAACTCAGTAGGAATGAAAAGCATTCCTGTTTTTAGGTTATGCGTGTGTCTTGCAGGCTACGCTAGTGTCTGTCCTACAAGTTTGTTGTCTTTGACACAGCATGGCATTGCTGACCTGTATTCAGCTTGTTAAATGCTATAACGCCAATCCTTTTTCTGAAGGATTACTTTCTCATTCTTTAATTGGGAAGCAGATCATTTCTCTTTGAAAGTTCTCTTTTCCCTAATAAATGTCCCTCTTTTCTGACTGTAACTTCATTTTTTTCAAGACTGTTTTGAATTTTGGTGCAAAACCTCTTGCATACTTGCAATGCTATTAATGATCCATAGTTCCCTCATTCTTTTTTTTTCTTCTGTTGTATATTTGCTATTTCTGTTCTTCCTGCCTTTAATCCTCTGCATAAGTTTTCCAATAAAACAACTAATGTGCCCAGGATTACCTCAAATAATTATTTAACTATTGCAAACTGAAGTTCTTTGGATCTTGCTGATCTGAAAGAACCTAATTAAATGCTTAGCCATTAAACTCACTTTACTCATTGCATTCCTGCAATGGTTACAAAATCTATTAGAAAATATGTTTTACAACTCTTTATAGATCTGGACAAGTCTCTGAAACAGGGCCTTGTAAGCAGTTGCTTAAATAAAGAAGATTTATTTGGATGGACTCTGACTCTGTTGATGTTTGCTCACATGTATAGTTAGTAAGTCAATACTGGTAGCTTGTAATTGGAAACCAATTTTGAAATCACAGTTGCAAATATTGATATTGCAAATGTTAAGTCTAAGAGATCAACTGATCTAGATGGACAGCAAAACCAAGAAACCACATCTTTGGTAAACTCCTTTTGGCACAGCACCCGCGCAAGCAAATGGTCACTCTTAAATGTTTTTCCCAGTTTTTCAGTTCCTCACATGAAGAAAGGAAAGCTGACCAGAGGGTAGGTGTGTGTAGCCAAATAAAGAGTAATTGCAGAACAGCTACTCATATCTAGACCACTGCCTGTATAGCTAGCAGAGGTCATTTTAACACATGTTGTCTATCAGGATAACACACTTACTTGTGGCGTGTCCAGCAACCAAAAAGATTTTGTCATTGGTCATGTCATATCTTACCAAAAATTGACTAATTATCCACACTGTTATCAAAACTTTGATTGAAATTTCACTATGGTTATGCTAAAATCTGGAAACTACACTACTAGCAGGGCGTCCCAAGGATGGCTTCTGCTCCAGCTGGGCCCTTGTGCCATTTCTACTTATTTCCTTCCAGGGCAACAGCCAGTTTTGCTGAATATACCCATGTATTACTTTTGCTATGCTCAAGCAAAATTTTGGGCCTGGTGTGTCCAAACCAAACTAGGCTGACTAGAATTTCTTTAAGAGCAAAGTACAGATTCAGAGGGCTAAGGGAAATTATCCATTTCAAGTGACAGAAAAAAAAACCAACTGAGAATATTCTTTGAATTTGTAAAGAAAAATGAAAGCACTGCAAATCAGAGCAGGAACCTAAAAACTATCTTTAAATTCTCCCTGTGGAAGAGTCTATCTTTCTCCACGGAGTATATAAGAAGCCTAGAAGATTAGCCTGCTGTCTCAGGCACTTAAGTTAGTTGCCTAAAGTTAAGTGGTGTGGAGGCTGTTCTTCCCCCATTCCCACAACATTTATAATTAATCAACTGAAAATCAGTTCATGAGCAATTCACAGTAGGAAGAGATCAATTCACAGGGGAAGGTATCTGCAATCAGTAATCTAGGCTGCTCTAGCTAAATTTGTAGAATAAATTCTACACAATGAATTATTCTGCTTGCTTTTCAACTAGTCTAACTTCCTTTAAGCTTTGATGTCGTTTGCTGGCATCAATACTTCTAGTTAGCTGTACAACTTTCCATAGTTTCTGCTAAACTCTTAAATCCACATAATTTGAACAGTTCCATCTTCTCTGCTAACAACATTTGTCTATTCAAAAAGATATCAAAACTGCTGCTATTTCTGTATTATTTTATGTTAGCTCCAGTCCACCAGTGTGACTTGAACACTCCAAAGGTAATACCACCTACACATTTAGAAAAAAACAAATACTGCAATGTAATAAAAAGTGAGTAGAAGCAGAATTATCTTGTGATAAAACCAGGGCATATTCTATTTCACTATATTTCTACATTCTTAGAAGTCTGAGTGTTCCTGCTGCAGTCATCATTAATCCTAAAACAATGTGGTGCAAAATCTGTAAATATTATATAATCTTGCAAAATTTTAGTAAAAGTTCAGCTACCTGCAGTGCTCTCTTGCTTATACCATCTATGGAAAATCATTAAGAAATATAATGAGTCAGTTCAAGCGTTGGAAGTAACTCTTTCTGGTGCTTCCTTTATGACTTTGAGTCTGAAAATAATGCAGCAATGGCAGGATTGGCCTCAATGAATCCTGATGATTTTATTTTTTTTTTAATTTTCAGAAATGTCAATATCAAGTAATATTTTGCAAAATTTTGTGTTTACCTCATAGGGACATTTAAATTGATACATAATAGGCTCATGTAATATTCCAGCTGCAGTCATTCTACTAATAAATAATTCAGACGTCCAACTCACATGACATTTCATTCCAACTATCTTAATTATTTCTCAAAAGCAGAGTGTAAATCTTTCAAACATATACCTTATTTCTCTTAGAAAATTAAGGGATCTTTTTGGCTCATAACCTGAGAATATGAGCCCCAATTTACTGAAAAGAAGGGAAACAACTGCATTAACTTTGGCAGGCTTTGGGTCACGCTTACAGCAATTTAAAAAGAACATGTTATAGAAACCATTTAAAAAGGTTTCTGAACTCCTGTCTGACCCTTAAGGCCTGTCTTTACTGCAGCTTACAAACTTCTAAAAGGGGAAATTTTCAAAGCAATCCATAGGAAATACACACAAAAGCCCCTTTATTTATGATCAGACTGTACGTGATTATTTTTCATGCATAACTCCTAAAATTCCTCCCAAAGTGTCTTGATTGTATTGCATCTTCAAAGTGTATGGAAGCAGAATTGAACTCACAAAGCTCTCTGAAACTTAGGCTTTTGTAATAAAAATGTAAAAATCCCTCCTGGGTTATGTATCATACAGCAGAAAACTTAGGAAATAATCAAAGACTTTAGTACTTATCTTCATAATCTTTATCCAACAATGTAGTTGCACTCAAAATTTTCCAGAAAGCACTATTCGGCTACTAGATACCAAAAGAGCTTCTGAAGAATTTAACACATTTAGTAGAAAAAAAGAGTCACTAATCCATTTGAAACAGATTCCTAGTGGCAAAAGAAGGAAGAAAAGCTTTTCAATTTTCAGGGTATGATAGCAAAGAATTGTAGTTTAGTTTGTCTAATTACCACGCTTCCAATTTATGTGAAAACCAGGTTTTCGGTGTGAATAATACATGTAGTGTGTGCTTTTAAGTACACTTTCTTTGCAATTCTTACTTTGTTTGAATGACTGTAAAGGTCAGGTCCTATATATTATCCATATGCTGCTCAGAATGGAAATCTTTCCAGAGTGTTAGAAGCTGTACCAGTTTACACCACAGAATCTAAAAGCATAGACTGCAATTTATTTAGACTGCAATTTATTTAGACTGCAATTAATGCTTGTGAAAATCGTTTTGCTTTACTTTTCTTATCATTTTTCTCTGGCACAAAACATAGATATCGATGGGACTTAGGTGTAACAGTGATCAATTTTCTAGTTCATGCTAAGAAAATAGGTCTCTTTCACCAACAGTTACAAACCAGAGTTGGAAGAAATTTTCAGGGAGCAGGATTCTTCTCAGCCTGCTGTAAAAGAAGGTGAAAGTTCATATGATCTTGAATACTGAGGTTTCTTCAGAATTCTAAACCATTCAGGTTTGGTTACAGTTCAAAATTCAGTAACTTTACATCAAAATATTACAAATGCACATGTTCTTTTGGAGAGTGTAAGAGAATTAAAACCTATTTTATTAAATATCTTACTATGAGCCCAAATGGAGAAATCACTCTGGCTCTTATTTTTAAATTCTTTATTGAAGAAATAAAGTTGTCAGATTCAGTCACCAAGAGGAATTTTGATGGAAAAAGGCATTAAAAGTATATTAGAGGGAGCAGAGTATTTTGCCTTTTCATTGGTTAGATCTGTTGGATTACAGCAGCTTCATGCTCTGAAAGAACAGGGCAGTGAAATGCATTACAGAAACAGAGTACACACTTCACCTTGTCTCTAACAATTTACTTTTACTACATTCTCTCCAGATGTTCGGTAGAGAATTGCATCTGACAGATATGGAAAAATATTCAACAGCATTTGCTAGGATACCTCTGCTGGTAAATAGGAGACAAATACACATATACGGATGTTTTTGGTTGAAAGTAGAAGAGGAACATGTAATATTTTCTAAAAACATAATTTCGTTGGTTACCCTGATGTTACCATGAACTTCAGCTAAAAAGCAGTGAAATTACTTGAAAAAATACCTAATTATTTTCTGTTTAATTCAATCTTTTGTTCCTTCTTTTGGGGTTGTCATATAGATTGTAAAATTCCAGACGCAAAAGTCTGCCTGTAACATGAAGATCGTTTAGCAATGAGACCAGCACATGACAGAAAACACTGAGTTTGTATAAAGCAACTTTAACCCACCTATGATGTTCTTAAAAAGCAAGTTAAGAAGGGCAAATGCCGTTACTCAGGCAACAAGTAACAGTGAACAGCTACAGTAACTTCACCAAAAAGTGAAGATAAAGATGGAGATGCAAAATCCTGTGACAAGAGCATTGTCTCTGAGCAAGTGACTGATAGAATCTGGGTTTGTGTGAAATTTTCCCAGTGGAGCTTATGGAAGAGAAGAAATGAAGACTGGACATGGACTTGGAAAACAGAGCAAAGTTCAGACAGGAATATCAAGATAAATGGAAGATAGAAGGCAGCATGAAAAACTGGCGGTTTGCAGTTAACAAACAACAGAAGATGAATGGCAGATCAATAAAGCAAAAATGAATGACTATGATAACATGGCAGGAGGATTAACTGGCTAGCTTAGGAACAGCTATGCTGCACTGGGCAGCAATGAGGAGAAACATGCTGAAAGAGAAGATAGGATGACAGAAGAGAGAAGCCGCTAGTCCCATAAGAGACGAGATAATGGAGATAGCTATGAGAAATTGCTCAAGTATAAACAAAGACATTACACAGAAGAGAAGGCAGGATAGTCAACAGACAGGAGAAGTAACTCAGAATAGAGCTTTAAGATGAGAGGCAGCTTTTTGTGATTGGGGAGTCCTTGGTAAGGACTAACAAACCTGTCACTACAACAGATCCAGAGGGAAGTCAGTATGGAGTCTGCCAGGAGCAAGCATGCACACTGTGAAGATGGGGATGAAAAGGATTTTCAAAGAAAATGAGGGGAAAATATTCAGGCATTTATTATTTTTCATGTCAGGACACGCCCCAGTTTTCAAATGGAGCAGATCAAGGGAATTACTCCAAGCTGGAGTAGCTAGTGAGAGACACTACCGCCTCAGGTGAATTCCAGCAGAATTGTTCCAACTGACGGAGAAGGACTCTAGGACTGCTTTGCAGAGATAGATTATAACAAACTCATCAGATATTTAGGTGCAAGAAAAGTATTTTATAATGTATAAGTGTCCTGGTTTGAAGTATATGTTGTGGTGTATAGTATACACTATAAATGCGTATTGTGGTAAAATAAGATATTGGTGCCACGTGGTATTCTGTTGGACATTATTAATGGTAATGGGAAAGAACAGAACTAGAATAAGAACAGCAAAACAGATAAAGACAGACTCAAAAGGAACTTTCAAAAATCTGTAACAGAAGATGGAGTTCCAAGTAGGCACTGAATTCAACACCCTTTTAATATTTTCACTACTAATCTTGGAAAGAAAAATGCAAAGGAATTTCACCTGCTGATGCAAAACTGGCAGCACTGTGAGCATGGGAAAGATCAAATTCTTGTAATGGAAGGACTCCATGACATTAAGGAAAGGAAAAATAGAAATATGGATGAAATTTAACTGCAGAAAGTAAAGGTCGTTCATGCAGGGACTAATAATGAGAATTTCTTCTATAATCCAGGAGCTTCTCAGTTGGAAACAATAAAGAAGGAAAAGCAGCTGGCTCTATTAATCAGTCACAGAATGTCTATGAGCCACCAATGTCATACAACCATGAAAAAGCCAATGTGATTCCAGATTATATAACAGAAGGTTACAGTCCATACCTCAAAGAGACACGGTGTCATTCCTATAGTCTTAATAGTAATACGCCAGCAAGCAGTAGATTAAAGAGCAGATACAGCCATTTTCTAAATTAAATAACCAATAGACTCATATTCTGCAAAATGATTAAGTGCTGGCAGTTTAGCAAAACCATTATAGAATTGCTCATCGCTATTACTATGCACTAAAACCAGATGTCAAAGTCAGGGACTGGTCCCCATTTTTTTGGTGTAATGCAATTGCACAAAATAATACAGGTTCAGCCCCAAGACAACTTACAATTACAGGTTTAATCATACAAATACTTATGTCCATTATTTATTGCATATTGACATACTTTTCTCTTAATATTTCATATTCCAAATTATTGGTTTAATAACTACCCATTTAGTAATCAGTGAAGGACATTTAGAATAGGAATGTGAGTTAACAATGGTATATTCAAATCCATATTTGGAGTGAAATATATGGTGATGGAAATGGCTTAAGAGGAATGTAGAGCAAACATAATGCTGCTACTCACACATTTATTATTCTGTTTATTCAACTTGTTAATCTTCACTTATAAAATACTATCATTAAGAGATATCCTGGATTTCCAACCATTGCCGATTACGTGTAGTTGGTACTCACTCGACATGAACATACAAGAACCTGCTGTGTGACAGAATAGCTCACTCCTGTATATGAACTACTAATGAAGTAACAAAGTTAATTGCCAAGAGGTTGTATAGCATAATTTGCAAGCCAGGCAGCTGGCACAGAAAGCACATGGTTAAAAGTAGACATTGAGAGGAGGCACAATTTTTCCAAGGACAATATCAGTTTTCTGAGTAGTGAAGTGTGAAGACCCCGATCTTCTCACAGTTATGCTGTGGTCAAGAACTAGAATTGGCCCCCTGAGGATTTTCCTTTGCACAATAAGATTTATTATATATTCTTCTTTCACCTAGACTGACCTGGTTTTAGTTTATAATTTTTAAAAGAATATTCCTTGCAGCTTTACCCCATTGTAGAACCTTTCTTTAACAAAAAAGCAGGAAGGGAATAGAGAAATCAGTAGGAAATCAGTATGAAATATCTATTTCATTTAAAATCTATCTTTCAGAAGGCTTAAATATAAATTATATGAATTTTTATCATGAGAAAACTGCAGAAGAGGTGGATGGACAATTTATTGAAACAGGATAAAAAAAGATACTTTTTTTCGCTAGGTGCACTCAAATACAGTGACTAAACAAGAAATGAACAACAAATTATTTGTACACTTTATTTGCATTATCTTGTTACAAGGAAAATACTTTCTCCTTAAGTTAGGCTGTCGTAATTTAATTGGTTTGCGCAACCAGGTCTCAAGCTACGAACTTGAGACTTCCAGGAATACAAATTTCTATGAGTGTTCAGACAGCATGTAGACACTGTTAAATGTTTCCTTATTTTTTAAAGACAATACAGGTACAGCTGGCTTTTGGATACAGAATAAAATAATATTCAGTGGTCCAATAAAATTTATTTGTTGGTTTGGGGTTTATGGGTTTCTTTTCCTCTTTACACATTAGAGAGACTATACTAGGCAGTCACTTAAGTGGATTAAATTTTGCACAGGCAGCCCCATAGGTATCAGCAAAATTGCATGAGTTACTAATCGGTGCAGAAATTATTCTTGTTAATATCTGCTCCCAAACAAATTAAAGATTTATCAGTTATGTCTAACCTGAGAGGTGAATAAAAGGTTTTAGAGCAAGCCAAAACATGCCAGTACCTGCAATTCTTTTATTTCGTAATGGTGGCTGTGCTCCTTCTGTTCTTGTGTTCAGACTGAAGAAGCACACGTTATCCTGAAGAAAAGATGATCTTTCTCTACCTACTTAGGGTCCATGCTACCATCCATACAGACTACATGCAATGAGAAGATGGGCTTGCGCTAGGGGGCTGAATTGACTCTGACTTATTGACCCACTTATTAATGGAGATAAAATCTATTTTCTAGTGAGAGACAACAGCTCCTACTCAAAGTGGACACTGTATTCAGCATCAGAAAGCCGCTAAAAATGTTGGTAACAGAAGTTTATCAGTTGTGAGCACTCTAATGGAGGTGAGAAAAAAAAAGAAGGCACTGTTAGTTGGTATTGTCTGGCTCTTACCGACTCATTTGCTGCTAACCTAGCCTGAGAGAAGCCTCATTAACCCCATCCCTGCCGGAACCAGGACATAACCAAGACGTGTAGAAGTATTGCATCACAATATTGTATTTAATAGTCTTTTATATTAGTACAAGATTGCAAAGCTGTGAAGAGCCAGTGCAGCCGCTGTAGTCGTTGTTTAGTGACTGTCAAACCAAGAAATGAAGGATGTCAATATGTACTATATACAGTATACAAACATAAAGAATCCATCAAAAGCCAGATTTTAACCTGCATCTTCTATGAGTTTACAATCAGTTACTTACATGGAAGGATAACGTGGTCCAGAAGTGGCATCTTCTCCTTACAGTGTTTATCTTAATCCATAAATTTTTAGGAAATAGGTACCTTTTTAGCAATGCACAAGGGTAGTAAATACGTGAAAATATAAAAAAAAAGTAGTTCTAAGATTCTTCCATAAATGTCTCTCACATTGATACATTTCTGTGGCTTACCTTCTTTGCTTATAGGAACAGAAATAACATAAAATTAAAAATATTTGACAAAATTATGTGAGAATTGATACAATATGAATTAAACTAACAAATAATTGTCATGAAAATATATTACAGGTGATTTACCTCTATTCTGCTATAGATTTTACATTCATCATACATACAGAGTAGAACAAATATTTGACAACTGTGTGACCAACTTAGTAAGTTCTTAGCAACTCCTAAAGCCCGACATTTTCCTGGAGTAAAATGCATAGAGAAAGCAATTCTTGAAGTAAGCAAGCATAACACAAAGAGAAACAGAGCGTACATACAAAAATGGATACCTATTGCCATTGGAGGTATTGATAACATGTCATATGAAAAGTGAGAACAAGTGAAAATGACTAGAGATGACTCAGATGCTTAAACTTGCCTTCTCATAACCAGTTGATATATTGTCAGAAAATATACATTGAAAGCTCAGTTTTGGAAGAGTAACAGTAACATCCAGTGGCCATTTAAGGTAGACCAAAACACAGTATGTATTCCCTCAGAATCTCTGAAACGGAATATGTAATTCGCTACTCATAGTATGGAAGACAACACATCAAGCTAATACAGGTAAACCAATTTCTAATTATGTCTGGTCAATATCTTTTTTATGTATTTGTCATGATTTTACATCACTGAAATTATATTTTAATTTAAATTACTACTAAAACATCTATTTTAAAATAACCTACTTTTACAATTAACTTCCCAATCAGTGGAAAAGTTGTCTTCAACTATATTTTGCTTTATTGGCCCATATGGTTGCTTGCTGGTGCAGATAGGAGACAGACAGTATTGTAATAGGGGCCCAGAGTAGAGTGTTGATAGAGGATCAGCTGAATCTTCTCTGGATCCCTTGCAGCACAAAATATTTGTATATATATTCCAATGAAAACTACTTCTTGTATATTTTGACATATCTGTAAAGTACAGATGAAAGCAACATGGGCTAAACCAACCCTTGCCTTTTAGATGTTTGACTTTCATCAATGTCACAGACGTGGATTTTCCCACGTTGAATAAAAAGTGAGCATAGGATCCTCTTCCTGTAGTCTGTTGATATGTATGGTGCAATTTTTCAAGGGTGCCCCCCCAGAAATTTGTGATGTTCTTCAAGAAGACAGTAAAAGCAAGACAGAACAAGGGAAAACCATGATGAAAGTCTTATTTTACATCATGCAAAGTAATACTTAAGAAACAGCAGCTGACAGGTTGATGAACAGGTCCATTTGCTCCAGACAGGAGACAGCTACACAGCCATGCAGCCTTGGAAAGGACCCACTCCCTTCACCTCTTCCTCTTTACTCCCAGACAGCATCAGAGAGGCTGCTGGTGAACCCACATTCACTTTCAGTAGGTGCCCTTCAGTGGGGAACTAAGAACATGCCCCTTGCCTCAACTATTCGACTCATCTCACCATAAAATATCAGCCTAAATCTGAAAAACATGTTTCTTAACAAACGATAACATACTCAAGAAGTTTTTCTGCTCAGGGCACAGTTCTTCCAAACCTTCACTTATGGACACAAGGCTAATCGTTTCACCAAGGAGGTCAAGAAAAGAAAGAAATGTCTTATTAAAGCATAAGGAAGCAGAAACACAGACTCTACAGCTACCTTTCTATGCCTCTTTGTGTAGAGTAGCTCTACTCATAGCCTTTGAACTGACACTGAAGGAGTCTCCATGCTGGGTCAGATCATAACTCTCTGCCGTAGTGTGTCAGCACTGACAGTGGTCACTGCTTCCGATTCTTCAGAAGAAAAAAACACCTTAGAGGTGAAGTCTTCAGATTCAGAACAAACATCCTGTGGTGATTCTGAATAGCTATAAGATAGCTCTGATTGCAATAACCCTGACAAAAATCATTAAATCTAAATAACTGTAGGGAAGACTTTTCTCTGCACACAAAAACTTGTCTTTTTATTTCATGGAATCCTATTTGTCAATAACCTTTAATGTCACTGGAAGAATTTTCTGCATTACATGTTGAAAGTTCATGGCAACTGATGTAAAAATGATGGTAGATCTGAAAGTTTGGTAGCAGCTGTGTTTCAGAATTTAGCTAACACTAGAAACTTATGGACAAGAAGTTCTTCTCTGTAATAAGAAGTATGCAGAACCAATTTCACTTGTTAAACTATTAACTTCATAAATTTAGTCCTCAGAAAGACACAAAGCCAAATTATTAAACAATTGGTCTGTAAGGACCTCAAGGATATTATATGAATACAAAATCAATGATTATTTGCCAAGGACCACAAGGACACAGAGGAGTGAACGTAAGATGGAACACGGAAACATAGGAAAAACTAGCTATAAGAAAAATGTATTCTACCATGAGAATAGTTAAACCCTACAAAGGGGCTCTGAAAGGCTGTGGAATCTCCATCCTTAGGGATATGCAAAACTTGACTGGAAACAACCCTGAGTAGCCTTATCTTATTGGAGCAGGAGACTGGATTAGATGACCTCTGGAGATCCCTTCCAATCTATGTGATTCTATGGTTCAATGATTTAATATTCTTCTTTGATGTGTAACCTGTGTAACGTGTTTTTTTTACTGAAAGGGGAAAGCCATAGAGATGCAACACCTCAGCTTTGGTAAAGCTCTGTTATGTCACTACCCATCTAGGAAGTTACAGTTTTGATTAAATTAGTGAAAGATAGAATTGGTAGAAATATTGAATTAAAAGATAGACATCCAAGGGTAGTAATTGGAGGAGGAGAACATGCGACATCAAGGCAGTTAAGTGGCTATCACAAGTCTGGTAGTTTTCAATGTTTTCTGTAAGACTGCCAATCAGGGAAATATTCTGAATCTCCATTATCTATGCTACATAATAGAGTTAAACACAACAACTTTGTGACTCTCAAACATTACAGAATCACAGAATGGTCAGGGTTGGAAGGGACCTCTGGAGATCATCTAGTCCAACCCCCCTGCCAGAGCAGGGTCACCTACAGCAGGTTGCACAGGACAGCATCCAGGCAGGTTTTGAATGTCTCCAGAGTGGGAGACTCCACAACCTCTCTGGGCAGCCTGTTCCACTGCTCTGCCACCCTCAAAGTAAAGAAGTTCCTCCTCATGTTTAGATAGAACTTCCTATGTTCAAGTTTGTTCCCGTTCTCTCTTGTCCTATCACCAGGCACCAATGAAAAAAGACTGTTCCTATCCCCCTGGCACACTCCCTTTAAGTATTTGTAAGTGTTAATAAGATCCCTCCTCAATCTTCTTTTCTCTAGACTAAAAAGACCCAAGTTCCTCTGTCTTTCCTCATAAGAGAGATGCTCCAGTCCCCTAATCATCTTTGTAGCCCTCTGCTGGACTGTCTCCAGCAGATCCCTGTCTTTCTTGAACCGGGGAGCCCAGAACTGGACACAGTACTCCAGATGCAGCCTCACCAGGGCAGAGTAGAGGGGGAGGATGACCTCCCTCGACCTGCTGGCCATTCGTACTCATGGAGCAATCATGGACCAAGCCTCTGTTGGCTCTTGCCAGCTTAACTGTTTTCAACATGTGAAGAATTTGTTAAAACATGCAGTGTACAAGTATAAAAAGTGCATATCCAAGTGCCAATTGAGTAGATAATGTATGTGTCCACTGAGAGATACAGGACACCCTCTTTCTTGGGTCTGCTTCCAAATCTGTTACACAAGCATTGCTCTTAAAGTAGCAATGTCCAAACTACATTCTCAGAAGGATTTTTCAGGATCTCCTTATATAAGGTCTTGCATTGCCACTGTAATATTGCTGCTATAATACTGCCCAGTTTTTTGCTACATAAATAACCTAATAAGTTCCTAATAGTGACATTCAGCAGAGAAGAATAGTGTCACATCCAGTCACTTTACTCTTTCAAGGACTGAACGCAGGGCTTCAACTGCATCTTGCTCGAGGAGCCTCCTGTGATAGATGCTGTTTTACCTGTATAGTCACGGTCAGGCTTAGGCGGTTTGAGGTGTGTGGCAGAGAACAGCTGGTATCTCCACACACGTTGTGGGGAGGCTCTGAGGCTGCAGGTGTGGCAGAGGGGCGTCAGGGCCAGGCTGGAGCCTGCAGCACCTCCTGAGGTTGAGCGACTCTGCTGGGGGGCAGGGAGCAGGCAGGGATCACTGCAGGAAGCGGCACTTTCCTGGGGACGGGGAGGCTCTGAGTTTGCCACCACTGGGAAGATTAGGAGCCAAGAACATGGTTGGAAAGGGGAGATTTCAAAAAAAGAAATATTATTTTTTTCTACTCCATATGCTATTATTCTCAAATTAAGTATACACATACGCTACCACTTTTTGTCTAAACAAAATTGGGCTTTCTGAGTTAAAAGACCTTTTGAAATTTTGAGAGATTTGGGGGGAACAAGAAGTTCTAGAAAGATGCACTTTGGAGCTCTGCCTGACTCATGGTGCTGTCACAATCACAGAGAAATTAATCTGATGAGCTGGGAAATATTGTTGCTTCCAAGAAAGAAGTGTATAATTAAAAGCGCCAACATCAATTACCTTATCTTCTTTGTACTTTGAACAGGATTTAATATTATCAGGGAAAATGGAAACAGTGGAAGAACTCTTCACAGCCAGGTTGTAAAACTTTGACCTTGCTGAAATCATTAACTTGAGGTTTGAGTTTTTTTAAACATTATTTTGGTCCAATTTTCCAAATGACTCTAATAAATAATTTAGAGCTGAAAATCTTTGCCTCAAAACACTTTAGCAGGTTTCACACTTTACTACTCTTGAAGGCCAAATTACTTCCATCCTCTTTCACCAATTCCTGCGTGACATCCACTCTTCTCCCTCTGTTTCAGGCAGTCCTTTCAACCTCCTCTCCATCTTTTTCCTCATCAGGGATTCAGGGCATCGGTCCAACTCTTGCCAGGGTCTCTCTGCCGGCGCTCCCTTTCCCAGCCAACAACCGCGAATGCCTGACCCCTCCCTTTCTGTGCTCTCCTTGTTTTTTCCTCATTTACTTTGCTAAGGACTCTCTGTGTAAAGGTATGGCTGTACTAAAAAGTTGATAGCAGCAGGAACTGCAAGTGTCCTCCTTTCCCTCCATTCTATTATTTTTTTTTATATTTTCACCTCCTGTTTTTATATTTTTACCTAAATCTATGCTGGTGCTTTAAATTTCATTGATTCTGAAATTGTCTCAGTGACTTCAGGGAGAGAGAGTCAGACAGGGAAAAAAAAAGAAAACAAAGAAAGTCATCATATTGATTATATTGCCAGACCTCTCTCTTCCTCAGCCAACAATATACTTTGTTGGCTTGAGCACATGTGTGAATATTTACCAGATGAGATCAAAATAATATTTTTGTTTCTCTACTGAATTTGAAAGAAATTAAATTTACTTCATTTTACTCCAAAATTTTCTGTTAAAGCCTGTTTTTCCCTTTTCTCTTTCTTCTGTTTCCCCTTTCTGGGGGAAAAGAAGCAAATTTTAGCAGTTCTTTAAGACATTTGAGATGTTATAAAAATGTTCAAATTTTCATTTCCTCTTGCCATTTCACTATTCATAATTCCCTGCCTACAAAGGATCCCTCCAAATGTGTGCAGTGTAACTTTTGGGAAGCACCACGGCAGATGAAGTTTAAAGGTTTGAGGGCATGAAACACTTCTTTACACCATCTTTAGGCCACCCTGAATCTGGACAGCTGTGGGGCCCAAAGATCCAACCCTGTAGCACAAGCTAATACATTTTAGGGCTACTGTTACCCAAGGAAATACAGCCCTGCAGCCTGTAGCTCCAGACTCCACTGCATCTCCCGTTGCAGGGATTGCAGAAGATCATTCAGGATCCTTTCTCTTGTTCTCATGCTCTCACTTCAGTGCGGAAACTCTACTTCACAGTTTCATAAAGCTCTTTTTACACCACTGATACCACAGCCTGGAGCCCTACAGGGCAACTGCAGCTGTCCATGGGCTTTAAATGACAGACGATAAATGGAAATGACAGAAATTCTGTGGGCCACCGCTCACATGAGGAGCAGAGATTTACCAAGTATAAGATATATATGACTGAAAGCAATTCCTGTTACATTATCATGATGAAATGTTGAAACAGAAAAGTTACTTTTGAGTATGTGATATGATGTTTTACACATGTAAATTTATTTAAATGACTGTCTGAAATGTAAGATTTTTATTTTTTTTATTATCTGCCTTTCTTTTATAGCACATTTTCACAGTTCTAAATTTTCTTGGTGTTAATTTTAACCTCCCTTGGTTTACACACCCTTTAACTTTCACTTTAGGAAGCAGTCTGAACATCTTAACAAACTTCTTTGCTAATTTATAGTGGCATTACATAATTGAGTAAATTATGAAGAATTTATTCACTTTCCTGGCAGAATTTCATCCAATCAATGTAATTAGCATCTAATATTTTGCAAGTGAAGCTGACCTCCTGTAACCTGGCCATTTGCTGATCATGCAGTACTGTTACTTTCAACTCTGTCTAATTTCTAATTTCTATATGCTGTCTTGTTATCCTGTGTTCCTTTTCTCTACACAGCTCTGAAACTATTTGATCAGTCTGCTGCTCAGTGGCCCATTACTAAAATAGTTTCTTTCAAAATAAACCATTTTTTTACTGAAAGAGGCTCAGCCTTGTATCGCTAGCTGGTTCTTCCTCTGAGGTTGAACACTCATTGATGCTCTCATTTTCTCTGGGATGTGGTTTTAAAGCCATTCTGTCAGCTTTCACTTTGCAGTGGACTGATTTGATGCAGAAGTTAATTGCATTGACAGTAACCTGTTTTAACAAGCCTAAAGTATCAATAAATCATTTCTTTAGTGGCTGCACTTTTTCTGCTGCTTTATTGATATACTGCACCTGAACTGATAAATAGGCTGAAAAAAATCTCTTTCTTCTCACATACTCTGCATTCCCAATAATATTGTCCTAAAGAAAGTAAGGTAATGTTAATGTACAGGAATACATAAAAATACATTTACCAGATTATTTCAGCTTTGTTATTCGTATCCCTTTTAACAGATTCAGTTTTCGGAAGACTTTGCACTTAGGGGATGCAGTTTTAATCTGTTCTGTAGTCTGACTGGCAGACAAGTCCAGCTACAGATGCATAATAATACTTCTCTACATAACCTGAAAATTCCTCTGAAAGTATGATTTCTTTTTTTCTTTTTCTTTGCCTCCCTTTTCTCCTCCCCCTGCCCCAATTTTGTGTCATTACCTGTGCCTTATGAACACATACCGAGTGCACTCACATAGCCTCAGCTTGTTTTACTGCCAGTCCAGAGCAAAAGTGCTATCTACCTACTGTCTGTATTGAGTGACACTATCGAGAATAAATTATCTGTTGCAATGCACTTCTCCATTTGAACCCAAAATTCAATGCAGCATGTCAGCATTGGTTTCCATCAGTAAATCAGTAGTACCTGTAAGTAAAATTTACTGTGAAATTTTAATTACTTCTTTGTCACTAAAATAATGGCAAAGTAAGACAATAAGCTGATGTAAGTAACCTGTCAAGCAAAGATTTTATGCCTGTTCATAACAATCTGTAAATTTGCTCACACATATTTTTTCTCTAACTTAAATAAGTATAGCTGAAAAGAAAACAAGCCCAACAAATAAAGTAAATTAGTCACATCTTATTTATTATGCACACATGTGTATGAGGCATTAATTTTTGGACATGAAAAATCAGCTTTGGAAGACACAGACATTTCTGCATATCTGAAGGAAACTGACTTTTGAGGATTTAAAAAAAAGATAAAAATATGAATTCACAAAATTTTTTGCTTAACTTGTTAAAATATAGACTATACACTGTAACTTAGATTTTGAAAGAGGTAAAGCAATGGACTTCCACTTAGTATTGTTTCCATTGTTAGAATGAGTGGTATTTTGTAGTGTCAAGGTGAAAAGAAAATTAATTTTGTGGCTGTAACCTTAATCAATATATATGCATATGGCAAGCCCTCACTGTCTATTTTCTGAATATATGAACACATAAGTCTGCGGGTGTGTATTTACAGAAAAAAAAAAAAGAAGAAAAAGAAAAAAGTATAGACACAAACTAATGAACACACAAATTGTATTCACTGAGTAAACATGCTGAATTTTCAAATAAAAATCAAAACCAATTCATCTCCCTGCTCCTTTTTTGGCTTGTGATTGAATCATTATTTCAAGATGGTTCGTTACTGAGGACAAAACTGTAAAGCTCCAGCAATAAGAGATCATTTCTTACCTTAGGCAAGAATGGAGGAACATAATTTCCACCTCATAGATCCTAACAATCCATGTGGTTACTGGCTTTTAATATGTAATAAATAGATTCAAGTCTGGTGGCAAAAATGGGGAATAATAACATATCTAACAAAGTACAAATTTTCCAACGTGCAAGCAGAAGCATGTAATACCTTTAGTCAAAGGCCATTTTTAATGTAGCTAGAATACTGATTAGAAAAGATCACCATAAACTGCTTGAATTTAGGGTATGATAACCTTTAAAGGAAAAATGAATCCATTTTCTAAGCACAGCAGACAGAAAGTTCAAATGATAAGAATCACTTGTCAAAACTAATAAAGCAGGTCTGTATCTAATCTTAGTTTTTGCACTACATTTAGCATTTCAAATTTTAGATGGTGCCTTGGTGAAGCAGTAACGTTATTTGTGCTGTGTACTCCATGTGCAAAGGGGAATGATAAACATTCAGTGATTACATACCTGGCAAAGGGAAAGAGAAGTAGCGTGAGTAAGGGCAAAACATTCAGCAAGGTTCAAGCATAGGTTTCTCCATTAGCTTCACTGGGATAAAATTCGTTAGTGCCCATTAGACACTTAAAAGTTAGGTATCTAGTTTAAGGGTCTAAGATCACTGCGTAGTCAGTGTAAAGTGTTAGCAGCTCATCCCATCCAAGTGTCTAAAATAGGAAGGATTAAATAGTCATCTCTCTCCAAAGATAGCAAAGGGAGTGAAGACGATTACCTTATCCCTACACCAGATGCCTCATTACAACAGTATTTTTCTCAAACTTAGATGCATGTTCAAATTCATGAACTGAGATGAATGCGGCACTGCTCTGGAAAAACATTTTTGTACCATATGTGACAAAACTACTTGGATATTCATTGTATGAATGTATTATTTAAGTATAACTGTAGGAGGCTGGAAGAATAAGAAAGGGAAAAATAATCCACAAGAAGCAATTTTTTGATAAATGTTTCAAGGTGATTAAAATGTGACGAGAGTTATTTTCAGGCAAGATCCTACCATCACACACAGCCAAGTTTCCAAGCTTATTTTACCCATGTGGGGTTCAATGAAACCCCTTATTGACCTCATACAATACTCATATTCTTTTAAAGAAATCGCTGTTGGAAGGGAAGCAAGTTGCCACTTCCCAGATTCATTTCCTCTCTGCATTCTTCTACGGAGGTTCATCTCCTGCATTTTACAACAGTAATGACTGACACACTCTGAGAAGACATCAGTCCTCCTAATTTATCACCTAAAACTAGGCAGACAGAAACTCCCTCTGGAGGCCTTCAAAGATACCTATCGCCCACCATTTTCTATACACAGAAGTTAGGCACTGCTTTTTTACTCCTAGAGAAGTAGGTGTGAAAAAAGGTATCTGTACAATAGCAATTAGATCCCGCTCTTGACTATCAGGAAAAGAGAAAAAGCATACTCTTTTTTTTTTTAAGTATAGCACTTTATTAAATACAACATTTTAAAATATTTCACCATACAGAATAGCTGTCTGACTGTGGTGATTGACTTAGGGTGACTGAAGACTGGAATGGGCTGCCCAGAGAGGCTGCAGAGTGTCCATCCTTGGAGATACTCAAAACCCAGCTGGACATGGCCTTGTCCAGCTTTCTATAGATGACTCTGTTTTGAGCAGGGCAGCTGGACTAAAGGATGTCCAGAGCTGCCTTCCAGTTTCAGCTGTTCTGGGATTCTGTGATTTTGTATTCCTCCTGGGTCACCTGACTGTGCTTCCACCTCTTATATGTGTCCTTTTCATGCCTGAGTTAGTAAGGAGCTGCTTGTTCATCCATGTAGACCTCCTGTCACCACGGCTTGATTTCCTGTTCATTGGGACAAACCATTCTTGAGGCTGGAGGAGGTGACATTTGAAACCAATCAACTCCCCTGGATCCCTTTTCTCTCCAGGATGGTTCCCCATGGGATTCTTGCAAACAGGTCCCTAAACAGGTCAAAGTTCACTCTTCTGAAGTCCAAGGTTGGAATCCTGCTGTTTGCCTTGATCCCTCCTCCCAGGATCCCGAACCCCACCATCTCATGTCCACTGCAGCCAACAGCCTACATCCCCAACTCGTTCTTCCTTGTTTATAAGGATCAGGTCCAGCAGAGCATGTCCTTTCGTCAATGAAACTGTCACCCATGTAACAAATTTATCACAACAATGCACTCCAGAAACCTCCTGGATTGCTTGTGATCTGCTCTGTTGGCCTTCCAGTTGATATTAGACATTTTATGGTAAATTTCCTACAAAACAGAGCAAATGGAATCGTGTCTTTGTGTCTGCAATGTTGGGGTTTTTTATAAGACTGTGTTCCTGGGTAATACAGGTTGTATTGCTTTTTTACAGCCACCACTTCACACAGTGCCAGTTATCTTGTATATTATGGTGGTGCTGGTTTAGTAGTCTTGTTGGGTTTTTATATCTCTGTGTCACTAATTTTAGGAAATATTTTTTTTCTGTAAAAAGAGAAGTGAACCACTTTGCTTTAAAATTGTATTCTCTCACAAGTTACGTAGGAGTAAATTATAAGATTAACAAAATAAAGTTTAATTTGAGCTTGAATGTTAACTAAACAGAAATCTTTTTGCTATATGAATAATTTAAGAGCAAACATAGTGTAATGGAAAAAATAGTAAAAAATATTCTTAATGACTACCTTTCACAACTTAAATCAAATTTGTGTTAAACTCAATTGAAGATCATTCCTTTAATTTTTTGTTATTTACCTAAAGAAGGTATATAACAAAACATGGACAAATGTAAACGAGCAGTTGAATGAAAATGTCCTTAAGTGTATAAGAGAATATTGCCTTCTGTGCAGGTGAAGATTCACCCAATATGTGAGTCCTCCTGACTTGAAGTTTAAAGTGAGATGCTACTCAGAATAAATAAAGGGTGGTCATAGATAGATATAACAAGGTTCTTCTGTAATGAGGTCTATTCAATTGCGAAAAAAAAAAAAAAGCCACTCAAATTAATTTCTGCATATCTGTGTATTAAGCATGTTCTACATGACCAAATAACAGTTAACAACATTGACAATGAAGGTATCATGCTCATCATTTTATAATATCTCACTTAAATAAACACAATTCCTGGTAAATATTGTTGCCCCAGGCTTTCTGCAGATACAGGCAGGCATGTCTAAGCAGTTATACCAAGCTTACCTTTTCAAAGACTTTTTCAACTTTAAAAGCTAAAGATTCTTGATTGTAATGAAAGTTTAAATTACTGAACAGAAAAGAGAAACCACTGTTTAAATTGGAAAGACTGATGTGAAGAACCTGAAAGCTTTTCTTGGCTAATCAGGATGTTTCGGTCTCAAAGTTTAATGAAAAAGTTTTCACAAGGGATAGGTTTCTTTGCATGCAAGCCTACTTGTAAGTGGGGAGGCACATTGTGCCCTTATTCATTGAGGATTTTGCAGGCATCTGGGGAAAACTGTGGAAGAAATGGCGGAAAGAGCTGGGAGGATTCATGCCTCACAGTTTTCTAATCATGTTGGATGCATGAGACGGAGCTGAGGACTGGACAGATGAGCAGAGCCAGTGTCAGGAGTGTATTGACTACATTACATGACCACCTCTGCTTTTGACATAGCATATAGGTGTAAAATCCAAATTATATATTGAACACCAGCTCCTCATCATGGATTACTCTTCCATGGGAATTTTGAGTTCCAGTACTTCTGACATCCCAGACAAATTGGCAGTAAGTCTATGCTGCCAACAGAGAAGATCTGGAAAATTTCCCCAAAAGATTCTGAAATCAGAAAGACTTTCTAACCAGAAATATGAATTTTAGATAGGAGAATATCAGCTTTCTGACCTAGAAGGGAAATTAAAAGCTCCCTTGTAATTATACAAGCAAACCAAAGCAAAATTGAGGCTGTGCACTGCCTTCCTTAACACCAAGAAGCTGAATTTTAAATGTACCAGAGATTTACAACTCTCACACACATAAGTTATCAGACTAACTCCTGAGCAAGAGCAGTGGGTTTTAGCATACTAATAAGAAACTTGACCTTGGCTATTACCTGTTGTGAGGAAGGAGGATAAAGAAAAAGAACCGAACGAAACTATCATCTAATGTGACTGTTGCAGTATTTAGTTAGAAGTGATTTTAATGGCAAAGTGTTGTTTTATATCAATAACAGCTAAAATTATTGTTACACTATTTATAAGATAGAACACAAACAAGTAGTGTTTGTTTTGCAATAATATGAATTGGGCCATATTTAATGCCTTAAGGTAGAATTCATCTGACTTTTAATTTTTTTTATCTGCGGTACACCCTAAGATTTTTGAATGGTAAGAACACAGTTTCTATGGATGATGATTTAGGGCATGTATATAGCTATCTTCAATGCAGATTCCTACATTTGGTTAGAGGTATAGTCACAGACTGTGGTAAGCTAATTGACAACTAAAGCAGTGATAGTAGCTTCCCAGCAACACTTTGCACAGAGTTAAATATTGATTGTCCATTCTGTAGACCAAACAAAAGTGAATCTGTTTGAAGATAGAAGAAAAGTACTCGTCTTGAGTCAAGAAGTCTGCAGAAAGACAGCTGTGATTACCTGGCTTCCAGTTTGGAGCTGACTTACAGTCAGAGCAAGTTTGCACCACTAAAGCAAACACTTAGGTTCCTGCTGACCACCACGAGCACCCTCTCTGAGGCCTTTCCCTTAGCTACCCTACGCACAGTAGATCAACAAAACTAGTATGTTCTTGTGAAGTTTAAAACTAGCATTTGTACCTTATTTTTTCATGCAGCATCTTATCACTAGCATTTTCTTTCTTGAGACAAATAAAAGTTAAAGTATGTTAGTGCATTCTGTGGTTATCCAGGAAATATACCTTATACATATGCAGAAACAGAGCAGAAATCCAATAAGACATTACAACAAGGCATTAGCAAGACCAAATGCGTTAACAACCTTCAGTACCACTGTATATACCTTTCATAGATATGCATGAGAGTGAGAACATAAATAGACTTTTTAACCGAGCTGGGATTGTAATGAGCTTGGGTTATTCAAGAAGTGTATTCTTCCATGCTCTAATCCTGGGCTTAAGTTCCACTAAGTTATTCACATGTTTTTGCTTAAGAAAGATAATCCTGAGCAAGTGATTGAATCTGTTTTATTTGAAATGTAAAGAACGTATTTTTATATAAAGACATATTCTTGCAAAAGGAGGGCTATTTGCAAGAAAGTCAAATAGCCTTTTTTTTGCAGAGACTGACTGGAAAAAATTTATCATATATTCACTCCATGACACACCTGTCTTCACCAATTATGTGTCCCATCCTGCTGTCCCTAGCTCTTCTGCCTATGCTGAAACCTTTAAACACAGGAATTGAGTAAAGCTACTTGAGAGATGTCTATCTGAGTCTCCAGATTGCCTGAAACAAGATGACTGGAGGTCATGATTTCTAGCGCTTGCTGACATACAGGGGTAGGATTCACCTCTCCACATCTAGGCATCTGAAAGCAAGGTGTCTAGCTTAAAAAAGTCATCTTGGTCTTTCTACAGTAAGCAGGGAGGCCTAGACACCTCTAGAGAATGGTTCATCATACTCTAAGATAACTGTTTAATCTGGATAAGATGAATCAACTTTACAAGTGTTTCTGTCTCCAGTGATTATGGAGAGAGTCAACACAGGCATACGCCCCAATGGCATATGGGAAAAGAAAGGGGAAAGGAATTCCACTCTAAGGGTCCTCACCCTTGGCTCTACCTCACATCAGATGTCCCGCTATCTACAAAATCTCTTGTTTCTCACTACACAAGCTGTCACTAATTGCACCGAATAGTGAATATTGTGCAAGAAATAATATTAACAACAATCAGAGTCCACAATATCTCAGTCATACCTTAGCTATTTCTACGTACAGGTGTCACTCTGTACATATAAACTGTATCTTTAAAAACAAAATTAATAGGTTCAGGGTAACTCCTTAAAAAAAAAATAAGGCCTTAGAAAATTGATGGGAAAAAACAAATAAGGTAAAAAAAATCAGGTCCCTAACAAAATGCTTTTTAGCTACCAATTTTCAGGCTATTTAGAGTTTTATTCTGTGTCTGTGTATATTTGCTATGTTAGCTACCAAATGACTACTCACACATATAAATCCTCACTGACAAAGGTTTTGTATTAAGCTTGTAACAACAAAAGCATGTGTTTCAAAGTTAAGTAAGATTAATGTTATCCTTTCAAATATGACAGAAATGCCATACTTTATCCCTTTTCAAGGCATCTGCCACTTATAATGTGCAGCATTTTCTTTAAAACAGTTACACTGTGTGAAGCATTGCCTTAAGTATTATCATTTGAGTATTACTGCCATGGATATTCCAGGTTCAGAAATGTGCCACATTCATTTATTCTTGCTATGATAGAAAGAAGCAATGCAGCATCAGGAATAAGAATTCCTATGGAAGAGCACAAGAATATTAAATACAAGTTGAAATTAAATTGTCTATTATGATTCAATGTACTTATTCTCTCTGCTTTTCACAGAAGATGTAGGTTAAGAAAGTCAGGAGAATTTGAGAAAAGCAAATATAATCTTTTGCTAAAAATTTGCCTTGCAGAGCACAATCTGTAAAACTGCTAAACTGCTTTTGAGAGATTTGGAAAAGTCTGAAGAGGGCTAGTAGGCAGGAATGCTAATAATTAAATAAATCCCATTCTTACTTACATGGGTGTCAGGAATTAGACAGAAGCAGTTAAAGAATTGTAAAAACTTGGTAGTTCTCTGTCAGCAATCTGTCAGACTGCAAAGCTAAAACAGTGCTTCCGAGTACTGAGGAAGATTAGCTAGCTGCTAACCCTGGATCTTGCCTCTAACAAAAGCAGCAGCACTGCTTCATTCTAGAAATCTTGTTTTATGAAGAAAGGTGATGCCATCCCAATGAAACATAGCTGGATGAACAAAAGATATGGATAAAAGCAAAGATACTGCAGTAGTGTCAAATTGAAATATGGTGAAATACATTAAAAATTATTGTATACACCATTCTCCCTAGGTTTTGTTTGTGAGGATGGTCTCCAGTGCTCTTGTGCTTTCTACATGTGACCAGGTAGCTCACAGTCCTTTCTGATGTTATTAGAACAAGCAATATTTATCATTCCAAATTGCATGGACTCAAATAGCATTTTCGTATGATTTGAGATCACATGGAACCATTCCCATTGGTACAATGCATGTAAGTGTAGTAGCCACGAATAAATACATAGTTAAATGAAAGGTTTTCATCCAATCTCGGCAGAAGTGCAGTGCTGGGACAGCTTTCTAGCTGAAGTAGTGGGGAAAACATATAAATAGCTTGAAGATGGAGTGCACCCATTTTAGGAACAAGTGATTATATATGTGTTATATAACACTTTATATGATGCAATTACCTGAAACAGATTCATTGACACAACCGAGCCATTCCATCCTTTGGCCTACTCAGAGCATGTATCATTTTGTATGCCGCTCAAATGATAGGTTTACAGTTGCCTGTTTTCCATATGCTCGCACTTTCCTAGTTACACAGAGACTCCTAGGTTAATAGAGTAGCTATATCCATGTGTATTTGGTATTTATGGTGCTGTGCATATGACCAAGGATTTGCTTTGTACTTCAGCTTCCTTCCTTTGGCTTAGATTCTCAGCGAGTAAATACGAACACTGGGTTGGTGACTTCCTTGGAGATACACTGATTTACACCAGCAGAGGTGTAAATCTGTGCTATAGTTGCCTCTTGCAAATGTATAAAGAGTTTTTTTAAAGGAAACAATTTGGAGCTGTACTTCGTTTGCCATTACTCACTGTGCATCCAAGTAAATGCCTCATTATCCGCTGGAAGGGTTGCTATTGGTCATCTATTGCTTGGCAGGTAATGTCATGGGAAATTACTTCTTCCATTGTCTGCCTGTGCTTCTGGTGGTTTATTCGCAGTCAATAGTTCTGATGATCATTTCGCCACTTATATTTACTTCAGCCACTGTGTTGACTTCCCTTTTTCTTAGGGGTATGCATATATCAATTTCTTGTTAATTCACGTCTGGAGGAAGCAATGCCACTTTTTGTTTACTAGGCTTTTCCACTTGTACCAGCTGCTATGAGACAGAGCAGAAATCCTGCTTAAAAGTTCTCCAATTATGCTTCATTATTTTATAACATTTTCAACAGCTGGATGCTTGATTACATGCACTACAGAGCAGAAGTCTTTTCTCTCTTTTGGCAAGTGTGCAGCTGCAAATCTTGTGGCTTTAGAATGGTATCCTGGAACACATTAATCATCCTTCTGAAGATTCCTATCAGCAACAGCGATGGAAAATAGCTGAGAATGAGCTATTCAACAAGTACATGATCGATTACATATGTACTTTGAATATTATAATTTGCAACACAAATAGCTATGCTGCTAGAAAGCACCTAATACTATGAATCAAATAACTTAATAACTATTGATTGTTCAATGTTTATCATTGCAACTATTTTTAATAACAGAATTAAAATAACAAATTTTACAGAAACCAATCTCAAAATAGACCACTCTTTGAAGGAAAGAAAAATACATGTTCATAGAAAAGGCATTTGTAGGACCTGAAAGTGGTATTTGAAAAAAGGTTTATATTTGCTCTGATTAATTTTTTTCATATCATTTCAGTATAGGCACATACCCGTGAAAGCATTGCAATAAATTTCGGTTCTGGTAAATAAAACTAGTATCTATTTGAAGTATTAAAGGATCATTTTATTCTTAAGAAATGCATGAAACCTCAAAAAATCTGAAAGACAAAGTACTCTTTAGTTTTAAAATTTATTCCATCAGCTCTGTGGAATCTACACATCTTTTTCCTGTTACCTGAGGGGACCGGTTAAGGCAGTGTTAGAGGTGACCCATGCAGTTTATTTGAGTCAGGCATTTTCTTTGCTGTCATAGTTGGACACAAATATCCCTGCTTACCAGAGCACTGCAAACACAGTTGGTCAGCTGGTACCCTGGGCAGATTATCAATATATGGGTTGCATATCCCACACTACAAACATTGCACAGCTTTTAAATCACAGGGTGAAACTGCATATAAGGATTCTTTAGTAGTTGCTTATTGCGACGGACGGTGGCATGGAGCTGGAGACCTGCAGCACCTGCAGAAATTCAAAGGTTTCTTTATTCACCTGTTCTGCCAAGTGGGAATGCTCACTGGGTGGAAGTTTGGATCTGTAACCGTGTGAGTTGGGAACATGGTTACCCAAAGCAAAGTTCTTTAATGACACCCTTTTATGCACGTTACTTTTCCATCCATGGAAATTGTTTACTGTTTTCAGTAGCTCTTCCTGTTGAATTCCATACATCTGCCTCCGAGGGCAGATATAAACTCTTAGCTTTCCTCCGGACGGATCTTTGTATAATACCACAGCCAGAAGAAAGAGCAAAGAAGAACCTTATTGCCAAGACTTCTGTGTTCCTCATCTGCCCGGTGGTTCTAAGCTGAGGCAGCCCTAAGGATACAGCAGCTGCGTTATTGGCTTACTGATGAAGGCAGAATACTGTTTGGGGGTTGGTTTTATAACATTCATAGCACCCAGTATCACAAGGTAAAATGTTTAAGCAATGCCTCCTGCCCCCCCCCCCCCCCCCCAAAAAAAAAAAAAAATAACTGTTGCAGTGTCTCCATGCAGATAAATCACAGACTCCTACCTCAGCTCTGGGAACGCTCACTCAAAAGAAAGCTGGAAACAATTTGTGACAGAAATGATGCTGTGCAGAAAGCTTAATCAGTAAAATTTGAAATCAAGAGAACTACATAAAAATGCACAATCTGGAGACCTGATTAAATTACTGATGATACTCTCTGGGGGATACAAGACTTCAGAATGGTGATGGCCAAATTATGAATAAGACTGCAGTACCCCCAGAAAACATCTTACAAAACCTGTCAGCTTCTGGATGTTCAAGAAATATTATTTCAGTGAAAATAGTTCAAAATCTAGCTGAATTAAAGAAGCATAAAAGGAGAGAGAAAATTAAGGGGTCCTGGTGAAACCCCCCTTGGGATTAAAAAGCATACAAAATTTTAAAAAGAAAGACTGTTTAAGTTTGAGGGAATACACTGAGAGAAGAAAAAGAACAAGATTTGTGGGAGCGACTACAAAATGGGATGAGAAGGGATGATAAGCCTCAATTTAATACCTTTGCTTGGGTCTCATAATTATTTACTGACTTCCTACTTCTCAAGAGGAGTTGGACCTAAAACTACTTTGCTGACAACTGTCTTTGTCTTTCAAAAACTGAAATATCACTACACTAAAACGTAAGGGATCAATTGATCCTTGAAAATGAAAATGCTAATTAGTCTAGCAATAACTACAGAAAAATGAAGTTTATGTATTAATTAATTTCCAGATGTTAAGGAAGACACAAAACAGAAGACGCACAGAGTGAAAAAGAATAACTGCTCCAAGGAAGAGATAACAACATTTCCTGATTAAGACAAATACTTTCTACATATTTAGTATTCTAAAACCATTTCTATCAGTGGTTATTGATTACTTTTGTAAAGAAGAGAGGGTCACGAAAAGCAATAAACGTAAACAAGCCGAGGAAATGTGTTTTTATAGGGGAAAAATAAAGCAAAGCAAGAAATGACCTTGCCTGCCTTCCAACAGCTCCCTTGTGACAGCACTTCCCATCGTGACAGCACTTCCCATCATGACAGCCATACGTTCCCTGACGTGTCAGCCTGCCCCAGTGACTGCACGTTTCCCATGCTTACACACAGGCTTACCCATTTCCTAACTTGCTCTTCAACATCTTCCTCTCCTACCATTACCATACAAACATGTCTTAATATCACTGACTACAAAAAGTCCTTGACAATAAAAGTTCTCTCCAGCAGCCGTCTTATCACCCTTCCTTCTCATTGCTTACTAAATGTGTGGTTCACATCCACAGGATAGATTTCCTCTCGTTCTAGTCTGCCTGAGGTGCTTTCCAACCCGTCTTCTGGGCTTCATAACTGACTCAGGTCTAGCCGAGGTCTGCATCTGTCTTTTGTTAAACTTGGATTGCTTATTGGGGTGTGGACTGGTCTTGACTGTGTATTTTCACAGTACCTTGTTTAAAGTCAGTATGATACAAATAATACGGCACAAAGTGAATTAAGTTGATGGCTAAAATAAAGGGGTGCAAAGTAAACTGACTGACTTCACTAGTAAAGATAACCAAATGCAACATAAGTAATTTTATTTTGTGAATAGTCATCCAACTGACAGAGAAGAAACTGGACTGCCTGCTGTGACCAACAAGCTGATATTCCTGAGAGTCTATCGCAGGGAGAGAAACATTAAACACCAGTCACTCAAAAGTAATTTTCAGGAGTGTGCAGAACGTTCTGACTACTAAACAGTAACCACTCAAGCTTGTTAAAAACATGAAGATTTTGCATCATGTCTCTTCAAACTCAACTTATAGGAGGCAATCTTCTTCAAGACTAAAAGTAGATCTCTAGCCAAACTGCCACATTCTATGATCTATTATGACAGCATATAAAATGAGTAATATCTCATATATAACGAACTTCATGTACACATTAATGTATTTTCATCATGTTATGATTGACTTAATGTAATGTACGAGCAGAGTATTGCTAGCACAAAGAAAAACATTAATTTTATGATTTCTCAGTGACACGGGGTTTTAATCAAAGAAACATGATCTTTTCAAGGGATATACAGATGATGGAGGAAGGTAAGCAGGTGGCAAAAGCCATGAAACATTCATTTGGCTACTGAGTTCATTTTCTGGAGGAAAAAACTGTATCATGATGTTTAAATCCCTTGTCTATTACAGATGATCCTTTAATACATATGACTGTATTAGGCTTCTCATACTTGCCTGCTTGTCCAGCTGCAAATGTAAACTTATTATTTTAATTATAAAGAAATTTTGTGGCACAGGTAATTTTTGAGACAGTCAAAGCATAGTGTTACAATGTAGTGATTACATTTCAAAGGGAACCTTTTACTGTCAGTAAGAGTGTTAATCAATAATTAAGATGTGAGGATGAGTAACGCAATAAGCCAAATTAGTTTCATAGCTGGTTGCTAATATTGATGACTCAATTACAGGTGAAAAGTGAAAGCATTTTGAAAATGTTTTTGAATATGCTTTCAGCACTTAATTTTTAATGTATTATGAATATAAAACATCACTTTAGAGAAGAATGCATGAAAGAGTTGTTGTAGCTGGAAGAGGATTTTAATTACCATGCTCCATTTTTGTTTGTACTTTAAAGAACTTTTAAATACACTCAAGGATCAGCATCAGCAAGAATAGCAATAAGGATGAGTTTCACCAAAGGCAACCAATAATTTGAAAAATCAGACCCCACCTTTCCACCAAAGTTACATTTCATGTTCTGACAGTGATAACATAAAATTACGAATGCAGAGTTCCAAGTAACCATATTATTACAGCCTGTGATGCTGGAAAGTGCAGAATATCAAAGCCTTCTGGTATCACTGTATTTCATTTACGTCTTTCATAGGGCAGACATTGTCGAACCAGCACCTTAGTCCCTAAAAAATATGCAGCAGTGTGAGACAAATGCCAAGTCTTGAGTGGTATAGATATCAGTCTTCAAAGAGTTTTTCAACAGGCTTGCTCAGAAAAAAAGTCAGAAGGTACTGATAAAAAAAAAACACAAAACAAAAAGTCCCCACAGAGACATGCCCAGATCTTATTAAGGAATATGTGCATGGTATAGTAAGAGATAGTCTGGTTTATGTTTCTGAAAATTCCTTAATGGAATACACTGGTGAAGCAGAAATACATGAAAACAAAAATGTATTGCATTAAACTTCAGGGAAAAGAGTGCACGTTGTTCATCTAAAAGCACAATGCTTGAATAAAGCTTTCTCTGAGATTAAACTTCTTCAAAATTTAAAAGGGGAAATCGCAGATGTGAGGTGTCATGGATAGCATAAAAAAATGAGGTATCTAAAATCAATTGCTGTCATGTTCCTGCGTGTTACCTTCTTAGCAAGATCAGACAGCTAATTCAGATGTCAGGGCATTTGCTTCAGCATCTGATGTGACCCATCTACTACCTTGGAATATGGAAACAGATGATTTTATGAATGAAAAAGGATTCACAGTGCAGGTACAGAAATAATATATGCTTGGTTACTTTCAAAGCATGGGGAATATCAAATCATCTAGAAGGTTGATGTTCACCATTTGAAAACTCATTTCAATATGCCTTTCTCTGAATATTTTCCCTTTAGCTCAGGACTGTAGGCTCAAAACCTCATAACTTCATAACCTCAGTAACACATTACTGCAATTTGGTTTTGTAGAGTCAATCTCTCTTAATAGCCTCAGACAGGCAGCCAGCAGGTCAGGGCCTCACCACCCCCAGACAGGCAGCAAGGCAGAGCTGTGAGAGCATCTTCCCCCATGTCCCCGAGGGAAGAGGGTTGCTCTAGCAGGCAAACCTCACACAGGGGAAGACGCACTCAGGGCCCTTATACGAACACCCAAGAGTGGGATTTGGTCCTTTCAGGACCACAGCAGGGAGAGAAGATTGGGATGGAGCTGCACTGCTCCAGGTGGAGCTGGGAGCGCTGCACAGAGGCCAGCTTCCTCCCCACACATTCATGCGTTCATGTGCTACTGTTGAACATCTTCATGACTCACATGTGATTTTCCAAGAAGTTTTGCTTTATGGCCTTGTTTTTGTTTTTTTTTTTCCCCAGTCCTTGCAATGCCTTTTGTATTCTTTAGAATTACAGGATTGATATATAGAAATTTCTGTGAGGGTAGATGATTAATATAAAGAGTTCCATTAAGGATATATGCAACCCTGCTCATAAGTTAGTAGGCTTAATAAAGTTGTTATTCACCAGTAATGGTTTCTTAATACCATGCAGTCTCCAGGGATTAAGAGAAAATCTGCTCTTCCATGGAACAGAGACAGCAATAGAATTTGAGATATTACAAACATATGCAGTAGTTTTAAGTAGATGGAATAATGCTTAATTATGGATATATTTGCAATGAGTATTGAATACTTAATAGTGGTTAGTGCTTTCAGTCAAACAAGCCAAATAATAGAAAAGATTAACAATTCACGCAGCTGAACACTCTGTATGTAAAAGTTCTACCAGACAGTCCCATGCACTGATGTCAGGACACATTCCTGATGTATTATATGCTTCAGCTGGGAGAAAAATAAGAAAATGACAGAGTAGAAATGGCAACATGCTTTAAAAATGTCAAGACCTATTCAATGCATATAGAAGCATCACATGACAAAGGAGTGCTTACAGAAACAATAATGACTCCTTGGTGAGCAACTGGATCCTTCCTCTTCAGATTTGGACAACAGCATACAGTCCCATCCATGTGAAAATCTAGAAATGCTGGCATCTTATGAAAGATAGTTTTTTTATCTTACAGCTGACTGATAGCTAAATTAAGTCGGACTGCTGTGAGAAAATTACTTTGACTTTCATTGCACAACTGAATTTAAGTCTTTCCGTTACTGTAAATGCTATAACACATAGTTACAGAGGTATAACGTATACAGAGTACAACGCATAGTTACAAATTCACAAAGCTGAAAAAAACATCAATAGATATTGAATTTTAATATGACATAAGAAAGGAATAAACCTAAATTTGATGGTATGAATTGTATAAAGTAGTACTCGTTACTTCTACGTCTCAACAAAAGAGCAGGCTCTGGAAAATCCAAGGCTTATTTCCCATCTATATGGCTGATCTTGGATGCTCAATAGATACTCTGTGCATCACCTCTGGCAGTTGGTTTAGCTCCTTTCTGACTCATTTTTTGTGTTTGGGACCCCAGACTTTGGAAAGGGTGTTCTGACATGCCAGAGGATATAATGGAAATTAAACAAAAGGTGTTCCTGGTTACTACTAATAGAAGCAGTCTGTAATTATAAAATAATAAAAAACAATTGAGGCCTCACAGTCACCCTAATCTCTCCCTGGAGCCAGCAGAAAGACGCATGCTTCTCTAGAAGGTGAATGAAACTACATAAGATCTAACTATAATTCTAATTAGTCACCTTGGAGGGGAATCAATTCATAAATTCCAGTAGAGTTAACATCATCTTGTGCAGGTTCCAGTTTCTTCAATGGAAAAAAAAAAGAGGACAAATGCACATTCAAAATTTGTGGAAATTCTAAATTCAGTGCTACTTATCAGAACTCTAGGCACATTTCTGGGCAAGTCACCAATTGTGAGTTGTAGAAACAAAAAACGAGTCTGCTCACAATTTTTGTTCAGTTACATAAATTATTGCAACATTTATTTACCAATCTCTATATTTGTTATCGGAAAATTATTAGTAAACAAAAAATGTCAAAAGTATTTTCCATTTTGGATATGATAATTTTACTGTGCTTTTGAAATGTTTTTCCATTGCACATTGCTGTTTATTTAGCTCCCACTGTAAGACTCTAAGGAACCATAATTTATGGCTTTCAGAAAGTTCACATGCAAAAAGTGCATTTTGTTCTGCTTGGAAAGTAATTGTCAAATTTGGTCCTGGATGACATTTTCACATATTTGCTCCAGGTTAAATGTACCATTGCCACATTAAAATCTGAACACATTTCACAGCAAAATACCTCTTTCTGTCTATGAAAATCAGCCTCTGTGTTTGAAGAAGACACCAAGCCACCTGGAAATCTTAAAAAAAATATTTTATCTGGTATAGGTACACTGATTTTTTTTTTGTGCAATGCAGATTTCTGCGAGCTTACAATGTTGGTTGTAATGTTGCTTTCTATATAATTGCTATTTTCATTACAGACATGAATTTAACACTTCCGAGATGAACTTCACTGTTAGTCTGTACTGACAGTTTATTGTCTTACGCTGAAACATTTGAATCTTCTTTTTTGAGCACAAAATCAGAAGGAGAAAGCCAGCCTTTCACAAGCAAAAAAGAATATTAAGGGAAGATAAAAGCAGCTCCATAAGTTGTTCCTCAATTACTATTTCCCTCGCTAGGGTGAGGTTCCTATACTTGCACAAAGATGAAATACAGGATTTGATGCAAGGGTCATTCAAGTATTAAACAAGATTATGTTTTGTGTGATAAACAACAGATCTGTTCACTTTTTTGTTGGAAATACTGTAAAACCAATGCCTTTGTAAATATATGAATGTAAAATTTTGAGAACTGAATTTACTGTTTCATAACCCCTGCAATTTCAAAGAATAAACAAGCTAAAGTAAAATTGTCAGGGGACATTCATACTCTTACATGAATTGACATCAGTAAAATCGTAAGTAGTTCATCATTTAGTTCCTGTACAACATGGAAAAGAAAACTTTACCTATTCTGTCTGACTTTTAAATAGTCTCCCCAAAGAAGTGGTTAAAATTTAAATTTCATTTATAAAAAGCCTAATACATTGAGCACACAGTCAAGAGAGAAGCTGAATCATCTACTACATCTATTCTATCTCAAATACTCAAAGAGCCAAAGCAGGCAGACGCTTGATATGGGTAACGCAAGATGTAATGCAGACAAATACTCAGTGTTAGATCCAGTGAAAGATACTGAGCTTGACATGGATTTTGGAAATCTGGGCCCACAAACGAACACTCAACATACTGTCAAGTGTATAAGAGTGTTGTACAGTGGGAGAGAATAGGGAGAGAAAATTGATCCACTGAGGAAGGTAATTTTTAAGACTAGCGCCTGCAGTTGTTTTGTTGAAGAGCTAAGACAGCTCACTGTTTTCCTTTTCACACAGGGAAAAAAGAAGGCAGTGCTATGGTCCACTTCTAATATAATTGCTTAAATAAGCAGGGCACCAGCCCAGGAACTGGGGGAGAAAAGCTCATATTTCTCACCATTGTGCTTGCTACTGGAGAGGAAGATCTGTTAGACACTTCAGGATATAATTAATCTTCTCCTGAAATAATGCAGTCTGACCCCCCCAGGAATGGAGGCAGGAGTCAGAGACCTCGGTACTTGGGCCAGAGCAGTTCTAGGCACACGCATAAGGAAAAACGTAAGTGTTTGTCTTAGGAGGACATGATTCATGCTTTAGATATAACTTTCTCTCTCCACTGTTTATAAAGGAGCCTGGGGTGACTAAAGTAGATCTACTAACTTTCAGATATCTGTGTTAGCTGGGTAGATGAGATTTGTGTGTAGATGATGACTTCAACCCATATAGTCTGCCTAAACCCACTTGTCGGTGTTGGTACTATATCCAGCATAGCGCTTGAGTGCAATACTCAGTTGAACTAAACACAGGGTCAGATCTAAAAAAGGAGAGTGTCACGTTCAAGTGGGTCCCCAATTCTCCAGCCCTCAGCTCACTGTCCTACCACTTGCCAGCAGCCTCTGCCTGGCTGAGATTTGCCAAGGGAGACCTCTCTCCTCAAGCATATCACTCAGAGTCACCAAGTTTTAGCCATATAGGCTACTGGGTTGAAAATCATGGTAAGTGCTAGCTGAATCTCTTTGACAGAGAGTACAAAAGCAGAAGCAGGGGTGGAGGTCCAAGGGCTATTCCAAATAAGTCCAAGCCCTTCTTTGGATCTGCTGAGGTCAGCCTAGGGTATCTGATGGAGTCAGTTTTCTCTCTCATTATATTTATGCGTTAAACTTTTTTTTTTTCCTTTGCATTTTCTCTTCCTCTCTATTAATTCTTTCTTGAGAAACAGAAACACTGAAAATACACAAGGAATTAAGACAGTCTGTGCTACAGAAAATGCAAGGATTAACAGGTAATCTTTCCCACATGCTTCCTCACTTCAGCATCGCACAGGGGCATGTCCACAGACCACAGGCACTAAGCAGACACTAAGCAGATCAGGAGAGTCTCCAGGCCACTGGTCTACTGGTTTGCCCTTGCCTCAGAAGTTCCCTGTCAGCATCACTGGAAACCAAAGTACATCAAACCCACAAACACCGCACTGCCTGGCTGTGTTCTCCAGAGTGGTTCTTACTGCCTGCAATCGTACCACTCTCTGTATCTTTGGTAGCTGTCTCCTCCACATGCTCCCTAACTTTGGTTCGGATGAATCCTTCATTTGCCATATGAGACTTTGCCCTTCACTGATCAAATACCACTATCAACCTCTTTTGCTTTCCTTCTGCCAACCTTCAGAATAAGGAAAAATACAGTCATTAGTTATTTCAGTCTTCATTTATCAAAAATTTAAAGTACTGTTCGCTGTGTTTTGCTTCTGAAGATCCCCAAACATCTGAAGTACACCCTGTTTCTTTCCCACACATGCCAGAAAAGTAAAGGTGACAAATAGCAGTAGTTCCAGTCTGCGCAACTGTCTCTTCCATTTCTGACATGATTATAAAACCTCATTCATGGTTAACTGCTTTAGCCATAATGATTGAGATTGTGCCATGGGAGAGTGGAAAGTTAGAAAGGTAAGAAGGAGATGGGAAATTCCCTGAGAAACTTGTAGGTGAACCTCTTAGACACCATTTTGTGGTAAGATTTTAAAGGACTTAATGTTTCACAGTTTACTGTGTTTAAGCCTGTAGATTGTAGGCTGTGCTAAAAGGCTGCAGCTGGGCAGTAGGGGAGAAGGCTGACTGATTCCTCCGGCTATTGCAGTCTCGGTCAGGTTAAACCACTTCAGAAAAAGTGATGGGAGAGGGGATTGTGCTTTTGCGACAAATATCTACATATGCTCATCCTGGAGACCTGTCTGCAGTGGAGGATGAGGCGTGCAGGGGTGTAGCAGGGCACCTACAGCTTGTGTAGGGAGTGGAAGACTCCTGTGAGTAGCAGAGCCTGGCTCTGCAGGGAGCTGGAAAGGGTCTGTCCCAGGGAGCCACAAATGTGTTTGGAAACACTTAAATTGCTGGATTGTCAGTACTGGAGGAAACAAACGTTCTTGTAAGGGCCAGGGAGAGAGCTCTTTTCCAGCATTCATTTTATCTCATTCAGAAGATCTGATTTTTTCATCATTTAAGTATTCTTCTTTTCTAGCTCATATAGTTGTGTTTAAATAAGGACTAGTTTTGAAGAATGGAAGTCATTGGTATCTTCTAGTGCTAAGATAGTAAGATTCCTCTGCCCTAACTAAATGGTGTTCAGTCAAACTAGGCTCCTTTTGTACTCTCTAGAAAGAAGTAAGCACTTCCTAAAAGTCATCTATTCATAAGCCTCAAGGATAAGTAAAATGAAGTGCCCTGCAAAACAAGTCTAGAGTGACCAGTTCACACTTGATAGCTAACTCCTAGTGTCCAAAACTGGGTGCTATGAATCCTTCCCTTCTCGTACTTCTAGTCCTTAATAATATTTTATATAAGCATAAATGCAATACCTATATTTTTTGAAGACTGTACTTGGTTATGTCCCACAAGTTATCTCAGCAAAAACAATCAGACTAGTAATATCTTCTAAAGGAGAACCAAGCCTCTAGACTATTCAGTTGTACTCATTTTTTTGAGGATTATTTTTTCATTTGTAATAAAAAATGTCATCATTAATAACACTGGATTTTTGTGAAAATAGAATATCCTAAAGTAGAAACCGAAGAAGTTCATACAGCAAGCCTATAGCTGCATGACTCTAGTGCAGTAGACATTAGATTCAAATTTAATTAAAGTTAATATTTTCTAACGTTACAAGTAAGATTTTGTAGTATTATCTAATGTCAATGACAACGGTTATTCAGCCTAAACACAGGAAGTAAACCAAAATTGGTATCAAACAATCTGATGAACTGTTTGAAAGAACAGCAAGCTTTAAAAATCTCCATCATAACTATATGAGTCTTAACAGAACTTCTCTGATCCCTCAACCATGCAAGGATGCAATAATGTTCGTAAGTAAAGTAAAGCTAAATTTTTTGCCTTATTAAATTTACATGTCATGGAATAGAGTACACATACAAAGTGACTGCATTTACTATGTGCATGTAATCCCAACAAAATCTGACATTCATAAAAATCTATGAGCTGAAGCCATTTATTTCTTAAATGATTTCTCCTACCAAAGGCACTGATGAGGCACTTTCCCAGAGCTGTCAGTGAAATGAGTCACTGTTGCTCTAGAATCAGGCACATGAATTCAGCCACAGGGATAAAGCGTGAAAGGGGGGCTACAAAGACAGGGCAAACAATCCACTAGATGAACAAGGATAGGTTTTTAGCTTGACATATGTGAATCATGGAAGTCTAAAAGACAGTGACATCAAAAGAAGTATCTGGGACTGAATGTAAATGTAACCATATTTCTTAAGAGTGGAAGAAATCTTCATCAACACAGAACAGATGACCACAGGTTTAGCAACTAAAGGTATCAGAAAGTGTAAAAAGGAAAACAAAAAAACTAGGATATCAATGGTGATCCCACTAAAGTCAGTAGATATCTTACTAATTTAAAGGGATGCACACAGCCATGGTCATTTTCATTCATTCTTCTCCAAAGTACCAATAAGTCTATAAATAAATCTGATTTTCACTAGAAGTCTATGCTTACAGCAAGTTTGAATGAAATGAAGTAGAATCTGTAACTGAACTTTTGCAAAATGTTGGAAGAAACATCAATGTATTTCAATCAACATGTTTGAGGCTCGTTCTGTAAAGCCAGTAACACTTTCTTTTCTTGCAAAGGGCTATTCCAATAGTCAGCAAATTTAAACTCATTAGTCTTATCTGTGTTATTAACATAACTATGTTTTTGCTAATTCAGCTTAGTGTCCTCAGATCTCTACTGCAAGTGAGAAAATATTTTGTTCAGTCATAGAAATGGGAACAAGTTCCTGTGCCTCGCCTCTGCAATCTGAAAGACCACGGAAGCCTTACCAAGTTTCCTTCACGAAGTGAGTAGTGCAATGTTAATCTCATGAAGTGCTATGCCTTGGAAAGAACTGTGGATGGAAAGGATGATTTCTTCAGGAGCAATGTGGTCCAGTTTGGTTTGGTACTATAAAAGCAGGGGTTAAGAAGGTAAATCCATCTAGTGAGCGAATTCTCACGTAAGTTTTGAAAAGCACTTTTAAACAAGCCAGCAATATGGAAATTGCTGCTCACTTCCTGATGGACTGCAAGAAAAGTACTTGTTTTGTTGTGGTTTAGGCCATCAGGTGAGCAACAGGTGCTCCCCCTAACCCTCTTCAAAGAGGGAGGCAGAGGAGGAAAAAGAGACTTATGAGATTAGAAGGAACTAAACTATTTTAATGAAATATTAATAATAAAATAAAAAGAAAACAATGAAATATATACAAAACCATATCAAGCTCCCAGGATGACAATCACGACACAGGCTGGCACTGGGGAAGTCTCAGGCTGGACTCAGTGACGGGCAGGAACTGGATTCCAGATCTAAATTCAGGATCAGGATCAAAGGCACACGAACAGAGTCCTCCTCAGACATCGGCCATTGAAGCAAGAGAGCTGACCCTTTGATCCCTCAGCTTTTGTACTGAGCATGAGGCAGATGGGATGGAATACCCTGTTGGTCAGTTTTGGGTCACCTGTCCTGTCCGCTCCTCCCTACAGGTGGGACCCCTCTACGCTTTTCTGCTTCTGACCCTCCAGTGGGGCAAATAACCGAGTTAGCTGCCCTTGGGTGTTATAGCAATAAGTATAGGCAAGAGCCTCTCTGCATACCACGCCTGGGCATCAGCTATAAACATAGGTCTTATCACTCTGAGAGTGAACGGTTTCTGCACAATATGCTGTTAACTTCAGTAGTTAGAAGAGGCCCAGATAAAAAAGTAAAGTTACTGAACAAAATTGGTCCTGTTTTATCTCAAACCAGGACATGTTTATGTGCATGTCTGCTTTGAGCCCCATTTTAAAAGCACCCAAGACAAATTAAAGGCTTTTGTTTAGAAACACTTTTTGCATTTTTTATTTATCTAAATAAAAATCTCCCCTTCTAGCCTCAAAGAGGATTTCTTCTGTATTGAAAACATGTCTTCTTGTGAGAAAAAAAAGAAGAGAAGATTGGCTATCAGGAAAGAGTGAGAGACTTGCTAGACTTCAGCATATTTTAAATAGATACATTTGATTTATCTACAGTCCCTCAGCATTTGTTTGCTGAGCAGGTAAATGTGTCAGCTGGCAAATATCACAGTAGATTACAGAGCGCAACAATGAAAGTTACTTGATATTAATGGAGCAGCCTCTGAAGAGGTAAGGGCTAGTTCCCTATGAAGTAGCATGAACAAAGCTGGACTATAAAACTAACATGAGAACACTACAAGAGATATCTGATGACATGAATGTTACAAAAAAAGGAAAGGTTTTCAGTGCTAGAAAGGTGACTTCAGAGGAGAAACAAAAGAAGTGACTTAATGATCTGAAATCTCAAAGCATGAATCCTTATATTTCACATTATGCCACTGTTCCCTTAAGAAAATTATCTCTTGGACTAGGGGAAGAAAGTTCGTTGCAGAGGTAGGAAATATGACAGTGGCAAACACTGCTTGCACATTTAAAAAGGAATGGAAACCCCCTACAGACTAACAAGAATAACAACCTTTCATTCAATGAAGCCTCAGAAGGATTTGAAGCTGTCATTTTGCCGGATGAAAGACTAGTGATGTATGCCTCTAAAGTAATGGGAAAAATACAGAAGTAGTCATGGAAGAAAGATTGCTATGAGCATCTTGTAAATATAAATATATACAGAGTCATCTCAATTACCCAAATCACTAGCTAGCCAAACTCTCAATTACTAAAAATAAAGTATGTTCCCTGAAGCAAGAAGAGCAAACTAAAGAACATGGAGAAAGAGGACCTCCCTGAATTCAAGAGCAGGATATTATGCAGATGTCTCAAAGGTGGGCTTTGGTATCCTTTATTTCCCCAAGTCATGAAGAATTTTGATTTCACGCTGGAAGAAGCAAGACATTTTGTAAAAAACAGTGTCAGTCATTATAAATACAAGATATGGACTATTCTTGGGAAGCTATTTGTACCTGATGTTGCTTGAACTTGATGTTGTAATGAACACCAGATCTCCCCAAAGGCCACATCTGTTGTTGTCAGAAGTTATCCAAGTCTGCAAAAGTGTAGCTGTACACAACAGCTAAGAAAAACTAATTTTTTTTCTAATGCTTACTCAGATGCAAAGTTGAAATCCGTGACAGGATTTTATGTAACGCAATAAAAGATTGTATGAGGTAACAATCACTTAACATTGTGTGTTGCAAAATGCTGTAAACAAGTCATCAAGCACAAAGGAAGAGTAAAAGACATATAAAGGAAGAGCAAAATAAGTAAAGGCATTGAGTAATCATAAGAATTAAAGTTAGGTTTTTTTGGAATAAATACTTTAGTCCTGTGTACACAAAGGGGTCTGTCCATATGCTCACATACGGAGAAAGATCCCCTAGAACCCAAGTATGACAGACTCAAATACAAGGAAAAACATGACAGAGGCATTAAAATTATGTAGGTTCCCTAAGCCACCTTGATCCAAGGTTGACTAAGTTTATTTGAGTACAGCAAGGAGGATTTTGCTGACAGGCTAAACTCCATTTCAAAACTGATAGGCTGCATAATACAGTACATCAAGTAGCACTGTGTTAATGCATTTTAAATGTCAACTCACATGCAGTGGCAGTGCAGACTGAATAAATACCAGAAAGCACTCCATCATTTAAACATCTGATTCTGAGCAACAATGATCCTTGCCAGAGGGGCAATCTCCTTTGCTGGCCATTGGATGTAATGGAAGATCCAAATTAGCCCCTGTCCTTCCCAATCCCCTCTTCCTTGAATACAGCCCAGCGAGTGTGCAGGTCTACCCATATGTTGCACAAGTTTTGAAACAACTACCAGTTTTACAAAACTCTGACCGTTTCAGCTGATTTACTTTCCCATTTCTATTTGCTTTTCTCCTAAAGGCCATGCTTTGCAGCTAGGCATCCAAGACGCTGTAGCCTTGTATGTAGTTACTTTTGATGATCCTAAATCAGTGATCAAAACTCAGACTGTGTTTTCTGTTTGGGTCTGTAGGAAACTCATATCTGGTCTGCTTTAAACCCACTGCTAATCAATATATCTCTGCAAATTAATTAATTAAATCCTTAAAGTCTGTTGTATGCCTTTTTGAACATACCCTTCTTTTTTCTTCACAAATCAAAAAGAATTAATAGAAAGGAATATGTCACAGTTCAGATAAGAAAAGAAACAAAAGGAAAAAGACAGCAGCAGCCTTGAAAGTCATCCATCACAGTTTCTGAAGTGTCATAAGCTCTTTGAGCATTTTTTTTTCCCTGTGTCAGTTTGCAGGCAGTGGCTCAGAGACCATTAAGGCTGGCAGAAAAGTGGCTAGCTATCTGTCTTGTTTCTGACCGAAGAAAACAGTAAAGATGGAAGAATAAGGATGACAGAAAGACTAAAAGTAGACACCTAGTTAAACAAAAAATTGAAGCATCAGTGACAGATGTGCTTAAATTCTCAAATGTGTTTAGATCTTTTCAAAAAGAACAAATGATATCGCACTGGAAACAGCTAAAAACATGTGGATTCCTTTCTAGCATTCCTGTTACAGCTGCCAGAGAGATTCTGATCTCAAAGTCAAAACCTACTGGAGGTACCTGGGACAGAAAGAAAACCTCCCAACTACTTCTTTTGTTCTACATAATGAAGCAGTCCAGACACCCATTTTGAAATAGTTCTGAAATTAGAATAAAAGCATTGTTATAACAAACAGTTCCAGAATTACTGGGTGACAGGCAATTCGCATGATGGACTTGCACTCCAAAAGAACAAAAGGAGATAGTACTTGCTAAAACTAATCTCTGGTAGACAAAATTTATTCAGCTGTGGTACCTTTATTGGAGTGTATAACTAAAAACCAATGCATCTTTCTACTTAGTTTGACAGTACAAGTCTAAATAGATCAGAATTAACAGCAATTAAGTACCCACTGCAGTGTTCTAAGTTAAAAAGAGATAATTTCAGACTCACAGTAAAATGTCCATAAAAAGGAAGCCAAGACAGAGTAAACAGTATGAGAATTACAGACAGATATATGTGATAAATAAGCTTTCTAAATATAAACTAAAGTGCTTTCTGGTGGATGAACAAGGAGAGGAATAATCCTCTCATCTGTTTGTAATGTTTCAGGCAACATCTCTGACCTTTTTGTCTTGTTCTATGTTTGGAAATGTCAAAGCAACTTCTCAGCAACGTGAGATTTAATTAATTAATTAATCCTTGCTTAACAAGAACTTACAGTCAAGCAAAGCCTTCATTAAAGGATTACACAAGATCTGATACCCTTTGCTAAATTTCCTGGCTCTTCTCTGGGAGAGGTAAAAAGGTTAAAATTCTTGCAAACAAAGATGGGGCAAAGTCCTTAAATTACTATAATTAAGTAGTTTGAACTTACTTATCCACATGAAACTGTATTTTTCAGATTTCACTGTTTTTTACTTTCAAAATCTCCTTTCATTTTCGTTTAAAATCAGTTTTTAAATCAGGCTACATTATTAATAACCTTTCAAATTAATGCTGTAAAACAACATATACCAATTTATAAAACTGAAAGAGTTTACTCTTCAGGATGTTTTAGGAATATATTTATGATTTATGCCAGGTTTGTTTGCAGTCTCCTCTGTCTTTCTTTCTGAGCTTGAATGAGCACAAAACTAACGCAAACATTCCTGGAGCTTCTGCATTTAATCTACTGTCCTGTGAAAATAAGATAATTTACTCATTTCACTTCACTTGAATTAAAACTGTAACTGAGCTAAAACTAGAGTGAACTTCTGTATAAAACTTATTCTGAGTTTAAACTCAAGGGTATTTCAAGGGACCTAAGATTGGATTTAACACTGACCTACTATTTCATTGCTTTACCTCAGACCATGGAATTATTTTTTATTGGGAAAAGTGTGAAATGTATAAAGCTGAATTATTTCTGAGTGCAACTTTTAAAAATTAGAATGTTATGGATTCCTGAAAACAAGAATGTCTAATGATATTGAGGGGTGGGCGTTAAAACACCTAAAATGAGCTCAGTGAATGATGGTTTCAAGGCAATGGGCCTGACTCTCCACGTCCTGCAAAAATCTCAGGTTACTTTTGTTGTGCAAGTCAGAGGAAGTACTGATCTACCTAAATGGCCCTGCAGGTTCATTCTGTGAAGAAATATTTCTCTACCTCCTCTCATACTTGTGTTCAAAAGATAGCCATGGAAAACATTGCTACAACTGAGGCACTTCCATACTGCAGAGACTGGGTCTCCACAAGGAGTGTTCCTTTGGTCTAACCCTGCACCTGGATCCTCCTCAAGCATGTCTTGGCAGGTGGGAATTATCTGGATGGATGTATCAGACTGAAGTGTGCATCAGCAAGAGAGCAGAAACACATTTATGCATCAAGCAAGTACCAGTCTTGTTTTTGCATACTAAGCATACACAGCAAATACCCAGAAGTTTCATAGGAAGCTACAACAAAGGAGGAAAGACATTGATGACACATGACAGATTGAAAAAAGAAGCAATGAAAAGGCTTGTTTTCATTTTTGTGCTGAAGCATAGAATGCATTGCAATGATAGAAATACTCTTTTTCTCCTAAATTTGTCTCCCTCACTGACTTCTTCATTAATAAACTTATTTATTTCTAGAAACAACTTTCTTTGTCTCCTTCATATCTGGCTTCCTACTGCAGTTTCAATAAATTGTCTAAATGCCCTTAAAACAACTCATCTTTATAAGGCTAGATTTAACACGCATAACAGTCCACACACCTACCTCCCTATGTTATCAAAACATTTCATTTTACCAATTACAAATTATGTATTTTAAAGATATCCTCTAATTAAGTCCTTATTTGGTAATCTCTGATGATTCTTACTGAGTAAATAAGGATAAATGACTTAATACAACCTGCAATTAGGGCATTTTAAATGTCTAGAATTCACTACTCCATCTAATTATGCAATTATGGGGTGAAGAAGCAGATTCTTGACATGGTGTCTCCTATTCTGTCAATACTTAGAGAGGAATTAGTTTACAGATATTTGACCTTAGACATTCTACATCATTATGTACAAAGTTCTCTATCAAACATAATTCCTTTTCATTTATGCTACGAATTGCATAATAATATGAAGTACATGGTAATAATATGAAATGCATGATAATCAGAACATCCGTTATCTTTTTCTGCATTTTCTCACAAATTGACATTTTCCTCAGTTTTCACAATGTCCATGGCCTTTTCTGAAGTTATGAAGCTGAGATTATGATGTAAATCTTCAGGTTTGGTTGTCTGAGCTCAGTCTTGTAACTTCATGCAAAGGTCTTTAGATGCAGTAGTACTGATGCAAAGAGTTCAGTCATTTCTGAAGGCATTTTTCTTTATATTCCAAAATACAGAATGGACAATGTTAACAACAGCAACAGAGACCCTTTTAATGAAAAGATAAACATGGCAAAAAGCAGCATGTTGGCTTTTTGTCTAATAATTTTGGTTAAATGCCAAATCGGAGCTAGGCGAGAGGACACACAGGGATGAGGAAAGCATCTGAACTCCTGCTTTTCTTCTGAACAAATGCTCCTATTCCAGCATGATCCACAGCCCAGACTTCTCTACTTCAAAGGAAAGCCTAACTGAGGCAATGTTTTTTGTAAACCCACCCTTTGTAGAGTTGCTTCTTGTCCTTACCCAAGGACTAAAACTCCTGGACTCAATATTATTTTCAACCTGAAAACAATTTTGGGTTATCTATAGGTAATGAGCCACAGGAAAAAAAAAAAAAAACCAAAAAAAAACAACCGAACAAACAAACAAAAAACCCACCAAAACAAAAAGAGGAAGATACTCTCCTTCCTCCTGAACACAACCCTCACAATTTCTGTGGAAGCTGGAGCTCCACGAAGCCAAGGATGCAGAAGTCATGGGCCAGAAGAACAGTATGCAAAGAAAAGACAAACTTTTAATACTGGTTTATGTGTAGACCTACAGGGTAGACATCTTTTTTTTCTCTCACAAAGTTCAGATTTCCATGACCTTCCTGAGCACTTACAGAACATCATACAACCTATAGGTAAGGATAAATGCAACATTATAAAATGTAGAACAGTTTATCTGCTCTATGATGCTACAAAAAAATAGTGCAAAGATGCATAGATTTTTTGGAAGCTTCAGAAAGTCCTAAGTTTAACGAGAAAACATTTAACAGAAATAAAATTGCAGTACAAAATGTTTGAAGTCGTCAGATAATTATTAGGATTGTTATTGTTTATATATAACAGCCTCCATAATGCTTTTTTCACTCTGCAATATTATCCATCAGTTCTTTTTCATCTCATAGTGTCTGCTTTGCATATTCAGAAGCTTGGCCCCACTCCTACCCGCTTTAGGTCAATGGGAGTTTAATGACTGCCTTGAATAACAGGATCAAGCCCATAATGGCTGTCAAACTAACAAAAATGTTTAATGCCTTTAAGTGAAATGGATGACCTTCTAACTTGCCCTCGTGAAAAATGAAGCTGGTACTCTGATATACATACCATACATGCTCATATCTTGAATTACCCTACAATTTTGCTCTATGTGGTATCCATCATTTGTCACATTACGTTATTTTAAGTAGGCAACCTTGCAATCAATAGCATTAAACATCTTTCTTGGGAAGAAGTGCATTACACAATAAATCTCAGTCAAGCTGACAGAAGGGATGTTTAACCCTCACTCCCTCAGATACCTCTGGCCGAAGTTTTAAAACCAAAGCCAAAAGTTAGGCAGAGTAGTACAAAATTCAGATGACCTTATTTTCAAGAGGGCTTGACAATCACAACCTTTGCTGAGCTCAGTGAACAGTGTGAGCTGCATATTTAACACCTGACAGCCCTGAAAAGCAGTTGCCCAAATACAGATTTAGGCCCTTAATCTTAGGCACTCAAGTTGAATCATTTAGATCTTTTTGCTGCAGTGGCATAATTCAAGTGATTAGCATATATTGACATACACTATATTAACCTACCTTTCAGCTGTCATACACTTAAGCAGATGGCTCTATATATCATTTGTTTAATAATCCATACAGTATTGTCCTTTCATTAATAGTTAACTACATGTGTTGGACAATAAATTAAATGAGTGATAGCATACCTTATAGAAAACATGGCAGATAGATAAACTTTAAGATGACACGTGATGCGTCAGCAATATCTAGTTCATTATGTGAGGCTATCAAATATTTTGGGGAAGTTTCTGAAGATGTAACTTTATGTTTGGATTTTCTGACCTTCAGAACTGGTATTCCTACTATTTTATTGCCATAGAAAGTACATGCTTACATCATAATTCCGGTTTAACAAGGCTTGCTTTCTGTGTTTCTTTCTCCACCCCGCCCTATTCCCAATGTGCCTGAGCACTCAACACCAATAAATGCTAAAAAGAATAATACGACCACGTCCAATTCAGGGTGTCAAAAAGGCTGCAGAAAGAAAACGTTTGAAGTTAGTACTAGGAAAGTAGTCATTCCTTCAAAGCTACAACACTAGCTGAAGCTCCAGAAACCCCAAAAGTCTGAGCCAAAATTTCCCTTATTAGTCAGAAGTTTATACGACAATTGGAAAGTGTCTTTGAAGGTAGTTATGAATAGAGAAAAAAAAAGAAGTATAAAAGGGTGAGAATGACTTATTTTACAGTTTTCAAAGCTGCAAAAGTATGTAAGTCTATCACAAGGTCAGTTTAGGGTGTTCCATAACGTATGGAGAAAACCAGTAAATGAACTGGGGTGATGTGAGCAGAAGACAACCATTTTTTTTTTATATTGTTTTACAGAAGAATATGCTGAACCTTTGAGAGGCAAACATAAAATTGGACAAGAAGTATTCTTGCTGTACTTGCTTATTGTAAAACAACCCTTCAACTGAAACGTTTTTTTTCTGTATTGAAATCTACCACAGTAACAACTGCATTATTTTGTTCTAGCTCCATACAAAAGACAGCAAAATCCACCGTCGTTCCACATATAGATATTATTCAAGACTGGGATTATTCAAGCTGAAATTCAAAAGTGAATATAAAAGATTACTCCTCTGGTGTCACACTTTTGACTAAAAAATCCCTCTGGTTCTCTGGGTTGTGCTGATTTTTTTTATACAACTCCTAAGACTCACCTCCTGAGGCTGTTGTATACTTGAGAAGTAGGCAGAGAACCTCAGTAAAATCCGAACACTGCCTAACACTGTTCACACTGTAGGTTCTGGAACCCTGACTGAGCACCTGCATCCCAAAGGATTTCTGCCTCGGACTCTGTTAACGAATTAAGAGATACCTAATAGCTCATAGTTGAAATCTGCAGAAACTATGCCTATTGTCTCCCTTTCCTAGTTTTCACTGTTCAGCCATGAAGAATGTCCCATGAAAGACCAGGCAATGGTATGATGTGATTTTCAAGCCTCAAGCAGTTAACTCGCTCAAGCGCATTACTGTTGCACAATACCAGATCTGGGACGTGCACAGCCTCCGTCTACCCAGTCCTCGCCTGCCCTGGGGCAGGTACCGGTAACAAGAAGGACATAACAACAGGACAGCAGCTTTATTTGCTGTGTGTGGCATACTGGTATCTATTGCCCAAAACCTCCCAGCAGAGAAGGGTGACCTATAGTCCCTTAGACCTGCTCTCATGCCACTTTTCACTGTGATTTCCCAGTACCTGAAAAAAAAACCCAACCATGGACTAGTGGGAGAGCAGTGCTGCTCAGTTAAAAATCTGTAAAGGAATATCTCCCGTAATGCAGATACCAATTACCAACTTGATATTCGCATTGAGTGCAGGTTTGCAAGAGCGGTATGAAAGCTGCCAAATCCCAGCTAGGAAAAATCCTTCTCAGCTCTGTTTGACATGAACCTCTCCACAGACAGCACAAAACCTCTGAGACGTACAGGCCCAAAACAAAGCTCATGTCCCTCCTTTATTTGTGTCACAGACAGCTTCACAGGCAGGAAGTCCCCAAGGGCTCAAAGGTGACAGATGAAACACGCTTACCTTTGCCTTTTCTTTACCCTACCCAGTCAGCACAATCCTAGAGCAAGTCATGGCCCATCAGTGAACCACCACAGAGGACTGAGTCACAGCAGTAGGGGATGGATCAAGGAAAGTTTTTGATAACTCTGTGAAAATAAAATCAATTTGCAGGTTATTCAGAAACTTTTCATCTAGATTCCTTTCCTAAAGAAACAGGTGGGTGGATAATTCTGTATATGAACAAAGAAACATATTCTTATTGATGTTAGAGATACAGAACTATAAAGTATTTCATATACACTAATGAGGAAACCTGTGATAAGCCCATATCTGTCAGAGTAAAGGTTTGTTCCTTTTTTCCTACTGAGATGGTTAACTTCTTGCAGCCTTTCTTATTTACATTTTAAATAATGAAACACCCACGAGTACCAGGCACTTTTCCATTGCTGCTCTGTGCAAAAAGAATATTAATAACGTTATTAATAAAGCTGGGAAGACTGCAATAAAATGTCTCTGCGCTTAAAACAAAGGAGCATCTTTAAGAACTCAGCAGATTTTCTGCTTTATGCAGGTTTGATAACACAAATATGATTAAAATGTTCTTTGCTAGTAGATTAGAAATGCCAATTTATGTAACAGAAACTGCCTAAAGTGTAGGCACATTTGTTCAAAGAGATTGCATTCCCAGTCAGTTACCAAACGCTTGTTTCATTGCCTGGTCCTCAAATCCCTTCTCACTTAAGCTGCTGCAAATCAGAATGGAATAAATGCCACTGTGATCTTCACCAGTGGAGCTAGAAAATATAGGATCTATGGAGAATATAGGTCCCTCATGCAGAACCAGACATGTAATCTCAGCACTATGCCAGAAGTTCCACTGCTAGGATTACAGCTTGACTTGTCCTCTCACCAGCTGCAGATCATGTTGATCCCACAGCATCTTTGAAAACGTGCTCACATGATCCAGTTATAATTGATGACAGGCATAATACATATGCTACACAGTGGATTGCACAATACATTGCAGGACTGAGGGCGCGTGGAAACAACTGGAACAGTGCTAATGTATTCTGACACCTTTGTTTGGCCGGGGGGTGGGGGGGGGGAAGTGGAGGGGATGCGGCGGGCACATTTTTTTAAATACTGCAGGTTGCCATCAGGAAAATAACTAAAAGGACATATTAAATTCATGCTTCACAGTCTACACATAGTGTTTTATATCTTTCCACAATGCTAGAGGAGACATTAGCTCAGGACATCAAAAGTAATTTATTTCACCTTATATGTGCTCTCTATTTTGCCTGGTCTGAAAAAAAAAAAACAACAACAACAAAACATTTTAAAAGCCTGAATGGCAGCAGGAAAAGGTTGAGAAAGTGTTTCAGATTTTAGCTTCAACTATATACTTTCCTTGAACAGTTGTGTATAGTGAGGAGGCACAAGGCTTCGTCCAGGACAAAGATAGCTATCCTCACCTACTATCAACGGTTTTGTAAGAAATTCTACAGAAAAGGTGGGAAAACAGGAGTCAAGCACAGAAGAAAAGGGTAATAGTGGGTGCAGTCCAGCAGTAAAATAGCAAAGGAAGAAGAGGTGAAGGAGGGAAAAAAGGGAGTGAGGCTGCTTTCCTGCCTGAAGGAGGAAGTGAGTTTTGTAGGACAGACATGCATCTTTCTAACACACCTTGATACCTACAAATTGTTTTCCAAATTACTGACTTGTATTCACTGCTTTTCTTTCTTTTCATCCTATTCTTTATGGTCAGGGCTTCTAAAAAACAGCCACTAAGGTTTATTACTCTGAATATGAGCCTGAATTAGACACCGTTAAGCCTGAATGCTTGAAAATCACTGGAGTCATATTTATACTGTGCTTTCTTCTCAGTAATAGTTTTTAACACTTGTGGTGCAGAGTGTATCACAGTTTTAGCTCCATTACTGTAAATATATAATTTATCAAGTTCTCTGTATAGGCAGTCTTGTACAATATATGCATATACATGAAGCACACATTAGAAACACAGAGGAAAAAGGAGACGATACAGGCCATGATCTATTACTGCATCCTGTGCATGCTCTTACAGCTGCTCTGCAGATTCTAACTTCAAAGCCACATTCAGTCTTTTCTCTTTTCCTCCTCTGAACCACAGTACAGCCAGTGCACAAGTCCCTTGTGTATTCAAGTCCTAGGGCTCAGAGAGCAGAGGAGAGAGATCAAGACTCAGAAAAGCAGATCAAGACTCAGAAACGCACAAGACAGAATACACTGCTGCCCCCTCTCATCATTTCTCTCTGCAGAGTAGTCTGTGGGTTGCATTTATTTGTTGAATTTCTTCTAGGATCGTTACATACAGTCACAATACGGCCTGGCAGAATCCATCTAGGACTGTGGACCTCTTCAATATTGTCCTACAAATAAGAGTAAGGACTGACCATCCAGCACTGTATGTCCAAGACCAAACTCCTTTGAAGGTACATGTGGTGAAAAAGGATGAGCCTCTGCGAGTCTTGGAATCCGGTTTGTGTTGCAGACTCCACCTTGTGCTGTGTGCTGACAATACCGCTAAGCTTTGCCGGAGGTCAATCATAACACAGTCCCTGACTGGACACTTCGTGCCAATACCTAAGAAAGATTATGGATGAATCACTGAAGAATAGCAACCTGAAGGTGGATGCCCTGCAGTAAGCCCTATCCCAGCTTTCTGCCTTTGCCATTAAGTTAAAATCAGTTTCCTTTTTTTCTTTCAGATTCCCTTGCAGCAGAGCAGGCAGAGGATATGCCAGAGCCTGGTAAGGAAGCCATTGGCTCAAGACATGGCACCAAATATCCCAGTGCCCCAAAGGGCTGAATAAAGCCTAAACCTCAGCTTTTCCTCTTCATGGACAAGTGCCTAGTCCCAGTTCTAATGACTCTAACAAGTACTATTCATAGGAAACTGAATGGGTTTAGCAGGAGAGAATAAAAAACAGCAGCAAATAGAGGAGATGGAGCGATTTGAGAGTATCTTAAAATTTAGGAGACTGCAATTCAAGCCCTCATACCAAATCAAGCATAGCATGGACACGGTCCCAAAGCCACCTATATTCCAAGAAATTGCTGCTCTGCAATTCAGCCTCAGGAAAATTGCTTCCTACACAGCTTGATTACCAATCCAGAGCTAAAACCCAGCAACCAGAGCATCCTAATCCAGCCGGCCATTTTCTCCAGAGAGCAAGGGCTAGGTGGGACTGTCAGCATCCTTTTTTCAGCTCCTCATGAGACAGTTCAAATAAATAAATAAACATTTGTGGGAGGTTCAAGGCTTTGGATCAGTTAGACAACAAATCCCACAAGGAGAATACTAGCACTTTCAATGACCGTCAGGTTCCTCAGTCATCTCAAAATGTGATTAAACAGTCCTTACGAAAATAAAGGTGTGCTAGCATGCTTCTAAACATGGGTTGTGTCCCAGGTTCTGACAGACTGTACCCCAGAGGCCAGGACCTTCAGTGTGCAGCACTTTCTGAAATGACTTCATGGGCAACATATGAGTGCCTCCTTGGAAAGGAAAAAATGATTTCTCACGAGAAACATATAAATGCAGGAAGAGTATCTCTGACATCAGTTCTGGGCCATTCAGAAGGAGAATGATAGTGTATAAAAAAGGGGGGATTTTACACTACAATAAAAAATGCAGTACACAGATGAACGAGTGATATTGCTAAAAACAGTATGAAGCTCTGAAGCTCTTACAGGTAAATGTAACCAAAAACACCTGGGTGGGCTGAAGTTTCAAGTGGGAGCTGGGGAGAAGTGCTCCAGCAATCAGATAAATAGAAGTCTGAAAGGAAAGCTGTATACGGCTGAGTGACCTAGATTTTTAGTCAAGGTTGTCACTCAGGCAGGGTTAAAGACTGAGTACATGTAAAGACTGTAAACTGCTTCCAGAAATGCCTGAGAGTCCATGGCATATCTTAACAGCTCATCTGATTTAAGGACTAGAGAAATACCCTTCTGCCCTAAACCACTGCAAACAACGCAATTCAACGAAATAATAATGTTGTACAGGTCATCTGCAAATATTATGTATTCAAACTGCTATGATGGTCAATGAATTACATCTGTAAGTGACAGCATATATATATGCAATAACAGCGAGCTAAAGGAGACCCTGAGAATACTCTGAATATATAGAAGAATGATAAACGACTGCTTTAGGGACTGTTGCTTGCCGTCCAATGAAAACATTGGACTGGTGAATACTTGTTACAAAAGCTGTAGACTTCACCACATTGAACACAAGAATTCACAGCCACAGAGGAAGCATTAAAATCAACAACACAGAGAAATGCCTTCAAAGTGTGAGAAAGTCTCTTGGATTCTTACAGAGTGCCTAATGACTTCATGTGAAGCACAGTAAGGCACAGGAATTTCTTTCTACCCACCTCATTGAAGAAGAAACTCTTTTGTATGACTGGGTTCAACACTCACAGGCACAAATACTTCTTTTCAGAAATACTTCATGTCTGTAAATATGTAGACATGGCAACTTTACAAAATATATAGGTGTGTATGTCTATGCACAGGAACACAAGCTGGAAGAACAGAGCCTGTTTCCTTCCAACATGGTGAAAATAAGAGCCTGACTGGATGCGTATTCATTTCTAAGTAGCGCAAAATCTTCTGTGCAGTGTTAGTTAAATGGCTCTTATTGTGTCACCATGACCAAACTATAAAGCTCTGAAAGCATAGATAGCTTTGATAACTTGTGTTAATTGAAGATGTTCACAATGCTTCTCCAAGCACTCAAAAATGCAGCAATAGGTGTCAGAGAAAGTCCATTAAATAACACAAGAACCTGTAAGTACTCAGAGTTTATAATCTACCTTGTCAAAGAAGAAAAGGTGCCACATCTAATACAGTGTGACAGAGAAAGAGCTTTGCAACAATTTTAAGTTTTTAGGAAAAGCTTTGTACATTGTAAAATCAGATGGATTGTTATGATCATCTAATTTGACTTCTTGGATACCAAATACCATCAAATCTGATCCAGTCATCAAGCCCACAACTTCTCGGTGAGCAGAAGTGAGAGACTTCACTTCTGAGAGACTTCAGGCTAGGTTTAAAAACATCAGGAACAAAATTCCTGATAATTAATGTTATTTATACTTTTTTTTCCTGTCTCTGATTAACTATGGCATCATACTATGCTTTTTTTTTTAATAGATCAAAAGAACTTTTGCTTCTGAATTCTCTTCCTTGCTTAAGTACTTCTTGACCTTGGCCAAGATAAAATAAGATTTCTCTAACCTCTTCTTGAGAGCAGGCTTTCTAGGACTGATACTGTTCTTACAGCTTTTTCCTAATGCTGTCCAAGACCTCAACTTTCCTTTGAAGTGTGTCAATGTTTTGTGGGTTTTGTTAATGTCAGAGAAGTAGGAATAACACCTTCTTATGTCTCTACTTGATGTTTCCCTTTCTAATCAAAAGACCATAAGCATTTTTAACAGCTGCAGCATCCTGAAAATTCATTATGAGAAAATGAAGCACCATTTTTACAGAACGGTGTTCAGGAATACGCAAGGCCCAGAGTTGGAGGAACTGGCAATGTGTTGCTCTTTCTGATACAGTGTGCTAATCTCTTCCTTTTCCCCCTTTCTTAGCCTCTCTTTTCAAACCCTATAATCTCTCTGAAACATTTGGAAAAGTGTCCAAAGTGCATGCAATTTGGAAAATGGCAGCAGCTGTTCTAATGTAAGGCTGTAACTCAGTGTCATGATCAAGATGGGCTTGTTTTTCTCCCTGGTGTTCATATACTTTCTGCCTCTGGACTACTCTGAACATTCCCTTTTCCACACTTACATGCAACTGCATCATATTTAATGCTTCGACTAGTAATTTTCTTTCCCTTCTACTGATATGTAATTTCATCCAAAGGAATAGTCTTTTTCTGAAACACCTCTCACATCGAGATCTTTTTTAATGATCCCCAGCAACTTCCTGAGAAATACATTCTCTCTTCTTTACTTTTCTGTTCTTGTTCTTTTCTGCAATTGCTAGTATCTCTTTTTAACTTGTTTCTTTTCCTCAGTGTTACTCTCTCTTTACTTCAGCTATTCTTTGCTTTTACTTTAAACACTTAAGTTTTCAAATTAACTTTGATCTCTGTGTGTGGGTTGTCCTGGATAGTACTGCTTTTTATCTCTGTTGTATGTCTGCACCTTTTCTCCATTAATCTTCCAAACCTATAAATTATTGCGGAACATATTTCTATTTTCCCCTCACTGCTTCCAGCCACAGAGAACTCACACTGACTTTAGACTTACTACTTTAAATTGTCCAAGACTTTTATCATTCTCAGCTTTTTGAGAAAGGCTGTTAATATTTTAGAGCTCTATTTTGACCTCAGAGAAACACCTGTAACTCCGACTGTCTTCAGTAGGAATCTGTAGGCACCTTTCAGGGATGAGTTTGGCCTTCAGTCCACAAACTAAGTTGAAATATGTTCCAGGCAGTGAGTATGTTCTCTCCACTGTCATATCCATATACAAACTCAATTATCATGTGTCTCATTTTGGGACATGGGGAGCCACATCTTCTTGCAAGTTGGGCCTGTGGAACAGCAGAAGATCCATTCCATTAAAAGACAAAAATTTGGGCAAAATCTTATTTGGAATGTCTAGAAATACAAATGAAATATAAATAACAAACACATCAAACCATACAGCATTATTCTTTTACCACTTGGCATTTTAAGGGTGTGGATGAATTTTTGGACTAGTAAGAAGATAAAAAAGTTGAATTCTTCAGCCTGGGCTCCATTGGGAGGCAGAGTAACTGTTCACAGCCTTGATCATTTTTGATACGTGAAAACATCCTTCTCATCCACAAAGCCCTCCAGTGATTTAAGGTGAGAAATATCTTTTGGGTGTGCATACAGCACTCTGTGTTACAGTATCTAAGGGCAGGTCTCCCTACGATGCTAGCAGGTATTGAACATTGACCCACGCATAATTTCAATCCCTACCAGATAAATCTTTATGTATGTTTGATTTGCTTGTTCTCAGCTGTGTGTTACGTTCTTCAAAAAAAAAGAGGAGGTCACATGGCACTTCTTAGAAAAAGGAGAGGCAGCTTTTTTTCTGAGGAGCAGTGCATGTGATCAGAGGGAGAACAGATGGAGCAGTCAGTCCTCAACTCTTGGAGGAGGTGGTAAGAGTCCTTACCAGGACCAGAAGGGACAGTGCAGAGTTTGCTGCAACACAGAAAGTTTCTGAGTTGGCTGAATGTAAGCCTGAATGCAAAGACTTGCAGCAGACAGAAGAAATTGTTTATAAGACATTTTTATTGCTAGTCACTTTGAGATTATGTTACTTAAAAAGCAGTCTAAGCTTGTATTTCTAATACCACCAAGCTTTGGTGGCTTAAAGGCTTTTGATTGGGAGCTCACTAAAGGAAAACATCTAAGTGGATCCCCTTCAAAGTTCTGGCCGGTTCAAGGTCCCTGCTGGAAAATCTATCCCTTCACCACTCTGCATGTTTTGTTAGTGTGCGACAGCATGTGAAGGAGGAGATCCATGCCCAACAAGCCGAGTTAGAGAGAACTTAGGGTCTTGATTCCCTATGCATGAAAGCATTAAGGCACAATTAATGTAGCACACAGGTTTACAGCTCAGTGACTGCACAGGCATAGGCATGGGCACATGCCTCACGTTCAACTTGCCTCACTGACCTGAGGTCTCAGCATCTCCTGATCTCCATAAGAAGTGTTTCTGCTATGTGACAGCTTTCAATGCTTGAGAGTCAGGACTCTCTCTATTAACTTCTCTAGTGACTCCTCCAGGGAAAGAAGAAATTCACCAAAAGCATTCAATTTGGGGTCTGTACTATTCAAGAGCTTCCAGACAGCAACAGGACTATTTTTCACAATTATCCAGTTTCAGACATGTCCTTAATATTAAGTTATGTTTTCCTTGAAGATAAAAATATTGTTTTATGTTAATTGTAACCATAAAACAAAGGGAAGGCACTATAATGCAAGAATGGATTCACATGCAAACATACTTTGAAAATAAAAGTGCTAAATTACGCTTTATTGCATTAGCTAACTATGTACAATGCAGTTTTTATAACAATGATATATTGAATTAATACAAATTTTCACAGGCTTGAATGAATTCTGTGCTGAATCAGGAAGGCACTTTTTACTATTTTCTAAAAGTAACTGAGCTGCTGGTCTCTTCATCAAGAAGGCGATTAATACTCCCATGATTGTTTCACACAATTAAGGGATATGCTATACATAAACATTCTTTTCATTGATCTAAGGATAATTTTACCCCATGTTATCTTTATTTTCTGAGACAGCTTGAATACAGATTGCTTGAGAACAATCACATTTAAAGAAAAACCTCTAAGTAAGTTTGTACTAGCAATCATCACTTAATCACTCCAAATACATTTACTTTTGGGGGGTGATACAAATACTGTTTATCAAATGCCACAGTTCAAGATTATTTCTCTTCTACGGTGGACTTCAGAGCTCAGGATATCCATTTCGCTCAATGACAGAGTGAACATTCTTAGAACAGGCTCAATCTTGATGATGTCAGATAAAAGTTAGTTCAATTCAATTATGATTTGGGATTCAGGAGAGACTGAAATGAATGCTAGCCATGAGTAAATCCTTTAAATTGTCAGATTATGCTTGTTTTGTTGACATCTTTAATAAATCAGATAGGATATTTACATTTTTCTATTCAGAATGGAAACTATTGAATATTTAAGAGATCTGTGTTTGCACCTTACTAAAATTCAATATTAGATAAATAAAGCATAATCATCCATTCCCTGTGCCAAAATTGACTTTATGGTTACCACATGAAGAGATATTGTACAGGGAAAATATTAGTGTCTTGGCTATACTCCTGGTTCTATAGTAACATTTCCTAAAAGTAAAATTGATAACATTTAATTTTAAGAACAAAAAACAGATTAATCGTAGTTTGAATAGGACATGAGCTTCTTTGAAATTCTTACCACAGTTTCTCAGCCCTTGTAAATCAGCCCTTGATTTTTGAAATGTTTATTACTCGCTCCAACCTAGCCACAGGCCCAAAAGAGTTGTTTTTAATAATAACAATAATAATTTCAACAGTGCCCCTGTTTTCCTCAATGCCTTGTTTACTTTTGAACTCAAAACAGAAACACAATTAATTTAAAATAATGATTAATATTTTTTTTTGGCCTCCGTGGGATAACATTTCTACTAATATAGGAGGAAATAAACCTCAAAAAATACCATTTTGGTATTCAGTTCATCAAAAACTATTTTAGTCACTAGCTCACTTGGTTTTGTTCATACAGACTTTGAATTCAATTTAAGGGAAAAAACATTTTTCTATGGTCAGTTGGTAGTGACCAGCTTATATCCACAATGTCTAGACCATCGTATTGTCTCATGTATACCCACGATGTGCATCAGGTGGCACAGGATTTGTTATCCCATAACCGTTAGCACCTCATGACTAGAAGGCCCTCTGATACAGACCATATGACCTCTCTCTACCCATCTATTTAACACCTGGCATCACCCTGGTCATATTTCCTATGTGAGAGGACCACCCTCTCATGCAGGTCTTTGGAGAATATTTACCATATATTACTGGACCATATTGCCTGCTGCCATTATATCTAATGGCACTGTATCTAATATAGTGATTATATCTAATAACTTTTGATGGATTTTTTTGTTAATGTATCCAGTTGCTTTTGAAAGCCATGAGCATTCACAAGATGCTGTAGCAAGGCATTTCACAAACTAATTAACAACTGTTTGAAGAATGCTTGCCTTTTATTTACTTTGGGCCTACCATTTTCCAACTTTGTTTCATTCCCCCAAGTCCTTGTATCAAAAGAGACTGTGATCAGTGACTATCTACCCTCCCAGTGCCACTTTTTATCATACAGGCTCCTAAATAGTCTTCCTCGCTTGTCTCTTTTCTATCTAAAAGGGTCTAGGTCTGCTTAGTTCATTCTCATACAGAAGCTGGTAGATTGGTCCAGATTGCTAGAGGAATAAATTCTACTTCACCAGCAGGAAATGGAGGACATCTTTGCTGGGGATGTTTCCCAGCAGCTTGTGCCTTTGGTCATGGTCACAGCTCTAAGCAGTCCCCCTTTCCTTTTTCCCGAGGCCTGGAGGAGCAGTTCCCACATGAGAGACTATGCTGTGACACACAAGTGGGAGGGCAATGTCGGGTGCAGAATTGTCAGGAGAGCAGGACAGTACCACTCAGGATCCAGTGGTTGCGGTAATGATGCATCCCACTCTCAGGCACCAGGGAGGTGACCTGGGACAGAAGGGCCATTGCTGAGCGTGGCAGTCCTAGCTCTATGCCCCTTGCACATGGGTGGTGAGGTGTGGTGGAATTGGGATGGGGTGGCTCTAGAGCTTGTCTCAGCCTCTTGGTGCTGTGCTCTGGCAGTGCTTATCTCCTGTGCATTAAAGCCTGTTCTCTTACATGATCTCTGTCCTTTAGGGAGGTGTCATAGACTCCCTTTAGTGGCCTAACAATATATTATTCCTGGAGGACTCTCTCAGGTAACAAGAGTGAGACATGGTGCACTGTCTTCAAGGCACACCCTGTGTAAGGAGTTACTCTCTGTTTCACAACCCCATTTTCCTGCCAGCAGATCTACTTGCATTGTTCAAGGAGAAACTGAGATCAAACTAGCAAGTCTGTGGTGTGGACATCCAGGACTAGAGCCCTGCAGAGAAACAGAAAGGAAAACAACATGACAGTGAGGATGAGCCAGCCTTGTTTCAAAATGCTACAGAAAGAGAAAATCAGACACACTGGCAGTTACATGACCTTTAAGCCAAGTATTTGCATGTGGCAGTAAGATCTACCTCCTAAGACCAAAAAGGCATTGATTTCTCCAGTGATCTCACAAGTTCTCTGGCTTCTCCTGGGGAAATGACCACCCATCAGCGTAGTTCCATTTGCACCTTAATTTTGTCGACCTCCTATCCTGTTTTCACTCCTGTAAGAGGACATTTGATAATTTTTTCTACTGTGATTATTCTCCATAAATGGGTAATGATTTATCTGTGTGTTTAGATAAGAAGAGTTTTCCCTACAGATCCCAAAAATTAAATGACAAAATGGCAGTGCGGGGAAGGAACCCCCCATTAGATGTGGCCAAACAGGAACGTTTTATCAGCTGCATCAGAACCAGTTACTGTCAAATACTTCTGATGAAGAGACCTATGCATGGAAAACAGAAATCAAGAGGCTGAGTGGCCCCGACAGCCTTTTTGCACTGAGGTTGCTAGTTTAAAGCAAGTTCCAGTCAAGAATAATTGAACTCAGTTCAAATTAGATTGTTGCTCCTTAGCTCCGTGAAATGAGGTAGATGATCACAGTCCGTTTCCCATTAGCCTAACTGTCTGCTTTACTAAAACCACCTGCACAATTGAAACTAATTGGTGCCCTCAATAGCAGTATCAACAGAGAGGATACAATTAAATAGTAATGGATTATGAACCATACCCTCCCCCAAAAGACACAATAGCTTTAGACACCGGCAGTGAACAAGCTCTCCTGGCTGGCGCCTGGAGTGGGGCTGCATTTACACCAGTAGGCTGCCAGTCAAGATCCAGTCACAAGCAGAAATGCAAGCTTATGCACAAATGAACATTAATAAGGATATATTTATTCAGCTAGAATATGAGCAGGCCTAGAGCAGTAGAAAACCCATACTACTCTATTTGAATTGAAGGAATCAAAGTGATATGAGCCCTGGAGCTATCAAAAGGCCATCAGACACAAATCTCATGAGGGACTCCTAAATTCCCTTTCCTCCAGGGACTCATGCAAAATCAATGCAGCAGTAAAAAGCAAATGGCACTGTCTCATAGAGCGGCATATTTACAGCAGGCTGAGAATACAGTGACACAGTGCTGCTGCTGGTGAGGACAACCTCTGACCAAGAATTGGGCTGCTTTCATCAGTCAGTGGGAGCCTAACAGCAGAAGTCTGGTGCACTTCTAAGTCTGCACTTAGAAGTTCCTCTTCTAAGCTCTCACCACTGTCAGATTTATCCTAAAAACAAATTGCACCTTTGCCTAGAACACTGGTTCCAGCCTTCTCCAAGCCTGCTGTTCTCTCATTCTCCTCTTTTCACCGCTCGCTCAGACTTCTGCTGCTGCCTTCCCACATCTCAGCCCTCATAGGCGGCACATGCAGCTCTGCTGAACCATCCATTTGCTGCCTTCCTTGAAAAGGGGTGCTCTCTGATGTTTTCAGGATTCCTGTCACTGCGCTCTCACTCCCTTTTCCCTTGAGATTACCCTGCCATGTCCTAACCTAATCGTAGGAGCACAGCTGGTGGCGTACATGTTATCAGTGCTCAGGGATGCACAAAAACCCTTTCAGGAGCCAAGACTAGTACTCTCCATTTGATTCGCTTCTTCAGACAACTGTCTTGTATATAAAGACAACCCAGCACAAACAATGTGGTGTGTAGAGATTGGAGAGGCAGAGGAACTGGGGCCTGGGTGAAGTTTGTGATCTTCTCTCTTTACTTAAAACCACTCCACTCTGCCTAGTTGCATTTATCTTGCTCTCTGCTCCGCTGCTCCTCAAAGAGCAGTCTGTATGAATGGCATGAGCATGTCATTCAAGGGCTGGATCTTAAGGAATTGTTTTGTAGACCCATTAAAAATTGCTGTTATTGGCTTTTACAGATATATGAACACCTGTGCTTCTCTGTTACTCTTTTATATGGCAGTTTGTACTTTGAATTTCTACAGGGTGCTTTTCTCTAAGGACTATAAAATGATTAACAGGCACCAACAAAGAAAACTTCATACCGCAGCTAGGAGGAAGAGAAGTAAAACTTTTCTGCTTGGGTAGTTATTTTTCCATCACTCCAGGCCAGTTTGGAGTCCGGATCATCAACTCCAGAGCCAGGACTGAATGCCAGGCATCCTTCCCTGCACTTTAACAAATATTAAACACTTGCTCTAGCCTTACTTGCTGCTTCAAAGACGTTGATGCTCTGACACAGCAGAGAATCATTTACTGTATTGTTCTGCCTAGAAATATGACAGTTCAAAGCATACTACTTTGTGCTTCTTCAGATTTTCCTGTGTTCAATCAATAGGGAATTGCTACTCACTGACAACCTCTGTTCAATAACATAAAATAACTGTAACACAGCTGGAGTGATATCTGTCGATGTATCGACACGCACAAGCCGTAAAGTAGTTCAAAATAAATTGTAGAAAATGTAAAAAACCAGCTTCTGATTCCAGATAATGACTATGCAAGACAATGGGTGCTCTCAGAGCATTGGTTTAAGATGCATCAGACATGTGATGCCCTCTGGGATGCACATGAAGGACAGGTTTCTCAGAAGTGGTTAGAGTGCACACCTGCTCCTGGTGTGACTCTTCCAGTCAAATTTTCAGATGACTCTTTTAGCAAACTGAGCTGCTTTGAAAGTCCAGCCCTGGATGCGGATGATAAATTGATTTTAAGCCCCCACTCTTTTTTCTAAAAAGGAAAGATTGAGAGAAGAAGCCAAAGGTCAACTGTAAATTGCTTTTCTTTAAAAAAAAAAATAAAATCTGTACTTCTGAAGAGGTGGTGTATTAAGCACCTGCAGACCTTCACTCGCATCCACTCCCTGATTATACCAGGATAGAGACATTGTTATACTAGTGAGTTTTCTAAAGCATAATTCTGCTTCCAGTCATCATGCATTTAAAAATTTTTACTAGAAAAAAAAATCACCAAAACCAGTAAAAAACTTGAAAAAATGCCTAGTGTTGGACATGAAAAATCCCTTACATGAATTAAAAGTGAATGACTCTACAACTGAATGCTCATCCACCTTTATTTCTTGAGACTTTAACATGATTTCCTTTTCCACTGATAGTTTCTTTCATCTACCCTGCAGTGAATGTAGATGGTATCCTCTGGGTGGATCGTTCAGGTGTTAGCAAAGATAAACAATGGCATCAGCAGTGCAGCTGTAAGTCAGCTGTGGCAATGCTCCTGCTATTTGAAACTTTGCATGAGGAACCACTGCTGATTTATTTCTCAAGGTTCATCAAAGATAGAGTCTGCAAGCAATAACAACTTACAGCTCTCCATTCATTTCCTGCAGCAGAGCAGAAAAAGAAAGAGACAGTATTACAGATCCACTGTTCACTTTCTTCTTGCATTGCTTTATAGAGCAAAATCTTCTCTCTACCACAGTTACCAAACTATTTTTCCCCAACCAACAGATGTGTGACTTCAGTTTAATCAGATCAGAATGGATATAAGGATAAGTTACATTTACTAATATTTTCATTTAAAAACATAAAAAATACTTCTGGAATGACAGGTACATTTATACTAGCAAAGTAAAAATGTATTTTTACAAGACTGCTATGTTCTTGTTTTGCATCTCGCAGTAAAACATGAACAAAAAGATAGCATTATCTAAAACTAAGACTTAGAAAGCTGATTAAAGCAAATACATGTAATTTAAATGTATCTTTATTTAGGATCTCACAAGGAGATGACACATCACTTTGTAACTATATTTGCAGCCTTTGTGAACTTCTTAACCAAAGAACAAAATCTACATGAAGCCTTCCGCAGCATATTGATATTCATGTTTAGTGAATCTATATACAGCATTATTCAACTTGACCCTTCATTTTGATTAAATTCCTTGTTAAAGAAAAAAGTACTGAAGTCTAATTGTACTTTTAAAGAAACCAGGAGACAGTGTAGAAAAAAACCTGATCAACTGTTTCAATTTAAAGATCATGCAGTAAAACCATTACAAGATAGAGTTATGTGTCTTTAGAATACATGGTAATAAATAAATTAAATCACCCAGAACAAATAGCACCAGCTGCTTCACAGATAAATATAGAAACTTGGAAATATAAAGGATAAACTACTTCAATCTAAAATAAAAAGAAAGAAAAGAGTAAGAAGCAGTGAAATGTTGTCTTAGTCTCAAAACCTTATGTTTCCCATTTATTTTGTACTGAGTCCATTTACTTTTCTCTCATGCCCTTCCCTGCACGCACTCAGTGCATACTAAACAGTATAACATGAATTGTATCGTGATGCATTTAAACTTGATGATGCCTAAGCTTACTTGTGGTTTTCGGAGACAGGGGTTATATTCAGTTTTGGAAAAATCTTTCTCCTTTCACTGTCCTCCCATTAGCATCTGAAATGTCATTTGCAAGTTGGCTTTCCCCACTCTTTATTGACCATTCTCATGGTAAAAGGAAGAAAGCTGAAAGATAATTAGATTTTGAGTCTGGGTGAGTAATTTTAAGAGCTTTGCAAGTCTCACTCCAGGATATATTTTATGTCAAACTCAGCTTTGTTCATTCAGTATAAAAGGCTGCATATTACAAGACAGGATGGCTCAGCTTCACAGGGTTATGGAAAGGCAAGGGGGTGACATATTCAGAGCTTAATTATATCAGCCTTAATTTGAGCTCCATCATCATAAATAAGTGTAAGCCAACATGTTTAAAGTTGACAAAACTGATCCTTCAGTAAACAAAAACAATAAATTGTTTAAAAAGACGCCAGTTAACTGCAACTGATAGGAACAAACCCATTTACACCAGGAAATGTACACTTTAACCAAAATAAAAACCCCAACAAAAAAGCCTCCTCTTGTCAAGACTTACTGTGAAAATAATAGCTTTCCAATTTTGTCACAAATAAGTAAAAATTTATACAAGAAATCCCAGATTTCTCTATAAAATGTCAGTTAGCAAAGGTCGTAATATTTCCTTAACAAAACATTGCCATGAAAGCCTGTGGGATAGCATATCTTCTTTACACTTGCTACAAATAGAAGGTAAAAGAGCAGAATATCAACAATTTTGCCATAGAAAATGGTTACCCAGAAGAGCAGTGCTTTTCTGAGAAACTTGGTGCTGTGTGCAAAAAGTTACCGCTCGTCTAAATTTGTCCATGACACTCAGCTGCCATATTCTCAGGTAGTGAATCAGTTTAAGGCAGGCACTTACTAACTGGCTCTCTGAGTTGGAACAACTTGGATATCCTTCCATTTTGCAGTTATACTGATGTAAGTGCTTTGACAGTACCGCAATACTAAGTCACAAACTGTGAAAAGTTGGAGAAAAAGAATTATCTTACTGGATGTTCAAACTTTCCCCCTGTGGCTTATTCATTTCCTTCACCTGAACTGGACTGTGAGCTCCCTGTACAAGCTGCAAAATACAAAATTCCCCTCAACATGCTTTAATTTTACTGGTTATATTCATCTATACCACCTCAAATATTTTTTCACAAAAGCTTTCATTTTTCCTATACTTATTAACTGCTATGAGGTCTTCGGTCTTTTCTCAGGACTTCTTCAAAACACCTAATCCTTTCTAGACCCTCTAGACCTTTCACGTCATTCTCATCTTCTCAGCTCTCTCAGGTCTTCTAGTAACAAAAAAGCACAATTCACCTCTCTAAACTTTAGCTATGCAAAAGTTCAGCTGTCTAAATTAGTCCCTTGAGTCACCTTGTGCTTGTAGGAACAGGCAGATCCAAAAAGTGATGTGTCTGCTCTTAAGACAGGGAGCTTGCTTTGACATGTCAATTCACTTTTAGATGTGTAAAGTTAGGCAAGGTGGATGCTACTCACAAGGCCTGTATTTGACCAGATCCAGCCCTTCACCCTTTTTGCACTCCTTATTTGCAATTCTGGTTGTGAAATGGGACTATAAACCCACTATAGGGAATGCTAGATGCCAAAATGTTTATTTCATTTACTTGGAGTATTTTTATAATGCACTTCTTTTGTATAAACAGCTCAACCTCCATTGCCTTGTTTTGCTCCCATATCAGGTTAAAAATTCATGTCTAATTTGCTGTCCTCTCTCTTCCCCAAGCTCTTTTAGCTTTACTGATCTTTCCATCACACTTAACGTATGTTTTCTGATTTATTTTCTCCCGCATGCTTTAGTTCTCATTTCTGCCAGCTGAAACTCTTTTTACTGTATTGGAGCCCTTGAGCCTTTTTGCCTTTTTTCCCTTATGGCCCTTCAAAATATAGTTCGTGTCCTTGAGAACACACTAAAAGGACTACAGATCTTGATCCTCTGTCCAAACTAGATTTTCTCCTAATCAAGAAATTATATAGGTTTGGCAAGATGCTCAAGTGTTGTTGTTGGAAGGTGAAGTTTTTGATGGAAATCATGATCAAAACCACTTTTACTGAAATTTGTCACATCTATCAGAGGCAAGCAGGGCAGGGCAAAACATTTCTGACCAGTTCTAATTCCCATTTATTTTTCAGCAGCAGACTCGTTTATTTGCTGTAATATGCTAAAATTTCTAGTGACAGCTGGAATGTGGGTTTAGACAGCCTTTGCACTGTAAAGTTCATTTTTGCAACAGGGAATAGGAGAACTTGTTTTCCCCTACTCTGAAGAAGAAAGTTTTAAACCAGAACAGTGAAGAAGATCAGATTTGAGAAAATCTAGTGAGGGGAAAAGCAGAATTCTTGTTACAGCTTTCATCCTTCCTGTCATCATAGTGAAAAGTCCATTAGTCAAGACTATACATAAGTTGATAGTCTTTGCTTGTCATTTTGGAGTCTTTTGGCAAATCTGAAGAATCATCATATTTCACGGGTGAACTTTATGAAAAGCATCAGGAATACTGTGAATCATAATTTCTCTTTGTGGTATCACCACACTTACAATGCGCAGCACACAGACATGAGGTCTGGAAATTATGGTATAACTATTGGCAATGTTGCTGGTTAGCTGTGGATCTCTGATGAATCATAGAATCACTGAATTTTCAGAGTTGGAAGGGACCTCTAGAGATCATCTAGTCCAACTCCCCTGCCAAAGCAGGATTGCCTAGAGCACATTACTCAGGACTGCATCCAGGCGGGTCTTGAAAATCTCCAGAGAAGGGGACTCCACAACCTCCCTGGGCAGCCTGTTCCAGTGCTCTGTCACCCTAACTGTAAAGAAGTTTTTCTGTGTATTTGAACGGAACTTCCTATGTTCCAACTTGTGCCCATTGCCCCTCGTCCTGTCTCTGGGAACCACTGAAAAGAGTCTGGCTCCATCCTCCTTCAACCCACCCTTTAGATACTTGTAAGCAATAATAAGGTCTCCCCTCAGCCTTCTCTTCTCCAGGCTAAAGAGTCCCAGCTCTCTCAGCCTTTCCTCATAAGGGAGATGCTCCAATCCCTCAGTCATCTTAGTTGCCCTATGCTGGACTCTGTCCAGCAGTTCCCTGTCCCTCTTGAACTGGGGAGCCCAAAACTGGACACAGTATTCCAGCTGTGGCCTCACCAGTGCCGAGTAGAGGGAGAGAATGACCTCCCTCGACCTACTGGCCACACTCTTCCCTATGCAGCCCAGGATTCCATTGGCCTTCCTGGCGACAAGGGCACATTGCTGGGTCATGGATAATTTACCATCTACCAGGACTCCCAGATCCTTCTCCTCAGAACTACTTCCCAGCAGGTCCACCCCTAACCTATACTGGTGCTTAGCATTCTTCCTTCCCAGGTGCAGGACCTTGCACTTGCTCTTGTTGAACCTCATTAGGTTCTTCTCTGCCCAGCTCTCCAGCCTGTCCAGGTCACGCTGGATGGCAGTGCGGCCCTCTGAAGTGTCAGCCACCCCTCCCAGTTTGGTATCATCAGCAAACTTGCTGAGGATACGCTCTGTCCCCTCATCCAGGTCACTGATGAATATATTGAACAAAATTGGACCGAGTATTGACCCCTGGGGGACACCACTGGTTACGGGCCTCCAACTTGACAGACAGTGGATGGTATATAACACACTATCTGCAGTATTTCACAGAAGGGATTTTATTTTCCTCTTGCCAAATACCTGCTAGATTTTTTTTAAAAAATGTGTTGGCTGTGTCAAATATATTTGAGTTGCAACAAATATTTCTCTAGCTCTTTCAGATCCACATCATCTCTGCTGATGCAAATCACAAGAAACCTAGTTGTACTGTCCAGCTGTGAGAACTTACTTAATCCAGGAGAATTTTTTTGTTTGTTTTTTTGGATTTGAGGCTCAAAGCAGTGCTAAAGACAGGTGCCACAGACAAGTACTATGCAATTTTCTCTTTTCAGCTTTGTCAATAAACTTCATGATTAAGCTGGCCTCCATGGGATCCTTGTTCAAGGCTTCCCAGGAGCAAAGGCTTACCATTGAGAAATACTGATTACATTGTATTCTTTTTTTCTCCCCTTGTGCCTCAGAATCAAAGGCAAAGCTCCCATTTCATGTGTCATCTCTTGCCTAGATAATCCTACAGTGAGGCGGGGAGTACCAATGTGAAGAAAAATGAAGGTTATCATGAAGCAGAAAGTCCAGAAGAAAATGGTTACAGAATTATAAATTTAGGAATGCATATGTCTTCTTTGTTTCCACTCTTAACTGTAACTTTTATGTTCTTAGAAAACTGAACTTAAACATTCTATTTAAAATATGCAAGATGATTACCTTATTTAAGAACAAAGAATGGGAGAAATCAGCCAAGTCACAGAGTCCAGCTTCTCAAATTTCAGGCAGCTATGCAACAGCTGCCTGGTTTGAAAGGGGTCCAAGAACACCTGTACCATGCGCTAAGGGACAAAAATTCTTCCCAACACCCTATCAGAAAGCCAAGACTGAACCACGCCCTCGGTAAAAACAGGAAGAATCTTGCTAATATCACAGGTCCCTACACTTTAGTTGCTAAATAAAACTCAGAGAGAGTCCTAAGAGAGTCACATACTTACACTGCAAGACTGCTGCTAATTTAAATTCAGGAAAGAATTTTGTCCTGAGCTTGTACCTGGCAACTGGTTTTACACTGACTGTCTGATCAGGGCATATCAACCATACATCTGAAGTTGTAATGCTATTAAAGGTACAATTTCACGCCATCTTTGCCTACTTGTTCACCTCCAAGGCTTCAGAGGACAGTAAATGCAGACCCCAGAAGCCAAATTACAGATCAAGATAGGAAACTGATAGCTGATTTCTAACCAGTGCTGAATAGAAACTCCGCAATATGGGTAAGATTGTATAATTTCTGGCAATAGCATTTCTAAGGGACTCTTTGGGAATACTGAGACACCATGTATCTGAAAACTGTCACTGCAGACTTATGCCCTGGGACAAAATGACTTCCCAGGATCCTATGACAAATCTCACTTCATGAAATCTCCCACTTAATTACGTGATCTCTTTCCCAGGCATATCACATTACTTTTAAAACAGTTTAAACTACTCAGTCCCCTCCCACTTTGTCAGACAGTTCCAGAAATGTACTTCTCGGGTACTTCAATTTCCCCTCTAAATTTATTCATGACCAATATATAATCATTTGATCTTATGCCAATACCATCCTTTAACTTAAATAATAATTCTTCTTCCTTGATATTTACCTCCATAGTATGTCATTCATTCATTCAATTCATTCAGTATAAAATAATCTTAATAAATGTGAAAATGTTGTAGCTATAAAATGAAAATGCACTATGATGACCTTTACTAGAGTCTGGTACTAACCTGATTTTATTAAGTATCAGAAATGTTATAACAGATATTAAAGTGTAGTGACATTCCCACATTATGCAAATCTATCTGGACTCATTTAAATTCTTTTTGTCTTTCCTCCTCCACCTTTTTCTATACAGTTTAGTTTTATAAATGAAGAAGTTTTAATATTAAGCCCAGATTTTTAAAGAAGCATTTAGATATTTGTATCTGCAAATAAAAGATAGGAAAGGATATGTTCAGATAGTTTGGTGGCTTATGCAACTGATCAGCTATTTCTGTAGTCTCACTTTCAGGTAAGTAATTATCACCATTGTCTGTACAAATTAGTTACTTAAAGGTACACACATTCGGTACGTACTTAGAAGAGACATGGAAATCTGGACCATACAATTAATAAGTCTGCAAGAACTTGTCAATGCTATTAATATCTTGCGAAGACTAAATACTCAGCAGCAAACTAGACTTTCTGCTTTTTGCTTTCCTGTGGTTAGTGCACCTACACTGAAAAGTTTTGCATCAACTATGCAGTGAGTTCATTGTACCACATGTCTGACCTGTGCTTTTTGAAACACCAGTACCGTCAGGTTTGCCTATAATAGTGTATAAGAATAATACCAGTAAAACAGTTTAGTGAAAAGATCTGTTCCTCTGTCTCAGAAGATAAGAAAACCTGGATTTTATGGGATACGAACTGGAGAAAGATTAAGATTTTTTTTACAAATATGAAGTCCTTAAGGCCATTGTTTGACCTTGGAGTCAGAACAGAAATATGCATTGCCAAGAAATTCTGGCCACATCACAGGCTTTGACTGTAATATTGCTCCTTGTACTGAGAGCTGAATGATGTGTATATTAAGACAACAAAACTCATTCATCAACATACGTGACTTTTAGGACGTTTTCAGAGTCACAGAGCCACAGAATGGTTGAGGTTGGAAGGAACCTCTGGAGGTCATCTGGTCCAATCCCCTGCTCAAGCAGGGCCATCTAGAGCAGGTTGCCCAGGGCCAAGTCCAGGTGAATTTTTAATATGTCCGAGGATGGAGATTCCACAACGTCCTTGGGCAACCTGTGCCAGTGCTTGTTCAACCTCACAGCAAAAAAGTGTTTCCTGTGTTTCAGTTCGTGCCCATTGCTTCTTGTCCTGGTCTTCATCCTCTTGGGCCAAAATATCCTCTTTGCAACCTTGTGATCTGTAACAGACATGAGGAACAGATGCATGAGCTTCTTTTGGCTGCTGGTAAAAGGCATGCTCTTTTCCATATGCAAGTTTCAACTTTCTGCAAAGGCATGTTTCTCCAAGCTACAGGTGTGAGGTTGAATGTGACACTGCACTGCCCGGCACTGCTGCTGGCCACATGCCCTTGGGGCTCTTCTGAGTTATGTTCATTGTGTCTAGCAGGCACTTTATCTTTCTTCCTATGTAGAAATATTGCTAGACCATAAACCATACACACAAATGGACCTTGCCACCATTTAGTGGCAGAGGACATTCACAGAGGAAAAAATAAGGTGTGTTTTGAAATGGAAGAGTTTTGTGTAAGGGACAAAAGATTAGCCCTCTAACCCATGTGATCCTCTAGCAAAGGAATTTACTCTAAATGGCCAAATGGTTAGGTGCCTAACATGGTAATGGTGATACAGGAAACGGCTCTGGCATCAACTGAGTTTTCTGCTTACACATACCATAGTTTCCCTTCAACAATACAGAAGCAGCATGTAACATGCATTGCAGCACAGAGATTGCCCATGTTTCACTGTACTGCCCACAAATCTTTTTGTAGACAATCTAAGCCATTACTATTACTTTATTACAACAGCTATTAAACGTCAAACCGCAACTTCACAAACATAAATAGGTGATTTTAATTATCAGGTTTTTTTCATAAGTGAGACTGTTTATAAAAAGACTATTTATAAATAAATCTTTATTTATTTATTTATTTAGCCAGATTAAGATGACTTAATAAAAATTACTCAACAGATTTCCACAAAAGACTTGGAAATAAAGGCTGTTACATCCTTAACTCCCACAACAGCAAGCCATTCTGAACTTAAGGAATACTACAGAGTGGCTTAATTACTCTTGGCTTTGTCTTTAGCTACAAACAATCAGCTCACAGCCCTGAGATTTTTGCGATGTATTATAGTTGCTGTGTGTAGACATTTATCCATCCACATTTGGTAACATTCAAAGCACTGTGCAGTATGTTTAAAAAATTATCTATATTGACTTCCCCTCATTACTTAAGCCACGAGGCATTCAAGATTTCCAAGACTTCTTGTGAAACAATGTTGTACTTGCAGCTGTACCATCCTATAGGGATTTTATCATCATTTGTCTGCATTTACAGCTTTATCATTTCTGCACATAAAAATATTGTCCCTAGTTGTCCTGAGAAATAAATATTTAACTAATAAGATATGCAATATAGCTCTTTACCCCAGGGAATCCTAAAGTGTTTAATACATCTCTGTGTGTTCTGTGTAACACAATGGATCAGCTTTATTTAGACATAAAATGGCATTGGGACTTCCCATGTTTTCCTTCAAGCACAGTAATTCTTAACTTTTTCAATAATCATGATGTCCTTTCTGAAACTCCTTCTCCTCTTCTAATTTCTCAGGTTCTTATTTGCTAGGTGGGAAATGGGGGGTATTTATCAGCCCATGACACCAGCCTTGGAGGAACCCTGGCCCCACTCTGAGAGCTACTCTCCATGAATGTCTCAGGGCACATTCTCAATAAACATTTGTGTAATTGCTCCAGGAGACCATATTATTTATTATTTTTTAAACAAAATGTCAGTTATAATCATCCAGAATATTATCAAGCTGTCATGTTTGCAACATGTTGTGAAAATAAATATTTTCATGTTACCATCCCTTGGTATTTGAGTGAAGTAATAATACTATCATTTTCTTTGAAATCTCCACAGTATTTATTCTGTTTTGTTATGATTCAGATCAAATACATTACATATAAATTAAACACTTAAGTATATTGTTTAAGGGGTTAATACTGCCTTTTGGTTTATCTGGCAAACAAAATATTTTTTGTTCTAGCTTGGTAATTCCTTTTTTCAGATGATGCTCTCACATGGGAATAATGCTTAAAACCTCATCGAGTTTTGAAAATGCACAATGGAAATAGTCTTACTGTTTTTGAGGTGGAAATAGAAGAGGCATCATAAAACAAACTGACTACACTCTGGAAACATTTTCAGAGCACAGTAAGGCACTCAGGACAGAAAAAAAGCTTCCTGATTGTAGATCCTTTCCTTGCCATCAAATCTTTTAGGAGCAAAACCCAACCAAATAAAAGAGCCCCCAATCCATCCTTTACTTACGTTAATTTTCTTTTTGCTTCCTTTTGTTTTGCTAGGTCCAAGAAGTTTTTGTCCAATATAATTGTTCTGTTTATTTACACCCTTTAACACATTGTTCCAAGTACCCAGAAGAGCACCTACTTTGGCAGGTACTGTCTCTGCCTTTATAACAAATCCTTCTGCTTTCACATCTGTATAGAAAAATTGTAATAACATTTGAGTTGAAGATTCACAGTTTGGTCTTTATATGATAGATTTTCACTAACCAAATCTCCCTCTAACATGAGCAATCAATGTAACTGCTGCTGTACCAGTTCATAATTTCAATTTCCTTCTGGATATCCTCACTGGCATGAACCCTCTTGGCAGGGTATACAAATTAATTCAACTTTTAAAATTTTTTGCATTGTAATGGAATGCCTGAGTAAGGACATGCTGGATTCTCATTAGATTGCTTCTCATAACTAATGTTATCTTGCTTGAGATGCTAGACAGCCTTTTGGTTTTTGCCAGTGTGTCAACAAAATGTGAATTGTCCAGTGAATTGTTGTAGTGCCTTTAGCTGTCCAAGTTTTCTCATAACAAAGTTAGTGGAAAATCTAAACAAGAAAATTGTGTCTCCCTCACTTCTCTGTCCACAGTCTCAACGATAATGGCTACAGTTAATGCATTTTCTACTCTTGTCAATTGCAGTTTTGGCCCTTGAACAATGCCTAGGAGCAGCTCCATCTCTGCTCCAAATATGCCAGAATTAGCCCTAGGAATATATCACTGATTCTTTTGCATTTCTTCAGCTGTACCCAAAAGACAATGTCTAATACTGAAAACTGAGACATATAGCCTGTGCTATTAGAATAATGCCTAAAAAAAAAAACCAAAGAAACCCCAATAAAAACAGAACAAAACCCATAAAAATAAGAGATAAGACTAAAGCTGACCATAGTATGCTATCATCAATCTCTTTTTCTCATCAGAAGCTTCAGCTGTTAATCACATTCATTCTATATTTCTACATATTTTAACTCCAGGCTTCTGTATGGCATGTGCAAGGTTACAAATAATGCTGCTTTGGCTTTCTCAGTGGGATTTTAACATATTGATGAAGCTCAAATATTCTTCTGACCCTTTTTTTTTGGGGGGGGCAGAAATTTTGTTTTGAAGAGAAAGACTGAAATGTTTGGTTTTGCTTTATTTTAAAATTTATTTTATTTTAAAGCATAAGAATAACCTCATGCACCAGCATAAGGCTGACTGGATGCAAAGCAGTTTTGCACAAGAGGACCTGGAGGTCCTCGTGGACACCAGGTTGAACATGGTCCAGTGATATGCCCTTGCGGAGAAGCAGGCCAGCAGACTCCTGGGCTGCATTAGGCAGAGCATTGCCAGCAGGCCGAGGGAGGTAATCCTTCTCCTCTACTCATCACTGGTCAGAAACACCTGGATATTGTGTCCAGTGCTTGGATCCCCAGTACAAGATAGACATGGATGCACAGGAGTTCATTCAGTAAAGGGACACAAAGGTGATTAAGGGATTGGATCATTGTCATGGTTTGGGCTGGATTGGCCACTCAGGTGGAATGACAGACGGTCTCCCCTACCTCTCTCCGAAGAGAGGCAGGAGAGAGAAAAAGAGACTTATGAGATTAGAAGGAACTAAACTATTTTAATGAAATATTAATAATAACATAAAAAGAAAATAATGAAATATATACAAAACTGCATCAAGCTCCCAGGGCGACAATCACGCCACCATCTGGTACTGAGGAAGTCCCAGACTGGACTCAGTGATGGACGGGAACTGGATTCTGGATTTGGATTCAGTATCAGGATTGAAGGCAGACGAACACATCAAGTCCTCCTCGGACACCGGCCATTGAAGAAAGAGCGCTGACCCTTTGAACCCTCAGCTTTTATACTGAGCATGAGGCAGATGGGATGGAATACCCTGTTGGTCAGTTTTGGGTCACCTGTCCTGTCCGTTCCTCCCTACAGGTGGGACCCCTCTACGCTTTTCCGCTTCTGACCCTCCAACGGGGCAAGTAAGCAAGTTAGCTGCCCTTGGCTGTTATAGCAATAAGTATAAGCAGGACCCTTTCTGCACACCATGCCTGGGCATCAACTATAAACATAGGTCTTACCACTCTGAGAGTGAACAATGTCTGCACAATATGCTGTTAATTTCAGTCATTAGAAGAGGCCCAGATAAAAACTGAAGTTACTGAACAGAAAATTGGTTCTGTTTTACCTCAAAACAGGACGACTATCTCTCATACAAGACAAGGCTGAGAGAGCCAGGACTGTTCAGCCTGAAGAAGAGAAGGCTCAGTGGGGTCTTATCAGCGTATATAAATACCTGATGGGAGGGTGTAAAGTAGACAGAGCCTGGATCTTCTTAGTGGTGTCCAGTGACAGGACCAGAGGAAATGGGCACAGATGGAAATATAGAAAATTTCATCTAAACATAAGAAAGAGCTTTTTATTGTCAGGTTGGTCAAACATCAGAACAGGTTGCCTAGAGAGGTTTTGGAGTTTCCCCACTTGAAGATATTCAAAAGATGTCTGGACATGGCTCTGAGAAACCCTGTGTAGCTGATCCTGCTTTGAGTGCAGCAGCTGGACTAGAAGATAGCCAGAGGTCACTGCTGACTTCAGATATCCTGTGATTCTGTAGGTTATGACATGCTAAGTATAATACGCATTAACTCACTGTCTCCTAATGAATGCTGATTTTTTGTTCACAATATGAGGGTGTGGTGGAGGGTCTGAGGGTAGCAAGACAGGGAAACCGGTTTGCCATTTTTTTCTTGAAACTCCTGAAACTCTTAAAGAAAATTTTTATTAAAGTATGTTTTGTACAACACTACATTTTTTTCTAATTGACAGAGTATATAGTGCCAAGTTTAAATAAATTAAAAGAGTAATAAATCTGAATTAAAATCCTCTGGCTTACAACACTACACAAAGACGTGCATTGCATATATAAGCCTCCACTGAACATTGTATCTATTTTTTTTCTGGTGGAACCATCTTCTCTTTTCTCATGGACATCTTCACCTGGGTATTTCATTGCTTTGAAGTGGCTCTAGAATTGCCACTATGTACCAAATACCCAAAGTGCAAATTGAACAGGACTTGCAAATAGGCACAGGGATAAAATCAGGATACAATTTAGTATAATATAGAACTCTACTGTGAAATAAAGGATCTAATTTAGTAAAAAGGACAAATTCTAGTCTGGGTACACCAGTGTAACTCTGTGTTAACAATATGCTTTCTTCAAATGTCTAGATATGTAAAAAAGAATAGATTTTTTCCCTATTTACTCCTGTGTTTCCACCTTCAACTGCGTATTCTAGTCTTCCTCTCTGTTTCAGCTGCATAAGTTATGGGTTTGGGGGTGAAGGGGAGAGCTATTAGACATTTTTGTGTGAAAGAGGGCTAGAGAGTAATGAGACCTTAAGGACAACTTAAACAGGAGAGAAAACAATGTTGGCTTTCTTTGATAGACTTATTTGATGCACTCCCACTGTAGATACAATTACAATACATTAGTACACATTACCTTGATTTCAATGGGAAGTTTTGTGTCAGATTAAAAGCAAGGTCAAAAAATAAATATTCTACTGCTACTGAGCAAACTTTTTGCCCAGCTCAGTTCCTTGGTCTTCATAAACAAAAATGGCTGCTGATTTTCTCTTCCAAAATAATGTCATATCTCTTATTAATACCTTTGTAATTTGCTCCATTCAATCTAGTTTTACAAATACATTACTTTAATAGCACATTATTCAACATGGAAATATCTGCTTATGTTATGCTTTGTAGTGGAACACATCATGACATGGCTTTAGCTCAGGGATTTTCATTCTCATTACTTCTACACATCACCAGTTTTTACACTGTGGATGCCACCGTGGTCTGAAAGTCTGTCAGTGCCAAGGGGAATGAAACATAACAGTACCAGAGGCTGGATGGGCTATAGCAAGACCTGTATCACATCACCAATTAAATGAATTATCTTGAAATTTTGGTTTGGCTTTTTGTAAGGTTTCAACAATAAGCAGTGTGTCCTTTTCATGTCTCTCTCTTCTCATGCACTAAAAGACACCATGGTGATTTCTTCATATGTCTATATTAAGACAACATTTTTGCACTGTAGAGGACTATTAACTACATTTCATAATAATCTTTTCCTAAGCACCATTAACGTAATTAACAGCCTGTTAACCAAAGCATTAGACCTTCAGCATCACATAATAAATTGTAAGTCCACAGCGGGTAGGAGACCCTTTCAAGAGAAACACTGCTCAGGAATACAACAGCCAGAACTGTGAAAATCTGTTTGTTCAGTGGTGGAGAACTTCTAGTGTCTATTAGAGAAGAACAAATGTCTGCCTTAAACTGCTCCAAAAATGTACTTAAATAAATATCATGCTAATGAGCTGCACTCCCACCAGCGAGAGCTCCATCAAAATTGGTTAATTATTCTTTTAAAGACTACTTCCTTAAAGGACATAATTTTGCTACAATAGCTATATATTGGGTCATTAACCACCCTTCAGCAACAATTATTTGATATTATGGTGAAATATTCAGAGAAACCTTAAAGCAGAGAACAAAAATTTCGTTGGACATTAGGAAACAGGTAGGGCAAAAGCTATCATGTCCATCCATCTTGAGGTATCTTCTTTTGAGTAAATAATTTGCTAATAGCTAGTATCCTACAAGTTTTGTTATATTGTTAAAGAGAGCACAATAACCAACAGCTATAATTCTCATGCTGGGTTTGCCATGGAAGTCTTAAGTTTATGAATTTTAATTTTCTCTCCCCCCCCCCATTTTAAAATACTACCACAATGCCATAATATAACAACATTAAAGGAACATAGCTCAAGACTCTTTTTCACATACACCAGTGCCTTTTCTTATTTGTCTGGGCAACAAACTGCTGTTAGACCAACTTAACTGTCATGGTGTGACATACCTCACACAGCCTTTGCCACAAGAGCTGCCACAACAAAAGCTGCTGTGCCCTACTTAGGGAATCAGCACAGAAATAAGCAGCATAATGGCACCATTATGGGAATGTTAATGAACTGTTGACCACTTAGACCATTTTAGAAAAGTCTAGGGGCGACACGGCTGCCAAAATGATTGCCACTATGTTGTCACAATGTGCTAGAGCAAGACAAACAATCAGCATAGCTTTTTTAAATTTGAGATGAACTGCACTGTCCATTGTGGGCTTTCCAGTAGACTCAGATCCTAACACTTCTCCTGCAAAAATACGAGTTGAAGAAATTATATCTATCAAAAAATACATAATTTGCCTTTAACCATCCTTTACTTTCCCACTCATTAAAACAATCAGTTCCTGTGTCAATCCAAAAGTGAGCTGTTTTACATGAAAACTTTTTCTGTTCCTCTCCTGAGCTGTCATGTTTCTCTGTTGTATGCCTTTCATTTTTTCTTAGCCTGGTTAAGCAGTAAGCAAGCAAGCAAAATTACTAGATTTTCTAGGGCTTGTTTGGTTGGGTTTTTGCAGTCACTCAGCGTATGAGCAACCAAAGGATGAATGCAGAGAAGAGCAACAAAATGGAGGTGGAAAAATAGAAAATGCTGCTTTGCTCTTTTAGTTGCTGAATTTTCTTAGGCAGTCACACTCTTGGTAACTGAACGCCGTCAATTTGCTAAAAGTGTGAAAAGGAGCAAGAGCATCTTCTGCTTCTAACCTCAGCTCAGACCCATGTCCCACACTCCCACTGCTGCTGCCATGGGCTACTTATGCATCCACCTTTCCTCCAGAGGCTTTCATCCTTTCTTCATTGCTCAGTAAGGAAGAAAGCTTTAGCTTCAAACCCGCAAGTCCCTCCTCAAGACTCACTTCTGTAACTATTATGGACTTTGCTGGTGTGACAGCATCTAGCACAGCTGAGAAAAATCCTGATCACAGCCCCCAACACCATTATGACAGCAAATCTAACACATCCATGAACTAAGAACTACAACCCAGAAAGCACATACAGGCAAGACAATACTGTAATTTACCTCAGACTTGTTCTCCAGTATTAAAAAAAAAAAGTGAAGAGAGTTACAGATAAACAGCAAACACTGTACTCTCAGCCATCACATTTCAAAGGGAGTCAGAGCACAACAAGGTTCCCAACAGGCGGCAGAGCAAGGAGCATTTCACATTACTAGGACCATGGATTTGCTAACATCTTTAAGGAAATCATGCAGATCCTAGCTGTACATGCTCCCTGATGGCTGCAAGCTCATATAAACCTGCATCTTTGTGAGTTAAGCTTCTGCTCTCTCCTTGCTCTTAAAAAGCAAGGAGAGATTTTAATACTTAAAGGGATTCAAGGAAGTAGAATTGTCTTCCCCTGTTTCCACGTTTCTTAGTCTGAAAATCCCGAACATTTGCTACACTTTCAGAAATCCTTCTTCAGGATAGGAATGGGGGATGCGAAGGAATAAAATGTGTAAGAACAGACAATTTTTCTGCTCAAACAACCTGACACTGGATACTGAAACCCCAAGGGACTGGACCTACTCTCAAGTTTGCTCACATGAACACTACCCAGTTCAACACAAGATACTATAATGAGGTGATCTGAGGCACATCTCCTGAGATACAAGGCTATAGAGCAGAAAAGCCTTACGAAGAAGGGATAACTTAGGATGAAACTTACGTTCTGCAGGTTTTTCTGAGAATTTCTTCTTCCATCCATCTTCCTGATATGCGATTGTGTTACAATTAATACACACTCCATTCCATCTCTATGGATAAAAGCCAAACAGATTATTTAGCCTATATTTTTAGTACAACATAATGAACACACGGCTCTCCAATATCTGCCTTGTAAATATCCACAAAAGCACTCATTTTTCAGATTTTCGTCACAAATATTATTGTGTCACTTCAGTCCACCCATCTACCCTGAAGACAAATGATTTGATCTAACAGGGAAAAGAATTTGAATATAAACCAGGGTTCATGCACGTCGGGGAAATCACTAAGGAAACCAAATTTATGATCACTGTATTGTGAATAAGTAGCTCTTTGATACATGCTATAGAATGGAATAAATATATCAGCTAGTTTGTTAACAGTTATTGCACAGGTAAATACAACATAAGTTAAAAAATGAATCCGTACTGAGGACAAAATATGATTTGCTGTTAACACTCAGCAAATCTGTCTGTTGAAGCTGCATTAAAATATTCTTACACATCTTGACCTATAGTGATCTGTCAAAGTGGTCTATAAATCATTATTTCTTGATCGTGATACTATGGTTAGACCTTCCATTTCACTGATGTTATCAGTGGTTGAGATTGGGGTCAGCTTCAGAGCAGAAGACTGTAGCTGAAAACAATTCCCAGCTGAACTGGGTAATGCACAAAGACAGTGAGAGGCTTTAATGATCAAACCCAACACCCTGAGCTGCACTTTGAAGAGGCAGCAGGTCATTTAGGGTCTGATATATGAAGAGTACATGCTGACTGCGCCAAATAACATAATTTCTGGGCAGGCCCATCCATTGAGATGACAGCGGCTGTCACTCTGCTTCCCCAGGACTGGGCTAACATGGAGCAGCAGTATGACTAACTTACTCACCCCTGGGGCCGCACAGTTCCCCAGCAGCAACATACTGTTCCCACAGCCCTGTGCTGCTCTTCCTTGGTCTTACTTCTCAGCAGGAAAGGAGAGAAGTGATGCCACCTTTGCTCCAGGGGGCAATCACAGGTGCTTTCTCTAGGCACTTTCAAGGCCAGGTTGGATGGGGCTTTGAGTAACCTGGTCTAGTGGAAGGTGTCCCTGCCCATGGCATGGGATGATCTTTAAGGTCCCTTCCAATCCAAAGCATTCCATGATTCTGTGATTCTCTGTTGAGTGAGTGGGCAGGGGTTAAACCCTCTCCTTGTCCCCTATGCAAGTCCCAGAGCAGAGACTGACAGCAGCACTGATTTGGGACCACAGCTTGGACATGCGCTGCTTTGGCATCACCATGGACCACCCCAAACTCCCTGGAAAGTCCTGGAAGAAGGGTTTTGCTATGTCCCTCGGAATTCATACAGTTATGTGAAAATTCATCTTTATTGTAGCAAAAAAACCCAACCAGTCAACCAACCAAAAAAGTGATAACTTGGTGTCCTTTATGCTTGTACTGCTCAAATATTGGAAGGCAAAACTGTGGAATTCAATTTTCAAATGTTTTAACATAGTGTGACTTGGGGAGCCCAACTCAAATTTTCGAACATTTGGGTGTGCACATGGTAGAGAACAGGGCAGTGGCTTGGAGTTTGCCGCAGAGAAATTTGTGCTGGTATTACTGAAACAGAAAATTCATTTGTGCGGAGGCAGTGCTGGGATGCTGTTAGAAGAAGCCGGGGGCTCTGACAGACCAGTAAGTGTGGCTGAGGGCATTATCACCCCATCTGTCCGCCCCCCTTTTCTCTCCAAAGTCAGCGTTCCTGTAGCAGAGGCACGAGAGGCAAACGTACCTGCTGCTCAGCAGAGATCGCACTCTCAGCTCATCAACGCTTCAAGCTGCAAAGCCACCTGACAGCTGCAGCGACGGAGCAGATCACGGTGGCTTCTGTCGCCCTGCTTCAGGGTAGCAGCTCCCAGCAGCACAGGGCAGAGGAGAGCTGAGGGTGGTAACACCTTGGATCATGGCTGCTCAGTCTGACAGAGCCCATCTGTCAAAACCCAAAGTGAGAAAGAGAGATAGATTACACAGGAACTGTGGTTGTATTAAGGGGATATCTAAAGTCACGCTTTCCCGGGAAAAATTGTGTAATTAAGCCAGTTACCATGCTTGGTATTTGTGCACAGTATCTGTAGCAGCACATTCAATTAAAATTAAATAATAGAAAATAAATCTCAGCTGGAGCACTGCCTGGATAAGTGCCCAAGCAGGAAGTAGAGTTGTATTGTCTGAACTATTTATGTTTATGAGCAATTCATGAAACAGATTTTTCTGTTGATTCTGCACTTTCCACTGATAATTATGGAACATTTTGGGGGTGAGGAGCTGCCACTCTAATTGAAACAAATTTTCCACTCCAAACAAACAGGAGGTAAAAATAACCCTCTATCTTATCAAATTTTTAAGGAGAGAAGAGTGTTTAAAAATTAATTGTCTGTTTCTCATCTTTTCTGAGGTTTCTTTTGGTATTCTAAATATGATTTATAATATTTTAAAGTGCATGTACTTTGAAGTCCCTATCCATTGCCAGAACAGACGAAAGAGACCCTTACATAAAACATGGCTTCGACTGCTGGTGCACAGTTTTAAACAATAGTGGTCACTATAACGTAGAGCCTGACACACGCTTTCTCTTTTTTCTACAAGATTTTTACACGAACCTCGGAAAGCCACGTCACCTCTTACTGCTTTATGTGTGAGGGTAGGGAGGCATGGACAGTCGATATAGTCTTCCCTTATCTTAACAGGATACTGAGAGGAAAAAATATAGAGAGTGTGCACATCTTTGCACATGGTTACATCTATAGTCGTAATTAAACAAGGTCAAGACACTGGCCAAGTGCTGGTCTGCAACTCTCTATTCAGTTAAGCCGTTACTGGTCCCTAACACTGATTTTGGCTTTGCTGTCTCAAACATCACCTAGGAAGGGCTTGAGGGTAGTAAGGGGCAGGGACCTCTCTCCACTGGCTGCCTGGGCATTGCAGTCCTGTTTTATAGGAGAAGCAGAGCAGGTTCTGGCTGGACACACACAATGCAGGACCAACTGGCCTTAAGACTGGAGACCTGCCCCTGCCTGTTTTATTTACTAGTATAGACAGAGCCTGTAAAAACCTCTGATAAAGGGACATAGCTCCTGGTTACAGACAATATAAAACTAGATTAATGGTAAGAGTCAAGCACATACTGTTCTCTGTCAATTTGACCTGCAATTAGATCCAAACAGACAGTTTCTTGGCTGGAGTCTTCAGGACATGAACAATGTTTTGCAAGTACAGCCACAGCCTTTGCAGGGCCTGATTGTGTTGATACATGCTTTTCAAATGATTTTCTGTAAAGACCAGACTTGGGGTCAATGACCCAAAACTCAACAGCATGACTTTCATCTCTCAAGCAATGTATGTGCTTCTGGAGAGACCTCTCCTATTTGCACATTGGTGTGAGTCAGACAAGTCAGACTACCAAGAGGTCCCGCAGAGCTCCAGTCCAAACACATTGGACTGGGAAGCACATGGACTGGGAAACCTCTTCTCTAGCAAACACCCAAGTTGGAAGAACTTTTGGTGAAAGATACAGTTGTGTAACAAAGCACTCCCTAAAGAGAGGAAGAGCAAAACTGGTTTAAAAAACTCCTGATGAAAAAATTCTGTCCTATTTAAATCAAAGCACTTTTGCAGGAATGTTTCCATCTGTAGATTTTACAAAAATAGTCTACTCATTTCTTTTCGATATAGCTGAAACATTTCATTTTGAGAAATCCAGAGCATTCTCCTTCACTGCCAGTGATCCTATGTTTTATTGCAGAGTCTCTCAGAACTGACAGGCTGGGAGTTGCCTGAAGACAGAAACTGACTGTCCATTCCTCTGCTTTTTAGGTACGATCAACTTAAATACAGCATCCCTGGCAGAGCTTTGTCTAATCTAGCCTCACAAGACTTTTTTTCATGAGTTTCATCCTGCTTACCAGTCAAAAAGTTGTTCCTAATATCTAACATAAATTTACCTCATCGTTTTGGAAATATTATAGAAAAATTTCATTAGTCCCTCCCCTCCACCTGAATATGTATAGTATAGTAGAACAAATAACATCAAATAAAAGTGTTTGGTCCTTATTGAAACAAAGCACCTATATGTTATTAAAAAAAAAATGTCATTTTTCTATTCCCTAAACAATTATGCAGAATGTTTTTCACAAGCAGGATCACAGTCAGATGTTCCTTTCAGTTTGACATGCATGGATAATCAGAATTTCCTGCAGAATGGCCATCCTCACTTCCAGGTCTGTGTTGTCTCTTTGTGATTAAATGTGCAGGACTACCTCAGTGCACATCTGCAAATGTAAGCAGAACCCATAGGGTGCTTCTTCAGCTTTGTCTCAGCTGAAGACACCCTTAGGTGAGCTCTGAAGTATGGCAAAGGCTGATCAGGGAAGTGAGATTGGGAGGAGTCACAAGGAAAGAAGGTTACAGAAAATTATTGAAGTATTCCTAAATCATTAAGATCTTATTACCATACCAAAAGTAGGGGCAGTGAGAACATAGGGAACACTCTGCAAATAGACCTGAATCTTGGCATGGGGAGATTTGCTATCTATGTGTTTGCAATATAGGAAATAACTACCTTTTCCTTTTTGAGTATCCACTAGGAATGCTACATTTCCCAAATTAATGGAAATCAAGAGTTAAGTTAAATGACATAATAAATTCCAGACATTGATTTTTATGTTAGGAGTCATCTTTATGTGAAGCATAGTGTATCATCCTAAATGTCACTCATTCAGTAATACTATTATAACTCTATTCCTTGGTGATGGCCAGGAAAAAGTTTTCCAGGGCATTCATCAGCACTGTCACTATGTCTTTTTTTGTCCACTACGAAATCTGACTGTAAGAGATCTCAGATATTGGTTGAGAGAAGAGCCAGGAGACAGTTGCTGCTAGAGCTGGTTCAGTTGTGTATGGTGCATTCATCTGCTCTTCTGTGTGCTCAGACGCAATTCACCTCTCATAATCAAATAAAGGCAAACGGGAAGCTTTGGGGCCCTAGTGTGGGCCCCAAACAATACCAGTGAAGGGTTTTGTAACTGGCACCTACAAACAATGCTGATGGGGCAGTGGGTGTATCACCACTACCTCCCAGAGGTGTCTTATGAAACAGTGCATAAAGGGTATGAAAGGGGGGGTTGCAACTGGGGGTGGAGGGGAGCTTCCCAGAGGAGTTATGTCCCTTTCCCAGCTCCACGCCAGCTCAGCCTAGGCAGGGACTAAGCAGACTCTGGGGGAAGACTGCCATCTACTGAACCGCAGCCTTTCGCTGGGCTGCCCGCCCAAACACGGCTTGCTTAGCCTGGGAGTCCCATGTGGTCCCACCTGCAGCCTTCCCTGCCCACCGGAGGTGGCCTTGCCCCTCTCCGGCTTTCTTACATACAATGCGAGCAGTAGAAGTCTATAGAAATACCATCAAGGTACAGAAACAGAAATCAAATCCCTCTGCTATTTCCTGTTTTATAAATTTCTTATTTATAGAGTGAGAAAAATAACAGCTAAGCATACCTGTAGTGGTTGGATTGTTCTGGGGGTGATTAACTCAAAGATGTAAACGTCCACATCTCTCAGTAGCGCTGCAAAGAAATCATCCTTCTTCATAAAGAATAAGAAATTGATCTATCCTCTTCTAAGACTGGAAAGCATTACATCTGCTGAGCAACGTCCCTATTCATCAGAACAGTAACCTGCTGCTACATTATCTGGGCCGCAAGGGTGCTACAGTGTTTTTTCATTTCATTACAATAAATTAGCTGCTTGGCTATTAACATGCTTCATGTTTAAGAGAGATAGTCACCAGCTCCTAAAGGATCAGAGCCAGTCCGTTACGTAAACTGTCCCAGAGTTCATTTAATTACTGCAGTGCCCAAGTGTTTAAATGAAGCTTCCTCCTTCAGATATGCCCCATCAACACAGAGTGGAATCAATAAGGCTCATTTGAAGCAATTTACCCACCGTCATCTATATTCCAGGTAGTGCTTGCATTCATCTGGGTAGTATTAGTTTATCATATGTCTCTGAAGTATTTTCCTGTCGAACTTTCTCGTTCCATGCTCATATAGATGAATGAACAGTGTCAAACCAATTTCAACTTGTTTTATCTTTGTGGGAATTTCAGAGCTGGGGGTGGGAGGTGGGGGTGATTATCTAGGTCCATGAGGGCCATGGAACAAGGACAGCATCCTTTCTGATTGTCATGGACATACTTAGCCTTCATACTTACTCAGCCTTCAGCCAGATCACCCTAAATAAAAGAAAATGGCAATTTGCTGTAGCATCCCAACAGCCTTTATGGTCAGCCAAGGCAGTTGCCTCCTCAGTGTCTTTGTGCCACCTGAATGATATACAAGAAAAGCATATTCCCTTTTGCCTCACTACCTCAAATAACAGTGAGAAATTTGTGAAATGCAGTTGTAACTTGCCTCGGTATCTGTTTGTTATTGTTCAGTTACTTCAGCTCATTCCTTTATTCAGCAATTACAAAATATGCAGGAGACAAGGCAGCTAAAATCATCTTTATAAGGAGTTTTAATCTGAAAGAAAGGGGCATCAGGTAATAAAAGAGACAAACTGAAGTTTCTTAGCAGTCTGCTTGACTCACAGAGATCAGAGTGAAGGAGACATCTGTTCCCAAGTGACTATTTAAGAATTAACCTTTAAAGAGGGCATTTGCTAGATTGAAAAGAAATGAGAATTCATTACTTACAAAGATGTGGCCCAGACTTGTTCCTATTCTCCTGGCGAGGCATCGCTCCCTTAAAGAGCCTTCCTTTGACTTTCAGATGATTAGCTATCATTCAGTAATACCAATAAGCTCAAACACACATTTACTAACAAGAGTTGTCTCCTGCCTCCAATCCAGGCGTCAGGGGCTGTCTTAATACAATTCCAGCTGAGCAAAAAGCTCATTTGAATTTCAACAGCCTGTGGCCACATCAAGGAACAAGCAATTTCAGGTTTCCAGGAATTTCTGGACAAGCAGCATGATACAGATGTATAATTATGGAATAGCAATATGTAAAATATGCAACTAACTGAGTATTTTAAATTAAGCTTGTAACTCAAACTGCTGCTTCCACTTCATATAAAGCTTGATTGTCAAGACTTGTATCAATAAGATGGAGAGGAGCAGACAAGAAGATAGCTGCTCCTGTCTATAATAAGAAAAAAAGTACAGAAGAATTGTTTCAGTGCCACGAAGACACTGCCAAGAGGGTCTCTTTCCATTGCACTAATGTATACATAACAATTACAGAGAGGCTTTTTGTTTGCTTGTTCCAGCTGTAGAATGCAATGCGACACTTCTGCTCACACCATTGTGTTCATGGCTACTGCAGAGGAGAGAGGTTTTTTTGGAAAGAACCCCCAAATTCAGCTAGGAGAAGATACTACCTCCATATCTCAAATAATCATCTGCATTGTGCAGTTAAGGTTACAGTAATCTGATTTTTTTTTTCTGTTAAATTTAAATGACAAAGTCTACAGTCTTATTTTGGGCTGCTTTTCATGCCTTTTTTTTTATTACTATGAAAATAGATTTTTGTTTCTTGAACTGCTTCACAAACCTAAGCATGCAAAGGGTTGAATATTGACTTTGATCAGAATGCACTCAATAGTAGACCCTGGTCTTGCAAAGAGATCAGTGCAAAAACATCCTTGTGCTTGGGGCAAAACCAGAAACCTCATTCAGGGGGAGATTGGCAAAATCTTCTGCTCCTATGTTTTAGAGAACTGGCTCTTTTTGGACTAGGAAACAAAAGTGAAAAATGCATTTCCAGGACATTGACTTCCTTGCAATTTTGTATGGAAGAGGGCAGTGGACCTAGTTCATGATATTATCCTCAGTCTGTAACTATGAGATGTTTTCTAAGCAAAAATCTTCACCCCACAAAAAGTGTGCTTGATTGAGAGATTTAGTGGTGAGAAGATGACCCTTCCGGTTCCTATGTTGGAGCTGTGAAGCCCAGAAATACCCACAAACCAAACAGCTATGGGCAAGACAGGCAAGGAAACTTAATTACTTTCTTATATAGAACTTGTTCTATGACAAAAAGCTAAAAGCGAATGAAAAGGAAACAAAGGGAAAGTCCATCCTCTGGGATTGTGAATGCCCTTCCCTCCACTCAGTTCCCTGGGAGGAAGGATGCTCAGTAGCTCATATGTTTCTTGGGTTTTGCTACAGTTCATGTGTGGAACATTTAAAAAGAGAACCCAGCTTTTACATGCAAGTGGTATCAGCCCACAACCTTTCCTGAGAATGAGATTCACTTTGAAAAAACAATCACAAAACACCCACTGTTCAACAGTCCCCATACACAGTAGGGTGGATTGAGTACGGCGTGTCAGCTTTAATTTTAAATGTGTCTGATTTTCAGTTTTCGTATCATATTTTCCTGGCTATTTATATAGTATTCTTTTCATTTTTCTTGTGCCAGTGCCATGATTTTTAATTTCTTTAATTCTCATTAGGGTACATGGCAGTTGATACAGTCACACCATAATGTCAAGCATTTGCAAATAAATAAGTATTTATGGACTTCAAAAAATTAAATTATGCAAATTTAGTTCAATAAATTGTGAAAAGATATATTATTCTTCACACCGCATTGTGTGCATCTTCTTTAAAAAAAATTCTTTTCAACTGATATTATGAGCTTGATAGAGCATAACACTTCCACTGGAACCATCACAGTTTAATTACGTGGCACCATATGTATTCCAAGTATTTCTAAAATGGGTGGAATTTGCAATGGAAATGCATATCAAAACAGCTATGTGACCTGTCCAATAGCCAGTTTTCCGAGCTACATAGTAATCCCATCCAGAAAACATCAAAATGTTCTTAAAAAAAAAAAAATGAGACACCATTTGTGCACATTACGCTGAAAGAAAAGGGCACAGCACATGCAGGGCCAAACGTCATCTGCCCACAGTCCTCATTACTCTGAAAGGACTGGGTTGCCTGCAGCTTGCATTGCATTGAGTCCCATAAGAAGATCATTCAGTTTTTACAGGGCAAGAGGAATTTTAACCAGCAGGAATGTGGATTTTTAAAATAGGGGCATTTTAGAAAGAAGTGTGTACTGATTTCAAAACAGCTTGTCTTCAAGTAACAGGTATGTAAGGGCGATGATGGAATGAATTTGGGAAACATTCTGATTAAAGCATCCTTTTTAAATTAGAGAAACCAATAAAACCAAGACTAAAAAAGGTGGCTTTTTTGGCTAGAAATCTATGCACCCTGCCCGTATCTTTCAAAAGATATAGCCACCAGCATTTTTTAAATGAAGGCATTTTCCTGACTTCAACTTTTAAGGGGGTCTGTTTTCAGAAGACATCTGAACACTGAGTTTTACCAATTTCAGCAAAGAAGCTGAGAATAAGCAAAGTAACCTATTACTCTGGAAGACGCAGGCCATTATACATCTCCTCTAAAAATTTAATTATATAAAAAAAGATCTTAGCTAATCAAAGCCATACAGGAAGTCTGCGCAGGGTGACTCATGCCTTCCTCTGCATTGTGCTGGCAGAAAACGGATCTGGTGGAGGCGATGCCTTCCCCCTCTCAGTGCAGTGCACTCATCTGGCAGCTGCGATGGACTCTGGCCACTCCGAATTCTGGCAGGTGAACAGGCAGGGTGTGCCAGGACCTCACTTTGTACAAGCCAGAAAGTGACAGTAGAAGTACCGCAGCAAGAAGCAGTTATGAATTTCTACAGGGCACAGATCCTGCTACCTACCTCTCTTCTCTTGGTACCCAATAGATATTTTTCCTGGCAGAAGCTGAATAACTGATATAGCCGTGTCCATTTTGACACAGCTTCTAAAAGACCTGTATCTATAATACATAAATAAATAAATAAAAAACCTTCATAATCAGATTATGGATGCTGTGATAATCACGGTGCTCAATTATACAACTGTATATAAAATACCTAATGCTCCAAGAAGTAACATTTTTCAACATTAAATTAAGGTTGCTAAAAATAAATTATACTTCCTGAAACTTCTCTCTATATGTCAGAAGACTAATGCTGTATTTATAGCAAAGACGATAGTTCTATTAAATCTTTCAATCAACTAGGGACTGAGAGAATTGGCAAAATTCTTTTAACTGTTATTTAGTTGGCTGGCTTTTAACCACAGTTACATTTTACAACAGTTTTCTCCCCCCACCCTTCTTTTATTTGATGTTGTTATATCTGTTAACCTTAAACAGGAAAATGCATAGAGAATTAAAAAAGTCAGTGTTTGTCTGATCATTCTGAACCTCGATGTGGTGGCAAATATGAGAAAATGAGGAAGGCATCTAAGAAAGAAAATATTGCAGTTATGACAGATGGAAGATGAGGTATCTGTTAAATCTCACCATGGCAGGTTACTAATCTTTGGTGGTTTGTTACCCTCACTGCACCAAAGACTCTTTTGCATCCACCAGTCCACAGAAGAAAATATGTCCCCATGGCACAGGCACTCAACGTAAGGTCAGCTGCCTATGGAGGTATAAGATGCAGGATGACGCAGGGACATCACCTGGAGAAGAAGCACATTTTGTCCTTGCCAACTGTGTTCAGGAGCAATGGCTGACAAAGGGGTAAAGCAGAAAGTTTAAATTTGTGGTGTGAGGTTTACTGGGATTTTTTGGCTCTCGTGTGCCATATTTGCAGTGGAATTCATAGCACTGTCCAAGGCCTGTTTGTTGGAAAATACCTTGCAGGATAAAGGGTTGGATAGGCTTTTACAATCATAAATCATAAAAAGTACAGAAATGGGTGCATGATTTTTCACTGATTCTTTTTCTGGACTATTGAACCTCCTCAAACGCAGCTGTTTGATCAGCTGTTTTATCCTGTACACTTCTGGAAATAACACGGGAAAGCATTTTACATTTGTATGTACCAATTTTAGGGTTGTAGGAGAAAATGTTGACCTTTTTTCCTCCAAAAAGATATGCAGAATGAGATTCATCCCACCTGGTTTTAGCCATCACAAATTTAGGCATTTACTTTAAGTAAGGTATAGATTCACCCCATAACCAACAGGAAGACCAAAGAACCTCTAGACAGCGATTCTCCCATCCTAAAATAATTGGCAAAGATGACTAGTGCAGAGTGAGGTGTTTTTCCCTATTAGGAGCACAAGTGGGAGGTAGGAGGATTTATATTCTGTTTAAATGTTTTCATAAGGTACAAATCTTCACCATAAGAACTATTAAGAGAGGCCAGCTGGAAACATTCCCACTTAATATTTTAATATGGATTTCCCCAAGAGGAAATGTTTCACTGCCGCTTAAGAAATTTGAAAAATGTGTGTTTGCAAAGAAACATTAGGAAGAAAAAAGTGATTTTGCAATGCATTCCAATAATACAGTTGTTAAGTAACGGGCTAAAAAGCTTGGCTGCCTGCACACAGAGGAGCACAGAGACACAAAGGTGGGAGGGGGAGCTCAAATTACACCCTGCTCCACCTCATCCCAGGTCCATCCCAGCCATCAACCCACCAAAGGCCCATCTCCACACCCATGAAGGAACACAAGGGCTCAAGGTAGGTGGAGGAGCCCCAGTAACCCAGTCAGAGAAACAGCCTCTGCCTGGCTCCTCCAGGACTGCCCAAGGAGACCCTCAGCACCATGGGCTGGGGACAACCATCACCATGAGGTAGTGGGAGCCGCTCTCCAGCTCACCTTCCCCACAGTGGAGGGCCACTGCCTAGGGGCATGGGACACACTGGGATGCAGGGGAAGAGCATTCCAGGATTGTACCAGACTGATTTTGGGATATTTAGGGCAGAAACCAGAGGTGGGAAAAAGGAAGGATCAAGGTGATTTGGGGAGGAACATGCATAGGAAGGTAGAGGAGTAAGGGGATAAAAGGGATTGGTCACATAAGAACAAGTGTTGGTCAGTACGCTGGTGTGGCCATGTCCTGCACCCAATCAGTGCAATCTGTGCTGTCTTCTTGCTAACCATCTTTGCTAACACTGGGTGAGGGACTCCCTGGGGTGGGTATGCATATGTGTGTGTGTGTCTCTGGGGGTGGTGTGGTGTTGGAGGGAGGGGAAGGGGACGACCCGGGACAGCTCCTGCACGGACTGTGTGACTAACCCAAATTACAGGAGGGATGCACTCTGTGTGTGTGTGTGTGTGTGAGTGTGTCACAGTGTGTGTAAGAGTGTCTGTGCCAGCAGCTGGAGTGAGGCTGCAGCCTTGGGGGCTCATGCGTACAAGTGCCAGAAACTGGGGATACTGGGACCCAGGGGCAGCTACTGCATGTCAGAGCCCAACCGCTGGAGGGATCCATATAGCACAAATGTATATCTTTCCCCCAGCAGACCTCCGTCCTGCTCAACCAGAGAGGGGAGCAGGATGAGGAAATAGAATTAACATTTTCAATTTTATTCAAACAAGATACTTCAACTGACTCAAGCAAACTGTGGGATTTTGCTTTAAAGAATATATTCACACTGTTTTAAATGGGTTTTTCCTCCTGTTTTGAAGCACAGTATTCCCTATGATACCAACGATCTACTTCTATTTATTGCCTTTAGAAAAACTTACTGGTACAGATTCTAAAAGTATTCACATCAAGAGTAGAAAATGTCTGAATGCCTTTCTGAAGCTACAAGTTTGGGGAGTAATTCAGAAATCACACAGGGGAAATTTTATGGCCTTGGTAACACAGTAGGACAGGTTAAATGATCATGATGTTCCCTTCTGGCCTTAAAATTTATTAACTTCCTCCCATTTTTCCTGTTGATAGGTTCAGTGATACTTTCCAACTACACAGCTCTCTGTGGATATTATATGGTAGCTGCATATAATTACTTCCATCTTAGAGCACAAAAAACTGAGATTCAGAGGAGTTAAGTGACACAATCATCATGCAAGAGTGCACTAGAACCCACATTAGACCTTAGATTTACTGACTGGCCATCCTATGTGTAGTCCATCAGCCTCCCAGTCTCTGACAAGTTAGTTAAGTCCAGTGTTTCTTTTTCTCCCTTTCAATAAAATAAGGGCAATAACACCTTCTTATTTCTATTTGCCCATAAACTGCTGGCAATGGTGATTTCAGCTCATGTGGAACTCCTTCAGCTATTTCTAAGCAAGCTACCTTGGGCAACGTTAGCTGTGTAGCTGCAGTAACATGGAGCTCATTGCAAAATAATCGCCTTACCATTTTAAAAACGTATTTTCAACCTCTGCTGCCATACCCAGTACAATGGCCCGAAAACTGTACTAAGTACCTGTCCCAGGCTGGCTAGTTGAAAGCTAGCAGAGGCACTCGGGGTGGATTTGAGCTATGACTACACACTGGTACAGTGTACAGGTGCCCCAAGTGCAGCTGTGAAGATGCACTGTAGTTTGGCTTTCTATTTCATGTGCAACTGGCATCTGTACTCAGAAGCTCGTGGATTCTTCAGGAGGTGCGATCATAACTTGCATATGCACCAATCTTATCTTTGATTGTCATTCTGGGTAAAAGTATTTACATTTTAAATGATGCATTTAATACGCATAACAAATAATTATGACAAACACTCTTCCTAATAAATGGTAGAGAGCAGAAACTCCTTAGAATTTGCAGTTTGAGATATAAAGTAAATTGGATTTTAATACTTAATTAAGTTGTTAAAAATTGAAGAACACTTTTTACAGCACATTTAAAAAATATATTTCATGTGTAAACTCTCAGAAGCAACTTAAAAAAAAAACATGGAACGGAAACACCCTGCAGTGGCTCGGGTTTCTCTTCTCCAGCTGAATTCAAGGGCTGATTACAATGAGCTGTTTTCCACATCAGCTCTGCCCTTTTCTCCATTTTACTCAGTATCTACAGAAGTTTTAGGAAGAGATGAGAGGATAATGTACACAGAATTGATAGCACTATGCAGGTGACGACGAGTACCATGAGCAGTTCTTTCAATCATCAGCTCTCCCAGCAGCAGCCTGTAAGCAATGCCTGAGCAAAGACGGGAAAATCAAAAGAACTGAGAAAATACACTAAAGAACTTGCCTCCTTCATAGCAATACCAAATACGAAGGGCATCCGCCCCCAGAAAATGCATTCATCACACACACAGCCCTGGACTGTGTGACAAGCGGCACAGCTATAAAAATGTCTTTCCATCCTCCAGAGGGGAGATTGCCATCTCTGCTCTGTACATAAACCCGGGGTGCTCTTAGGTCTGCCTCACTCCTACCAGACATCCTAAATTTTGCTAAGTCCCAGGCAGAAAACCTACCTGCCAAACTTCCTAACCCCACACAGAGCCTTACACTTCTCAAGTCCGTCTCTACTTCATATTAACTGTGCACGCTCAGAAGTGCCATTTGAGGGGAAATGAGTGTCCGTTACCTAACTGGGAACTCATACGTAGATGCACAGGCATTTGGCTTCTGTCTAAATCCCCCAGAGAACCCAAATGGTTAGAGGTGGTCGGAGATGTGACTAACTTTACATCATATCCTTGTGACCGCTTCCTGACTAATAAACTACGCATAACAGTATTTACCATACCCTTCCTCAATTGTCTCTTTTCCAAGGTCAAAAATGCTAGCTTACCGATCTTGTCTTATGTAGAAATCATTCTCTACCTCTAGGTATTTTTTCTGAGGTATTTGGGGATTTTTTTTTTTACATTCTTCACATTATATACTCTGCTAATGTTATCCTGAGAACTTTTTCAGTACAAACTTGTAGATTTTCTATGGACAGAAGAAGGAACACATAGTGATTTCAGTAATCACAGCAAATACAAAAACAAGTAACTCATCCCTTGCTTTTAGTTTTGTTCTCTTACTTTGATTTCTCTTTTTTTTCCTTATTTGTGCTCTTGTTTTTCTTTTTAGTCCACGATCGTCAGCTTCTACTGGAGACTACTGATCTGTAAGGGCGATAAGTTTTGCAGTTCTCAGATACAAAACTTATGCCAGCAACGGCAAGGAACTGTCTTCTTTCACCCAGAAGAGACAAAGTGCAAAATACACCTGCTTGACTTAAGTTTCTTCAGGAAAAATATTTTCACACACATCCTACTACATTAATCTCGTTACTGGTCTTACAAACCGTGGAAAGAAAATGCATGAGATTTGCTATTATTTCCATTTTTAAGTATATAATGTGCTTAATTTATGGAGATGTAACACTCGGATATATGTGAGAAGAACGAGAAAAATCCAGGCTGGAGGGGGAGAATGAAAGAGGATTCTGAGTTGTTAATTGAGTACTTAAAGCTTATTTATATATTGCAGGTTTTTCCTTTCAATGAAGCAAGCTTGGGCTTTGCTAACTAATGATTCTGGGAAGGGTTTCACAAGGAGACAGAATTAGTGTGGAAGAATTTTTTGTACCTGTACCAACAAACGAGTTGATGGCAAATTAGACCAAAGATCTGCATAGAAGTTATTCTGAGGAAGCAGGGAGATGAATGGCACAAAGGATTTTGGCAAGTCCTGGGTGCTTGGGAAGACAGAAAGCACTCCCATCTGACAGAATTAGCACATGTATCTCAGCATAGCAACTTCAGTTTCCTTTTGTGGCCAGGATTTTTGCCAGTCGTCTCCTCCTTTACCCACAGGAGGGGAAAAAAATCTTCAGTATTAACATATTTGTTGAATGAGGCACATAATTCTGTCTTTCACTGTACTCCATTTCTCATAAGGCACATAAGCTATTCTCAGAGTTCCCAGCTGAATGCAGCTCTGAGCTTGTGGAAAGGATTACAGAATTTTATTTGAATAAAAGCTAGTAGTTGCGTTTTGTGCCTGGTACGATTACTGAAATCACAATGTGTTCCTTTTTATGTATGGAGTAGATTTATACCAGTATATATGGTAAAGGATTTCTCTGCCATTGGCAGAGAAGAATATCATCTGGAGCATCTCCTAAGGCCACGCAGTTGAAGTACACCTGTTATTACATGCTGTAGTCTTCCTCCACAGCCATAAAACACAAGGCCTACATTTTTGCATGTGCATAAACTAATGATAGATGATTCATATTCCAAATTACTGTTGTGGAAGCCAAGCCCCAGGCACCAACCCATTTTCATGCAAGCATGCCAAAATGAGATTATATCCTTGAGACAAAATGGGATAAAAAGACCCTTAAAAACACTAATAATTCTGACTTAATGATTATTGCTGGTTTTAAATGGAGTTTAAAATTTGTGCGGTGGCTTTGATTTTCACTTTTTGTTAAATCAAGCACTGTTTTTGCCAGTATGGAAAATCTGCCACTTTGCACTAACACTTCAGGTGCATAAATACAGTTTAAAAACTGGGCAAGTGTAGCTTTAGCATGGGAATGGGAACTAATTGTTCTTTTGCTGCAATATCTGGGGAAGCTGAAGGCAATCCACATTTCTGTGTTTCACCATAATAGTTTCAACCAAACCAATCATCCTTCTCCCAGCTTTTTTTTCAAGGCTATTTAAAACCCCTGAGTGTGACACCCGCCTGGCAGAATCAGGTGAAGATGGTACTGAGAGACGAGATTCATGGAAGAATAATTTATTTGAGAAATTATAGTTTGGTAGGCTGGATTTAACTCAACAAGACATTCCACAAGAAGATATTTCTATAGAAACCTCTATCTTTCTCTTGCCATGCCTTTTAATTAAGTCTGAAGCCTTGCACGGCTGTAATCAATGTACACAAAATAAGTAAGCAGGCAGCTGCAAAGACAACTGAGGGAAAGAAAGGATGCCATGGGTTTCTAAACAAAGATGTGACAGATTTACTGGAGGGAGAAGAAAATAGAAAGAGCAGAAAGAAAGATTACAACCCAACAGGATTCTCTGATTTTACATTCTTCTTCTCTTCCATTTTCATTCCGCCAGAACATGGGATGGATGCCAGAGATGCATCAAACTGTCCAAGTATAATTTAAGTAGTCAGGGAACAGATGTTCACAACAGTTTCTGGTCAGTGCAGGGATTTTATTACCTGCCCACAAGCTTCTACCCACTGTGAAAACTGTATTTCTTGAAGATGCACTATATCTGATTATATCAAATTACATGTATTCTATAAGGTTGAATGACCCTAATCAACTAGCAATGTAATACAATATCTCCTCCCTTCCTCTTATCCTCCCTTTCTCCAAGACTGGATAGAAGTTACTTGCACTGGCCAATGTTATAACGCGGGCTTCAAATGCTCAAATACATAGGAATTTGACTTTGAATGTTAGCGACTTCCTACAGCGTGAACAGGTGGAAGAATGCTGGAAACTGAAGGTTAGCAACAGTTCTCCTTTCCTTCTCCCTTGTACGTGCAGCAAAGGTCACTACTCTAATCCACCTCTTACACTTTCTCAAAGGAAGAAAACACTGTGCCAGCCCCAGAAAGCTCCAAAATTTCTTTCCTTTATTATTTTTTCCACAAAAATTAGCAAAATGGTAATTTCTCTAAATTGATCACCAAGGTATACTGGTTCTTTTCATTTAAGAACAAAAGATAACCAAACACATTGATGAGATTTGACCATATCAGGATTTAAATACAGAACCCAACATAGTGACATGATTGGAACTGGTAACAGGAAAAGAAATTACTCAAACCTAGAAAAGGGTGACTGGAAAAATGCCAGTCAATGAATCAAGTATATGACTTTAGCAGCATAAAACGTTTACTGTGCATTAGGGATAAGCTTACACAGCAACAACTGTAGCCCACATCCACACACTTTTGCTAGCTTTACATAGGTCAGCACCACTGGAATAGCTGTAGTTTAGTGGACTTTTGTATTTGCGGTTTTTCCCAACTTCCCTGGAGCCCACACCAAGAATGCGCTATCACGGCACAGCACTGCCAGCAGATTCCAAGAAAGGCAATTTTAAGCTAGCTGAGGTTTGTCTAAACATGCTGCAGTATAGTTGTAGCCTCAGCCTTCCTTGCAGATGGGAGAATTCAAGTCTCCATCATCATAACGTATTTGAGCTCTTTGGGGATATATTTGACTTGTTTGTTTTCAACGGTTTCTTTAAGAAGGAAAAACGCTTCTGGACTAGGTCAGGTGGAACACCTGGAAGAAGACAAAAGATTGCACATTTCCTTGGAGAGATTTTGTGCCTCTTCGGGAAGAAAAGGCTCGAGACACTGTATGCTGTGACGCACAAAAGAATCACAGCACAGAGAGACCTCAGAGGCAATGGAAAGGAATTTCCTAAGACCAAAGGCAACTCAGCAGTTTCTTATAAGCTAACATTACAGTGTTAACTGCAGTAAAGCTTAGAAGCAAGAACTCATTGGCTAGGACACAGTGGGCAGTGTAAGAGCTGCATGTAAAACTATTATTTTCTTAGTTTTAATTTCCAGTCTGTGTTCCTTATTTGCTTAGACCTTTGTTTAAAAAAAGTGAAGTTCCATTCAAATAAAACTTATACTGATTTTGCAAACTTCACAGTCTCTTTGGAGAGCCGACTTTGAGCCAGTCTGAGTATATTGACCTCCCAGCTGTGGCCTGGTTGTGACACCATTTCAGCTATCCAAGAACAAGCAAACAAGACTAATGGCCCCAGACAAGTAACACTTCTATGTAGAGTGCCCAGGAATACTTACTGCAGTAGAGGTGAAAATATGTCTTTCCCTCTTTCATTTCTCTTTGGTATTCCACAGTATTTTCGAGCTACAAATAAAATTGCATATTAGAAAACTTTGCAATTTTTATATATCCTACACTGAGAGAAAGGTTGTAAATTTGTTCCTTAAATGCTTATCAAATTGTATACCAGTGGAAGATCTCTTTTGTAAGTCTGCTATTTTAAACAGAAGGACAATATTATGTTGCCTTATGTCATGAAGGTTCATGTGGTATACATGTTCGTTCATGTCTAGGAGGTCTCTTAAAATAGTCCTGAAACAAGTGTTCTAGTTGGCTCTTCAAGCACTGTCATATCACACTAGACCTCTGTGAAGAAACAAAATAAGCACGGTAAATATCATTTTCTCTATTTTTCCACTGTCATAAAAGCAACAATGAGAAACTCTGTTCGTTCTTTGCTTAAACCAATGTTCCCAAAGTGTCTTGGAAAGACAATATAAAGAATACATTAAGTAGGCTTTTTTTTTTTATTCTGTTCATGTTCTTCAAATGTGTTGTCTAGGTAGCTAAGGATAAAAAAAATAAAAGAAAAAAAAAGGAGAGAAAGAAAACACTAAGCAGGATCCTTCTCTCGCCGCTTAAAATGCACTAACACTCAGATGTTGTGTAAATGGTTCCACACCATCTGGCAGCTATGAGGAGAAAAACAAAACATCATTTGCAGGTACTATACTTCTCACATTTTGAATAATGTACCACAGTGTACTAATTGTCATAACACGCAGCACAATATACAAAGAATTTAAAGTGCAGTGTGTTCCCTCTCATTCATATTTATGCTACACAGTTCAGCAATGCATTTACATTGTGTGCAATTACTATTCTGTGTATTGCCTGGCTGTGTAGATTACATGTGATATACGAGAGAGAGAGAGGGTAGATTATACAGAAATTACATACTTTCCACAACACAGCCTTGCACGGCTGGAAGTGAACCATAGATGATAATCACAGCAACTCTTTCCTCCTCCATGACGATACAGGGAGCCTGTCACCACCTCCTAGCATGCTCCAGCACTCACAGACTGCAGCCTGTCCTGCAACCGCTTCCACTGAATCCCTACAGATCTGCACTGACATCAGCAAGAGCCAGCTCCCTCAGCACTTGGCCAAAACCCAGGTCTAATAAGAATCAGCAGATCAGTTTAGGATGTACTGGACTCTCCCTGAGAGAGTCCTGCATCCATTCACCTGCTGTATTGATGCTGAATGTAGCTCCAGTATACCTACACCTCTATTGTGCTCCATTCAGACACAGGGAGATGTGTTTCTTTAATTGCCTTACATGATTATGGCGGTTGCTGGAAGCACCGGTGTCTGTGGGAATGAGCCAGGAAGGATGCAACGACAGTCTTTATAGTAGCTCCTGCAGGGTCTCACACTGCACCTCCCTGGGTTGCTATTTTCAAAGCCAGGCAGAATGGTAGCATAGCCCTCTGTTTCTTTGGAAATGCATGCCTGTTCTTACACAATTCCACTGACAAGAATTTAGATATGGCAAGTAAAGGACATTGCTTGTCATCTAGAAATGGTGATGAGCAGGGCTTTTCCAGGACTTGGTCCTGTCATAGTCTTAGAACCTAGATGGTAGCAAATTATTCCTCACAACCTCTTTAAGCAGTTCTCACGTTTTTGTAAATTGCAGTCTCTATCAGATGTAGTCAGTTTGGGGAGAAACTCCTGAAGATTTCTGTCTTTCTGGTTGACTTCCAGTAGACCTCCTTTTTCCTAAGGAAGGCATCATTAAAACTTATACAGCCAGACAAGATAGCATGTGTCAGCCAGTCTGGGATAGCTTTCCATACATATCTTCCCAGCCCACACCAAGGCAATTAGTTATTTTAACCTTCTTTCTCTGAAAGTTTACATTATGGAAATGTCTTGCTCTATCAATTGGAGAAATGTATACGGTAGTGTCTTCCCCGGCAGACTCTTACGCCTTCTGTCATCACAGTTTTTCTCTCATCTTTCTCTCCTCCACCACATCCAAACTTCATGCCTACTCCCTCTCTTTCCTCATCCGCTATCCATCCTACGCAGCTATGCCCCCTCCTTCAGTTCAGTAGGGTTTTTCTTTCATTAAGCGTGCATGCTACCAGGCAGACTCAGCCACAGAGTGAAGCTGGCATCTTACAAGGTCCTGCCTCTGCCTTCTGTACATCTTCATTATATTGAGAAATAAATTATCTTGTTAGTTACATTATTACATTTTAAGTTGACAAGTAAATCTTATTATAAAAGTATAATGATACAATAAGATATTTTATTCATGCATTTAGTCCTCTCTCTCTGACACTTAATTATATCTGCTGCTGTATGGTGATCTGAAACTTTAATTTGGCAAATCAACTAAAATCCTCCATAATAGACTGATTTCCTGCCCTTCTCTTAAGGTTCTAGTTTACTATATACTGAAATTACTTCAAACGTGTGTCCAGTGAACCTTTGAACAGCAAAAGGGCTTGATGGGAAAGAAAAAAAAAAGGAAGACTGTAAAGGGTGTATTTCATTAAGAACTGTGGAGAGAATCTAATCTGAACTTGGTTATAGGATGAGAAAAGAAGTTTTGCAAAGACAGAAATGGGCAACACAGTACCCATGTATCTGCTCCACCACAGTACCACATACCAAAGAGCACTGTACTATGGCACAGGGCAACTGAGGCTGCTTCTCAGCTTTGTACGGAGCTTTGGCCCAGGGGACCTTCCTTCATGTGCAGATGTGCACACTACCATGCACACACATGCACACACACAGGCATGCACACGCTGGCCAGGGAAGTTGTGGTGTGAACTAAACACTCCACACCACGGAGCCCTGAGGACCCTCAGGATCCAGCATATGACATCCAGATTTTTCCTTTCAGGTAACCAGCATTCAGCCTGTGTTCAGGCTCCCTACAATTCCCCATCATCTTAGTGTAGATAGCACCAGGGCTGCCTCGGGTCTTGAAAGGAAAAGCCATAGGTTATTCTCCCTGTTACCAAACTGTAAGCCCCTTATCTCATTGTAGGAATAGATGGGGTAGATAGTGACTGCACAGAGAGCCAGGGCCAGACATCCTGCAGGTAATTAAGACCTGGAGTCCACTTGGGCTGTAACAGACCTATATGATGCTTCCCAAGAACTCTAGCAGGTCAACTCCAGCACAGCCCTGAAGGTATTCCAGCATAAACAGCTTGATATTTTTATTAGAGCACTACCTTAAGGGCCATTCATCAGAAAGGACTGCCAAGGCCCTACATCTTCCAGCAGAAGCATGTAAAATATGCAAGGCCCTATTTCACAGCTCTTCTCCCACCTGTCCCATGGCTGAACCATCCCAGTCTGCATCCTGAAAGAGCCCAGAAGTGTTTGCAGGCGTAGGAGGGCTACAGAGACAAGCCTGTATGGAGTTAGAGCTCAAAGGGGGAGAGAAATCAATTCGATCTGCAAATCTTAGCTTTAAAAAACGCCTGAAATTGAGCAAAAAGAATTATAGTTCCCAAGCTACCTATAAATTTTGTTGACGACACTGAGACGATCTCAAAGCAAATAATCTTCTCTCACGCTGAAAACAAGTCTGACCCTGGAACTGCACACTTTCAGTAAGGAGCTCACAGGCAATATAACAGGGACATTTCATTTCCGTAATGTGAACAAAACAAAGGACACAATTGCATCTCATAAACATGAAAGACGTCCACCATCTTTAACTAATAAAGCTGACAAATTTTCCCACCTAGTATAAAGGAAAGTGGAAGAAAAAAGGCTGAGCCTTTCCCTGTGGTGATAAATAAGGGTAAGAGCGTTCCAGCAGAGTTACTACACAAAACATATAAGAGAGCTTAAGGGACTTTGGCACCCAGCTTTTACCGAACATCAGCTGCAGGGGGATGACTCATTCTCCTGCAATCCTTCAAAAATGCTTCTAAAAACTATACTCCCTTCATCACCTCAGTAAAATTTTGTCTTCTGCTTGCATATCACATATCCCATCTAACTTGGGCCTTTTCTAGCCTGACTCCAGCATGACTCTATTCATCAGCAATAAACTCCGAGTATAAATCTTATTTACTGCTGTACTTCTCTGTGTGTTAGAAATTCACGTACAGTTTTCGTATAATCAAGTCCAACTTCCTCTGGAAGTTTAGGAGGCAAACTCTGCAATGACAGAACATTGTAAGTTATATGTGACTATAAAAACATTCAAGTGACAACATATACCTATTTGTTATTCAGGGAGAGTATCAAGACAGCAATTCATGCTACGCTTTTCAAAACAACTAAACCTCTATAGTTGGGACAAAACATTTTAAAAATTTCAGCTCTCACTAAGACACCAAAGGAAGTGACTACGTTTTAATAGGAACTCAGTCCACAAGTTGTCTACTAGGAGCTCAACATTTTCTTAAAGTCCAGCTCCAGTTGTGATCAACTCCTCTGAAAATTTAAAAATTAGTTCATTAACTCTTTAAAAGGTCTTTTCCTTAAGGACAGCATGCTAGGAGGACATAAAGACTTTAAATTATGCCTCTGTTAGCTGTTTCTCATACTTCACCTCTTCATTTTTTTCCCTGCTATCACTTCTGTCCTTACAAATTTAAGTCCTTTCCTGTCCTCCACATTCAGAAGCCTGTAAGCCACCATTTCACCCTAATTTCTGGAAATGATGAAATGGAGAGAAAAGCAGTCCAAACTCATGACTTGACCCGTATGTGCACGCTGCTTCACCATAAGCTTGGGTGCAAGTTTACCATATGGGTCTTCGGCTGTCTGCAGAAGACACGTACTCTAAGTCACAGCCGTTTCCTTCAGTATGCAATATTTAAGCAAAATGCCTAAAAGTGGAACTGCAATGCTATGGATGGCTTAGGTTCCCTTTAAGGGTCTAGCTCAGAGGCTCTCTGAAAATCAGCCACCTGCTGGCTGGGAATAAGTGTAAATTAGTCTTATCATATAGGAATGAGTAATTGCTTCTTAATACAATCTTCCTCCACTGATTGTCTAGTAGATAGTGATTTTTTCTTCTTTAATGTTGCTATAAGAAGTATCTTCAGTTAAGGAGTAAAGGACACCTTCTGAACTTGATATTTCAAAGTGAGAAAAATAACTAGTTCAGTTCCTGGTAGTCAAACTATCAACTTAGGCGATTATTAAGGACCAATTAGTTGCAATGAAGTTCTGAAAGAAGTCCTTAAAAACACGTATATGAATAGAACTTAAATTCTACCAGTAACAAGTGGAAAGAATTTTATACAGTAATCATGATTCCATTTTTAGAGAATTATACAAAACAAGCTTGTTCTTGAATCTGACAGGTTTGAACAACATATGTATGAAAAACACATTTTTGTTTAGTAAACAAGAAACACTATTCAAGTATAATGCAACAACTCTGAAATACACACCATTATCCTCAGTAATTGGCAAAATCAATACCTCACTGCATGAGCTACAGTATCTGCTCCTGGGGGAACAATAAATTGAATCTACTTGGGAACAGTGGTGAATAGCACCCTAAACTTTCCCAGAACTCCATTTGTCATGTATGATTTACCACAATTTTTCATTTTGTGATGCAAGTGTCACTTGTTGGTCTCATCTTCCTGTAGAAAGCAAATTGTTTTGATGAAGGCCAGCTGTATAAGTTGAGGAAAAAAAAGGCAGACTGGTCATGATATTTCAATTAAATGGAAAACCTTCCTACCTGAATGCCATGAACAGTATCCTTCCTGATTGCAGAGTATCTTAATGTGACCCTAGGAGGGAAATGCTCTCATTTCTGAGATTTACCCTAGGGATATTAAAATGTAAGTCACGGTGGAGGAGACTGAATACAAAGCATGTTTGAGCCCTCCTTGCACAAAGAAATAGATTTTAAAGGAGATAGCTTTTTATTTGTATTGCCAATTACATTATTATGGTAATACCCAGAATTCTCCCTTCCCCTTAATCCTATCGTACGCCGTTAAGAACTCATTGGGTTAAATACTGGAGAAATCAATAAATAGAAGCCCCCACGAATTACAGTTCAATTGAAGCAAAATGCAATGACAAGGAATGGAGTAAGAAGGTTAGAAAAAAATCCCCCAGTTATTATCCTAGACTATGAACATTACAGAATTTGTTGTTTGTAGGGAAGAGATAAGGAAATGACAATGGATAAATGCCCCAACTTTGGGAACCTCTTCTATATAGGATTGATGACGTGGAACAAAGGACACCATTGTCTGCAGAAATCCTTAGGCAAGTAGTGGAAATTGATGGTGTTGTCAAGAATGAGGGGCATTCACAAGAGGAAGTATGAAGAATAAGCTATGACACCCCTTCAGGGCAAGAATCTGTGATGGACCTTGACTGGGACTTAAGTTTCAGTTTTCTGGTTACTGAAATTACAAGCTTCTTTAAAAGAGACCAAACATACAATCTCGTCTCCAAATTTCTAGGTTTTGTAGGTAGGGAAAGAAATGTGAATGTTTCCTAAGAAATTAATTCAGTGGAATCTGTTTGCTTTTACAGACAGCTCGAAGAAGTGTGAACTCCACCACAAGTATCATACACTTCCTCATAATCCTGTTGGGTAACACCAGCTTTAGGAAATACGGTGTTCTGGGTGAAGCTACCTCAGATCTGTATTATTCACATATGTCTGGTATATAGACCTGCCACGTGTGATGTAAATCACTACCTTTAATAACAAGTCTGACAACTGCTGCCCCCCCTCAGCCCCAAACTTCTCTTGAATGGAAAAATTAAATGGTCTCCAAAATGTCGACCTGTTGTGTTAGTATGATATCAAATCAATATCTCTCTCTAATACCTTGTGCTACTCGATTTGTTTTGGTTTGGGTATTCTTTTTCCTGTTTTTCTATGTAAGTAATTGTTTTATTGAACAGATTTGATCACCATATAGCAATCTGTCTGAGACTGAACCACTACTAATTCAACCACAGATCTTTAGACCTTTCAAGTCCTTTAAAAGGGAACTAAGATGTCTCATCAGAGCTAACGGAATTTGAAGATGAATTTGAGCATCCGTGTCAAAAAGAGGTAGCGGTAAAATGGAAGACTGATGCATATAAAAAAGACTGAAGCAGATACTGTTTTATATTTTAGTTCAATACTTAAATCTCTTCTGTACTGAAAGCTGTTAAATCTTTTCCCTTGATCATGATTTGTGAACGTTTCACTTATCAGTTGCACAGATATTTTTCATAATTCCAGAGGAAACAGAACTGTCTATATGCTATGGTCATGCTGCAGACTTCTGAGCTGCAATTTATGCTTTTTTTATACCCAAGATACCCTTCTGCATAACTGTCAGGAAGCAGCGAGGGGCAGGGGGTACAGGTGGGGTCGTAGGTGAGGTCAGGGTTACTTGGGGCCCTCACACTAACAATTTGAAAGGCTTTTCTCCCCTCAGGAGTAGCATATTTACCTGCCACAAGAATGCCTGTGAAACTTGCTCTGTGTTCTTGAGTCATCTTTCATCCTAAAGGACATTGTTTCCTGGTCACTCTCTGGGAAAATTAAAATTCATGAAGCTGTCTAAGGCATTCTGTTAATGGGTTTGGTCCTTCTCTTTTCCTTTCTCATTTCCTTTCTCATTTCTTTCCTCTTGTTTTCCTCCCAACACACACCTCCCAGACATGGAATATTCTGATGAGCTTGGTAGAAGCGGGAATATTAAATTCACTCTGAACTATTCAAAGAAACAGGAAAGTTTAAAACCACTTACACCTCCAGGTCAACTGCTCAATCCGCATTTGCAAAACTGAAGAGCAGACAGTGCTGTGAGAGACAAAATGTTCCATGGAGCCATAGTGACCCATTTCAGCTTTCAGGCAACCACTTGGGCCCTGGTTTCAGTGATGGTTGTGATGGGAAAGAGAGGAGAGGGAGAACACTGCTTAAATTGCTGAAGCGATGTGACAAGCCTGTTTGGAAACAAACAGTTAGTGACTGGCTGGCAGAATTAGCAAGAATCAATCATGCAGTAAGTTCATTGGGAAAAGAAAATAAGAGTAACAAGGGATGAGCTAAACAGTAGCTAAATAAGGCGGAGAGGCAGAGTCTCATCAGGCTGGTGAGAAGCAGTTGATGGACAATATTATAGCCACTGAGGCAGAATTTTAGCAAGTATTTAAACATAAGGGCATCATCAGAAAGTGGGTCTGAGCTGGGAAAACACCTCCGCTCAAGTGTGGGGATGGCTCTGGTCAGTGCTCATGCAAGCAGAGCACAGCAAGGGGTTGATCATGGCTCTCTGTATGCAAAAAGAAGTCTGATTAACCCCTGGATGGAAGATTTATATTTTTTAACTACTGTGTTATGTACGGACTCACTGCCTCACAGTAGAACATAGGTCAATAGAGGTTACAACCTTCAAGGGCAGAAGGACTTTCATATCCATATTTCTGTGGCTTGACATGAAAACTTGTTTTTGCCTGCCCAGTACAACATTTTTACATGAGCTTATGTCGACCTTTAACCCAGTTATTTCACCCACAATAGTGTCACCTGGTTTAAGAGACAGTAATCATAAAACTCTTAAAAGTATACATCCAAAGGATAAATTAGCCACTTTATTAGTAAGGAACCAAAAAGAAGATAGCATATACCCTAATGGCAAAAATACAGACTGAAACTTCTGTTTACTTGCATTAAAATGTTTAATTGTTTTAATAACAGGCTCACTGGCAAGCTTCTAATTTGGATCTATTATCTTCCTTATTAGAATTCCAGTGGCAGGGTGAGCACACGGGCTTCTTATTATACAGGAGTTCATTATCAAAATCTACCATAGATTGATTATCAATAAATGTTTTTCATTTCCTTAGAACCCTCACCACAGTGCTCTTTTATTTATTATCCTTCCACTCTCTTTTCTTTATCTAATCAGCCTGTGTTGAATCAGCTGCTAAGCATTCAAGAGCAAATGGTTTCTTCAGCCTTGTAACCATTAAAAGTCCGTAGGAGCTATCATTCAGACCAAATGTGTTATTGTTCCTCTAAAGATCCAGCGCGCCTTTCATTTTTAAATACCTATGCATCAAGAGTCTAATGATACCGAATGATGACCAAATGCTTTTTCAGATAGATATAGGAAACATGCTTCAAATACAGAGAAGGGTTTACCCTTCTGATCTAGGAAGTCACAGTGTGTATATGCACAATGGCACCCACCCTCCTCCTCACCAACCCTGGGGAGCAAGTATGGCCCACGTTGAATCGCTGCTGGGAGAGAGCAGGGCCCGAGAAGCGACCCAGGCGAGCTGGAACACACTAACTAGATGGCCGAGGTTCAGTTGCATGCAGCTGGTCTCTCTGGGTGCCTTTCTGATTAACAAGGTTGTGTTAGAAAACAACACATGGCATCTGAAGTTCCTGCTCATTTGCAATCAGTGAAACTGAATTACTCAAACCTCCTCCGGGGCTGTGATTGGTAGGAAACAAGGGAAAAACATGGGTAATGTTTAAGCACCATCTTTTGTACATGAAAGTTGTCAAAGTTCATATAAATAAATTGTAGAAAGAGGCAGCTCTGGGCACTCTTTTCAGTGGAAAAGAGGAAAACTAATTCTGGAGGTTTAGGGGAAGACCACAGAGCATCCTGTGCTACTAAACAGAGCAAACATACGTGCATCACCTATTTGGGCTGAACATACCAGAGGAAACTGAGATGACTGAAAAATTTGACTAGCTCTGACAAAGTTCATTTATATGACAAGCTAGTTACGGCCTTGGAGTCTTAGTACTAGTAGGTGGAGACAGAAAAATAAGAGATACCTCCCCCACTTTAGGGGGAAAAATCTAATTTCTATGATTTCTGTCCCAGCTATGTTTATTTACTTAACGTATAACACAGCACGCAGTACAACATTGCTCAGAGCTTTTGTATTTTGATCTTACAACTGATGAGCATTTAATGGCTCAAGTGATTTAACTGATAAAAGTCCATAAACTGCTCAAAGCACACCGTGGTAAGAGTCATAAACTGACCATGGGCCCTCAGTCATTTTGGGAAGATTTCAGGGGGCTCTGAGATGAACTCCCTGAGGTTTCCCAGCTGGCCCGTGGGACCCTATGGCAGCTGTTTTGCTGGGACCGTGCTGTGCCAAGCGGACTGTCCTCTGCAGGTGGAAACTGATGGCTCTGCTGGCTGGAGAATGGCACAGGGGAACCATCTCTGGACGGCTGATGCAGATGTTGTTCAGTTTTGACTTGTGAGTGAAGTTTCAAAGTGCATGGGATGGCAGTACCAGAGCACTGGCTTCAAACAGGACAGCCACCTCGTAACTGGAAGAGCACAACCGTACATCTGATGCCCTGCTGGAGTTTTACTCCTCTCTTTGAAAACAACAGTATACGGTTCAAGTGTTTTACCCCAAAAAAGGGACCTACATATCCTGTTCTCAAGCATTTTTTTATGACTGGGGGAAAGAAAAAGCTGTAAAGACCATAGAGTAACTTCAACATTAAGTACCTAAAAAATGTGAGAGAAATACATTTGGGAGTGGTACTGTATCTATTCATGGTATTTATTAAAGGAAATTTCCTTAGCAAGTGACTTCTTGGTGATTCTGTCATCCCAAAGACAGGAATTTTTGAAGAAGCAAAACTATCGGCTGACTAAAAACCCCCTAAAACCTTTTATCTAAAGCTATCTTCTTAGAGTTATCTTTCTAAAGTGGCTGTCCCAGTCCCTGTCTCACCATCGAGCTTTACCAGAACTGCCCCTGCAATGCTGTCCTGTGTGTTTTCCTGCTGTAGATCTGCAGAAATAATTTTCCTATCTGTCTGGGAAGTTGTTCTGGTTCTTGCTATATCTTGGGCCACAAATCCAGACAGAGTGGGTGAGAGCCTCAAATTATTTAACATTCTTAAGAAAAATATAAAAGACGAGTCACATATAAACATAAAAACAGAGAGAAGAAGGATCCTGTTTCAGAGTAGGTGCATAAAATTAAATACTTCTTTTTCCAGTTGTTTTCCTTATATTTAGGTGAACCAGAGAGTTTTTCTGTAAGCAGATGTTTTCTCAGCATTGAAAAAGGCTTCTAACGTAATACGCAAATAACCTGTACAATATTTCTTAGCCAAAATTTTGGTAAAATTTAACCAAAATTAAATATACCTGCACAAAAAGACCATAGGTAGTTTATACTAGCTGAAATAAGAACTTTAAACTATATAGTCTAAAGCCTGAGGGCTCAAACTGATCAATGCTGGAAGCCAAGAAGGATTTATATCCCCTTATATAATACTGTATTCCTGTCTAGGTATTCTCGGAGCTTTTTCTGCCCTCTTTGACAAGCTAGTAGGCTTGATGAATCATTGTTTGTTTTCTGATTTGGCAATTCCCATGTTCTTATAAAGAAAATAACATATGACAAGGTCAAGAACATGAACACAATTATAAAAGAAGCTTGACAGATCAGATAAAACTTCTGGGGTATAAAGGGAAAAAAGTAAATAAGGAATTTGAGAACGGACATGAGTGTGGATAGTAGGAACGCTAGCAGAAATAGACAGCTCCAGTCCTGGAAGGGCACAGCAGTCAGTCATTTATCAACAACAGAAAAAAAGAGGGAAGAAGTAGGCATCGTTACCTGGTAGCAATCTAAGCTATGAATAGTAAGGCATAAGATGGTTTGTTGTTCTTTTTTTTTTAAAAAAAAAAGCCAAATTTAAGTGAAAGAAAAAAAGAGGAACCAAATTCTGAGCTGGCATAAATTAAAATAAATCAACATATCAACATATCAACATATCAACATATCAATCATATCAACATATCGATATCAGCCCACCTACAGGGTGTGCTCCCTGCAAGGATCTGGTTTGGATACACCTCAATCAGTGTTCAAAACTGTGTTTAAGCCAAAGGCACAGGGTTAGTCAGGAAAAGAAAGAATGAGTAGATTCAAAATGGAGAAAAATAATCAGAAACAGCATATCAGGTTTCAGGTAAGCAAAGAAAGGAAAGTCTTCTTGAATGAAAAATAATTTATGAGTGAGCGGAAGAAAAAAATAAGATTATATGAGGAACATCAAGTCTTTGGAACAAGAGGGGAAAAGTTCAATAAAAAATAAATGTTTTTGATATAGATTACAGAAAATATAAAAGAATTTGGGCTGACAGGGAGAGATGGGCATACAGGAACAAGACGTAGAAGAGAAAGAAGAGCTGAGGTGGAAAGGGATGGTATTGCAATCCAGGTCTGGGGTGGGACTGTGATGAATAGCATCTGTTTAATTTACTGGTTCACAGTTAGTGTTTTATATGTTCCTGTGAAAAATCAATGGCTGGGCAGCAGGTAGGAAGACTGCTTGTTTGCCTTGCCTTGACCACTGGGCTTTGGCAAAAGAGGAATATTTTACAGACGGGGCAGTTGCTCCTTTTCTGACAGCAACTGAACTTGCTCAGCGGGAAAAAGGTGCAGAAGAGCAGAGCTGGGCAGCTGGGAAGGGACAGACTTGGCAGGCAGGGAGCTGCCAAGGTGCCGAAACAGGCGGAGGGGAGCAGAAAACAAACATGTAGTCAGCCCAGAGCTAAAGAAAAGAGAATTTTAAGAGGTACCTGGTGGGATGGTGGAAGTTGATCCAAACCATAAGGCTACTGAAATTTGCTAGACTGAGAATAGGCTGGAGAGAAAAACCTGCCCAGCCCAGTACAGGAGGTAGAAAGTTTAGAGTCTTTCATTTTCAGCTTTTTGGGGGGTTTCTCACTTAAAAAAACTACTTACTGTTCTAATCTGTTCTACTAAAAAATAGTGTTAGAAGTTCAATGTAATCTGGTATTTTTTGCAGCAGCTGCTTTAAGAAAAAGAGGCAGACAGCGGCTTCTCTTTTTTCTGGCAGATTCTGGCCACAACTATCACAGGGTGATGACATTTTCAGTTCAATTTCTAGTCACAGCACAGACTTTCTAGGTGATCTTGTGGAATGGCCTTTTCATTTCTGCTTCAGTCCCAAGTTTCTGATATATAGATGATTTGTAGTCAGTGTATGACAATAAGTCCTTGCTTAATTCTGGAAGTTGTACATATCCACACAAGCAGTAAGAAATTTGTCCAGTTTTTGTCATTTGACACTGCTGCAAAAGCTTTTCCATTGACAAAGATGTCCTAGCTTTTAGGTGTAGTATAGTACAAGCTTAGTACTAGTGTAGGTATGAAAAATAGAAAAGATCAAACAAATTAAAAACAAAAAAAGGAAAGGAGGATATCAGCAGTTTAGTAAACCTAACAGTTTAGGCAGCTGCAGTTAATATGTGTGTTTGTACCCCACGGTAACAATGTGAGAAACATCAAGTGGCTGTGACTCTTTGGTTAGAGTCACAATTCTGAATTCACTCCAAAACACGGCAATAAACTCTTGTAACACAACACCACCAGAAACCTGGAAACCTCCAGGGAGGTTTTTAGATCAATCAGAAGACTTCATCCTTGAACAGAACTGGGATGTAACCCTTAGCTAGGTAGACTACACTAACTGAGTCTTAACTCAACTGCCGTAGAGCTGCTTTGCAGCATTGCCTTTATCTGTGTTGTCCCTAAAGGACTAATTTTCCACAGTTTATTCAGATGAGTAGTCCCACTGCTTTCAGCAGGAATGCATGGGAAAATGAAGTGCCTCAGAGACTAGGATTAAGTTTTAAGAAGAGGAAGGGAGCACCAGAGATGGAGTGGCTGTAGCTATCTTGTTTATGCCAGTTGGAAGTGATGATTCCTGCAGGCACACGACCCTGGCAGCAGTGAAAGTGGGAGGGAAACAATATCTGTCATGAGTTTACCAAGGCCTTGTGTCCTTTCCATTCTGAAAATCCAAAGGAAGAATCGCTGCTTTCTTCAGGGTCCTGCATAAGACAACCACTGAGCTTCGCTCTGAGCTGTGAGTTATCTGGGGATTCCATTCCCTTTAGCAGAAAGAGAGAAAAAAAAAAAAAGGTTCATTCCTAATCCCTCTAAATGAGAGCCACTGCCAGCATGCATGTCTTATGGACCTGTTGCACCTGGAAGGTGCATGTCTTATGGACCTGGAAGACACCCAACCCCGAGGCTGGAGGTTTTCCTGTGAGAATGCGTCTCCAGTCAAACACAAAGGGTACATGTCTGAATTATGATCTGGTTGTATTATCATAGACTGAACTATGAAACTTAAACGTCATTTGCAGGAGTGCTGCAAAGTAATGCACTTTCTCAAAGGTCAACGTATGTACTCATGAGCTCGTGATCACAGCAGTGATACATACGGTTAAACTGATAACTGGTACTGAGGTGAGCAAAAACCCAGGATGTTGACACATCGTGGTGTGATTTAGCTAACCATGGAGGTGAAACAACTGGAAGTTGTTTTGTGTGTTGAAACACAGTGTGGACACCACTTAACCTATATTCTTGTAGTAGAGTTCAACCTGTTCAGTAACAAGACCGTTTAAGAAAGGAAAACTGCTATTTATTTCATGAGATCCTCATATGATGCCATTACTTGGATGTCTCCAGCTCTGTTTTGGTATGGATGTTGTTTGGGAAAGAATTCTGATAAGTAGGCTGAAGAAATGCAGCAGATTAGTATGTTAGAAAAGTGGTATATTAAATTACATGTACATTGCATTAGCAGCCACTGCCTTCATATTACCAGGCAGTGCCACGTCTGTTTTGTGATATTTTTAGTAGAGCAGTTATAAACACAGGGAGTAAAATTTTTAAAAGGTGTACCTGTATTACACCAATAAAACTGGCAATTTTGTGCCTAACAGGCCATACAAATGCACTCTCATGCTCTTGAGGATTTCCTGAGCACAAACATTATTATGGACCTAACTGAGACTGAAGTAACAAATGGTGCAGCCTGAAGCCATGGTTATCTATTTATAATAATAATCTTTCTCTCTTGAAAGCTGTATCCAACCTGTGACATGATTTCAAGGTAAAATTAAAGAAATGCGTTTCTTCAAATGGAGTCTGGGTCGATGCAGTCAGAGTTGGCTGGCTGAAGGCTAGGCTAAATCCTTTACTGCAGTCTGAATTTCCAGGGAAACACTGTACTTTGAACCCAAGACCTGTGCAGCTGGAGAATGGAATAAAGAGGCTATAATAAATTGTGTTACTCCATTAAGAGCTCGGAATCTATACCATCTTTAAACATAAAGAAAAACTTTGTTCATGACTTGTCCTTCTGCCATGAAAATGTGCAGTATCGCTGGAATTCCAAGGCACATTATTCTTAATGACCCATTTCAGGCCACAAGTTCACAAGTGTTTTAAGCTGGCATTTGCCAGCATTTCCACCAAGAAAAATGTCCTGCCAGCTTCCTCCACTTCTCCTGCCTTCTGTTGTGCTTCTCCACCCCAGCACAAAGCTACACGCAGCCGAGTGGCAGACTGGGGCAGGGAACCGATACGAGCTAAATCTGACCTGGGAGTGGGAGAGGGGACAAAAGGCTCACTGCACTGCTGCGGGAGAAATTTAAGCACAAGGTCAGAGGCAACGAGCTAGCAAGGTCAGGTAGAAGCTGCTGGGGAAGTGTGTACTGCAAGGCTGCTGCTCTGAGCTCCAGTGCCAGCTCATGGCTTTATGGCATGCAATTATAGTGTTCTTACCAAGAGACACTGAGCACCCTCCTCCTTCCCTTCTCCCCCGAGAAATCTTCAAACGCTGAGAGGAGCAGGCTGGACGTAGCCCTAACCATGTAAATGTGTGCCTCAAGCATTTCTTAAATCATTTATGGATACTCCCAAAACTACAAAGAAACTGTAATATACATCCTCCTGAGTTTTCTTTTGCACTCCTAAAACAAGCTTATTTGCTTCAGAGCTGTCCAAGCAAAATATCAGTTGTTTGGTATTAGATTCATGCTAACTCAGTTCTAGGAACTTCTTTTCTGCTCTCCTGCAAGAGTAATTGGGAAATTAGAACACAATTTTGGTCTAGTCTAAGAGCTGTGTGCAGTGTGGGCATGGCCTATGTTGCATCCTATGTTTCCATAGCAAAAACAATTCTACATCCTGAATTACAATCTGTTGATGTGAATGCATCATGTAAATGCTCTGTGGGCAATATTCATCACTTTGCCTCCCATCCCAGCACATCAGAGCAACAGCTCTGCTAAGGAATTGTATGTATGAGGAGGCAAAGCAGGATTTCTGATTACTGTTTTGGCAAAGGTTCTTTTTTACATGTTTTTTTAAGAGAGATGAGTTCAGAAAAGAGCATCTCGTTCTTCTACAAGATGAACTAGGAGTGGGAGGAAATATTCATCAAAAGCTGATAGGTGATGACATGCCCATTTTGGAGTGGGCATTACCTAAGGAGAAAGGCCTTGGTTTCTCTAGGAGGGAAGGGGAAAAAATGTTCAGTGAAATAGAAAACCTGCATGATGATTTCATTATGTCAGGTCAGTGATCCAGTTAGATGGACTAGGACAGTTAGTGCCAGCAAATCTTCCGGCTCAACATGTAAAGGAGGAGGTTATTCACCCTTCCGGGCCTTTTAAAAATGACTGCAGGCATTGTGGATCCTTTTAAGCACAGTTAAAGAGGGCACATGTCCTTGCTGGTGACATATAGTTAGGCAACTTGTTGCCTGGAAACACATCCCGGTGGTTTAAGCACTATAAAGAGTCAATTAAAAAGCTGTCTTTGTTCCAAATTTTAAGTATTCTCTTGTTTTCGTCTTTTGCCTTCCTTAAGGCAACCGTTCTATATTTTGTAAATTAGCCATAAATAGACAATAAACTGATGAAATCCCTTAATGCTTCCCTTAGTAAAAGTAAACAATGGTAGGAATGGGTACTTGAAACAGGCAGTTAACTCAGCAGAGATGTGAAGGAGTGGGCATCCTTTTGTCCATCCCATCTTGATTGACTGAGTAGCAGAAAGATGTGGGATAAAGGAAAGACCACTTTAAAGTGCCCAAGAGGTAAAAGTGAGGAAAATAAAATAGCAGTGGAAAGCTATTAAGGGATCTGACTGCGGGCAGCGCACTTGTGTTTGCATAAGGGCTGTCCTTCAGACAGCATTGTCAGCGTGCTTGGCCCTTTATAGAACATCAGAGACTCCAAGGCTCAATTTAAAATAAAACCTGATCAAACACTGTATGTAATCTATGCCTACCCTGAAGTGAAGGGAAGTACTCCTGAGGAATGAGCTATATGCTGCTTCTGAATTACAAACACCTCAGCCCAGATCACAAGGAGACAAGGTGCTGAGGCTCACAGTCCCGTTTTTAGGAGCTTGGCTCCCTATCTGAAGAGATGCCTCAGGAAAGGATCACAAAATAAACCTGCCGTAGGGGAAGCCGTTTATCTAGCCAAAAGGAGACAGAACAGGTTTTTCCTTTGCTCTCCCCGTTCTCCCTCCTTTCCATCTCCTCCCATCTGGAGACGCCTGCCTGAGATACTCACTACCCAGGGGTAAACCTTTCTTCCCTGAAAGCAGCAGGCTTCATCCAGTCCTTTCATGCAGTTGCTTAGTGTTTAACTCACCCAGGACGCGGGCTGTTTCGTTCCCTTCATCTCTGCATGTTTTGAAACACTGCAATTTCAGACCTACCTCCCCGGAGGAGGCTAAACTGCTGGCCAGGCTGAGGACGGTCTGTCCCACGTGTTGAAGACGGGTCACGGGGCAGCCGTGGTTGCAAAACTAACCAAGGCACAAAGCAAGCTGACAGCACGGAACCTGGACTGCTACCTTCACCGCAAAGGAGCGTGTCGGGGAGGGGATGTCCTGCATTTCAGTCCCACTGTAAGCATTTTACAACCCACTAAGCATTTTACTCAGATACTGCATAATATATCGACAGCCCTCAGAAAAGGACTGAAACTCAGGATTGTCCTTTCCCCTCTTTCAAGTGAGGATCCAGTGAGGTTTCTGATCCAGGCAGTAGGCTGAGAGCATGTCTAACGCACCAAACACCCACGCCGAGACAGATGGCACAGCAGCCACTGTGTGCAACCTGAAAGCACTCAGGTGTAACACAGATGCCAAAATGCTCAATATTGTCAAATATAAGGCATCTGTGAGCAGGCACAGAGGTGAAGTTTCATGTTCCTACGGTATATAGGGTTACGCAGCAGCTGAGCAAAATGCTTTGGGACTTCGGCATCAAGTTGTACTTACGTCCTTCGGAGGGATATAGGATCTGATCTTCAAACCCGTGAGTGGGATTATTGTTTGATACTTTGTCACTGCCCCATCTGGAGCCTGCCATTACGGCTCCCTCCGGGAACTCCCATTTTTAACATGTGGAATCTGCCACTATAAAAAAATTAAGCTCATTTAATTTGCAGGATTAGAAATCAGTCACACAGGACAGCAGTTTGTGGGGAACGGGTGGGGGTAGTACAACTTCCAAAGCAACTTCCAAAGCCCTACAAACTAGTTGCAATATAGGGAAATTAATTAGTAGCTATTAGTTTATTATCTGGCTTATCACTCACTTCAGATGGATTTGGATATTCCCTCACTAAGTACTGCCACATTTTATGCCCCAGGCATGGAGTGTCTCGTGTGCACACAGGAGGAAATGGGTATCTTGGGCTGGAACTGCCACAGCTGCGCTGGGGGTGGTGGGGACAGGTCAGCTGCTGAGACGAAAAATAGGATGCTGAAGTGAAACCTGTATCTGCAGTCTCTCGTGCATGGAGGTACAAGTGCCAAAGGGGGCTCCAGCAACTGAAAACTTTTCTTAGGGTTAGGTACTTAGATCAGTCTTGACATACAAACAATTGTTTCGCCTGGGGGATTTTTGTCTGTCTGTTTCTTTGTTTGCATTTAATAGGATACATGCAGGTGGGAAGGGACCTCAAGAGTTCTCTAGACCAACCTCCTGCTCAAAGCAGGATCAGCTCTTAGGTCTGAGCAGGTTACTGAGGGCTTTGTCCAGTTGGCTATTGAAAACCCAGATGGATGAAGACTGCACAAACTGGGCAACCTACCCCACTGCTTCACTGTCCTCATGGGCTAAGACTTTTTCCTCATATTGCATCTGAACCTTTCTTGTTTCAGCTTATGCCTGTTGTCTCTTATCCTCCTTCCATGCCCCACTGTGCAGGGACTGGATCCACCTCCTTGATGCCTCCCTGTAGACACCTGGCGTGCCTCTTTAGCCCACCCCAATTTATCCCTGCTCCAGACTGGACATCCACAGCTCCCTCTGCCTCTCCTCACAGGGCAAGTGCTCCAATTCCCCACCATCGTGGTGATGATCAGCTGAACTCACTCACGGTTATGAGTCTCTGCCTGGGACTGGGGACCCAGAACTGCCTCCCTTCTTTTCTACAATACCCCCACCGGATGAGGCAAACACCCAGGAAATGGAAAAGTCCTCTTCAGCGCCTTCTTCCCTTTGTGGAGCCAGCTCCCAAGCCACATCTCAGTGTTCCTAAAAGGGCTTCTACATACCGGTGCTGTAGGATGGGAAGGTGTGTGCTCTGCGGTTACACCTGGCCCATGCAGCTGGGGGTGGAAGGTTAATCGAGCCCCTGTGCCTGATTTTTATCTCCCAGTCATTTGGGAAAGGGGGAAGAAGGGTGTGTTTTTTCCTGCTGCATTTCTTTGTTTTAGCTTGAACAGCTGCTTTGTTTAGTTGAGCTGTATCATTTCTCATCCTGTATGGTTTTGAAAGTCACGGCTTCTCCGGCTGTTTTGCATGGCTCTAAGCCTTAAGTTTCCCCGTTAAGATGAATTCCATTTTCCAACTATTGATCTTACCTTCTAAATTTTTCATTCCCTCTTTGAAGTTGCAGCCAAATAGAAATGTTCCTGCCACTGACTGTGATCTTCTCACATGAAAATTAAGCTCAGTGTATACTGGTATGTAAAGGTAATGAAATCAGATCATCATCTGAGAAAAATCAAAGCCTTTACCAAGTAACTTTTATGAAATTATTCTCTGTTTTCCTGTACAATGGAGGGCCAAAATTTGTATTCCTGGCCTAGGGGTGGCACTACTCAGATGATAAACATATTCTGATTCCATATAACTTCTTAATGATTTTGTTTACTCTCATAGATTCCCTTTTAGCAGATTAATGATTGTTTTCTTTCTAGAGAAGATGATTCAGTAATAATCCTTTTGGGTCAGAAAGAAAAACTTACTGGATAGAATTGCTAATGTTTAAGTGAAATATTGCACAGGACAGAATTATAAATTAATGCCACATAGACATATCTGAAATGCCTAAAATTCAGCTGAGAGAGTTGTTTGTACATTTACTCTGCTGTGAACATGGTGAAGTATTTAGAGTCAGGTGATGATCATTAGTCAACTATTAGATTAAGAGGTAGGAAATGTTGACTTCGTGGACCCGCAGGACTTTGTAATTAAATTTTCTCTTATTTTTAATCAGTGTAACTCTAATTATAAATTCATAAACAAGCTTACTGACCAAACTACTCCATGCAAATTGTTTCTGTGCACAGTGATTCAGTTGCAGGGAGGGTGTTTGTCATAGAACTGAAGTGATGAGCAAGAGTAAAATATTTTCTAGAAAATATTTTTTTTTTAGTTCTATTTTATTGTAGTTAAGACAACTCTTGCTTCCTTCAGAAAAGCCATAGTCAGCCAGACTTTCTGGGCATCTAATCTTAGCTCTGCACCCTGATCCAGTACCTCCTGGATCCATCCTGAGGTGGATGATTCAGTGTCCCATTGTTGTTGGGAAGACCTGGAGACCCCAACATCTCTCTCAGAGAGCAGCTCAGGCCAACAGCAGCCTGAAGGTGGTGAAGAGTCTAGGCACAATAAATGGGATGCCACCTGGAGACTGACAATATCAGAGCATGGGCATAGCGGTGTCTGAGGAGTACCTGGCTGCAGGATACACTCAGCACTTGTAGATCCTGATCCACGATGGGATGGATGAGTAGTCACCTCCCTCATGTGCCTGGAGCTCGGGAAGCAGGAGAGGTGGCTGCCAGACCCACCAAATGTCAGAGGGATGACACTTCTGCTCCTGCTTCCCTGCTAGGAGTCCCCTCCTGGGCCAGCCGCAGGGCAAGGAAGGGGCAAGCTCTGCCCGGCGGCTGCACAGCGAGAGCCTGCAGCTGGGGCTGAGCGGCTCCGGGGCCGGGGAAGGGAACAAATCAGGCTCTGGTCCCCAAAGTCGGATGGGTGCAGGAGCCATATTGATGGCACTGAATAAAATTTCTCCCTGTACTCCCAACTAGCCAGGTGTATTCCCAACTAGCCAGACTACCCTCTAGCGCGCACCAGACTTCAGTTTTCTGATATCAGTTTTACACGGAAGGCACCCAAATTCCCCAGAGATAGAAAACAGTACAAACCAAACAAACAATTATACATCACCTTCATCCACTCCTAAGCATGTTAATCACTGTAACTAATACAGCTGTCAATCCTCCATTTAATAATGAAAATGCCTGTCTCAAAACTTGTCTGACTTTTTTCTGTAAATTATGATCCTACAATGCTCTGGCCATCCTTTGATCTTAGACACAATGGGACTTTGAAAAGCAGCAGACTGTCCATTCGAGCCTTGGAAATCTCCTCTCTGATCACAGTGTTTCTGTCTGAACAACCCCACTTTTATGCTGCACTTGCAAACAAAGGTCCTGCCTTCTTTCCTTGCCTCTTCACATCTTTCGTGACCTATTTCCCACCAAAACTTTGTTCTTTTCAGAATGGTAACGAAGAAAAATTTGCAATTTTCCTTCATTTCCTTTTTTTTTCTTTCCCTTTTGATGCCATTGTGATGACACGTTGAACTCAGGACTCTGCTCTCAGCACTTCCTTCCTCCCTCCGGCTCAGTTCGTGCCACCCCTCCCCACCTTCCTGCGTTCCCTCTTCTTTATGCTATTTGGTTTATGATCTCAATGAATATAACTGTTCTGTTTAGGGAAAAAAGATCACTTTTTCTTTTGATCCACTTCCAGTGCTCATTGTACTCCCTCTTATTTCATTCCTTCTACAAAAGTCATTGTTAAGACCCTTTTTTCCAACATATATGCCTTTTTTTGATTCAAAAATCACTACTTCAGTGCCTTTTCTTGAGAACTCTTTTTATCAGTGCTGGTATCTTTTGTCAACTCCCACCGCATTTTCAATCTCCCTTTCCCTCAGTATGATCCCTGAAGAGGTATGTTTTATTTTTCTTACCTCTCTTCTCTTCAGTGCTCATTTCAATCAGCTTCCCATGTTACAAACAGCACAGTTGCTGTAATCCTTCATATTTTTGGACAAACTAGACATTTACTTTCTGAACATTAGTACATTGAAATTTGTTTCATGTCTGCCATTCCAATTCATAAATGTCATGATTTTTTGCTCTGCAGAAATGAGTGATCCTGCAAGTAGCTATGTTCACCTTCCACTAATCTTTGGATACAGTTTATGGTTTTTCCCTTTTAAAAAATGCCCATGTTGTGATTTTCCTCATATTTGTGAGGTATTTAATCTCCAGACTGAAGATTCAGCACCTTTTTGACCCATAACTTATTTTTGTACCATTGTCCTGAGCCATTTAGAGCTCAGCTTTGCAGGATACTAAACATAACGCAGCATCAGAGCACTTAAACATCGACTTTCTGTTCAGCACATGTGCAGTCAGCTCCAGCTGTAAGCACCTGTTCACATATTTAAATTAAGTATGAAATTAAGTTCTCGGGTGGACCAGGGTTCATAGGCTTAGTCGCAGAGCTGAGCATTATGTTTTGCTCTGGCGTCTGGAGGTACTGCTCAGCGCAGAGCCGTGTCCATGCGGCATTGAGCTCTCCAGAGCCAGATCTGAAGCACAACATTTTTTATAACACCAGTATGTTGGGACTCCGTGCCCTGAAGTGCTGACATTTAATTTCAGTAAAACCAAAGATAATACTGGCAGAAATACCCCCACGCCGATCAGCATTTTAAAATGTAGCTGTCTATAGGTGTATCAAGCCACCTTACCAGTCTTCTGTTGAATAATTCCCCCATGCAATTCAACCACCAACCCAGATACTCCCCAAATTAAACCAGATTTCCTACACTACTATTGCAATAATTTTCACATACATCCTAGATTGCTTTTCAGTACAATGGTCTGTTCCTTGTAACACAGGAAGAAATACAGTCAGAAATATAACTTTGGAAATGAGTAGAGTCCAAGTAATTATAAACCCTGATATTGGAATATATTACAGTTATGAAGAGCATACCAGAGAAATTGGAATAAATTGAAAACTGGAAGGAGAGGATATTAAAAGGACATAGAAAAGTACAGTGCAGGGATCAAATTTACTAATGTGAATATCTGAACAAACTCGAAAGTGGTATTTCTACACATACGCAATGGTTAAGAGAATTTTATGAGGAAATAAAAATAATTGTGTATCTCATACAAAGCTGTCTCATTTTCTGTTTACAAAAGCAGATGATTAGTGTCCCTTGAATATCAACTTTTTGACATACATACTTGACAAGGAATGACTGAGTTTCGGTAAGTTATGACTAAACCAGGCTTTCTTGCACATTTATTTTATCTAATTACATTTGCTATCTGGACTATTTCTGCAAATTTCATGAGGACTTTATACTTTTACTCTGGGTCAAGATATTAATTTAAGCTCTCTAAAGTATGTTCCCTTACTGAAAATGTAAAATAAAAACCAGAACCACACAAATTCTAAAACTACTTATTCTCTCTATCTTTTAAATAATCCACTATCTTGCAAAGACTAAGTACCAAAAGCTAAATCTAAGCTTCAGAAATATGTGCCCGGTTTTACAGCACTTCCAAAACACCAAAGCATCAGAAGACTGAATAATGCATTGAAATAAAGATAGCATTCTGGAAACTGATTGTTTAAAAGCAGGTTTTAGCTCGTATTATTTTTAATCCTTTATAAATTTCTAAAAGGAGTGGAAGGTGAAGCATGTATTGCAGATTTAAATAAATAAGACACATATAGGCTGAAGGGCTGGATTACTAACCACTGGTCGTTGAAACACCCAAGTTAAAATAATCCCTACAGCCATGCATAGTTGCCCCTGACCCTGGCATTACTGAAGTTTCCAGTAAGATGTCCCCAGCAGCTGGTGGTTTTGTAAATCGGGAAGTTAGACATCCAACTTAAGCATCTGACTCCAAGAAAAGGAGTGACTTCAGTATTGTGAGCATCTGTGTTGGCTCCCTCCAGGATTGGGTCCCAAGGGGCAGAAAGAGTAGCTGTGGCTGTGAGCTTTTGTTAAAGGTTTCTTAAAATTATATTGAGAGCTTGGACACAGAGCTCACAGCTGAGTTAGGAGCGATAAGGGCCCGAAAGTCTCTTTTGTGGACTTTTTCAGACATGCTCCCAATGCATGTGGCTTCAGTAAGGCTCACAAGTTTAAAGCTAAACAGATGCTGAGAAATCCTTGGGCTCAGGGCCTGCAACAATCTTTCGGAAAGAGCTGTGGATGTTCAATCAAAGAGTAGCAGTGGCCCAGCCCACCCGCCCGCCCGGCTGCAGAGATTGCAAGGCAAGCTGGAGAAGCTTGTTAAGAAATGCTTCAAGCAAAACTAAACAGAGAAAATCATTGTAAGGAGAAAAGGGGAGCACTTCAAACGCAGCCTAAAATGATTATTCTGCAAATAAGTGCTGCCTTCAGTCTCAGTAAAAATACCTGTTTGCATAAAGCCAGATGCCGAAAAGAGCGGTACAGACTTTAAGGTGTAAAGCAAGGGGAGAGACACCTTTGGAGTCACACACTGGAGAAGCTCAGCACAGCCTGGGAGGAAACTGCTTCTCTGCTCCATTTCCCCTTCACCATAGAATCACAGAGTGATAAGAGTTGAAAGGGACCTTAAAGATCATCTAGTTCCAACCCCCCTGACACGGGCAGGGACACCTTCCATTATACCAGGTTGCTCAAAGCCCCATCCAATCAGCCTTGAACACTTCCAGGGATGGGGCATCCACAGCTTCTCTGGGCAATTTGTTCCAGTGTCTCACCACCCTCAGAGTACAAGGTTTCTTCCTAATAGCTAATCTAAATCTACCCTCTTTCAGTTTAAAACCATTACGCTTATTCTATCGCTGCACTCCCTGATAAAGAGTCCCTCTCCATGTTTTCTGTAGGCCCCCTTAAAGTACTGGGAGGCCGCTATAAGGTCTCCCTGGAGCCTTCATTTCTCCAGGCTGAACAACCCCAACTCTCTCAGCCTGTCCTCACAGGAGAGGTGCTCCAGCCCTCTGATCATCTTCGTGGCCCTCCTCTGGACCCGCTCCAACAGGTCCACATCCTTCTTATGTTGGGGGCCATCCACACAGAAACCTTCCCCTGCAGCTTCAGGCGACAGCTCAGCCTCACCAGGACTAGTTTTGGAGAGAAGGGTGCTCAGTCTGCCCCTGGGGGCTTCCCTTTGCCCTCATCCCCAGGTTGCTGCCAGGGCTTGCAGCAGACCTGCCAACCTCGTGAAGCAGCCACCATCACAGTGGGCACAGGAGCCCCTGCCTGGCATCCCTCCCTGGTCACAGTTACCTTCCTCAGCACCCAATTTCAGCAACAAAAATGGGAACTCAGTTGTTCACAATAGAGAGCAGTTTAGGGAATATTTTGCCACGTTTCTCTGAAAATAAAACTTAGCTGAAATAATGATGTCAATGGAGACCAGCCAGCCTGGATGACTTATGCCTTCTTCCCTTGCAGCCACTTTCATTCCACAGTTCAGGGTGCAGCAGGACTTGAAAACAGCCAGGGGTCCTCTGGAGGGAGCAAGGCTTGGGGTTTTGCAGCGTCTTTGAACACCACGTTATCTCCAGCTCCTCCCTGCTGCCTCCTCTGGAAACCCCGGAGTGGAGGAGGCAATGGTTCTTCTCCAGTGTTCAGGCAATGCTACCCTGGGCTGCTGCCGGGCTGGAACCCCCCAGGCCTGGCCTCTGGAACCCAGGCTGGGTCCAAAGGAAGGGGGGGTCAGGCTTGGGAGCCTTCCCGCAGGGGCTGTGGTGCTTCACCCCTGCCATCACAAAGCAGCTCTTTCTTCTCCTGAGTACTGCCCACTGAGGGAAGAGTTTTAGCACATACTTACCACTCTCTTATGGACTGTGATTGCACGAATGTTATATTTACTCTCCTTGGATGGTTTCATTTGTGAAACTGTCAGGAATGGGGGCAGTTCATTAGGAGCTGCCGAATCATGTAGCCTGGTAGGGGCAAGGCTGCCACTGCTCCCTGTTCCCAGGACCATCCCAAAGGGACCAGGGGCTCCACACTGCCTACTGGGGCTCCAGGGCCCATTTACACCAGACCTCCTGGTCCCTCCAGTAGCCAGCTCTCAGACCCACTGGACTCTCCAATGACCGTTCCAGACTGGGGGAGCTGCTTCCCTGGCTGGGCTACTGGGGCTCCCCCTCCTGCCTTCCCTTATGCCCCCGTGTTCTTTCATGCACGTGTGGAGACGGGCTTTTATTCCCATAGTTTAAAAACTTGAGTTAGTACCTGCACTTTGTGTTAAAATAAGAATTTTGACTATGGAAACTATAATATTGGTGGGTGTTTAAATTTTACTGGTATTCATGTGATAAGTAAAAATATGTACCTTTTAGGAATGTCTTCATATTTCCGCACTGTAGTCATAACTTGCTTGAGATGGGTTGAGATTTATCAGAAAGGATTAAGGAAAAGATCATGCTGTTTCTACAGCTGTTGCCTTATGTCTCTGTGTTCTGCGATGCCTGCCCATGTATCCCCCAAATTAGAAAGAGCTTCTCTTTTAGAGCAACTGAAAATCTTGGGAGAGAGATATATAAAGACACTGTGCACCTAGTTTTATATTTGAGACATTTCCAGCCGATTCTTCTATTTCCATTTAGTAGGTCACTTACACAGAAACGAAAAGAACATAAATTATTAATGGAAGACAATAGGTCTTTTTTTTTTTTTTTAAATCATCCCCACTGGGCTCCGATCAGTGGAGTTACACCAGAGATGAACTGTACCCCAAGCAGGTTTTTTTACACTCTACTTTGTACTAATCAAAATGCATAAGCGAAATGTTAATCAAATTATTTCAGAAGTTGCATCCTAGTGTTCAGTGGTTGTTCTAGCTCATTACTGCAAGGTCAGAATCAACTTTCAGGCTCTTGTCTTTCTTGCCAGTCTGAAAGTATATGTAATTCTATAACATAGAGGAAAAAAATAATGTTCATGTATTCACAGTAGAGATTTTGTGTCATCAAATTTATCTGCTTATGCTGGCATATGCTATTGTTCTTAAATAATCATACCTTCAAATCGTATCGGTAAAAGCATTACCATGATTATTGGGGAACATTTTTTTGGTGCTAAAAATCCACTCTGAAATACAAAACTACCTACTGTAGCTCTCAACTTACAGAACTCAATGGGACTTAACATAGCTCCAGTAAAGCCAGCAACAAAATTCCTTGCAAATTCAGGGGAAAAGGGATCTCTCCCTTTGTTATTACACACCTCCTTTTCCTTTTCATCTAGATAGTTGAAAATACTGAGTTTGTTTCCAATTATCTTTTATTAAGCTTATGTAATAAATTGGGCTTTTAATTACTGAAATAAAAATATGAAAAGCAATTTGAAAGGCAGAATGATTCTTTCTGCCAACAGAGGTGGAAGATAATTACTACCAGAGTAAAGTATTATTTGTAAAAGTCACCAGGAGAGAAAGAGCTTTTCAGAGTCACAAGTGGCAATTACACACTAACCTCTCCAGGAATCTCCATGGCCACTGAACACTTCCAATGCTTGTGTTAAAAATCCCCTCGTTAGGGTATTTCAGCATCTCTTGTTAGCACTAAGGCAGGTTATAACCTATTTTGCAAAATAAAACACTAGAACAACACTGGCAATCCTGCATACGCAACAGCTGACATCCACGGGTTTGTGAAAGTCTAATGACTTAAAAAAACCCACCACTGCTGTTGCCAGGTGAGCAGCGAAGGCAGCATGTCTGCAGACAAGTTTTAATTGACTGTTATGTGGCCTCTTCTACGGACTTTGTTGTGTGCAGAAGCAGATAACTGTGCTTAAAATCCTAAGTGTGTGCTTGGAGTCCTGTCTTACACTGCTGCCTTTGGTGGCAGAAGATGATAGTGGCAATGGGAAGTGGCAATAAAAACCACCCTTCTACAGAAACAAACTCAGTGGGAAGCCGTGTGTGGTTCAGAAGTGCAGAGATATATAAGATTACAAGAGTTTGTGCAGGCTAAGTAATGAAAAACATGCAGAAGCACATTCTGCAGTTATGAATCATTTTTCTATCACAACTATCATTTTTATTAGCTACAATACTAATTGAGTTTCTTTGCAGTTACTTCAGTTCACCTGATTATTAGCAGAAAATATATTAACTTGTGAATCAGAGCCTGTGGTGAGCTCATGGAGGTAGGTGCATAACACAGGACTAAAAGCGCCCATTTCTGCAGCTTTCATGGAGTTGCAGAGAGAATTTACGGGGCTCTTGCTGGACACCTTCAGCTTCTGAAGCTGACGGGTAAATGTTTACATGCCACAGGAAAATTGGGAAGGGTGGGAAGAAATATGATGTATATGAACATGGTATGGTTTCCGTACTTCCGTGAACTTTTTAGACCCTTCTTAGGTGTGAGATAGCGGACACGAGGCAGGAACAGTGCCACAGCCCACTCAGGTGCCTTTTGTGACTTAAAGCCATGCTAGTGGCTTGCATCCTCTGCCTGCGGCGCTTATCAGCAGAGTATCGGGGTTTATCAGCAGAGTTCCCTGCAAACCCAACGTCACCCCACGAAGATGGCTCAGATCCTGAGCTTAGTTGGAATAACAGGTCAGCGGCAGTTTTTCTTTCCCACATAGCACGAGGGGAATAGCTGCACGTGAATTCTGAGCAAAACCGTCTCCGAAACAAAGCTGCCTCCGAATTAAAGCTGCCTCCGAATTATGCTTTTTTCCACATGAGAACCAGTCTGGCAAATATGCCTTGTGCCACGTCACATGGCGAATTGGCAAATTGATCAGTTTGCAAATAATGCGAAGTCAGTTGCGTCAAAGTTCTGTAATAACGATCTGGACTCTTTTTTTTTCTTTTTACTGTAAAATATTTTGTATGCATTTGTATATATTTGGTTATTATATTTCTATTTTAAAAAAGGTTATCAGGAAGTGCTGTTAGTAATTGACTTCAGGGCTAGAAAGCAGGAGGAGACATGAAATGTTAACACTGAAATATCCCCTGCTATCTGGAAGGACTTTGCATGCAGTGAGCTGTAACGTTTGGCGTGTCTGATCTCCAGCCTGAAGGTCACCTGCTTGCATGTCTATCCATTGGGGACACAGCCAGGGTAGTCACAAGCTTGGTTTATGCAGGTGAGGAGAAAAAAGAAACTGGATTATAAACTCCAGTAGCACAAAGTGGTGAAGGAACCAAAGAAGGTGACTTAGAGCTGGAAAATGTCGTTAATGCCACCAGGTGGGCTGAACCACAGGGCTGCCAGGGAGAGGATGGGCACTAACAATTTTGTGAGCTGCAGGGGAGCGAGAGACGGGCAATGAGTTGGTTCAGGAACAGGATAGTCTCTATAGGCAAAGCGAACAGCCAGAAATCAATGAATCAAATGTATTCAGAAGAGGAGGAGAGAGCCCAGGCACTTGCCTGTCAGCATTTGATTTTTTACCTCCATTTTTCTTCCTGCAGAGCCGTATGTCCTGTGTTTTGTTGTAGGTTATGTTCTTGACCTCAAAGTCACAATGGACCTTACCTCTTTCAGTCTGTGAAATCTCACCTAACATCTATTTGCATGGAGCAATAACTGCCTTGTGCTAAAACTGTGTCTTCTAGATAACTATTATGAGCTGAACCATGCAGCGCTCTCTTTCATAGTTTGCTGTGAAACAGAATCCCACCATTGAAGATCTGAGCTCTGTTTCCTTCTGTACTTCTCCAGTTTTGGTTGAAGGCAGTGGTTGCTCACCATCTCCTGTGCTACTTGAGAGAGCTCTTAGGTACCAAATGTATTTTTTTCTGGGAGGTACTTACACACTGTGAGCAAGTCATCTCTCTGTCCTTTTTGATCAAGCTTAACCATAGCAATCTCTTTAAACTTGATATTATTAGGCCTGTTCTCCAGCCTCTAATCATATTTGAAGTTCTTTTTGGCAGCCATTTCAATTTTTCAGTGTTTGTTGTTTGTTCAGCGTTTGCGGAACATGTCATGTCATGTTTTAGTCATGTTTATTTGATGAATTTACAGAGAGAAAAACCCATCCCAGCTTCTCTTCTGCTAGGTTAAAGATGCTGAGCCCCCATCTTCTAAAGCAGACTTTCCACTCCTCCATCCTACTAGCCTTTTCCTACACCCACTTAACACAGAAATCCCCTTTCTTGAACAGGAGTGACTAGAAATACACACACACACTTTATTCATCATCTTTCCCCCATGACGACAATTTTTCTTATGGCTGCCTCAGAAGTCTGGGTTTTTTTCAGGACCTGTTAAATGCTAACATTTGTGCCTCTGGGCCACATAACTTTTTCCCAGGCTGAACTTTATAGTGTTCCTTCTGTCTTTGGCAGTAAATAAGTTCTGGAATATTCAAGGACTGTCTATTTCAGTCATTCCCTTGTTGTCCATATCTGCTACCTGGTATCCAGTGATAACCAGCAATCCAAGCGTGCCGCCGGTGCCAGCAAGCCCTGCTGGCTCTTCAGACGGATGTGCTCGAGAATGAATGGGACTGAACAGGGTTCTGCAGGGACCTCAGAAACCCTGCTTCTGTTGTCATTTGTAGCTAAATAGAAACACATCCCTAACTCCAAAAGAATACCTGATAGTCACATTTATTCTCTCTCTTAGAAATCATAAACTAATTCTTGCTGTTCAGCTGTAGTTATTATTCACTGAAAGAGGGATCATTTGCTCAAGGACTGAAAAGCTTGAGTCATTTCAAAAGTCTAGAGATCTGAGCCTCGTGATGCTCACAGACACAAAGAAATCTCTTTCTTAGGGATCAGCAATGGCACCTAATAGCCAAAAAGACTGAAAAATACACAGGAATTTTATTCCTTGCAGTAGTTTTTTTCCAGCCCTCTGTACTTGAAGGTGGTCAACGTGTTATTCAGGGAATTAGTGCCGTGGGATGTGGTCGTTGGATAGTCAAGGTCATTTTGAAATGTATGTGTCACCAATAGTGGCACATTCAAGCATCCATGGTGCCCAGTTGAGATTATTTAGTGTGACTTCCCAGAGCACACACATTAATGGACCAATTTGGTATTTGGCCTCCCTGTATTAAACTGACTGGTAGCTACTTACACAAACAGTAAGAGCATCAGCCATCAAAATGATAGCTGAGTTCAACTGTATTTCATTGGAGTGAAATTGGAGGTCCTGCCAAAGAAAGGGGAGTGACAAGAAGATCTTCTTTTACCATTTCTGTTGACTGTGCTCTTCTAAACAAAGAGAATAAAATATAAGTAATATAATAAATCCATTTTTCAAGTGAACACCTCTCTAAGTATTAACGGTAAACTAACCTGTTCTAAAGGACTGTCAGAAGAAAAAAAATCTTATTAAAGAAATAGGAAGGTGACATCTTATATGACTCAAAGTCTCAGACTCCTGTTGCAAACTAATGCCTAGAGTCATGCTCAGCAAGCAAAAGGGCACACTCCTGAACCTGTATTTCCAAATACCCTATGGTATGAGTTTGGAAGAACCCCTGCTGTGTAACATCTAGACTCAGTGCAACACCAGCCTCTGAGGTCAATACAGACACTCAGAACCCTGCAATACTGATAGGCCATTACAACAACTCTAAAATCAACAGACTATTTAATAGGGTGTTAATGTAACTCCGTTGAGACCAAGATAGTGAGCCCGTCCTGCACAACATGCTTGTGACACATTTTTGCAGAAGGGTTTTCAATTTCTGTGTATTTTTGAGAAAAGAACGGATACTCATGATAACTGATAGTGAGGTCTGTGCATGGCATCCTAAATAACAAACATCCCCCACCCCCAGCCTGCCTCCACTATGCAGCTGACACAGCAATAAACCCAGAAGCCAGTGTTGTAATAATGCTGTTCTTCTAGAACCTGCCCAGCTGCTCAGCCAGTCCTATCTCGAAGCGGTTCGGCAAGGCAGCTCGCTGCCTACCCCCAGCATCCAAAGCTGTTGGTCTAGTACAATGTCGTGAGCTGTACCAGAGCTAAAGAAAGCAACGCTCAGAGCAACCTCTCCAGCTGCAGCCAATTATTTAAACTCCCGTAGAGCGAGCTATATAGGATATCCCTCAAAGGTCGCTTCTAACTTAATGTAGGCCAGTAAACTACCCCCTCTTAACATCCAGTACACTGAGCAGAAGCCATGGCAGCAATATTGATGGAAAATTCTTTCTCCACATGGAAATGTGTGACCAGAAACTGCTAATTTTTGATTCCAAAGTGAGAAAAGTGATGAGGGAACTGGAATGACATCGCTGTAATCAATAACCTTGGTCATCCGGTCTCTGGCAATGACTACATGCCAGTTCTCCACAACAAAGGCAGTATAAGAAGTTCCCATCCCATTCCTCCTCCCCCACAGCAATTTCTTGCACCTGACAGTTGTGTAGGTATCTGTTCGGAAAACAGTCTAAACTGGACCAGTGAAATGGTCTGTGTTTTTAAAAATAACAACAACAACAACAACAACAAACTCCCCCCAATAACTAGCACTCAAAAATAATTAGCTTTGATCCTGTTACACAAGTAGTTTAGATCATGGTCAACAAGCAATAGCATTAGTGAGACTGCGGGTGCCCTAAACTGCAGGCTGGGTGTGGCAAGTCTTGCACCCCAAGATAAAATCTGCATGGAAATACACCCTGAAAACACGTGTGATGATCACCCTCTTAGCCGGCAGAGCCCTTGCTTCTGGAGGGCTCAGCAATCTGTCCTCTCTTCCACCCTGGTCAGCTACTATAAGAAGCTGTTGGAGGATGCCACTACAGTAGAGATTAAGATGCCAGCAGTATACTGATGGACTGGGGAAACCTTTGGTTCACATGCAGGAAAAGCAGGATCTTTATTACGTTGCCTAACCTATGGAAACTGTTGCTCCAAAGCTTTTCCAGGATGTGGCCTTTGTACACAGGACTTAGAGACTGCAGAGAGAAAAGAGAGATGAGGGTTTTGTTTTTTTAAAAAAGCAAAATTAGGAAGCCACTCAAAAAGGTAGGTGCAGCTTGCAATGGTTACTTCACGCTTTTTATCTCAAGAACTGACAGTAAGGCAGCCAAGTAAAAGGATGAAGCACTTGGGCTCCATATCCCCCTGCCAATCAATATCTGAAGCTGTGGAATTGCACCCTGCTCGCCAAGAGGAAGATGATTTCCTTCTTTTTCACTCATCCATCTTGCTTTCCTCCTTTCCTTTCTCCCTGATTCTGGCCACTTTTATCTGTTCCCTGCATTCTGCCAGATTTCATCTGAGATGTTTTAAATTCACTAATCCAGCATTTTTAAAACTTTTTTTAGGGTCTAATTTTCTCCTGTGTATGTTTAATTGGATCACAAGTTGGTCTGGTGAATGCTAGATCCAGCGCAAAGTAAGCAGTGCATAGTTAGGAACCACAGAAGTGGTGGAGGATACCATTACATTTAAACCACTTTGGCCATGAAGCTGCATGAAGCCGTACACTGGGTACCTAAACTCAGGTTCTTTTCAGGTGATGTTCTCAAGTTGTTTTCAATGGGATATGATGCTGCCATCAGTAGTCATTTAAGTTAATACTGAATTGTGGTCAAATTCTTTGGGTCTTAATTTCAAGAATCTGGAATTATCTACTGCCTGGCAACAATTAGAGACACTTCAGAAAAACAAGCGCTTTTTTGCCTGGCTGCTAGTATTAAATATTAGCATATTCTTAAAGCTTGGCATAAAGTATTTCTTTAAGACTCTTTTTAATAAAACATATCCATCTGCAATTATAAATCAAATAGCTTTATAATTAAAAGACACACTTGGCCTTTTTTATCCTGTGAAGGTTTGCGTGAAATTGGAGCCTTGCTGTGCTTTTTTTTTTTTTACATAATTGAACCTTTTCACAAATGACTTCTTCATACCTCTTAATTAAAATGTATAACAGCTTTTTATTTAAAGAGCACAAATTCATCAAAACAAATAACAGCCCAAATTGTCACTGAATTGTTGCATCGGTGTTTCCTTGTCACCTAGTTAGAGATCTGGGAAGTAATACACAGGTGTAGATGACATTTTATTCTTCTTCACTGGTGTCACTTCAGATTCCCAGCTCTCCTCCACCTATTCTCTTCCAGGACAGCAGAAACAGCAATTCCTTTGGAACATTAGTGCCATTTGCATCTCACTGATAATGTTTTCCTACTAACCTATTGTTTTACCTGTGCTTCACTATTAAAAGTGTTCATGTCTACATTAATACACCCCTTCTCTCCTCCAGAGCACTAAGAATCAACTCTCAAAGGCATTTCTACTCAAATGGAAGAATACATAATTCTCTTCCCTGGACAACATGTTAGTTTAAGTTATCTTTATCTCCCTTTTCATAGTACTACTTAATTTCAGAGCAAATTCATTTTTATTCTGTCATAGTCTCCAAGCTTCTCATATGTCTGGATCATAGCGTGGTGCAGTAAGTCTATGACAAAACATGAATTTATTTTTTGTGGCTGCAGGAAAAATTGTGTGTTTTGTAGGCTGCAGTAACTGGGTGATCCTACTGGGACACCCTCATTGTCACTGCAGGATTTGAAGTGGCAGGTGTTTAGGTGTGATGCAGATTCATCCCCTCATGCCTGCACTGCCTAACAGCATGAAGGCAAATCCAAAGCTTCCAAAAGCCTGTAAAACTCTGATAATCCTGCTAAGATTTACTGCAACTGTTCAAGAAAGAGATACGAGCAAGTCCTGAGATTAGATAAAAAAGAAACATTTTTTTTTTTAAAGATAAGCAAGTCCACTCTGAAGGAAGAAAGTCTGTAATTCACCTTAAGTACTACCCAAGGTGAAAGCAATTCCTTTCAGATGCAGGGTCAAGTTTTATGTGGAGCCACCTTGACCTGTAATCATTTTGCCTATGAATAAACATATGTGCTCTGAGGAACCGTGGAGTGAAGATAAAATATGATCACAGACACATCTAGTCCAACTCTCTTGGAAGTCTGTGGGAAGGCTGCCATTGATTTCAATGGGATTTGGATGTAATTCTGTCATTCAGCACAGGCGCTTTTATTCAGGACATTTCAGTTCTCTCAGTGTCAGAACAAATGCAGCCCACGTTATCAGAAGAAGAAACCAGAAATGCACAGTATTTCTGAAAATTAAGCTGGCAAATCTTTAAGAAAGAAGATATGTTACCTCCAAATGAGTCCTTCTCTACTGGTGATGAACATCAGTTCAAGTGCTAGCTTAAATGGGGAAAGGGTTTTCAGCACAGCTGGAAAGAGCAGGCAGAGATTTTGTGAAGCTGGAGGTTGCTACTTTCGTCCATCCATGAGTGGCACTTTGTTTAACATACAAATTCTGGAGCACTCATTGATGACAGCCATCGCTAACCAGTGGATCCGCTTTCCTAAAGTGAAGAGAATAAAAATACATAATTCCAGTTTGCAATTGTCAGTGCATTAACAAAAGAGTTCACCATTTCAGTGATTTCTACAGCTAACAACATAATGTCACAAATAGCTGCTGCTCAGCTGTTTATTCAGTTATAAAACTGAATTCATTTCACAGTGCAGAGATCCATGGGCTAAGTTCTTCCTGGTGCATGACAAACAGGGTCATAAAAAAATTTAAATCCTAATTCTGATTGCTAGAACAATGGAAAAGAAGAAAACATAAAAGAAAATATTGTTTTCCACAACTTGAAGTACTTGAATTTCAACTTCTGACTGGACCAGAAGTTAACAGGAAAGTTGTAGGGTTTTGAGGTGAGGCTGGAAACATCTGTTTAAAGCAGATCAAATAAGACAATCATACTGATCCACTCTGACCATAACATCATTGGACAGTAGATCAATGGTTGAGCATAACTTTGGCAGTCTGTGTAGCCTGTTGATATTTTTCTGTTACAAAAAATTTGTGTCAGAAAACATACAGAAAATGAAAGCAAAATTCATTGCTGAAACAAGTCGATACCACTGATTTTTTCCACTGATCAGAAGCAAGGACCCCATAGACCCTTGTCAGTCAGACTGGATTTCAACTGGAATACTTGTGGGTTTCAGCCAGCTTATCCTCAGCCTCCATCAGGACGGGCTCCTCGGCGCTGTACCCCCGCCACCAGTCCCTACACACCATTTGAAGCACACGACCCGTGGAGACAGAAGTGATGGGTATCCTCTGGCCAAGCAGCCTGGGTGTCAGGTCCCACCTGGGCCACCCAGCACAGTCTGTCAGCTCAGTGAGATGCCAATTCTTAGCGGTAGCAACACCTCTTGTTACTTCATCCTTCCTGCTTTACCTTTGCATGCCAGATGCTTTTCCTGACTAGTGTTGGCCACTGAAGGACCCTTCTCTCTCTTGGACCTCTGCACTTCACTGCTGGGAATAAGGGTGTAGGTTTAGGTCAGCTGAGGATCAGCCTGCTTTCCCGTCCTTAGGATCACCACCCAAAAATGACAAAGCCCTGCAGTTTTGCTAGTTACTTTGAAACTACTCTTAGTAAAGGGTAGGAAAAGCTAAAAGCAAATCCGTATACCAAATTCAAGCAGAGCAACTCTGCTGTCTGTGGGAACAGTTGGACAGAAATGAAGGGAAACGAAGCATGCATCACACGTGGCTGCTCCATCGGCACGGTCCAGCTGAGAAGTTGCCAGCCACTCCCAGCCCTTCTGTTGAGAAAACTTTCATCCAACCCCATGTCCTCCACTTGTAATCTTGGAAGAGGATGGGCATTTAGGGAGTCCTGGTTTCTTTCACAACCCAGCTCCTCCTTTGGGTGTAACTCAAATTCAGAACTCTCCCTGATCGATTGTTTATTACCTCAAGCAGAAATATTTCTACCTCCTTTACACAAAATCATTGCCTGTTGCAACCACTTTGCAAAGGCAACACCTAATGTGGCTCTCAGCTGGCCATTGTTGACCAGAAGCAACCATGCCTGGCTAAGCCTTAATAAAGTGTTAACTTATCATAAGAACTTTTCCAGGGGTGTTATGCAAAGACAGGAATAAACTTTTTCACATGTAAGCTTCAAGCTCTACGTATACATCCAATTATTAACCATATTTAATAGGATGTGACAACCAGACTGATACCTGCGGTTTATCACAAACGGTCAGTTTAGATCGGATAGTAACCACCTCTGAGATGACAGTGGATTTGGGGATCCTCATATCATCCTCTCCTCTACAAGCTTGACTTTAAAAGTTGACTTTGAAGACAATCATTTGGAGCTTTTGTAGGTAACTGGGAACACTTTGATTTGAAAGCCACATGCTTTCTCATTGCTGGGATGAAACATTGCATTATTTCATTGGCACATTTTTAACATTTTTCCTTGTGGTTTTTGTCACAGTTCTGAATATAGTTTTTCAAAATATCAAAAAATGATAGCAGAATGGCAGTTAAATTTTCTGGATTCTGAAAGACACTCAAAGGTTGAGTGCTCTAGGAAGCATCTTTCAAACCACGCATGGGTAAAAGTGATGCAGCTAACTCAAGACATGGACGACAACAAATCTGTCGCCAAGCTGTCTGAAGTAGTTGAGAGAAGAAAAACTTTCAGTCGCCCACACTGGGAAATTATAGTGTTTGGTTTTCACAAAGTACAGAGGCACCTGCATTGTTTGCTACTGAAAAATGATATTTGCAGTCTATTTAGGTGAAAAAATGTACTTTAATTCATGAAAATTAGAAGAGCTGAAGGGTTATTTTTTAAAAAGCATTCTCCGTTGCCTGAAAGTTTTTACTGCAGAATATAAGACACAGAAGTAAATGTAGTCTGTCTCCAGAGCCTGAAAGCTAAAGTGGCAGTGCTGACATATGAAATAGTGAATAATACAATGAAAGTAGTCTGCTCTTCTTCTAATATGAGCTTGGAGATGTCAGTGCTGGTACTCTTCAGAGTAATAACATTGTGCATTATTAAAGACAAGATCTCAACAGATGCTTAATGTTAATATAAGACCCCTGAACATATTCTGAGAGGCTCCATGTCAGTCCAATATAGGCACTGCAATTTCAACTTACAGCGCAATTACTGCCTTCTCTTATGCTTTAAAAGTTTATTTCCTGTTTTGTCAGGCAATCATTAATCTCTTAAAAAAAATAAAATTGAATGTTCAGAAATAACTCCTAAAGGCTACCCACAGTTCTCCATATCCTTATTTGAAGAAAAAGAAAGTTATTTTAGAGTCAGCTGAATCTCTGTCCCTTTCATAGAGTCTCGGCGTTCATGCCCCTAGTCTTCACTTTTGCTTGAGCAGAATTCCAGTGTCCCTGTTTTCCAAGACCGAGCACTACTGGCACCAGCTGTGAGTAGATTCCTAAAGAGCCTCATGCAGGATCTGAGTTTAAATTCTAGCTGTTCACATGCTGTGTGCTAGCATATGTTATAAGCAACTATAAATTGTGTACAGATGTGTGCTGGAATTCCAGTGTAGCCAAGCTAACAACATTGAGTAACATCTCGTGTGCTTTGTAATTATACATAATGAATGTGCTGCCATATAACAGAGTCCATGTTTGTGGCAGGATTTATCCACTGACTTTGGAAGCAAGGAGTAAGAATTATGGTGTGAATTTTTAAACACGATTTTTAATACAAGATACGCCAAAAGAGGAGACTGATTGCTGGGGAAGGTTTTATGTAAGAGGCTCTGCTTAAATGAGCACACAAGCCAGGACTTGAAAAAGATTCGTTTTGAACATGTTTTGAAAGTCTAAAGACAAAAACATTTATATATAAGCAAAAAGAGGAAGTATGCAAACATTGTCCTAGTTGGAAAAGCAGAGTGCCAACAAACAGCAAATAGCTGGAACCACAGTAAAGGTAACGGGGGGAGCAGGCAGAGAAAGGCCACTCTAAGGACCAGGAAGAGCAGGACGAGGGGAGATGAGAATCCTTAGAGAACCTTGTAAAGAATCTCCACTGTCCTCTTGTGCAAAACTGATGATTTTCAACAAGTGAAGATTTGTATGTTGCTCTCCATAAACTAGAGTTTGAAGAATAAATGCTGGGAATATCGACTGTCTTTGTTGTCTGCTGCACGGAGAGGGCAGAGCATCATCGCCCATGTGCTGGCTGTGCCGTTTCCGTGCTCCAACAGAACCAAGCAGATAAAGACACCCTGCCTAGAAGGAATAACACTTTTCTTTAAGCTGTGTGAACAAAGGAGTAGAGGAAAAAGCATGGAAAAGGCCTGAACACACTCTCAAAATGTGAGCATAGGTTAGCCAGCAGCTGGCAGAAGATCAGACGTCTGTGGCCTCTCCCACTCAGAGCCCTCAGGAGAGGGCTCTCAGCGTGTGTTTACGCTAATCTAAATCAGGTTGCTCTAGCCCCACTGTCCTGCCCATTTCCAGCTTTTTACGCCCTTCTCCTCTGTGAGCAGCACAGGCACTCATTTGATTGCATAGTGAAAAGGTTCAGAGAGCTGGAAAAACTGAAAACTTACCATGAAATAAAATAATTAGCTTTCAGCCAGGTCAGTTCCCAGAACGGGATCCGCGTGAAGTCAGAGAGATACCAGGGCTAATGCAAGAGAGGGGATGGAGGTGTGCAGCCTTGGTCCGCAGGGAAGGCGCAGGTTACAGTTTCCTAGTCCTAGATTGCCTTAAGCTGCCGTGGAAACACACCCTGATGCCTCTCAGCAGGTATCACAAGCTGCTTTGCAACCCCATAGGTACATGTTTGCCCCTTTTGGGTAACAGAGCGAGAGACCTTTACATATAAACTAAGATGTTTTGTGTTTCCTCTTCCCCAGGTTGCCATCCAGATCGAAACAGGACTTGTAGGCTTAATGAGAGTACTCTTCAATAGACGATAGCAGCAAATCATTAGTGAACAGCATCAGCTCTGACAGAGCTATAGCTTTCAAGATTCATCCTGCATTTGAAGGTGATTTGCCACATCAAAGCTGAGAAAATATATTAATAAGAGAAAGGGAAAAAAATCCATTACAGTTTGATTATATCTTGCATTTTTGTTATTCAGCTTACCTTTTGGTATAGATCTTCTGCTTATATTACACATTCCAGTGCACTTCTCCGTACACACAGTATTTGCATCATTTGGCAGAGAACATGCAAACCTAAATGATGATCAGACTTTCCAGACTGTGCTGGAAAGAGTCTGTTAACAGAAAACACATGCAGCTAAATCACATCATATTAAATCAGCAACATTCTTAACCCTGAAGCATGGCATCTTATTATTTATTGACTGTTTACTCTTGACTCTTTGGACTCCCCGTATCTCATGAGGCTGATTAGCTACATATCTGATGGTTATGTTTTCTCTTCTCTTAACATCCTTGGCTTAATCTGTGCAGGTCATTTTGCTTGACCCACTTTGTCCAAACTTGTGATACTGCTCAGTACCCTCAGAGTCTACCTTACAACGTTGATACAGCTTAACACTGGCTGGTCTCCAGCCTTTCTCTGCCGCAAACAAAAAGCTGAATACTCCCATCCCTTATCTGGGAAGGACAGCTGCAGCTGTACTTCCTAGCTCAATTTTTACTGTATATTTCTGAAAGATTAAGTGCTATATACAAATTCAAAGTGAATCTTTTGAAAAAAATATCTATGGAAAACATGTAAAAGCACAGATGAACTAGGAAGGGCTGTGGCTCAAAAATCCCAGGGAACATTAGCTTGTCTGCCTACCGACTGTACCCGTCAATGAGCAACATAGTTTTCTGCTATTTTATTGTCCCACTGCCTTTTTTTTTTGCATCGGATGCTGCACTATTTCTTTGAGACTTCTCATAAGGCAGACTATATTTGATCCCGTTACGTAGCAATGTTTCCTGATTTTCTGGAAGATCTTGTCTGAATTGCTTGACATTATGCCTTAGAATGACAGTAAGAGTTAAGCAGTTTCTAGGCCAGGATAAAGTGCAGCCGAGGAAGAGGATTCAGTGACAAGTTATGACTGCTGGAATTTTGTAAGGGATGGTCTTTAATCTGAGCGTCTTAAACTTCACCTTAAGAGAGTGTTGTTGCGTTGGGCAATGGAGGAGTTCAGCCGCAGTGTGCAGGGATTCACAAAGAGCCCGTCATCACCTTTCAGACTAGAGTTGTTATGGCAGACCTGGTATCAAGTTCACAGTATACCGGGTAACTGGGCAAGAAAGTAAAACATGAAGGCAGTGTATCATACGTTCAGAATAATCCTGGCCTCAACAACAAGGAAAACAAAAAATCAGATGTTACTATTGGTTCTGGCCATTTTAATATGTTTCAGAGAAAAACAACATAAGAGGAGTTTCTCCATCCCAGAGGATATGTTTTGCTACACCAAAGCACGACTAACTACATTGTTAGGACTTGAGCTGTAAGACTTACCATGCTCCACTGCGTTCCCAACCGACATTCCCTACTTAACAGATAAGGAATTAGTTTGGTGATTAAATTATTTCCATCAAACGCTCTCCTCTTTCAGCTATGCTGGTTGTCCTTTTGTTGTTTTATTGACCTCCATTTTCCAGGCCATTGCATTTCCAAACAGTACTCTTCAGAAGCATTCTCCCATTAAGGAAACAATTAGTTTGTGGATTTTAACATATCTGGGGCCGTACTGGTACCTGGTTGCATTTCTTCATCTGTCAGTTTGTTTCAGGAGGTTTTGCATGCCCTTGCTGCCATTTTAACTGATTGCTCTGGTTTATTAGGAGAAGTACTCCAGCAGTGGCTAGGAGCCATGGTCAAGTAGCAGACCACATTGTGCTGATATGTGATAAGTCATCTCTGGAGCTCGCTGGATTTCAGACGCTGAGAGAGAACCGCCTGGAAAGTTTTGCTATGGGAGGTGATTGTCCTGCCAAAGAAAAAGTGTGTTCAAACTCAAAAAGGTGACATAGGTGCCGTGGTTGAACTTTTAGGGGTTGGTCGTGTCTCTGCAAGGACTTTGGCATTGTCTCCCCACTGCAGCAGGGAGACAGTGTTGCCTTGTGCAAAAAATGAGGCGGGAGCATGACTTTGCTTTTCTCCTTCGTGACACCATTGGCCAATATCTGTCTTTGTAACCAAGAAACCACAGAAACTTTAATTGGGATTCATCCCTACACTATGCATGTGCTCTTTTTGTCTCCTTCCGTTTCAATATTGAACCAAGTCGCAGAGACGAAATCTGGCCCTGTGGTATTACTCAAGGTGAACAGCTGAAGGATTCAGATAGTCCCTCTCTGAATGAGCTTGCAGAGGCTAAGTAGCTAGATTAGGGGAGTACAGGTGGGAAAGCGATAAATCCCACGATCAGAGGCATTTACAACAAGCTATGAGACTCCGCTTTGTGCTGTTTGTTGCTTTAGGCTGGGATTTTTAAATCCCAGTCTTTGTTGTTTTCCCAGCTTTGTTTGCTCAAGGCAAAGTGATTGTCGAATACCTCACACAGAGGCCCCTCATTCTGACGGGGACATCCAGTAATATACAACTTAAATGAGACACAGTACTAGCAGGCAGAATTGTGTCATTCTGGTCTTACTGCTTCTGTTATTTCACTAATTTTACCATATGGTGGATGTTTTCAGTATGCTATTTTCCCATACAGGGTTTCAGCCCATATGCCAAAGCGCAGCATGATGTACACTAAAGGCCACGTTTTGCCAGCTTTGCTCCCCTGCAGTTGTGTCGTGTGAGATCTGACCAGTCCCCACACAGCAAGAGAAACGATGCCCGATTTTCCTGGTTCTGAAAACAGCATCACGGCAGGTTAAGCAAATTTCTTTTGACTTACCCTGATACTGAAGGAAAGCGAGTAATTTCTAAAGATTGGCTTGTAATGTCACTCTCCCTGTACGGCGTAAGGTTTTGGACTGCGGTTATTTTTACCATCCTTATGTTATAGCTAGAGACTTGATTGCTAAAGTCTTCTTTCGTATGCTCAGAAGTAAAGGGTTACTGCTCAGGAGCTGATTGCTGAGAGTGCGGCTTCTGGCTCGTTGCAATTGTAGGAAAGATGCGCCCTCCCGTGTACCAGTTCCGAAGTGTTTTTACAGCCATAGCATTTGGAGAGCAGGAACACCTCTCTAGGGATTTGGAGATTTTTAATTTTCTTTAACAAAATTTTGTCAAATAGCAACTCTGCCAAAACTCTCTTTCAGTCATCCTGAATTTTTTGATAAAATTTTTAATTTGGAAGAAATGGGGAAGCTTAGACTTGCAAAACAGATAGAAATAAAAATAGTGGGGCTGGCTCCCCCCACCTGGCTTTTCTGCTTATGCAGTGAACCCAAGACAGAAGAAACAAATGAGTACATTCCCCAAAAGGTTTTGCTACTCACAAGGATGGTCTGATAAGATTTTGTACATCCACCTTTCATAAAAGCAGTAAAATTCCTGTCAAATAGAGCAGGGTAAAGAAAGGAATGTTTCAAGGTAACAGACACTTTGCATAAACTTCTTTGAAGGCATGTGGCGCCAGATGTACGTTTTAATTTCAGGGGACCACTAAGAGTGTCTTTGTTGACATGGAAAAGGAAAAGCTCCTGTAGATAATTCTAGTTCCAACGGCAGAAGAGTTATGCCAGCTATTTCTTTATCTTTTCCCTCAGAAATGGCATGGAGTGGGAGGGGGAGGTATTCCTACTGCCCGTTTTCATGTAGCTGACTCGTCCGTCTCAGCTCTTAGCATGGCTCTTCCCCAGCGACTGGGGGGCAGGACATAGGTTAGAGGCTGTCAACTGTCTCCGTATCTTTGTCTCTTCATGGTCCCTGCAAGCAACCTAAAGAGATGAGCTGAGTAATGTAGGCAGCAAGCTAGCTGCTTAAAATTGGGTACTGTGAATAATACCTTTTTGGGTGACAACATAGCTGCCTCAAAATATGCTTTGCCTTCCCTCTTTCTTTGTACTGCTATCCAAGGCAGTACAAATGATGCTAGAATCTTTATTTGGGTTAGAGATGCATTGGACTGCTTTCCTTTCAACGGATTATCCAGTCAGGTTAATTTATGTCTTTTCTTCTTTTCCTTTTTTCTTCTTCTTCTTCAAAAAAGAGTAGTATTTTTGTCTTTGGGTGGTTTTCAGGCTATTTCTCTTCATCTCCTATTGTAGGCTGGAAAATTCCAGATGTATTTTGTTTCCATTGATCTATTTTGCCTAGTCACCATAAATTTCAATCTTCTTCCTCTGCTGCATTTATTCCATCAGTTGTCTTAACTGGCAGTTTCTTTAATAGTCCTTGTTCACATATGAGATTTTCATAGCTTTGAGCTACTTCATTTCTCTAGAGAGGAAAATAATTTGCACTTTAAACATAAGCAACACTTAGTCTCCATTCAGACACTGGCAGTTCTTATGCTGTGGGCTGCCTCAGATCTATCAGTTTTATTTTTTTTTTTACACCAATTTGTTTCTTTCCTTTAATAAAAAAGAATCTCGGTACTGGAACCTGATTTCAGATCCTGAAATTACACTTCCTTTCGCTCAGGCCAACCAAGAAAGAAACCTACCAATTACTTCTGAAGTTAAAATCACTTGCTTTTCAATAAGTCAGAAGGTGATGCTGTATCACTTCCTCATTCTGCAGCTCCTTTTAGTATGTCTTAAAAGCCAGGAAGAAAAAAAAAATGCTTATAAAGAAGACTCTATAAAAGTGGAGATTGAAGTCTGTGCTATTAATAAATGCTCAAATATATTTATTGTATACAATATAAAGTTACCACATAATATGACAGACTAGGAAGATGCTTTTACAGTTCTAATACTTAAGGTCCAAAATTGGATTTGACAAAAAATCCCTAAGTACACACAAATGTTTCCCAGAGATTTTTTTTTGAACTGAGTTTAAAACATAGCTGGTAGTGTTTGTTTGTCACCTAGACATTGTCAAGGATACATATTCTCATATATACTGGGCATCAGGATCCCAAAACTATGCTATTTGAAACCAAACTTCTGTTTATTGTAGCAGCATTAATCCATTCTGTACAGATCCCGGCTAGGTACCCTGGATGAGTTCCATGGTGTATTATCGTTTTCCTCCAACCATTTCTGGTATCTCCAAAGTTAGATGAAAACTGGGGTTGTCCTGCCTGTCAGAAAGGAGTCTAACAGGGTCTACAAGAAGAGCTCAGAGCAGTCTAATGGACTGAAAGCAATAATTCAGAATGAAAAGATGCATCTTCACAATACTCCCTCTCAATAAAACTTGATGTAGTTTCTCCTAGATCTACTTCATAATTTGAAATTGAGAGAGTACCACTGCTGTCTTACAGAAAATTTCTACGTCAATACTTCCCAAGAAAGCTGTATAAAATACAATCAATATATGCACACAGAAAGACAAAAGATTAATGCTATTAATTTAGTTGAGGAACAACAATCTAAAGTGGGCTAGTTGGGCTCTTTGATACAGAGGTGAATCTCGGTAACTAAAGGGAGGACGACATGGAGATTCGGCATTTCTGAAGCTTTATATTCCAAAGTTTGCCTTTTCTCCTGACACAGAAAAACAACACAACCCCATGCATAAAGATGAATGCAAGATTTAAAAAGCTTTGAGAACTAGTCTAACCTCTGACATGCAAACACCGTATGTCACCTCCTATCGTATGCGAGTACTTTCCAGATAGCTGTTGGACTTACACTAAACTTAAGCAATGGCCACCAACTTTTCAATTGCAAATACTGTCAGCTTGATATCAGTATTCTTCAACGAACAGTTTAGTTTCATGACAACGAAGTTATTCTGTTTATGGATTGATAATATGTTACTGGTGGGTTACTGATTTGGGGGGAGGTTGTTGGTTTTTTTTAAAGAACACATTCAGTCAGGACAGAGGACACAGACAGGCCAATTTGTTGTTGACGTACTGTTTCTGTCTGCCAAAGAAATATGCAGGTATATGAAGTGAACACAGTTCCAAACTAATTTGTGGTTGGGGAATCCGGTCAGGCGAGCAGGACCTCCTCTGGACATGAAGTCCTCACTCCCTGTCAGATACCACTGCCCCAGCCAACACTTCCCTGTAGTGGTCAGCAGTTTTGCCCAGGACACCGACAAAAGCACCATCCATTCTGCGAGATAGGATCTTTGCCTTCTTCACTGTCTGGAAAACAGATTATATGGTTTGGACACGACTTAAATAGGAAGAGTAAACCCTACCATTACTATTGCTTTCGGTTAGACAGAATGGGAAAATTGTGTCCTATACATTTTACTTAGCAGCCTATAATATTTACTTACATAACAAGTGGTAGGAAGAAGATCCTAGTGCACAGATCCCATTTAATATGAAGTAATTTGTCAACATTTCTTTTTCCACTCATTTCAGTTTGCATGCAAGGATACTAAGCTTTATCTCCGGCTGTGCTACAGGGCTATAGTTTATTCACAGCAGGAAAGAGAGCAAATATAACCAGCAAGCTAATGGGCTGAACCGCTATCTAGCCGGAGCTAAAGCATAGCTAAGTAAGGTTGATGTTGCAGTACAGTAGCTGCAACAAACAAGTCATTGTGTCCTTCAGATTATAGCTTACTTGGGCCATGCGTAACATAAAATTTGAACTTCAAGTGTGCATTTTAAAAATGCGTCTGAGAGAATTTACGATTCTTTCTAATGTATGTACAGTAATGCTGTTTCAAATTAAAATTGCTAGCAGCCCAACGACAGAAAACAACGATGCTGACACCTGGCTATGGGCTTGTCCCCCAGGCTCCTCTAGGGCCGGTGGAGGGACAGAGAAACTTTTCGGGTGCCACTCACTCGGCACGGTTCAGAGGTCATTGCAGAGGCAGGGGCGATGGCACCTGGAAGGACCCGTTTCTCTCCATCGACTGCAAAAGGAGTGTGTGCCAAGCTCAGATGTAGGTATCTATGTTTCTGACATACTGTAAAACTGGGAAGATAATAACTTGCTTAAATATGACAAAGTGACTCCTTAACCAGCACTAACTCTTATGTTGTCCACAGACATCCCTGTTGGGCCAGTTTTTTTGTGTTTACTACTTTTCTTGTGGAGCACTTGTTGGATTTGGATATCCTTTGCTGGCTACAGTTGCTCTTAACTTGAATTGATCTGCCAACATATTCAATATTATTTTCAGAGTATTTCCATAATGAATACAAGTTTCCACGCACAAATAGCTGTCCTTGGATGGGGAAAGATGGACTTTTTTCTTCTTATCCTTTTGTGGGTAACAGAAATAGTATTAGCTAGCCAGGGAGACCTTAGAGCAGTTTTCCAGTATCTGAAGGGGGCCTACAAGAAAGCTGGAGAGGGACTTTTTACAAGGGCATGGAGTGAGAGGCTGAGGGGGAATGGCTTTAAACTAGAAGAGGGTAGTTTAATTAGATATCAGGAAGAAATTTTTCACTATGAGGGTGTTGAGACACTGGCACAGGTTGCCCAGGCAAGTTGTGGATGCCCCATCCCTGGAGGTGTTCAAGGCCAGGCTGGATGGGGCTTTGAGCAATCTGGTCTAGTGGGACGTGTCCCTGCCCATGGCAGGGGGGTAGAACGAGATGATCTTTAAGGTCCTTTCCAACCTAAACCATTCTATGATTCTATGATTTGAATTATCACAACTTTTACATCCCAGAGGATGACCGTGCACATTCAACAACAGGCTGGCCCTTACCATTGAAACATTCACATAAAGTTTCTTGAGTAGCCTCTGTACTGAGAATGTAACGGCTGCTTCACCTGAATGTGAAGATGTTTGTCGCCCAGTATCTTGATGACAGCAAAGGAGACAAATGTACTCCTTTTGCAAACTTACATAAAATTTTCCACTGATGCAATACTGGTAAAATAGCTGGGAAAAAATAAAACAACAAAACCTTTTCTTTACTGATATGCCAAGTTTATTCATTCCTGCACACAAAAGTTCAATTATTTATTTGCATGAGATAATATATTCTATAAGGTTGCAGCAAATACTCATTGATGTCTTAGGATAAATTTTTACTTGATCAGGTAGGTACAGGACTAGATTTTTTTCTCCAGATATATAGCCTATTGTTAACTACAGTCTAAAAATGCTTCTACAAGCACTGCTTTGAGCTGGAGTTACTGACTTATTTTTAGACCAAAAGTGATGAAAAATTGCCACGTCTGTTGAGTTGCCTTAGTTGTTAAAATGACATTTTATGAGTGAGATAGCCATCTAACTATTGATAAGCCTGGGCATCTTGTTACCTTCTGTGAGCTGTCATGACAGCTACGTATTTTGTATTTCTGCTGCTGCTTAAAGAGTGAACGGAATCGATCAAATGGGCTGGTAGCAGGAACTATTCACTGGAAACCTCAGTTCTTTCTGGAGGAAGACGGAAACACGTGAGTATAAATAACCTGGATTTCAAAAAGCTCTATGTCAGAGTCTGCATCCTGAGTTTGAGGATGAAGTTGTGCAAATACCCCAAGAGGTGCATTGTCTTCATCTTTTCAGGAAATCTGAAAGTAATGGGAATAGAACTCTTCTATTCTCCCTGTTTGGTTTTGTTTTTTTTTTTCTTCTATTGCTCTGAAATTCAGAATGGGCTTTTTTCCGATGAGGAAGATCACTGAGTCGACACAGGTAAGTGATGGTTGGGTGAGAAATTTCTGGAATAAAGTGGATTGGGCCCCAAACCCCAGATTTCACAGAAATGAAACCTCCGTGGAGAAGGATACACAACAGGAAAATCAAAGCAAATATGTACACTAAATCTTGATTAATCTGACAACAAAGGCAGACCAAAGGAACTGCAGTAGACTTCTGCCAGAAATTTTGGCCCTTTCTGACTTATGTTTCTAGATAATTCTGCATTAGGAACAAAATGAATACCCGTACTGTAGTTCAGACTTTTAAGCTTGTGCCAGGACCATAAATTTCTCAGGATCTCTGTACATACTGGTGGCAAATTCAGACTTTAATTTTCTGTGTTGAGGAAGCCTGATCACAAGCATAAATGTGGAAGTCCAGTTCAAACAACTATGCTTTACTCGCTGTGCACATTAATTCTCATTTGGAAGCTTGTGAGCAGTTCTTTTGGCCGAAAAATAGCCCAACTTTCTGAGCACCTGTCTCCGAGAGGCTTTCTGTAGTATCACATCTCTCTCAGCCTCTCATTTCTGGCACAAGTCTTGACTCAAATGTGGAGTACATACAGAAGACTTTGAAGTGTTAAAAGTTTCTTTGATATGGTGCCATAGCAATTTAATTATTTACTCCAGTCCTGCCTCAGCTCCACTAAGCTTAAGGAATTAGATGGGATGCAAGATTTTAGCTTTAACTTATAAAAATGCAAATGATCTGGAATTAAATTGCTCAGGAACTTCACTCTCCATCATACAGTGATTAGGAGCACTTGAGCTGGAGTTCCTTCCCATGACACAGCATCCTGCCTGAGTGGTTGCCGAATGGGGAGCTTTCCAACTTCGCCTCCTTTTCCATCTCCAAAGATTTTAAAGCACTACAAAGCACTTTGCTTCCTCCCCACTCTGTTTTCAAGGAGGAACTGACCTGAAGTGCAGATCAGATTTCTGGAAAGTCCTTTCTGTTGCATTTCACATTTATATTTGTGGGATATCTGCCCAGGACATAAGATGAATACCCAGGACTGCTTCTGTACAAGAAAAATCAACAAATACCTTTCAGCTATGTCTCCCAGCACATTCCTTGTGAGAACTCGGGACCCTTACCCCACCTTCTTGATCTCTTCTGCTTTTGAAAAAGTGGTTTGAAAAACCTCCCCTTGCTGATTTTCTGCAGGATCTTCAGAAGATTATAGCAGATGAAGTAACACAAATTTCCTTCAAGGTGAGAAACCAGCGTGATCACAATTCGTCGTCACTCAAGCGTGTAACAGAAAGATCGCCCATTGCATCCTTATATTTCTTCTTTCCTGAATGCTGTGTGTAGTTTTAAACAGAAAAGTTACTAACTTTGCCTTCCACTTAAGCAGGTATTTTCTCATCAGACTCAACTGGATTATTGGAAGTCTCCCACTAGCTTCCTTGACATAAGGGACTTGGGCTTCCTATATGCACAGGACGTCTCTCCTTGCTTGTTAATTTACTCAAACCATCTTTAAGTTTCAGATCTTATTGACCCTTTCACTGCCTGTTACTGTTTCCCCCCATGAAGCTGAAGCTTCCTCTCCTTCCTCACCTCCAGAGACGTACAGAAATCCTTTGTTTGCTTTGCCCTGATTTGCTCCACATGCCCCCCAGTTTAATTCTGCTGTGGTGTCAAATTTATCTTTATCTGCTTTTTGCAGAAAATGCTCAGTACCTTGTATGTATATGGTATATGCAAAGACATACCTTTGGAAGTTGACTGTCTTATTAACATGCAAAATCTACAAGACACAAGGGTAGAGAGTTGAAGAAATGTAACTGAGAACAGAGGTGTTGTTTCTGCAGTTGCTCTTGCGATACAGGGTTTGAGACCATAAAACATAAAGACACCAAAACCATGCTTTGATGTAGTATGCAATGTGCTTGATGAAAACAATAAAAAAATGTTTTCCACTCGATATAGCACTTCATAAATATGCATTTATTTCCTCATCTTTCATCAGTTTTACAGTTTTAACCAGTGCCTCAGCGTTAATATTTGTCGGAAGCATACAATGGAACTTCAGATACTTCTATTCTGTAGTTCTGAAGTTAAACATAAATTCATGGGCCTTTCCATAAGGAATTGAGCCGAAAAATAATGAAACTAATTTCTTATAACATATTACAGAGTTACATAAGATTTCAACTCACATTTCTATCCTACTCCATATACTGTATTTACATAGTTAACTAATTTATTATTTACATTTTTCAAATACTGTAGTCATAAATCTTTTTATATTGTACATTCTTGTTTAAATTTTTATTACAGAAATTCTTTAACACGCATTTTAGACACTACAATTTCAATATTTCACATTAGTTCTAGGAAATTACTGCCTGGTTTCACCAGTGATGTGTCAAGATGCCTCCTTCATAAGAAAATACATATTACAAAGGAATTTTATAATATTCAGAATCTTGAATTTTGAAAAAAATAAGTACATGGGATGTAATAATGATGATGTTATTTCCTTCTCTATATAATATTTTGTCTGGAATGACATTTTACCTGAGATGTAGAATTTTTAAATGTAAGGTGGTTTTGTTGTGTTTTTTTTTTTAATAAAATGAAATATTTTATGTAAATCTTAAAGCATTGAAAATTTGAAATTTTACGTAAATGTTGGCCTTCTGTTTACTGAAAACTATTTCTATCTGTATAGATATATAAATGTTATTTATATATCTAGATTATATTTTCCAGAAAAGTCTACATCTACATAAATAAGCATTGTTATTATATTAGGAAACTTCCCACTATCCTTAAAAAGCAATGTGCTCAAGTACAATATTCAAATTCTGACACAGACACAATAGTAAATGTGACCCCTAATGGTAATACTTTCTTCCAAGGGAAGTAAGAGGTACCTGTTGAATTTGGAAGACATGGCAGACAACTTATGTGGACCCAATGAAGTACATTTTATATATCCAGTCCCATAAATGTTATGCAGGAGCATCTGACACAGCAGACAACTTTGGGTCAACTTTCCATGTTAAAAGAACACCTAAACAATACCTAAATAACATCTTAATAGAAAAAAGTTAATTATAGAAAACCCTTACAACATTGTACATTTAATGCTGCGTGTCTTCTCTCGTTACAATAATATGCATCTCTATTAACAAATGATTGTAGATACTAAGTTTAAAGCAAATGGTAATAAATTTCAGGTTTCTTTTGTTCTGTTATTGGTAGATATTCTGTTAGGCACAATATGACATTCTTTGTAAACATAAAGATAAGTTTCGATACATTAGACCATGAACTGAAGTTACAGAAAACAGATTATGGACATTGAAGAAACACAATCCACGACACACTGTAGGAGGCCCGAACTTGTACCCATCGCAACTGAAAACCCCAGCCGACACCAGAGGAACAAAAATGCATCCTAGTCACCAAACGCTCCTGCTTCTGAATTAATTCAGTTTTTTCTCTTCTACCAAAGATTCCATGTAATTTTAAAATATGGATCTCATTATCACATGCTGGTGAAAATGTATTTTACTCTATTTACCCCGAATCACCTAACTCTTATAAAGTCAGTGTCAAGAACTAAGGCCCCTAAAACAAGTAATGTAACTAACACATCTAGAAAGCTTTCTTTAAAATATGTATCTACATATTTTTAAGAACTTGAAAATAATCTTCCAATAACAAGTTATAAGAGAAAACCTCTTGAAGATCTTATACTTCCCAAACTTAAAAGGGCACTACACTTTTCGTGCAACATTGTGCAACTCGAGAACTGAACTAAGGAATAACAACACTGAGCTTCCAGTATATTGCTTATTGCAACTCTCACCCTTAGTAACCTGTATGTGTAGGTTAGGCACAAATTAATATGAGTTATTTACATCCAATAGAGCAACATCAGAATTCTCATCTGAAAAGATTTCGTGAAAATAAATAGCGCACTTAAATTATGAAAGCTTTAAGAAATTATTCAGTATCCCATGATTACATGAAGAAACATTAATTGCATTCTATAAAGTCATAGAGGACTTTTATTCTCCTAATGACGCAAGAGTGATCTGAGTATACAGTTACTGTTATTGTTATTGGGAACTATCTTCTTGCTTCCTCTGAATAATCAGGAAAAATGGTATTAATTTTTTTAACAAAAAAGCTTTGGAAAGATATATTAATTTTCCTTTTCTAATGTGCTAGAAATGGAGAATAAGGCAACAACTGAGATAAAAATATATCTTGCTTTGTAAACCAAGCTTCTTAATACATTTCTTAAAAGTGAACTTTCATGCTGAAAAATTGAAAGGCCTTGAAAGAAAAGCTTTAATTACTTTGACAAGACCACGTCTTCTATTTCATTTGATATTTTAAAAACACTCCAAAATGTATAGAGAGGGATTTATTTTAGTGTTATAGATGAATTTTCAGCTTTAAGTAACTCCTCTGTGTGGCTAAAAGCTTCTACAGCAACCTGCAAGACTGAGTAACGTTGAGAAAATGCCACCAATTTCCATCGCAGCCTTCTATATTCTTAAATTATTGAAGTATTCTAACCTAATTCCATGGAAAAACAACAGATGGTGTGCGAATATCAGTGTCTTCTGAGTTATAACCAGACCTCAAAACACAGGCCTTGCTGTCTCCTATGGTCTTTACGACTATGAAAAGTTCTTTTTTTCCCCCCTCAAAGTAAGTAAATTTTACTGACCAAAACTGGCTGATAAAGTCATGGCAGGTGACACTGAAGCAATGACAAAATCATTCCATAAGATGTTTTAAGTCTTAGGTACATACAAAAATTGCTTGACATAAATTAGACAGACAGCAATGCTCCTAATTAGAGAAGGGGGAAAAAAAGAAGAAAATTACGTGATAGACTTTTGAACTCATTTTTCATGCTGAGCAAAAAAGTTCACTTTTAAGTTCATTCAATCCTCGATATCCTGCTTTGTCCATTTCTTTGGTATTCTGTTCTCATTCTGCAAATTCTAACAGAATTTTAATGGTCATCTTAATTCAAATGAAGGAGCAGTGAGTTGAAAGCACAACCAGAACAACAGATGCCATAATACTGCAGAACACGTTGGTCTTAATGATTTCTGGCTCTTTATATTCATTTCTTGTAATGATTGGGGGCATCCGCAAATGCAAACTTCAGTCTGTAGGCCTCTGCTAGGAGTACACTAACTTCTTCATTTCCCCAGTGTACTGTGGGCAAATTTTGTAAAAATATCAGCAATTCCTAGATGGAGAGAAAAAAAAGAATTATTTTTTTTTTCAAATACCAGTGTAACAGCAATGTATTACTTATACCATGATTATTTATAAGCAATCACTCATGTAGCACCTCAGTATCCCAAACAAACCTGAGATCCCATTTGGTTTAGTGATTTTTCTGTAACTTTTATAGAAATACTTGCTATTCAATCTTTTAGTTCTGAAACTAGCTATTAATTGCAGCTGAACTATGGTTATTTTCTGGTGGTCAGAAAAATAAAATAAAAAATAAAAAAGAGCATGAACTCACTTGCTCTGTATATACTATGGGTGAAATTATGCACTGCTGTCCAGATAAGAGGTAGGTAAATTCTATGTACCCGCACTTGCCCTTGTATGATTATACCACTACTGGCGCCCCCAATCATGGATGGAGTCCCCTTACCATACTCAGTCAAACAATGACTGACGGGCAATGTATCAAACCATTCCATTAGACTTCTAAGAGGTAAATAGTGTTACCACATCCATTTTATAGCTGGCAATTGAGATACCATCTACTGGAGTCACTAGAAAGTACAGAAGTCCAAACCAACTTAACATGGGACCCAGTCTTCTTTTAGATTTGCCATATTTCCTACGTTATTTTAGCACCTTGATACTTCTTACACACTTGCCAATTCCAACCAAGCTCTTGAAGTTTTCACATATCGTTTTGCATATAGTTCTTTAAAAATTCCACATGTATCTCCCACATTTAAGATCTTCAACCTACTTTCAGCTTGTAACATCTGTTGCCCAGATCATTTCAATATCTCCATGCTAGGTATGAACAAGAGGAATGCCTACACCTCCTCTTTAAGGAGCTATAGAATATCTGCTTAATTTTTAATACCTTAAATGTTTTTATAACCTCTTTATGAGGTGGGTAAGAGACAGACAGCTACAGATAAAGCAAAGTTGCTGACTGCATTGCAGAAGTGCTAAAATTCTCTTCCCTAATTATTCTTTTTACATGCATACATTAAGAATATCTGATTGCTGGTGCTGCTGCTTTCTAGGTATGGATTGTATATAGTACAGCAAACAACAGTTCAATTTCTTTGTTGGGGCAATCCCAAGCACAAATACAGACTGGGCAGAGAATGGATCGAGAGCAGCCATGAGAAGGACCTGGGGGTACTGATTGATGAGAAGCTCAACATGAGCCAGCAATGCGCAGTCACAGCCCAGAAAGCCAACTGTATCCTGGGCTGCATCAAAAGAAGCGTGGTCAGCAGGGAGATGATTTTGCCCCTCTACTCTACTCTGGTGAGACCCCACCTGAAGTACTGCATCCAGCTCTGGAGCCCCCAACATAGGAAACATATGGGCCTGTTGGAACCAGTCCAGAGGAGGGCCACAAAGATGATCAGAGGGGTGGAGCACGTCTCCTATGAGGACAGGCTGAGAGAGTTGGGATTGTTCAGCCTGGACTCCACACATTCTCTCCTGAGTTCATGCAAATGACAATTTTGTAAGGCTCATAATTTGACCAAACTCAGAAATTTAGCTTGTTTTTTTTAAATAAATGGTGACCCAAAAGGTCACAAACCCTCAAACATGATGCAAAAGACACCCTAGGCCAAATATGACGTTCAGGTTTTAAACTTTCCAAAGAAAAAGATTACCTGGAGATCCTCTATCTCATGCTTTTAATTGCTTTGACAAACGCATTCCTTAAAATTTAAGCTGTGGCAAAGCAGCAAAAGGGCAGTTTTTGGATGAGTTACATCACAAGAAACTGAATGTGGAATTTTACGATGGGAGTTATAAGGCAATCTTAGGAATGAGCGCAGTTGTTAAGCCTGCTTCTATCTTCTAGGTGCTCTATTTTTGCAGCAAAAATGCAGACAATTTGTATATCTGCATATATTTGTGAGCATGTGCATATGTATATTTTTGCATGAATATGTTTGTTAAGATTTATTCTAAAGAGCAGAATAAGCAAGCAGGAATGCAATTAAAACCACAACCATTATCCTTCTATAAATCAGATTCCTGCAATATCATGTATAAGTACAGAGTGAAATTCTTCTTCATAAGGGTCTTATTTTCCCTATTCCACCTCCTCCCTCCTCTGCACCTGCTTTCATGGAAGATGGCTGGAGGAGCCCTTAGCAAGGATTCTGTGATTTCAGGAAACAGCGAGGAGCAGAAATGAACATGAAATGATTCTTTTTGTGTGTGTGTGAGAGAATTATTTTAGCTTTATCTATTTCAAGGTCGTGCTATACTGGTTCTTGTAATATGAAACAAGAAAGGACAGAAATTAAGCAATACTATAGATTTAATTACGAATAGTAAGTAGTAATACAACAGAGTTAGCATGAAAACATCTCTATTACACTTGAGAGAGCACATTTTTAATAAAGTGTTATACAACTGCCAAAATCCCACTTTTTTTTTTTTATTTCTATCTACTTATTTGACAGGTATGCTGATAACTGTAATTAATAAATTAGCAGTGCAGAGCAGGAAGGTTGTGTGGAGGGATGATAAATGCCTACCTCCATGAAAGTTGTTTTTTTTTTTTCCTTCACAAAAGTAACTTTCAACCAGCTCTAAGACATAGCAGTTAGTTCAGGGAGTTTTGTGAAATTAGCTCTTTTACTGTTTGCAGTGCCAAGACTTTGCTGGGTCAGACTTCTGGTGCAAACTGGTACAAATGATTCTTATTGCTTGAGCAGTGTTCCAGTTTTCCTTTGGGCTACTGTTCAAATAAATTTGGCCTAAACCAATCCTCCAGCCACTGGAGAACTGTGAGCCTTCTAGCAGACCTCAGCACTTGTACTTTAGAACATCACCTGTGGCAACCAACACCTGCCTGTACAGAAGGTACCACTAAGCTATTCAACAGCTCCTGAACAAAAGCTAAACTATTTCAGCATGAGATCAGAAAGCAGGAGTCTACGTTGGTCACACATTTGGTCCACTACACTGATTGTTTCTGTGGCAATTGTACATGTTTTTCAAACTAGAAAATGTTGCTACACATTTGTGAAACACAGATAATTCTTGTAGATGAATGAATTCTGCTCATATATTGTTTTGACAGTAAGGTAATCATACTGTATATGCATATCAGAAAATGATTACAAAACTACGGTTTATTTTCTTAAAAACTTCTACATAGCAGTTACTTTTACAAACACCTGACTGCTCAATGATTAAAAAAGGAAGTGAAATAACAGTCACTCATATTAATTTTTTTACATTTACCTTTCCAAAGCACCAAAGGTACATTATCTTACAGAACAAACCACATTGCCAAAAATAAATATACAGTTTTAGAGAACCAGACAAAACACATGATTTTTCTCCCAGGAGACACACCACAACAGCAGGAGAAATCAGATGCTCCAGTCTTAAGGCTGGAAAACTCAAACCATTCAACCCACGCTCTTCGTTGAATGTGGAAAGACTACATCTTCAATATTGATACTACATGAAATTTAATGTGCAGCTCAAATCTGAAATGGGACTATTGGTGATGAACTAGTTTAATACATCTATGATTAATTGCAATATTATTAATAATTCTCATCAGAATCGAACATATAAATGAATGGCAGAATAATCCATTGACCGTCTGTTTCTGTTTGAGTGGGCATTTTGCTGCTGTTACCAAAGGAAAAGTCTCATTCCTTAACTGCTCATCAAAGACTAAGACCGACACTGACTAGTGAATACATATTATAAATCCAAGTGAAGTAACTGGCCAAAGACACATTACTTGAGTGATTTTCTAAAGATAAAGCTTATCTTCCTGTGATCTATTACAGAGCTTCAAAACTGGCTCAGATACAAATAAAAATTACATCTTGTTAAAAATAAAGTAGAACTTGGCAAAACCCTACTAAAGAAAATTTTATTTTCTTTAACTGCTTAAGAAAATCATGATGCATTTATTGCTATCTGAACATGGAGCATTCTTTGAAAACAACAAAACAACAACAAAAAACAACCCCAAACCCAAAAGAAACCCAAAAAAAGAGTCTTTGGATTTGAAGAAACATACAAACATATGCTACTTTACATTTAAAAGACTACATGACAAGTTTATCTAAAACTGCTCAATTTAGTATTTTACACTTACAAAAGAGCACAGATGACTACAAGTAAGTCAATACTATTTGTTTACTTTTAATTATTATTCTTATCTTTTCTCCAACAGATAAAGTGGGCATCACTAGGATCCATGCACAAATAAAGCATCCACACTAACTGCTTAAATTAATTTTCCTGTCCACTTTCAGAACTAAAATATGAGACACTCTTTGAAATATGATGAATCACAAACTTGAATTAATATATACCAAAAAAACCTCATTGCTGATAAACTGCCTAGTATATTTCAGAACAAGAAAACTGAGTCCAAAAAGCAGTATTTGTAAAATATTCCTGCAAGAATTTTATTTTCTGCTTAATTTAAAAGATACTGTGATGCCACCTGGCTGGGGAGTCAGGGCAGCCGGTAGATCATCAGCAGAGCTGGGGTTTCCAAAACCCTAGTCCAATGTTTGTTTATATTTTGGCTGCATCTACAACAAATATACTCAAAATTACGCCCTTTGCATTTGGCAAACGGAGTGCCCCAGCTTCATTGGACCCTTACTGTGCTGAATAGCCATATTCACCTCTTGAACTAAGGCCTCGCTGCCCACCAGCACAACTTCAGTTTGGTCTATATGTGGCATTTGCCCTCTCACGCCACACTGTGGAAAGGCTTTTCCAACCTCCCTTCCTCCTCACCATTCAGGCAGTGGCAGGTTTCTTCCTGTGAAGAGCCACAGGTATCCGAGGTACATACAACCAGCAGTTAATTCCTCATCTATGGAATAACTTTGTTAAATTAAAAAACACCAAACAAATAAAAAACATCAAAACCACACAAAAAAACCCACCCTCACAAATTAATCCCTGTTTACTTTCACCTCTGTTTAAAATTTAAAGAAAAAGAGGAGTATTTTCAAAGTGGTAAAACTTTGAATGTTGTAGGGAACGAAATAAGAGTCCGATTCCTTACTTGCCTCAGTCTTGACTGACCAAGTCTGCTCTGAGAAATCACAAGTCTCCACGCGCAGGAGCAACAGCCAGGGGACAGAGGTACTCCCCATCGCAGAGAAGGATCAAGGTACGACTTAGATTTGCTCTTCCCCTCCAGCAAGTACGAGAAAAAGTGAAAAGATTTTAGCACAGGGCCACTAATACGGTTATGGGGCTGCAGCAAATGTTATACCAGCAGAGTGTGAGGGAACTGGGGGATTTTTTAGTTGGGAGAAGGGAAGCCTAAGGAAGGATCCACGAGCAGTTTTCCACTACATAGAGTGAGGGTTATAAAGAAGACAGAGGGGCCAAGAGGCACTAGTAACAAGTTGAAGCTAAGTTGTCATAAGAAAAAAGTCCTTTGCAATGAGAGTGCTTGAGCAGTTTGCCAGGGAGACCGCAGAATCCATCCACTGGGATTTTCACAGCTGTCTGGGAGAAGCCCCTGAACCAGCTGCTCTAGCTGGGACGCTAGCCTGGCTTTCAGCAGCGCGTTGCACTGCGGACCTCCCTTCCACACTGAAATTTTTCAGAATTTTATTTTTTTAAAGGACACGAGCTTAATTAGAAAAGAGATACAAAAGCACAAAAAAAGATTGTTAAACATATTTACTCATTTGGTCCATTTAGGGAAACAATAAAGGCACATTTCCTAACAAGTAGAAGGATGTATTTTTTTATTTGGAATGAAAGGATATAGGGGGCTGGTATAGCAGTGTTGCTGGGTCATACTATGAATAAATTAAAAATCTATATACCAACCTGATTTCTTAGTATAGCAAAAGATCTAAGCATAAAGTATTTAATATCTTTTGTAAGAGATTTCTGGTTTATCTTGATATATTTAAACCACAATTCTGAACTCTTTCTTCAGCACATTTGAAATTCAACATTTTTGTTACCAATCAAAAACCTTCTTTTATTCAATTTCACTTATTGTATTGCCACTACTTTAACTGCGTTTGGATTTATATGATACTTTTTTAATAAGATATGCTAAAATATGCTAAAACACTTTATATAGCACACTCAACTATGCTACAATATATAAAGTATGTTTAAACAATTATGAACGGCTGTATAGAACGTACTTTTAAAGTACATGTACTTCCAAAATGTCATTTACCTTAGATAAATTAACAAGTATTCAAGAACTATCCTATTCACCATGTAATCAAGACAAGACAGTGGTAAACGTGCTGCAAGTGCTGTGGTATAAAAGTACCTTTAGAAGTATGAAAAGTACAAGTATGAGGTCCATGTTTTAAACACTACAGCAATAAGATGTAGGAGTTATACTGTCTGTTAAGCAATGGCTGTTGTCAGATACAAAATTATCTTTGAGGGAAAAAAAGTCTTATCACACAGGATCCAATATGTATATCTAAAAGAAAATACCAGACTGCCAGATAGATATCTCAAAAAGATGATGATTTCCAAAGCCCTTATTCTTCAGTGTATTCCTCATTTTCCTCTAAAATCAAATCGTTCAAGGTCTGTTCCTTGTAAACTAAATCAAAACTGAATACTAATAAAACTTCACAAAACACATTTTAATAATTATTACGAAGTCATCAGTCCCTTTTTCTTCACTGAGATTATAATCCAATGAAATCTCAGCCCATTAAGACAATCTTAAAAAAACCCCAAAACCCAGAAGCAAAATAAAGCAAATTTTATCATGTTTTGAAATCTCGTTCCTTAGCAAATCCCCTTACAGTATGAAGTCCACTATAACCCCTTTAATCAATACAATTTTTAGCATAAGATTTGGCAATTATACTGGTTATTTGAAATGGCTAGCTATAGTTACTATGCTATTTATTGCCACCCCCCCTCTGACTCCATATGTGGATCTTGAAGGAAGGAACAACAAAACCAATTATAGAACAAATAACATGATAGCTAATAAAACATAAAAATGTTATTCTAATGAGCACAAATATCTCTTCTGCGATAATCGAATAAATTTATTTACTTTGAAAACTCAGTTCAGACATTTTTGTCTGTGTGAATTATTGACAAAGTTCAACTGCAGGTTGTTTTTTTTTAACAGAAGAAACTTAACAGAACATAAAAACCAGTAATAGAACAGTGTTTTTATTTCTGGCTAATAAAAAAATGGCAATAACTAAAGTTAAAATCAAACTTGAACATACTGAGGAAATTAATAGAGTTAGTTTTTAATGTCAAAACTGAGAACCGGTCTATTAATTTAACAAATAAAGGCAGTCCTAAAATACAGTATTTTTCTATGAGAGTTGTTAATCCTTCCTGCTGCTAACTGCAATGTAATTATGGTCTGAGTACTTCTGGTCTACCACAGCTCTATTTTGTACTGATACGCAGAACCTGCAATCTTGCTACATTTTATGATCAACTTTTCAATACTATACTTGAGGACTGGATATAACTAAATGGAAGGTATATTAACTTTATATATAATCCTTCATTATTTAATAAGGAACTGCTAACAGCTATATTTTGAACAAGAGCTGTATCTATTACACATTATGCACACATATAAAACACTGCAAAATTTACGCTGGCAATTTGATTAAATGGCTGCTTTATGAGAGTTATTTGTACTTGCAAAAGTTGCCCTTGAAATTTTAGAACATAGCACTTACTTTTAAAGAACTAATGAAGTGCAATACTACTAAAATTTATTTAGAGGAATTACTGAGACAAGGTGACCAATTATTGCCAGAAAAATACCCATTTATCTTTTTAGATAATATAAACCAGAAATAAACCACATGCTACATTCAAAGAATTCTACATGTTTTTATGATTTTATGGGAAATTGTAAAACGTGGTGCCAGAGATAGCCAGAACTGGACAATGATCCAAAAAACTTTTTTTTCCAACCAGATGTAACCAGTATACAGGCAAAACAAACACAGGAATTATTTAATTCCTATTTCCTTTACCACATTCTATTTCACTTGCTTGCATTTGGGATTGTGAAGTGTGAAAGGAAAGGGTGGCGTGGATGGCCAGTACCAAGTGAGCATCCCGTTCGAGGACTCGGTCCCTCCGCTGCGTTGCACAGCGAAGCAGACAGACAGATACGCCAGAGCTACTGCCTGGCTGAGACCCTGCAATAGCTGCAGCGGCCAGGTCAGTAACGTGCCGTGTGATGCTAACCTCTAATCCTCTTCCCAGATTCTCAGGATGAAGCATACCCGCTGCTTTGGGACTCAGCCAAGCTCAGTCCAAATCCTCCCCCTTCAGCCTGCTATCAAAGTCATAACAAACGCACTGGCTGGTAACATGAAAGCACTGGTCCAGCGCACACCGCAGAGCCCAGCTGACCTTGCTCAGTTGCCTTAGAGCTACTTTTCCCTTCTCTCTGCCCCTCACTGTTGATATGTAATGCACCAAATAAGTAGGGGTTGAGCTCTGAGAGAAGTTCTCTTTTCTTTCTTGAGTAGTGTTTTTCCTCTTTCAATGCACTCAGCAATATTCCCTACGCTGCTGCCACTTCTTATTTCCCCAGCTGTCCTAACCTGCTACACGGAGTTGCAAATAATGAGCTGGTTTTCTGGAGTGCTGTGCATCTTATTAATTACCTATGTCTCGGAGTCAGAGAAAACATTTCTGTCCTATTGGGCACAGCTGGAATTGAGAAAACCAAGATTTCAAAATCTAATATTAAAGAGATAGCAGGAATGGGTCATCTATTGCAGCTTAAGAAATGTTTGCTGCAGATACAGGTTAAGAGGCGTAAGCGGACCTGGATCCTTCAGTGGTACAGCTGACCACCGGTACTGCTTCCTGAGCATGGAAAGCTGGATGCCACAGCACACGTGCAGCGTAGGCAGCGATGGCTGACATAGCACAAAACAGTCCCGTTTGGATATTGGATGCAATCACGCTCTCCGTGTTCTCACAATTTCAAAGATTATGGGTGAACTTAAACTTTGCTAAGCAGAAGATGGGGAAACACTGGTTTATCTATGCTAAGTGGTAGGACCATTTAAGCCTGCACTAGACACAGTCTGAAGGATTTAGGAGAGGTATGTTCTTGGCAAGTCACTAATCAATGTCACTGAAGAACTCCCACCTTGAATGTGGAAGGTCACATGCTGTCCTGTGACATTTTAGAGAAAAAAACCCAACCAAACAAAAAACCCAATCACAATATTTGCTGAAATAGTGAACATTCCATTTCACAATATCAATACTAAATTTGATGATTGTCTTGTACATTTCTTTACTGCTTATTACCTAAATTATGCATCTAGAATTTATTGAAAGGGTTACTAACACTTTCCAAAGAACTGCCTATTAAACAATCCTTCTTATTTACCTTAATTTTGACCTTTCTTTCATACATCTACACCACTGACATCTTAACCAACATACCAGAGCATACATAACTCAGAACAGTATGAAACTAACTACAGAAAAAAAGATTATTCAGTGCTCTAACTCAACTTCTTACATCTTAAAATGGATACTTTAAAAAAAAAAATCTAAATAGGTTAAAGTTTAATTTCTCCTGCTATCAGCTTACATTCAGCAACTCAGATGCAGTGATTCTCAACAAGTACACATTTTTAATTTGTGTCAAATATATAATATATATATTCTTTAATTCAAATACACATTTTTTATTCTTCACTTCAACTGATCAATCTCCCATTAATCTTCCAAAAACATAGAGAAGTATGCTATTCTTATAATTAATTTCATATTCCTAACAAGCATTTCATAGAAACACACCTTAACATTCTGAAAATGAAAGCTTATGAAAAGTTGATGGTCTTATCATTTCCCTTTCATGTTTTTCTTTTCATGACTACTGAAAAAGAGTCCTGGACTCAGCATATTAAAAACACTAAACCAGCAATTAAAGTCCTGTTTCATCCGGTATGGATCTCTTACACAAGTCATTAGCAACCTTAATTGCTAATCATAAAATATGTGGTTCTAAAGAACTATGTCAGAGAAGCTGTGCTCACTTAGCTGAAGAGAAAATTTACTTCTTCATTTACACAGGTTTGGAAATATATAAATTAATATGGTAAAAAGTACATTAAAGGACCACATCTTAGCTGATATTGTAGGTAGCCTTCTGTCCTTGCTGTCAAATGAAAACAAAAAAAACAAACCACAAGTAATCCCCATCTCTAAATCTTAAAGCAGGAAACAAATTTGCATGTTAGATCTTTTTCTTAAAGAAACTTATGGTCTGCGTGTTATTATCTAGTGGGAGGTGTCCCTGCCTATAGCAGGGGGGTTGGAACTCGATGATCTTCAAGGTCCTTTCCAACCTAAACCATTCTATGATTCTATGATCTACAAGTTTACCAAACAAGTCTAAGGAAATAGACTTAAAAACAAAGCAAGCATTGCCACAGAACCTAAAAGATGTTCAACTCCATAAACAAACATCTTATTTTTGTAATACCTCTTTATTCTGAACTGCCTCAAAATGCTTCAAAACTACATGCACGTGAAACAGAAGTAGTCAAGGTACTAATACAGAGCAATCAATACTCAAGAAAGAAGAGGAAGTCATCTTACACAACATTGATGTAAATTCATACTTAAATCAGTCAGTCAAACAAAAACAGTCTCAGGTTCTTCCTCATTTTTAAACTAGAGAAGACAGAACTTCCATTTTAAAAATCTCATATGATAATTGAAAATCCCAGGAAATATCCAGGAAGGTTTCGCGGTACTCCAATTGCTACAGCACAGAGTAGAATGGTCCTGAACCACTCTGATTATATTTTTTGCCATATTGTTTTCTGAAATATTGCTATATTGCTGGTATTTGGAGATACGTGTGCTTCTTATGCACCAAAATATAAATCATAGCAAATAAATAAAAGTAAAAAAGCCCAAGTATATTGCTTGTCACTAGCTCCACGCAAAGAGCAGCAAAGAAAAAAACACAGATGCAAACATGCAGAGTATAAAAAGTCATGAAGATCAGAAGTCATTCTATTGAAAAAAATCCAAGCAAAACTCATCCAACATAGAACCTGTTGTACCAGCAGCAATTATGGCAGAATTTCATTTCTGAAATGAATTGCCAATGAGCAAGTTACTGCATTCTATCATTTTTTTCTGTAGTCAAGCAAGATCAAAATATTTCTACAGCAGATTCCAACAGAAAATGTAAAATTCTGCCTCTTCATAAAGTCCATATGCTACCCACTCTTCTTGGTTTGGTTTTCCTGACCATAATTTGGCAATGCATTTTAAGAGGAACAGTTTGTACAGCTCCAAATTCACACATATTCCCCTCTCTACAATGACTTAAATTTTAACACTGTAGTATGAATACCTAAAAGCTCAGCAAAAAAAAAAAGGAATAAAAAACCCCTTAACATACCAATTGAATATAATGAACCACAGGGACAAGAGTGTATCAAATTTTATATATTTCAGACTTAAAGCAATTACTATGTTTCGACAAAAAGGTATTTCACACTGTAAATTGTTCTGAGTAAAATCTTGTCTTGTTTTAGAGAAAACATATATTAAAGATTGCTGATGCAAAATTTGCCTGTATGTGTAACTTAAGTAGTACTGTCTGAAATATACAATTTTTACATCCAATAAATATGTCACAATGCATTGGCTACTTAAACTAATATATATTTTTAGAAGTGAAAAAAAAATAATCCTAAACATAATTCAAATGGAATATTGTCGGTATCCTAGAGATGTAAGACTGAAAGCGGCCATTCCCATTACGTTGTTCAATCACCCACACCACCTGAAGCCATATATAGGTGTTTTATTCTGAACAATAAATAAAGGTTCCCCACTGGCCATGTCAAAACCCACAAAGCATTTGGGCACCTCTAACAAACTTAAGGACATCAATACAGAGAACCAACGACTTGGCAGTGGAAGAGAAGAACCAAACCACCTTCATGAAGGTATTGCAGTTAAAGGAAAGGACAGATAAAGAACCTGCCCAAAGTCCTATGTCTCTACATTGGCAGAGAATCTGATAACTGAAAATTTCCAAGTCAAACTGAGAAGCCTCACAAAAATCAGTAACGAGTAATCCAAAAGTCTCTTCAGCTCTGAGGAAAACACCACTGTTCACATTAAAAAATCTTTTAAGCTACCTTGGTGAGCAAGGCATGCAGGCACAAGAGCACAAGACAGGGGATCATCCAAGTTACACGGGTTCTCTCAACGTACAAAAACAACATCCCTGACAAATCTCTATCCGTTCCTTGATGCCTTAAGAGAAAAATATATCAAATTGCATATCCTTTGTACCTCTTAGATGCAACAATGCTTCAGCTGAAGAAAAGATCCAAAAAGTGCTTCCATAGACAACCAGGTTGAAGCATTAATTCAAATTAACACAATATAATCACAGAATCAGAGAACTGCCTAGGTTGGAAAGGATGTTTAAGATCATCAAGTCCAACCCTTAACCTAACACTGCCATAACCACCACTCAACCATGTCCCTAAGCACCAGGTCTACACATCTTTTAAATACCTCCAGGGATGGCGACTCCACCACTTCCCTGGGCAGCCTGTCCCAATGCTTGACAACCCTTTCGGTAAGAATTTTTTCCTAATACCTAACCTAAACCTCCCCTGATGCAACCTGAGGATATTTCCTCTTGTCTTACCACTTGTTACTTGGGAGAAGAGACTGACTCCCACCTCTCTACAGCCTCCTTTCAGGTAGTTGTAGAGAGAGATAAGGTGTCCCCTCAGCCTCCTTTTCTCCAGGCTAAACAACCCCAGTTGCCTCAGCCGCTCCTCACAAGACTTCTGCTCCAGACTCCTCACCAGCTTCGGTGCCCTTCTCTGGACACACTCCAGCACCTCAATGTTCTTCTTGTAATGAGGGGCCCAAAACTGAACACAGTACTCGAGGTGGGGCCTCACCAGTGCTGAGTACAGGGGGACGATCACTTCCCCAGTCCTGCTCACCACACTATTCCTGATACAGGCCAGGATGCTGTTGGCCTTCTTGGCCACTGGGACACACTGCTGGCTCATATTCAGCTGGCTGCTGACCAACACTCCCAGATCCTTCTCTGCCGGGCAGCTTTCCAGCCACTCTTCCCCAAGCCTGTAGCACTGCATGGGGCTATTGTGACCCAAGTGCAGGACCCGGCACTTGGCCTTGTTGAACCTCACACAACTGGCCTCGGCCCATCAATCCAGCCTGTCCAGATCCCTCTGTAGACCCTTCCTACCCGCAAGCAGATCAACACTCCTGCCCAACTTGGTGTCGTCTGCAAATTTACTGAGGGTGCACTCGAGCCCCTTGTCCACATCACTAACAAAGATATTAAACAGAACAGGCCGCAGTGCTGAGCCCTGGGGAACCCCACTTGTGACTGGCCACGAACTGGATTTAGCTCCATTCACCACCACCACTCTTTGGGCCTGGCCATCCAGCCAGTTTTTTACGCAGCGAAGTGAAGTGTACAATTCAATTGTTCACTATAAGCTAAGGAACAAAAATATTCTAAAGCAGTACAAATACTATGCAGGAAACATGATTAACAACTGTGCTCAAGACATCTTTCAATCCATTTGGGGACAATAAAAAACCCAAACCAGGATTAATCTTACTGTATCACACAATAACATAAATTTATCAAGCTTTGTCAGAAACTATATACTGCTCTTCACCTCCTGATATTTTACATAGGAGGTGCTTCACTTTATCTAACGGTTTACAAATCAAGTGGAACAATTTATATAGTTTTGATCTTTCACCAAAATTATGTTATGACTTAAATGTTTACCCCCATTACAAAGCGATCCAGATGCATTCTACAAGACAATCATACTCCCTCTCAAGCTTTGTTTTACAAAGTTAAATAAGCTACGTTCTTTTAATACTTTCTGCTAGGGCCAGTTCTGTATTTCACAGTCTACTGTTATTGTTAAACATAATTCTGAAGAGACCACATAAAAACCAAACATAATTCTCATGAAAGTCCCAGAGAGATGTAATTTTTCAAAAGCATACAGACAAAGAATATGCTATTGGGACCATGGAAAAATAATAATTCTAAATGGAGTACATGGAAGTCTTAAGGTACATCCAAATATCCTAAGGTCCTAGGATTCTAAGAGAATTAAAATACTATCATTTTATTTATATAGTATTTAATTGCCTTTTTTACATATCACTATACTGATAGGAATAGAAATCTACAACTTCAGCTTTGGCCAACCAGAATTTGAGATCAAATTTCTATACAAGATGATGACCACCTCAAATTCCATGGAAATTATGAGTTTGCAAACCAACAGCTGAATGCAGGATTTGTTCTTTGCTAATCTACAAAGGTACAGCCTCCAGACACAACCACGAGAGAAGAAGTGAATGTCTTTTCTGTAGCGGGTGACAATGGGCCAGGTTAATCTTTTCTGACCACTGATTTTTAAGATTTCCAAGATTAAAGTCCTAAAAGCACTTAGGCCATGAGTACCTCTTCTTGGTAATTCTAGTCCATACATGTAAGGAAGTAAGTTTACACTCTAAAACTTCACAAAAATGTGCACGTTGAAAGCAGCGGTCCCTGTTACGGTATCAATACCCAACAGAGTGCTTTGGCAGAGGAGCACTCTGACAATTGCAAAGCAGGTCCAGATAGGTCATCAAAGATCAAGCAAGTCAAAATCCTTAATTTTCCACTATGTAAGAACAAATCTTACTAAAACCATAAAGAATCAATATGGAGAGAGAAATACTATTTTCATAGCAATTATTTTTGCACGTGACAGACACTAGCATCACATAAACTAAAATAGTTTGCAGTATTTCTCCCAGGTACAGGGTTCTCACATCCACGTAGTTTTGTAAAAATTCAAATTACATTAAGAAAAGGTTTGTGGCCTTGTGGCCTTCAGAGACTCCAAGAAAAGCCTCAAAAAATCTGCCTGAAGTGATTATCTAAAGACTCAAAACCACACATAAGCCAAACAGGTTTAAAGGAAAATATTATACCCAAATTGATTTTCTTTGGAGAATAGGGCTTTTGACAAAATTATTTATTTTATAAAACCATGTTTAAGGATTCAGCCAAAAATGTAATAACATTTCCAGTGGAAAAATACTTCAGTGGTGCATTATGTGGTATAATGTGAGTGTTTGATGGGCTGGTTTGCCCACAGTGATTACATCTCTCGCCTGTTCCTTATCAGGCAGAGGAGGAGGAACTCCTGTATTTATCACAATAACCTCCAAGAGAAGAAACTATAGCACAGCTTGGAAGATGTGGCCTTTTCTCACAGAAGAGAATAAAGACATCAACTACATGAAATATAACTTTCAGAGGCAATTTGGGTTTGCTTGAATAGGCTCTGGTAATTCAGAGGCAGCTCTGTGCTATGCTCTGTCATCTTTTCTTGAGGGCGGCAATCTTTAAGAAAGGACATGGTAGAGAACAGCAGCTATTACGGATTTCAGATGTCCCTGTTTAACCTGTTGCCCTATGCAGATCAGCATCTGAAACTAAGCACGTGTGTAAGAACTGTGATGACGAACGATTAACACAAAGCTTTAGTGAATCTGTTCCTGAGGACTGGATGCAACCATTGCTATTCACTCAACTAACAGCAAGCAAACGCTACTGTGCAGAAAATGAATTAGGATGGGATAAATGGGAGCTCTTACTATATTTGCAAAGGGATGTCATGCAAAAAACACTACGGAGATCAAACGAGTTGTCATGTCTAAAGATCTCACTCTTTATGGCAGCGGAAAGAGCTAACTAGGAAGCTCTGATGGCAATAGAAAATCTGCTATAATGGCATTTATGAAAGAATTTTAAATCCAATTTGTTTACAAATTGATGACAATACAATAGGTATTTTAATTCTTGTTATTTTTACTGTCTTGCAGTTGCAATGAGACAATTTTGTTGTAAGATAGCAAAATCTACATGCACCAGCATTTTTGAAACCATAGGAGAGAACAGAAGATTGAAAGAAAGAAAATTAATCCTCCTCCATCTGCTTGTCTCAAAGAAAGGCATATGTCACTTCATCCTATTATTCAGCTCATACTCCGAAAGCTTTTAGTTTCTCTTTGTTCTCTTATCAGTAGTTTTGATTGAGTTTGGTAGTCAAGTGTACAGGCTCCTGTGATTTTAGTCTTCTCTGGGGTTACACACTGATAAGACCAATAATTGACATTGTTATGCAGCAGTTTCTGCTGAAGAAATAAACATGGAAAGAAAACAGTTTTCTTTGTAGAGAGATGTCTCCAGTGACAGCTGAGAATTACTAACTAAATGGAAGCCCTGCCAGTGCATTTAGTTTAGCAGGTCACCTAAATTGCTCAGGAAGAACAAGAGTTTTTTCCCTTCTTCATGAAAATTCTTTTTATATTGAAATATAGAAAACACAGAGATCCCTTTGTTGTATTTACTGAAAATAAATAAAAACATTGGTTGATGAGAGAAAAATACCTTATAGTAATCAGAAAGTGCTTTTTCTGGGAACTTACAGGACAATAAAATCAGATTTTCATTGTGTGGGAGATTTGATTTAAAACTTGGATAGTGACAGCATCTCTGTAAAATACAAGCCATATAGCAAGGCTTTCAGGAAATCTCTCCATATTATACACACCCTGCATCACCTCCTTCCCTTCCTTTTGTTGAAGTCAGACTAAACACAGTTCTTGACATCATGCGCTCATGAGAGGGGACCCCAATTTTGCAAGGTGTTCCTCCCAGCCTGAGAAACGCATTGCTGGACCTGCATAGGGTTTGGTCTCAGCATCCTCAGAGCTGTAAAGCTCTGAATGGAAAACATACATATATTTCCTGTTAATTCATATAGGCTTCCAAGATAAGGAAGGACACAACTTACTGGCAGAACAAAATGAACTCATTTCTAGAGTTAAATTATGTTATTGGACGTGGTGACAAAAATTAGAAAATAATAATGAAAAAAAGCAGTGATGACTCAACAACTATTGAAGCCTTTTTAAACAAAAGCGCTTTTTCTCTGCAACTAGGCTTTACAGAGATGCACAATTTTAGACTTAGATTTTACAATGGCAATGTGGTTCTAACACTGTGTGCATCTTAGTAAGGATAACTAAAAATTACTAGACATGAAAATGTTTAAGAGGTAATTGCATAAAGGCAGAAACATTAGACATATAGTTTTAGAAATGATGACTGCCATTTCAAAACTGTACTCTAAGGCCAATACATTGTCTGATCGTTTCAACAACGGTGAGAACTTCAGATTTTTTTCCGTATCTATACACAATAGCAACCATATACATCAGTGGGACTATTATTTGTCAGATACACAACAGAAATTTTGGGCTGATTCCTAGAGTCATAGACATTAAAGCCAGGAAAGATCATTACTTATCTTGGTCTGACCTCTTGTGTAGATAACAGGAACTAATCCCAAACCTGTTTTTCTTTCAGGAAAAACACTGATTTGCTGCAGAAATTCATTACTTATTTTGTTAGTGTCTTAGGATTTTTTCCTATCAAATTTCTCATATATTAATCAATTAACCTATTGGTTTTCTTTTTAACAAATTAAATACGTTGAGCATTCAGTCATCCTCTCTGAAACCTATGTCGTCGACTTCAGACATCAGAACTGGATGCATTATTACCAAAAAAAACCCCAAAACCTACCACCAAAAGGCAAACCAAGCTACTACGTTCATTAATTTAAGGGCCCAATTACTCCCATGTGCCACAGCACCATTCTAGGAGTTCATATTGAGATAGCTGTCAGTAATGCCCCCTAGGATACAGTCTCTCACTCCAGAGACATGACCTATTCTACTTATGCTGTATTTGCAAAAATTTTTCATTTTGACTATATCAAAATACAGCTTGCCTGAAGAGGTCAACTGGACAAGTGATTCAAGATTATCTTATGTTAACTCCTCTGTTCTCCTCACTTTATCAGAATGGTAAATCTGTCTCATCCACAGATTTTTATTATCCGCTGTTTTATTAGTGGAAATGCTGAATAGCATCATGCCAATTCTTGACTCCCAGAGAAGCGCACCAGACAAACCTCCTCTTGAACACAATTAACTGAAAAATATTTTTTTGGTCCTCCTGCTAGGACATCATATTATGTTTTTGTTGATACTGTTAAATGGTATTCAAAAATAAATAAATAAATAAATAAATAGACCACCAAATAGAAGATAATAACACCAAAGAATAAAATCCAGTTTCACTGTCTTGTCTGTTATCTAATGTAGATTCACTTTTCAGGAATAAAGATAAAAATGAAGCTGTTAGGAATGACACTGGGGAAAAAAAGTTTCATATGTTCTTCTTACCTGATACTAAGAAAATTGGATATGTAACTAGATAAATAATACTCATTAGAAAAATACTGGCTAAGCAAAGCTGATAGAATTTAATACTTACAATTAAAACTACATTATCTTCATGAACATAACAATATTATTTTCTTTCCACAGAGTCTACTGAGACAGATAAACAAAAATTGTCACAGATACAGGAAGAACTTACAAGTTTGCCATGAAAATCCATAAAAGAAAATAAAGATAAAGTTATTTTTGCAGACAATATTAACAACTCTTATTATTATTGTTAGCTGGACACACTGTGGTCACTAGACAACCACAGTCTCTTTACAGTATTATCCTCTGATACCTTGGAGCTTCCCTATTTACACTCTTCTTGAAAATTAAGAAAAGCCTTTGGATAGGACTCTGAAGTGTACAACGATGCCTACCCATGAAGAGAACAAAGCCATCACTAAGAAGAGTTCGGCTAAGCTATAAATGGTAGAGACATTAACGGAAAGTAATTGAGTGTTTAAAATCTTCATGGAAGCAAAAATAAATACCTAAGACTATCCAAATAGCTAAAAATATCCAAACCCATTTTAATTGGAATGGCTTTCTTTCTGAAAAGTAAACATAAATAAAGGTAATAAAAAGTCAAATTCTTTCATTACAATTTCTCATTCATGACCTACACTGTGTCACTCATTGGTAAGCGATCATGCTGCCACGAGGGAAACGATAACATGCTCAGCAAGACTGAAATAGGACAAGACAGCATCCTTGCAGCCCCAGCGAACCATGAAGTCAGTCTACTTATGATGACTGGAACCACTCCAACCCTAATGCTACCTCATTTACTTTCTAACATTCTGTTGAGATAGCGAAGTTGCAGTACAGATTTGAAAAGCCACAACAGTCCACTGCTGATTCATGCTGTTAAATCATGCTGTTATTACATTATATTTATGCTGCTATCACACTACTTTATGATGGGAGACTTCATTATGGTCAGAGCCAGAGCAGATGATGAACTACGTGTCAAGAAGAAACCACACTTGCTTGCCTGCATTAAAATATATAAAGTCTATACATCAGGTGAAATTAATTCTAGTGATAAAGAAGCATTACAAGTTTCAAATATAGTCACACAGAACTCTATTTCAATTATTACACAAACATACAGGCATGTTTTGCCAAGTGAAAGATTTAGCTGTTAATCACATGAGAACAGCAGTTGAGACTGTAACAAGAGTTCTTATTTTTCTTTGATCCAAAGAGTCTTTATTTAGCTGTGTATGTTCTCTATATATTCAGGAATTCTGTGGTTTGGATTTTTCTAGTGCTTCTTACAGTGCATCTTCAGCAACTCTATTTAGTAACTATAATCAAATGACTTGAAAAAGAATCCTAGGAACCTGAACAGCAGGAAAAGATAATTAATCGTTCCTTTCTATAATTTTACCCTCTGGATTACTGACAAGATTTTATCTGAAAAGCCAAAACTTGGATTTTAATACCTGATCTGATGTCAAATGGGTGGATCAGAACATTTCTAAAGAAAATACAGTCACAGATGTCATCTACATAAGACACAGATGATATGACATATAACGTGAAAGACTAAAAAAAAAGTTTAAAGCATAAAATATTTTAAAATTGGTACATCTTAGTATAGTACCCCATTTGACTTCCAGCAACGCATCAAAATCCTTAACTTGGGTATGATTAGGCTTTTAACTCAAAGCGAATGGGCCAAAAACCAAGACACATTAAAGCTCATCAGTGCATCAGCTGTGAACATGACCCATCTGTAGTTCAGACACACATAGCTACAGCCACTTTTAGCTAGTAACTAACTAGCAGCTGCTCTTTCACCGATTTTGATAATTAGACTGCCCCTTCTCCCCTGTTCCCTCCTTGCATCCGGGGTAAAAATGCTCTTACCACACACTAAGAAAAATTACTATAAATTTTAGTATAAATTTGAGAAATATTAGCATATATGAAAGTGAATATAGCAGTAATCTGGAATGCTTTATCATAGTGTCACTGTTTTCACGCAAAACAGATTGAAACATGCATCCTTTAGGTAGATACAGGTGTGAAAATCATGCAAGTAATGTAAATCTTATCTTTGCACTAAATTTTATCATTTCACTTAAAGCACTGGGCAGTTAGTTAGCAGGAAACTCTCTTACATTCACAACATGTGAATTTTAGTAACCACCTGTAGATTAAAAAATACCCAATGAAAGCAAGCCCAAACACTATGGACTGATTTTGTAAAACATTCATGTACTTTAGGTTCCACAGATATAAGCTAGTTAAGAGATGGAAGACACATTGTGTTCAGTGTAGGGTCCTACTAATATCTTTGGAATCCTTTGAAGTCTTATGCAGGTTTTTAATAGAGTAAGTGATGTCAGTAATAAGAAAGCACAGAACTCAACTGAGTTCTTAGATATTTTGAGTCAGAGATGAACTTTTTATCTTCTCTATGAAAATAACGATTAACCACATACAATCATGTGAATAAAGAGGTGTCATTAATACGTGGTCACCTTTCAAAACAGAACTGAAACTTAGAGATTTGCCCATAAAAATATTGTGAATTAGAAAAACAGCTCTGATCTCACTTTCCAGTTGGTCCTTACTCCAACCACTAAACAATATATATAAATAAAACTTTATATTTTAATTTCTAATTTTGATCAAATCTTCAAATTCAGTCATTTCATTAGAGAGTATAATTTTGGATACTGAATTTCTTTTGTTGAATATCTGGACTTTAGTTGCTCTGAAAAACGGAGATATTTTCCAATCTGTTCAATTTTGTGATATCCAGTGAATTACTTAACATATTTTTAGATCATGTCATTTTTCTTTAAGTTAAATCTATATTTATTCTGTGTCTAGTTCTTCCCCCACTAAGTCTCTCAAAATGGGCATTACAAAATAAATGTTGAAACACCTTCCAATTTCATGTTTCCAGCATTAGTCATTTTCTCTTGGTCAACCTTCTCAGTTCCATTAATATTCACCACAACACTTGTAGCTGAATTAGTTTCAGTATAATTTGTTGACACATTAATAGTCTGGCATTGCTTTTCTACAGTAAATGTCCTCTGTTATGTAGATATTTTTATCCTAAGGCTCAAATTGTTAAGACAGGCAACTTTACTGAAGACAAAATATGATAATTCTGCAATTAAGTCAAACTCAATGTTTACTCTGAGAAAGAAGTAATTATGATGAAACCATTCAAGATACAGCACGATCATAATGTAGCAAAAATGAAATCTGGACTGATAAGAACATCCAGAGGAATTTGCAAGAATCAAAAATTCCCTCCAGTTGCAGGAAGTGTACTGTTCTGTTAAACAGGTGATAATTCAAATGTTATGGGAAGTTACACATTATGTGCTGTTTCAATGCACAAATCATAGCTGGAAGGTATATAGATGAATATATTAAAAAGCACAGTTGTTTTTTTTTTTTACCAAATAGATAGCATAGACATCTTTTTCTGCTTTGGATTTTTTTTGGTTGGGTTTTGTTGGGATTTTTTTTTGGTTGGTTGTTTTTTTTTTAACATGAATGAGGAGATTCAATACCTTTGAAGTTTTGCCAGTCCTAAAATTTCTGGTTGTAGTTTCATTTTCTGTTGGTAGAAAGTCTTACTTGGTTTTGGTATTCATTTAAGATCAACTAAGAACTTTATATCCAGAATGAAAAAGCACTTTTTAAAAACAGGGATGATACCAAAATATGGTGGTAAAAACCTCAGCTCAGCTTTTTCATCTCATTTTCTGTCAGGATCTTATTAACAATGATATGTGTTAGTCTCAACTATAAAATGGAAAGAGTAAAATCATCACATCTTGGTAAAATGCTCTGCAAATTATACTTGAATTGCTCTGCATATTTGCAAGGTATTTTTAGTTTTGCAGCCTATTTATTGAACTTATATTTTATTGATTTTTAATGTGCCCAAGTGAATATGCTTTGAAAACAACTATGATTGTATTTATATAACAGCAGCATTCCTCTGGATCCCTGAGGTCCTACTCAAAATATTCAAAAGACTATGCCTTTTTTCTTTTTGTGTACAATTTTACTCTTTGATAATAGCATTTACTAAAAATGGTGAGTTGAATTTGTCCAATAACTCAACTGAAGCCAAAACTGAATAATTATTCTGGCTCACTTAAAGCCATCCAAAGACCTGGAGGATTATCAAGAAATTACTTTATGGATAGGTGAACAAAAATCAGTCCTTATTCTTACATCTTTCCCAAAGGCTTATTAGACAAATTATATTCTTCATACCCATTATATTTTATGTATATACTTTTCATTCTTTTTTCTAGGATAAGTGAAATAGAATTCTATTTCAATTATGACATCCAATGTTATTTTTAGATGCAATCAGAACTACTTAATTATTTCAGCTTCTCACTTAAATGTAATTACAAAATTGTGCCAAACTCACAATTTTAAAAGTCTAGCAAAAGTTATTTAACTAAACTTTTTGACACAATGATCAGATTTGTTAGAGACTGTCAAGAGTCCTCTGTCCCTAAACAGCTTTTTTGCTCTTCATGTGATTATCTCTTAAAGAGTTGGGGGAAAAAAACCTTCCTACCAACTTGATTTTGATTAAGCTAATGATTTATGAGCTCTAGGACAATATTACATTGTCATAAATTGGGATTCATTGAGCTGTTTGCACACTAGTAACATTAATGATATGTGTTTTTCTGAATACTAAAGATTTGCTAAAGCATTTTGCCCTGTATGTTTTGTAGTTGTACATAAAAAAAGCTGTGGATCCTCTGTATCTTGGAAAAAAATTTATTAGTTTGGGGATTAAAAAAAAAAAAAAATCCATCATCACTCTGTGTAATATCCCGATAATGTGGAGAGACATAAAATACATATGGGTGCTATCAGTTGCAACAATACATCTACAGTTCTGTTTTTAAAAAAAAAACACAACCAACAGTAAAACATGTAACCCACATTAGAAACAGTATTGTAAAATTATATTCTGATCTCAAACAGTAAGATGACAGTAAGTTACTTGCAATGTCTATTACACTGTTGCAAAATAACTATTATAGAATTTCATCTTACTTTTTGTAATCACTTCCGAGTCTTTTATTGAGAAATATAATTCAGCAAAGATTAAAGTTAGATATAGTGACAAAGTCAGAAACTTACAGAGTTTCTCACTATAGATACCGATAAAATAACTGGAGAAATCACTTTATCTGATTGCCATAGGTCCAATGAGTGACACTTGCATCATTTCTGCTTTGCAGTTTACTCCAACAACAGCAGCACAATATGCTACAAAATCCAGCATCAGTTAACCACAGCAACATTTTGTCTTTTCTAGAGTTTCAGAATATAAAGACTGGGAAAAAAAAGTCCACCTCAGGAAAATGTTGTTATCCATCATTAAATAGCTTATGCGTGAATGCTTAAGGAACTCATCAGAATATGTGGACCTGAAAACTAGGGGTTTCTATGACACTGTTCACAAAGAAACCTTTAAAACAATAATGATTACACTACATTCAGTTTAGGTCAGTCTCATTCACTCCAAAAGTTGCATTTGCTATTAATTTTTGTTGCTACATCTGGGCCTATTTATTGGGTGTCAGTTCATTCTGCAAGGACGACCTTCAACAAAACAATCAAGTGCGGGACATAAAACCATATTAAACATTTTCCTGAAATTAAAACAACAACATTAATGAAAACAATAGAGGGGGGGAAAAAAGCACTTAATCTAGCACAAATTTCACCAAGCAATTTCCATTAAAAATTGAGAACTAATTCCTGGGGCAAATAGGAAAAGCTGACCAATGGCACTGCAAGGTTAATGGGATCAATCTAATCACATTTGAAATACGCAATTTTCAAGGAGTACAATGAAATAAAGATTTTGGTAAACTGCGGAACTTTGCAGATATGTAACACTAGGTAGTCAGCTTTACAAGACTGAAGTGTTAGGATCTTACAGTTTTTATGATACCCAGAGTCTGAGAAAGAAATTATTACTATGCCATTGTTACTGGAATGATCTCTAAAGGTATACATTCAGGTAACTCTCTCTGTCCTCTGTTTCTTGTAATCCTTTATATTTCCTTCTTCAAGAAACCCTGATTCTGAAGAGACTATTATGGTAGATAGGCAGGGACCAAGTGATATGTTTAGGTTGCTATGCTAATTACTCACTACACAAAATGGGTAGCAACGGAAAGGTTTAAAACTTATCAATAAAATATGTTAAATCAATCATTGGCAACAGTATACAGAATACGTAGTATAATTTTACAGAACAACTATAAGTAAAATAAAAATGCACTCAGTTACAGTAAAGGGATAAAATTCATTACCAAACAAGAATTAAAATTAACATGTTCAGAAACAGAAACTAGATATCTTATTGTTTGTACATTTTAAAATCATCTTCCTGTTACTAACACATTGATGTGTTTTCCACCAAAACCATATTGTATTCAAAGCAATAATACTAAATTCCTTAAACTCAAATAATAAGAAGAATAAAATAATAGAGCTGCACACAAAGGGGGAGGGCTCAGAACTCTCATAGTCAACTCTGTCCCAAAGAACGAATGCATGCTAAAGAAACATATACCTTTTTCTTTCCCAGGAAAACATTCAGAATTTAAAGATATCTTTCAAGCAACACGAATTGTATAAACACTATGCTCAACAGTTTTTCTCCACACAACAGCACATTTTACAAGTGGAATTATATTCAATATCTCTTCCCCTATATTCGGCAGTCTCCACTGGTTTGCTCCTGGGACCTTCCCTCCCTCCTCCTGACTGACAACTTCTCTGGCCACAGTCAGCACAGGAAATGCTATCTGGGCCAGCAAAGAGATGTTCAAACCTTCAAGGAAGTCTTCAAAGAATCTTCAATATTCAGATCACTAAACATGGGCATTTAATGGATTAATTCTAATTTCTGCCAATTCCATGAACCTTCGTAATTAATAGAGTGAAATAAATATTTGCAGAGGGTCAGATCAAAAGTGACTGACTCACACTTATGTCTTTCTACTGACTACAAATGTAATTTAGAATTACATTATTTCTAATTTAGACCTGGCTCACAGGATTGGCTTTATTTCATCAAACCTTAAGCCTAACTACATAACGTAACCCATTTTCAATCTAACTGGCCTCTGTAACACAAATCATATCTACACATAATATTTCTACTGAACCATGCACCTGGTTAACATCTTTCTTTTGTTACTTAAAAGATTAATATTTGAAAAATAAGGAAGACGAGTATTAGTTAACATTGCATATAATTGATTTATCAAGTAGAAATGACTGCTAATTTTGTCATATAGTTGCTTTGTTCTTTTTGAAGAACACAGGAAAACATTACAGCTACAGCTCGGTCCTACTAATATATGGAATCGCAACCTCAGCTGTCAAATGCACTAAATCTGTTGCCAAAGATTTTGTTCTGCATGACAGAAGGGGTAGAAGTTAATGAATTACTGTATATTGCACATGAAATCCGAGCATAAAATTGCACTTTCAGTGCTCATGTTTGAACTTTTTAATTTGATGCATCATCTAAAATTGCAACATATTCCCTGACTATCACAAAAGTAAACTATTCAAATAGTAACTTAATTTGGAACTAACTGAAGAAAAACACTGTCTTAACACAATTTTTCCAATGGCATGAACATTTAAATGGGGGGGGGGGGAAGAGTATTCAGTACTGTAAATTACCATATCCCTTCTTAAGATTTATTTTTTTTTAATAAAAAACAACTGTAAAAGTATTACACACATTTGTGAGTCATGAGTCAAAATATGTCTCTAAATTGTTCTGATCAGTGACACAAGATTCCTTAAGACACCTGCTCTTCAAGCATACTCCCCACCTACTTGCAAGAAAAGGTACCTCTTACACATTTCTTCTAGAAACAGCCACTGCAGCTTTTACAGTGATGTACCTTGTTCCCGTTTAGATGTTTTCAGCTAACGTGCTGGGGAAGAAGGCACTTCTTACTATGTTCCAGTATTTTGATTTTCAGATTATCAAACTCCTGAGTAATAAATGACTTGATAAAAGCCATGTGCCTTGAGACTACACTTGAAACAGGTTAGGGTAAAAATAAAAATAAAGTTACTAATTTTCAACACTCATAATAAAGAGTACAGTTACAACTATTTATAAAAGTTGAAAAAAATTAAGAAAATATATTTGTTCCACTTATATCAATATCAAACCTGAAGGCCATTGTCACATTTCTTATCACCATGGTTTCACCTTTCTACTTTCCACGCTGCATTCCCAAGACAAGAAGTCCTACTGACAGAGTATGCTGGCCCTGTAGAGCCAGCCGCCTTCAGCAGGGATTTTGAAAATTTCTTTCTGTTTTCACAATCCTATTTCAGTATAAATGATTTTTTTTTTCCAAAGCAATATTCTCTAGAGTAGAAGATGGGTCTATTAAAAACTAGACAGATCTCCCAAGGTAAGTCATGGCTGCAGTAATCAGGTATTTACCTCTTTCCATAAGCTGCTAAATCTACTACCCAAGGACTTCTATTTTTGCTCAATTGCTTTGGAGAGAGCAAGGCTTAGTTTTCACTGACTCCTGTGATTTATATGATAATATTAGACTAGTTCACAGCACAGAGTAACTTCTGAGTTTCAGCAGCAAATATATATATTCAAGCTACTTGTAATTCAACATCATTGCACTATAACTTGCAATGTTACCATGTACTACTCTTCCAAAGAGTTTGAGGAGTAACTATGACTTCTGGGAGAGAGAGCTAGATGGAAAGTCGGTAACAGAAACGGATGTGCAGATTTCAAATTCAGATGCAGAACCCAAAACTCAGCTGTATGACTGGAGATAAATTAAATGTTATTTTTAAAAAGTCAGAATTTAAAAATTACATAAGTAATGTAACATTACTATGATCTCTTGGCCTATAAACTCAAGCAAAAGAAAGAAAGAGGTGTGAATTCAGGTATAAAAATATGCACATTGGTAGCTGAATAAAATATAAATCAAAAGTGGTTTTTTTTTGTTTCTTTGTTGTTTTTTTTAATGATTTCTATTCTCAGCTTTTCACATATAATGCCAAGCTTCTGAGGAAAAACAATGTATAAAATAGGAAAAATAGGCCTGCAGTCTCATCAGAAGAAAAAGGATCACAGAAAGCCACACAGAAGCTTCAGAGATAAGAAAGGGTAGTGTTAGAAGTTTTATTTCCTTTTTCATGCTGCTTAAACCATTTTTAGTGTACTATATAAACTGGTTAGAATCTTCCAGTAACTTTCTAGACAGAGGGCAACTCCTCCTCCTGGTACAAGGCAAGCACTCCTAGTTTCTCAAAGTGAAAAGAAGGATGACGTACAGTCTATCCGTTATATTTTAGTTTAATATTAAAATTTTGCAATAATAATTTCTGTGGGACAAAACTTGCATTTCTAAGACAGTATGATAAAATGTCTCGGAGTTTAATTTACAATATACTCACATGTGGTGATCAAGTGAAGATATTCATGATGATCAAAAGATGCAGAAGCTTTTGACTAAGTTGAGTAGACTTGTTAATAGAACAGTTACATTCAGACTGTAATAGCTGAAATCAGGACTAATGGACACTTGATGTTTTTTTCCCCTGTAAGACTGTTTTTAGATACAACTTTCACTTGTCACCTCATTCCCTGTTGATGAAGATTTTTGCATGCAAAAATAATGTCAGTAATTTCATTATTTTAAATTGGCTCTTCTGAATATAAATGATTCAGCAGTGCTACATCCCAGTAGTCTACTACCAGTAGACTAAGATTAAGGACCAACCACTTTATATTGCTAGCTACGATGTTCAAAGTCTAAACCAGCACAGCTTCCAGTTTCTCGCAACACATGACAATATATTGAATGTCTTCCAAAAGTGCTCACAGCAGGGAATAAAATCACAGCAATGTTAGTTGTCAGGCTTTTTAAAGTTAGAAAGATTTCCACGTTCACAGTCCTTAACTCTTTACAGGTTTTGGTACATTCACAGGAAAGGCCCTGTTAGTTTCCATACATGCAAGAGGGAGTGTGCAGGATCCAGAACTACAAAACCATCTCGTAGAGCTTTCAGAGAGATAAACACTCCTCTGTCCAGAAAACTAATAATTCAGAAACATTACTCTTTTTTTTTTTTAATTGAGAAACATTTATTTTTACTGCAGTAGCAATGGGAACTAAATTTCTAGCACAGTACTCACCAAGAAGCTAAATTAAAAATAAATTTATTAGTTATGCCTCATATCATATGAAGTGAGAAGTCCTGTACTTTAATGCAGAAAAAGGAACTATTTAAAAACTCGCATCATAAACTAGGAACAAGATCACAAAAGATTAGGGAAACCCATATTACTGTAGTTGAGCATAAAAGCTTGGTATAAAATCATGTTTCTGATATATGCCATGTTTCTATAGTAGATAATCACTAGGAAGGATATTTATATTAAACTTTTTAAACTAAAGCTTGTTACTCATGCAGACAGCAGTCTTCCAAGCATCTTGTTATTCTGTCGCCTCCGTAACCATCTACTAATTCCATTTTTAGGGTGCAAAGTTACATTATTTAACTTGTGTAGCTGTAGCAAATACAAACTTTGACAGGTGTACAGAATCCGATTTCTCTGTATTTAAATCCTTCTCTTTCAAATAATTTTAGCTCATATACAAGAATCTATTTTAATAGAAATGTAAGTTCATGTGAAAAGTGAAATAAAAAATACACCTGTAATAAATGTAACAGTCCAAATGCTGATAAATGAAAGCTACAGATTCTTTTGTGATTGTATAAAAAGTCTGTAATACTGTAATGAAGCAAACTAGCAGACAAGTCCAAGAATTAAATAAGGAGACAATACCCTCATCACCTATGTGGTCTTAGAAAACATTCCTACGGAATAAACCCAAGCATTTTCAACAGCTCAATATTTTTAAACTGTTCTGATTATTTCAGACTTTCATGTTGAATAATCATATCATTCAATATAGGTGTCAAATCCTATACAAGAAAGATAATCTGCCTTTTTTTTTTTTAATTTGACATTAGACCTGGAGTAACACAAGCCAGTAACCTTTAGATGTCAAGGGTTCACAAATAGAGTGTTATTCCTATATTTCAGGGAAAAACATGAAGCTTCAGGAACTTTGGAATCTAATAGGCAGAAAACAGACCACAGGTAAAAACAATTGCTTTCACACCCCAAAAATGCTGACAAATGTGAGGAAAAAGACTAAAAGGGCAAGCTCTTGTGCTAAATGAGACTCGAAATATCAGTAGTGTATTCTTACCATAAATAAGGAGGCATTAACCTGGGCCTTCTCTAATCTTATGTGAAAGAAGGGAGCAAAGTGTTCAAGTGAGCTGAGATTTAAGAAGAGTGGTAGGTAGTAGTGAACCTTCTAACCCTGCATTGATTCTAATTGTGATTATTACAGAGGGAAGGAAAGGCAAAACAAACCAAAGGTGTTGACAGTGCTCACTCCATCACTAAGCTAAAGATGCACTTCGAAGTCACCCTGTATCTGACTTTCATTCAAATGCAGGCACCGTGAAATGTTTCACTATCCTCTGAAACAGACATCCATCTTAAAACCAACATATACAAACTCTAAAATTTAATCTAAGAATAAACCTGACAACACCTTCATAAGGCTTGAACATTTACACAAATAATAACAATAACCTTAATTTCCTTAAAATTTTATTCATCATACGAGGTAGTAAGATGGGTGGTTGACATTATCATTTGAACTAATATTAGCTTGTAATACTTCACCATAGATAAGCATTTGAAAAATCAAGAGCATTTATCTAGATTTTAATAGGATAAATTGTGCACACATTCATTTTGGTCATGAGGTCAATGAGACTTACTCTTTAGGATTTATATAAAAGAATGATTAAAGAATCATTATTTTAAAGATTATATAAAGCAGAATATAGGACAGTCACTACCCCAAAGATATTATGGCTCAAGTGTAAAACAAGAGACAACAAATTCACAGAAAAGTAAAAAGAACCAACACAAAACTAGTCAACATGTAAGTGCTATTAACAGACTCAAGCCTACCTGTCAAATCTATTCTGGGTATTGCAGAAAAACAGATCTTACATAACAATTTAGAGGAAAGTAACGGGGTGTCTGCGTTAGGTGCTCCATTTAAGTAAGATGGTGAACCTGGGAAATAGCACACATACTTTCTTGTGAGCTCAGGTGGGTGATGAGGCTGTCATCACTGGCTGATAAACTAGCAGTCAGCATCTGAACACTGAATATGAGATGACATGTAAGGTGTTGGTATTAGTCCATTAAAGGCCTTGAAAGAGAAAGTGTCTAAGTTTTCCTTGGTGCTATAAAAGAAAGGGAGCTAAAGAAGAAGCAATGCAAGAAAAAATGATGGACTGAAAAATGGTCTTTACAGCTTCTCTGCTGCCTGGATGAATATAAATGAAGCAAAAACGCATTTGTCAAAGCCAAAGAAAAGGACATTGCAGCAATAAAGATGTGAGCTGATGACAGCCTGGGAGAAAATGTCTGTTAGACAGACAGAAAAGCCAGTATCTTAGAATCATGAAGAAAAAAAATCTGCAAGACAGATTCCTTACCACAACATATCGAATACATTTTTATAGCTCAGCTATGTCAACAAAATGATAACTTACTTAAACTGAAAATTTGGACTAAATCTGTAATATCTAACAGTTAAACCAGTATGAGTCCAACACTACGACTAGCTTACATTCTGTTTGACAGCTGAATCTAGTCCCTGAAGTCCTGTTTCCTTAAAAATCTTTCAGATAGCCTGTACACAACACCATTAAACTCAACAGCCATATTTTCTAATATTTTAATTATAAATATGCTCAAAATCATGCTTGAATACTTTATCACTTAACAGCATCAACCATTCATATCTCAAGAATTCAGGAGAATTCTGCAATTCTGGTTGTAGTTAAGAAAATTAATAACAACAAGTCAAAAGTCTAAGACATGCTGATGAATAGAAAGGTCTTCATTACTTGCATCTTTAATTACTTAACCTTAGATAGTAGAAATTAAATGAATTTCACATTTTGCATTCACATCGCAAGTCATTCTTTATTACATTATAAAAAATATTGTATTTTTATCTATATTAAACTTACTGCTTTTTTTCTTTTTTTAATCTGGCACTAATATGGAACCAGTGAATTAAGACAGAACATTTATACCATCGACAGAAATATTATAAGCCAAGAATGACTCGTTCAATCCTATAAAACATCATATCAGTTACGAAGGAAAATCTGAGCCAGGAATAAAAGGTCTTCCATTTACAGTCTGCCCATTGTGTCCTCTGGTCCCCCACATGTGAAGTAAAAACTGCTAATCTGAGGTAAGAATAGAGCTACAGAGCTACCCAAACTACCTTTCTATACCTGGGTTTGTGGAGCATCCTGTGTAGGTAAAGCGGACTCTCTCGCAGTGAGAACCATGAGACAATAACAAGCTCTAGCTATTACTAAACCACTATCATTCTTTTCAATAATATTAATCGTTGTATTATACGTGGGAATGAAACATTTAAAATGTCTACCCGAAAACATATTGCTATAGTTTCACTGCTATCAAAAAGTGAAAGCTGAAAATTGCATGTAATAATTTTTGCCCTTATTTCATAATGTTGCATCACATAGCTCATTGCATTAAATAGCAAATTTCAAAATGGGATCAAAGCTAACTATAAAGGTTACTGATAGCTTTATTTAGGAGGACAAAATGTAAGCAACTATAAACTAGTGAAACAAAAACATTCGACATTTCCCCCCTCCCCAGCTTCCTAAAATCAAATGTTTTCTTTTGGGACACCGTATTTTGAAATAGTTGTCCTTGGTTCTCCAGTGTACTGTATTTTACAGTAGTCAGACAGGAACAATTTATAAGGACATGGAATGGACAAGTGGCATGGAATAATCTGTGGAAAGTCAAGAGTTCCTAGTTTTCATACGGCAGAAACATGAGATAACTTCTATAAATAACGTTGTAAATTGCTCTAGATTTACATACAAAGCATCACCTTTCTCCTCACTTGTCTGTTGCTAAAACTTATGTTAACCTGCAAATCTCATGATTTAGAGGAGGTCTACATTGATATCTTATACTTGAGCAATAGACGAAGTGAGAACAACAACTTATTCAAATAGATTAAAATGAAGACAACTTCTATCATGACTTGATTATCATCTTACAGTGAGAAAATTGTTTTGTTACGTTCTTTCACGAAAAATATGGGATTAGCATCAACACAATTTTATATGCTTGTGTTACAAGTTTATACATACTTTTTATTTATACACATGTATACCTACAATATATACATATAACGTATACACATGATTATTTGAACATTTCGAGACCTGAGTTGAAACATTAATTTCTTCCTCTATTTCCCTCATCAAAACTTACTTTGGTTGACATCATAATAGTTAATTCTACAGATGTAAACCAAATATCAAGTAGTTTTCAAGTTGTATCACTCTGTAGTATTATCCAGCCAGCCTAACTCCTTCCATTGCAAAATTTCTTTCTCTGCTACAAAACAATACACAACAAAAACCCCAAAACAAGAACCACATACACGTGCTGCCTGTAAAAAGGAACTATTATCATGGCGGGCTGAATATTTGGTATATAAGTCTATTAATTAATCTGTTCACATGAGGAAGAATAAACTTTTACTGATTGCTTAGATTGCAGCAATACATACTTATAAGAATGGAAACAGACCTCTTAAGAGCAAAGATTATGTTCTATCATTGTCCTGTCTGTAACATTACTAATAATATACTTCATAAAATAATAAGAAAAAAGTATTGCATAACCAAGTCCTTTAAAACTGGTCTTTGATTCAAAACCTGCTCAGTGTCTCGCCTGGCATGTCACCACACCTGATGCTCGGGGGACATTATTCTGCCTTAAAATTCCTGTAAGTTTTTTAATTCTACTGAAAGAGGTCAAACAGACATGTAAGAGAAGAGCACGAGTTTTCACAGCTAGTACTAAAGAACCAGGCCCTCTGACTGATGATTAGGAGAGACTTCCCTTATCTCTGTCATATGCAGAAAAACAAATACAACACACAGTATGTGCAAGAGAAATGACTGGATGCACGTTCGGATGATTCTTGCTATGGTTTACAGAACAAAAAATTTCACTACAAAATGTACTGTAGCTGTGACTTCTCAATCACGTGAATTTAATGCAATCAAAGTACTCCAACAGCATATACTGAACTTCCCGATTTTCCAACGTAGTTTAAATGCCTACTACTTTGAAGAATAGGCAATGGTCTACAACTATTATTAACAAAGCGAAAGAATAATGGATATTATTCTTGCCTGTGGGAGAAAAGTATCATTTGGAAAACTGATAACACTTTAGTTTAGTCATTTTAAAAGGTCATGTTACACAATAAAGGCGGCCAAGCCTTTTAGTGATAACACGATAGTGATAAGACTAGCACTAGTCTACAGATCCTCAAAATTCCTAATTGCATTTCTATGTTGTAAGCAAGCTAAAGCAGTCTGATAAATGTGTTCCAGTATGTTCCTGATTTATGTACTTTATGGTCTAGTTTACATAGCCTATAAAGAAATTAAACCATAAAGAAATACCTTAATTATTAAGTAAGTAAACAAATCTGCATATATAAGGAGAACAAACCAAATCTTCATAGTACTATACCTTGGCATTATTATTTACTTTAAACATAGTTGTAATAGATTCAGTAGAAAGGGGAAAATTATGAACTTTGGTGTAGGAAATCAACAGGAAAAATTTAATAGGAAGGATTAACTGTGAACAATTGTAGTTGAGAGGCATGGCTGCCAACATTAAAGTTGTTTTTGACAAAATACCGTAAATTGAGAAAATCTGACAGTGTTAGCAGGTAGTATAAATTAAAGTTGTTATGTTGTGCCCTTAGGCATTTATTTATTGCAAATATAGGCAATGACAGTTAAAGTGCTCTGAATAAATCGTTTTATGAAGAAAGATAAAACAGATTGAAGCGATACACAAATTTACACAATGGTTCATTTGTACAGGGCAACAGACTTCAGTCAGATGGAGAGAAAATAAGCTGATAACGGGCCATTTCCCTGGGGCAGGCAACGGCGGGGGCTTTGCAGCATGGTTTGTTTACAGTCAGCCTGTAAACAGGACTTTAAGGCCTTTCAGGCATTGCACATGTATCATAGGGTAAAAATCAATATAAAATATTTCTATGAAAGTGAACTGTCACCACTTCACAAACATAACTGAACTTCTACAGGGGTATGCAAATGATTCACCTATTTACCATATTCAAATCCCATTCCAGACAACTTCCAACAAGCAAAATATGCTCTTTGCTGGAAAAATGTAAGGTATTGAAATGTAAGGACCTGAAGCAAATACTCTTACAGTCCTTTTATTTCCTGCTGAAAAACAGGGTCCTTATTTTAAAAAGCTGCTTGCCTAGCTTTTTTGAAAGAATGAACATCGACTTGTTAGAGTGTGCTGTTATATTATACAGATGAGAAATTATAGATAAATAACTCCAGTGATACATTTAAGATTAAAAAAAAAAAAATTCAGTCACCTTTTCAGAAAATCTATTTGTGAAATACCAAGGCTCTACTTGTAACAGCATCTCCAGAAATCATCTTAAAGTCTGTCTCAGTTAAAACAGTGGTTTTTTTTCCAGCGTGGACGAAGAAAATACATCTCCTACTGCTTATAGTCCATCACTTCAGGTCTAGCAGTTTTGGAGCAACTCTAACAGTCAGACACTGTCAGTCTTGCTGCAACTGCTACTATCTTGTCATAAATCCATCCCCAAGTAACGCTAGGAAGCTAAACTTAATAAACACCACCTTGTGCTTGAAAAATTTCCCCTTCACTTACTTGAAAATCTTTCTCTTCCAGGATCTCTTTCCTCCACCTGACAAGGAAGGCAGCACAGACGTACAAGTGGAAGTGAGAAAAACCCTCTGGTTCAGACTAGAAAAAATAAAAATATATCATCCTTTCAATACACAAATAATACTTTTGATCACCATATACCCTAGTGTATTTTTATGGCATTCACTACTATCTACAAATGCCAAATAAATATCTCGCTCTTTGTATCACAAACATGTTTGCATTTCACGTATGCCAAACCTATTCACAGCTATTATCTGTAACAGGAATTAAGGTGAGGTATTTCTCATATTTAAATTCATTCTTCACAGATGTGTGTTCCATTTCTGATGTTATCCATTAGCTTATATCTGGCATGCAATACCGTACTGTCTAGCTCAACACTGTGGCATGAACACATGCCTCATCTCCATTATTAAGAGCAAACTCCACTACTAGTAGTCACTTTTTCATTATAAATTCTGCTATAGGGAATTATTAAACATTTTAAAAACATACAACTTGGTCTACATTTGACTGAATTAGAGGTGTTTACTAAAGGAAAAAAATCTACTCATTGTAACACAAAGCATTCACAACTCAGATTTGTATTCAGACCTGCAGCTTTCTGTTCTAGTTCAAGTCAGCAGATTTAGTCACTTTATAAAACTCCCCCTAGAAATTAAGATTTTATACATATACCAAAGAGTTTAGAAAAATTTGTGATCCTACTTCTAAAAGACTTCACTAAGTTTTCTTGTATTACCAAATTAATCTTAGATTTTATTTTCTATACCACTGAGAACTGAAAAAATAATTATATTTAATTATCAATGTGATGACTGTGAACTAATGCTATGTGAAATCTCATTAAAATAACATTTAAAAACAATAATTATAAAATTAAGATACATAATCTGACAAAGGTAGGGATACTTAAATGATATCCAAATAATTTATAAGATCTAATTGTAGCGCTTTAAAAGTATAGCAATTTTTTTCATATTCTCTATTGGTCATTTCGAAACTGCAGTTTACTCTTTAGAAAAATACAGTGTTCTGCTCAAGTAAAGTGAACTGGAACAGTTTCTTATGTAAAACATAACATGACAAAAAATTTCTATTTTATTGTTATTTAACCTAGAAAAGCATGGTAATCAAAACATTCTACATAACATTTGTACCAGTCCAATAAAATAACCTCACTGCTATCACAAGTGGAGAAGGAAAAATATCATCCTCCTCCTCCTCCTTTTCATTCTCCTCCTCCTACTTTTCCTTCTCCTCTACCCTTGACTGACAGAAGTGTATACGGGGTTGGTACAAACACCACGTTAGCAGCTACAGAAACTACAGATCATCCTGTCCAGCAAATTGGTAAGAGTCAAGAAAAGAGGTAATGCCAATTATCTGCAGGGAAGTTTTAAATTTAAAAGCGCAGTTGGAACTGTAAATACGAATTAGTTAATTTCGGAACCAGAAAAGTAAGATTCTGATTATAAATCCTGTGACATTTTTCCTACTCTAGGAAAACACTCTACTTGAATAACATTGTAAAATCCCAGGACAGACAAAGCATATGGTAATTTTAACTAGACTTCTCTCTAGAGTTTGTCTTCATCAGAAAAAATCAAGTGAAGTCCAATTTACAATATTAAAGTTCCAGTTTTACAGAATCATGTACTGACTACCATCCTCCTGAAGAATCCATGTCTGTTACTTTACTGTTGGCATTTCTCTTGGGATGGAAAGTTAGCATATATAAAAGCATAAAATGGTATCTCAAGAAGACATACTTGTAAGCAAAGTGCTGCTACTACTTATCACATCAGATACTATTATGGCAATATTTAAATAATCAAACATAACTCTAAAAAATGCAGAAAGCCAATTCTAAGAAAACAACCCTCTTCCTAGTTTATTGTGTAAATAAATTTACAGAACATGCAGTATTTTTTTAAAATTCAGCCTTTGATAGTCTTTTATAACATTTTCATCTCTAAAATAAGAAAAAATATTTTTAAATGTTAATTTTTTTTTAAATTAAGTACAGAAACAGTACTTGTGGTCTATTTTTTCTCAGCACTGAACTGCAAGCAATTTCTCACTTTTAAGGTGAATTTTAAAAATGTCCTTTCCAGTATCAGCCTTTAATCATACATTAAAAGTTTCCATTATCTTGGAATACACAACATAATCTCATACAAGTGACAAACTGCCTTCAAATTTGAAAGGCAAACAGTGCAGCAATGTCCAATGAAAATAGACTGTGTTTAAGACTAAGTCAGCAGTCTGTACAAGAAAACATCAACACCTCTCTCAGAAGTCTGCTCTGAAGTATGTGCTGTCCTTGATGAAGACTTTCTGGCATAGTAAGAACCAGCTCAGTTCACCATTACCTGGTGAACCACGATCTGTGTTTAGATCTACTTCAAAGAAGGGATAACTGAAGAGCATGGCACCAGCCTGAGCGTTTGCAATCAAACAGGAAAGTGGGGAAGAAGAAAAACGATGGTTACAGGACCGAGGCAAATAAAGTCGGACTGAGACTGCAGAACAGGTAAAGAAAAGAGATAAGAAAGAGGAAAACTATTTTTGCAGATGAAGAAGCAGGAAGACTGAATAGTTTGTAAGCAGAAAAATTTAATTTAAAATAGTAATTATTAATCAGGACATTTTATGTATTGCATTCTTTGTTATCCTATCTGAATATAATAAAAGTTTACATTTCTTTAATTACATGACATGAGCAAGAAAGAGGGAACTGAAAGGAACTTGGTTTGGTATCAATATATACTAATTCCTCCTCCAACATTATATAAGTTCTTGACAAGCATGGGGGAGAAGGGGGCAGGATTAAAGAAATCTGTCTGAAAGCAGCATTTTAACTTTCAAGTCAATTTGCAGTAGCTGTTGGCAAAATTGTTTATTTTGCCCTCTCTTACATTGACTCACAAAGCAATATTGCCTAGGAAGTCAAATTAGATCATCAGAGTATTCTTTTTTCTGATAATAACCTAACATTTCGATTTTAAGCCCAAGAATTCACTCTATCATCACATAATAAAGAAAATTCTTCCACAGCCAGAAAGTTGAGATAAGTGGCTTAAAAAAAAAATTAAAAGCAAAAAAACCCCAGAACTGCAATACTGGAAACTGAAAATGTTTTTGAGGAATTGCAGAAAAAAATATCTGGAAGTATATAAGAACCTGTACTTTTTCTTGAGATTTTTCCGTTCAACCTTTTTTTTTTCCCAATACAATTTTCTTCAGCTCTTTTAAATGAAACCAAATAGGTTTAAATATGCAATTCATTAGAGAAAAAAATGCATATCCCCCTATAGATTTAAAAATTCACCACGCTTCAGAGATAAGTCTAGGCTACAAAGTATTTCCAATGGATAGTTTTAGACAGTTTTGGAAATTGAGTAAAACAGCTAATGCATAATTGCCTTTTCTAACACCTGCTACCTATTATACTTTTCCATTTGTAGCTTTTGAAGTTACAAACAGTTTGATCTCTAAATGTACAGAAATGCAGACTACCAGCTAAAAGCTATTTAAAATCAAATATAAACAATGACCTTGATTTAAATATTTTAGCAAAAGATCTCAAGACAGATGTACAGCCTTCCAGAAGACTTATTCTGAACATATTACAGACAACTCAGAGCACATTATCTAAGAACCATCTGTCATTATCAATAAAAATCATTTAGATTGTTAACATCACAAATATCTCATTGCCCTGCAAACGCTGGATCTCCTCTGCAGCTGAAATGAAAGGCATTCTTCATACTGCACTCCCCAAACTTCTTGAATTAGACAATCACTGAAAGAATGCAAATTTTATTGTATGACTAGACTGATTATTGTCTAGTCAACGATTAGTCTAACCTGCTTCCCATACCCTGGAGACTTCAGCATTTAGGGAGGGTAATATCTCATGCTATTATATTTGGTGATAGAGTAAATACAATAGGTGATTATTTTTGAAGTACTCAAAATGATTAAAGCTATGAAATTGTGCCAGGGTTAGGTATTAAACCACATTTCACACTCAAATAATGGCTCGGACACAAGGACTTCGAAACACTTTGTGATTACAGATGAGTAAAGCAACTTTTAGCCTCTCCATTTTTACTACATTACAAAGAGGATATAGTTTAGCTGTAAAAAGGTTTAAGTAATTTTTCCAAAATTATCCAAGCAATCTGTGGCAGAAAAAGAGAAAGAAGCCAGCGCAGGATCATCATGGAAAGTGCAATGCTCCTCCAAGATTTGCCTTTTCCATCAGCCAGGAGCTCTGACTCAATCCACTGTCAAAACAGACTCAGAGTTGCAGTCTGAGAAGAAACACAGCACAAGCACACCACGGAGAAGTCTGTCAGCATAATTACCCTGCCACCAGGAACGACCAACAGCAAATAGCTATGAGTGTAAGAGTGCAAGCATACAGCAGTGCCTCCCCAGAACACTCTTCCAACTGTCAACGATTTTGTGCTCAGAGATGTCCTTCCACAAGCTGTAGAACATGTCCACTTAATAATTGTTAATGGATTTGTCTTTACTTATCTGCACAAAGCTTTTTCCAACTGTAGGCTTTTTTGGTTATCACAAAGTCCTTTGGCAAAGAATTCCAAAACACAAGTGTGTGCTATATAGCCTGTTTTAAACCCAACACCTGCTAGTTTCATTCAAAGCTCTTCAGTTATCGCATTGAAAGAGAGGATGAACAATCACTTCCTATTCACTTTCTTCAGTCCTTTCACTTTTCCTTCTCTTTTGCAGACTAGAATTATTTTTTTTGACTATTCCACCATTCCACTATCTTTGCTCAGCCTTCTTAAGCATCCTTTCTTGTACTTTTCTGATTTTGAAATAAGGTCCCAACTGTATACAGCATGTAAGATGCAGAAAGAACATAATTCTCACAGCTGTATAAAGATATTTTGTTCTCCTTTCCTTTCCCAGCAATTCCTAGCTTTTGATTTTTCTTTCTTGACTGCTACTGAGCTCACCTTTTCCTCTTGCGCATGAGTGTAGAAAACTAACTTGAAGCCCATAGTTATACCGGTAAAGTTAGGGTTGTTCCAAATGCACGCACTATCACTTTATATTTGTCCACGTGGAATTTTACCTGTTATTTACTGCCTAGTTGTTTATAGCAACACGAAGTCCTGCAACTCCTTCCTGTCAACTTCTCACTTTTACTATTCTCAGTAATGTGGTGTTGTCAGCAAACTTTGCAGTCTCACTCCAGTATCCGTTTTCCCATAACTTCAGCAGAAACAGCTAAAACCTCATCACAAATTGTAAAAGAATTACAAGTGATTTCCTTTAATTTTGAAACCTGCCTACTTATTCCTACCATCTGTTTTCTATCCTTCAGACAGTTATTATCCATAGAAGGGCATTCCCTTTAATTCCACAGCTGTGTTTTTTCTTTAATAACCTTTAGCGAAGAACCTTCGCTGTTTTCGGCTACATCATCCTGGTACATATGTTCACTGGCTCCTAACGCTTTGCAAGGTGTAATTTCTCACTACAAAAATCATGACAACACTTTCTTAAAATGTCATATTTACCCGTGGTGAAAGAATATTATGATCAATTTTAGAGAACGCTATTGAAGTCACCTAAACCTTCTCATTCTAAAAGATAATGGAATACTTCAAGGATTGCAACTATTTTCATTATATTTCATTGTACTTCACCACAGCAGCCTACCAACTCATGTAGGATCATAACCTTCTCCTGCCTGTCAGTTTTACAGTCAGTTACATAATGAAATTTTGATTATTCTGTGGTGCTAAAAATTTAAATGTTAGTCATGATACATGTTTAAAAGTATTTTACAGTCATACATAAAAATACCTCTTAGAAACATTTCATTTTTTGAGTTAGCACATTTTGGATTGTCTTCTATCATTTTTTTTTGTTTGTTTCACCATGACTATTCCCAAGGGAATGATCCTATAAGGAGTAAGTGACCAACAGTACTTGTCTAAGCTGAATCTAATCTGACAATAAACACAGCAACAAAGTTGGATCATTTATGCTTAAAAAAAAAAAAACCAAACCAAAAAACAACCTTACTTACAGGTAAGGCCCGTAAGTAGCTTTTTCTAATGCAAAAATCCATCAATAAATATGAAAATTTCTGGGTTGGTTTCATCTTTGCATTAAAAACAAATCTGATCCAAACACATTTCATAGCACTTTAAAATCTGTAATGGAAACTAACATGTTCAGGTCATAACAGCAAGCTAGAAGTATCTGGCACAGCCAAAACACCATGCAAAAATTATGATCTCAACTCTTAGTGCTCATTGTAAGACCCTTATAGAGAACTTTACAAGAACTGTGTTCACATTTCCTGTTTCTGCAAGGAAAAAAATTGTTTATCTTACAACGTTCTATTAGATTTGGCAGATTTATGCTGAAAACTAGGTGAAAATCACCTTTCGTAACATTTTAGTAGTTGGTCTCTCTGATCCAGTCAACAACAACCTGGCAACAGTTCCCAAAAGATGTCTTGCGATATAAACCTCTGCTGCGAAATCCCAGCCACAAGGAACACAGACCATTGCTGGAATTTTTTTGTATCAATGTCTTGCTCTGTTAGAATGTTTCATATGGCCTGCAATATTCGTGGTAAGACTATTAATCAGTATCAAATATAAATGGATGCTATTGATAATTACTATTTACTTGATTTATCTAGTCTCCCAGTAATCATTTAGTTTTAAGAAGCATCTTCCATATAACTTTCCACATATGCTTGTATTTTGAGAACAGAGCTTAAATTACTGTCCCCTTCACTTGGTAATACATTCAATTCAAACAGAATAAAAAATAACTAAGTTCAAGTATTTGACTTTTTTGTCCTAGCTTTTCCAGAATAAACGGTGCTGAAAAAAATGCAATGTTTCTCATTTGGTTCATTTAAAGAGTTCACCATGAAATTTTTAAAGAGTTCATCATGACTAGGATGTCGGGCGGATTCTTACTCGATTAGGTACCTTCACATACGGAAATGTGTTTTTCTTTTATAGTTATTTTTCTCCTCATGAGTGGTGGTTTATTACCTTCACGTACAGGGAAGTTGCTAGATCTTAGCAAAGGAATGCAATTCCCTTACATTCCTTTCTTGCTGGATTGGGTATTTACAGAAGAAAGTGGAGTAAGGCAGTTTTCTTGGAGAACGCCTTCGATACAAATGCAAGGTGATGCTGATCTCTACACAGGGAGAACGATTACATTTTGCAACACTTATTACCAACCTAGGTATATATGGAAGAATTATGCATACTGAAACTATCAGAAAGCTTACTGATTTCTTTTCTGTCATTTCCCATGTTAATAAGCCTCTCCTCATCTGCAGTGAAGAATGACCATTAGTTGTTCTTTGTACTTACTGGAGAAAATATTACTTCATTTGCTGCTTTGAATTTTTACAAAGCAGAAGGCAAACAACTTCCATTTTACCTCCTAGTTATGGCTAGGCACAACATGGCAAGAACAGGGACGTGGCAATATGAGCCTGAATTCTAACAGTGATAATCAATCACTGCGATCTTAGCTAACAACAAACAACACAATGGCAAGGGATGAGGTATAAAAGCCCAATCTAATATACGCATTTATAGCTCCTCTAGTAGAAAAAAAAGCCTACTTTCTGCAAGTTTTTCTTCCATGTAAGTATTTAAGACCAAAAACTCCTAACTTGTTTGAAGATGAGAGCAGCAGGACCAGCAGCAAGAACTAATGGCACTACTCCAGGCTGGTTTCAGTGCATTAACAAAAAACAGCCACATAACATTATACGTCTTCATCAATAACAGTGGGTAATTTATACTGTTTAGGTTTTAGAAAGTGGTTGATTACTTACAGCTATATTTTCTTTTGTTCACCATAGTTAATGTATTACAGAACAAAGTATTTTGGTTAGACCCATTAATATAGTACCTAATTATCTTACCAAGCTATGGCACAGTGTAATGACTTAAAGTAGAGAATCTCCATGTAATTAACACTGAGCATCATTACGTCCTTTACTTCCACTAAGAGCATGAAACACAAGCACACAATGTATTTTCTCTCTTGCATGAATATAAAGCTGAAGCCTACACTTCCCGACACCCCTTAGTCCTGAGTATTTCCTCAGGAAAAGGCTTAGGCCGTCAGATCACACAAGCTCTAACAGGATATGAGAAGATGACACTACCAACAGTCTTTTCAAAAACGTACGCATGCTTGAAAAGTCTCTCTAGCTATTTTCCAGAAAATTCATTCTGCATCTTTGATTTACTCAGATGTGCAACTTAAAATCCGTCTTGCATGACAGAAGTTATGGAAGTACTGGATGAGTTGTTATGGAAAGGCTGAGGAGCAGTTAAGATGAGGATAAATCCAAAAATGATAGACTAGTTGCGCCCTCCAGCACAGGTGAAGTTGAAGAAAACACTTTCTAAAAGCTGCAGACTATTTGCTTTTTTAATAGGTTACGTGGCAGATTTGAGTGAAAACCTCCAGACAAAATATTTTCAAAGGCACATTTGGGATACCACAATTTAAATCTCACCTTTGTTTCATCTACATTCAATGATGGAAAGAATATTTACTGCAAAGAGTTCTTTTATTTTAAGCTTGGCTTAAAGTTGGGCTTTCATTATTCAGACTTGGTTGTCCAGCTGGAAATAAATTTGTTTTGAAGTTTCCTTCTAATTAAGACTCCATTCATTCTATCTGAAATCACTAATTTAATTTGAACTTAAACATTTAAATTCCTTCTCAAGTAGGGACTTGACACCAATTAGTTGGCCAAAAACGCAGCAGAAAAAAGCAAAGCTGTGTCACACCAAAACCAAAACTGATTTTCTTCACAGAATTCTACTTAAAGATGATTCACATTACAAAGCACAAACTAAACCCAGATCATTAGTAAAAATATGCTGCAACTGATTTAATTCTGAAGAACTTTGCTGTAAGGCAAAATACTTTTACGTAGATGTTAACCTGCTTTAAGCAGACTACTGATTTGAAACAAGGACAGGCACCACTGATTAAAAAAGAATATGCCAACTTTTCCACCTGCGAGCAGAACTTTCGCAGATCATGTAAATCAAAACCAGATAATACTTCCTCAGTAACCTGCTTTTAAAAGGCAAATGAGCACAAATAAGCACTATGACTAATATTTACTAAACTAATTCCCTATTTCACCTTTTGAATTTCTAAACTATTTACCTCATGTATCATTTTAATTATTTTTGCAGTTCATTCCCAGAGAACCTTTATGCTGGGAAATTAATTAATGGACACAATAGAAGAACTGTCAGCATTGTTTAAATACAATTTCAGCACTGGCCTCATTTACATGTATCCCTTTATTCTAAACAATGGCACTGCTGATTTTTTTTGTATAAAATTGTTAGTTTATTAAAAAGAGCACAATGATATCCTTTTCTGCAGATATTCATCAGTTATCTCATTTTGCTGAAATACATAATCCACACTCAAGACAACCACTGGAGCTTTTAGTCCCTGGATTTCAAAGATACTGAAATAGTTATATAATAGTTGTATAATTGTTTGATTAATTTGGTTTAGCTTATCATATTATTAGCTTTAATAAATGTTATTTAATTAATTATTCAGTGCAGACCTATAAAAAGTGAAGTGTTCGCTTAACACTTCAAAACTGAAAAAAAATCATTTAAATAACTGTACAGCTACATATCACATACTAAAAGACAAAACCAACATCTAAATAACAGTATTAAACGCTACTATTGCTTATTTCAACTACTCAGAAAATAACAAGAATATGCTTATTGACATACTGCCAACATGTAATTCCAAGACATCCTCTCACTGAGTATGTTTTAGGCCACATAGCGTCACTTCCAGATATGGAGGCCTATACGTGTGCTTTTTTGGACAAATGTTGGTACTTTGATTGCAAGCAACCCTTAAATGGAATATTACTGGTCATTTGAGTAAAGCATATTAAGTAATGCAATAAAGACATTACTGAATTCTTGTCCAGTGAACAGAAACTCTATGATCTTCAAATTCCCACATCTTTAAAGTGAAGGGATGATTACATCAGTGCAACATGTAAATGTTCTGTGAAGATTTCTTATTAGATTCTGAACATAAAATGACATTCATACAAAAGCATTGTGTGGTCTAAAAAAGACCTATTTTCTTCTTAACAATAACAACAACTAGATTTTCAAGCAAACTATTCCAATGACATTTTCATTCTTTCAAGGAACACACCATAAGAGTTGAGAATGAACAAATACCTGTATCACATTCAGTCACATGTTTTCTAACAGGTGGTCTTGTTGACTAAGAAGATAAGTGGATAGGGAAGTGGAAACAGAAATACCAAAATGGTATTTAGTAATAAGCACGAGCTATTGCCTTCCTTTCCTGTTTTCCAAGCTATTCTTTCCAAGCTTAGTCATGACAGAGTCTAGTCATGACAGAGTCAGTAACAGCACCCAAGTTTCTAGCACAACTATTATAAAGATACTCAAGATACACCACTAGCTTTTTTCATACCTTTCTCTCAGCATTAAACTACATTACGTTCTACAAACTAGCAAAAAAGTCCTTAATTTCTGATCACCAGTACTCCTATAGAGACTAGGAAATAGTTGGAACCTGTATTTTCCTCCACTTGTTGGCCTGCAAAAATCTTACCACTTATTCATGAAAATACTGCTTCCTTGCAGAGCAACACTATCTGAATCAGTGTTGCCCAGGGATGGCAATTTGGCTGAATGTTCAATCTTGTCTCATGATGATGATATCGTGATGATGATTAGATAATTGCACCAAGCTTTTTGTCACCATATGACTGCTCAACAACACTCCTTGGTCTGCATGCTTTACGCTTCATTCAGGTTCAATAAAATATAACATACTAATAATGCCACAGAAATTAAAGTAGGCAGCTGCTGAATGCAGCAGCATCTTCACTGATTAAAGAGAAGGAAAAGCACAATATCTGAAAACATTATACAGCTGCTCTTCTGCTACAGCCAGCACACAGGCTTTATAGCCGGGATTCTGCAAAACTGCAGGTTTATAAAAGGGCCGATGTCAAAAGCAACTGAAAATACACCACCGTTACTCATTCCAAGTATTCAAAAATTGCTAGTCACTCAATATCACAGCTGGAAATGTTAATAATGCATGTATTTTAATTAAATTCATTAGATACTTGATAGCTATTGCCAGGAGCTTGATCTTGTCTGGATGAATATGATAAGCTGCTTCTTACCTAAACAGTTAATACAAAAGACTCACCAAGCTAATCCAAAAAATACTCTTCAGACCACTTCTATTTCCATCACTAACTGGTTAGCACAGAAATACAGTAACAGTGATGAGTGGGTGCAGCTTTGCTGAACTCTGATGAGAACGAGAAACTAAATCCACTAAATTGACTTTATTAACTTTAGCAAAAACATTTCCTGTGAACAACACTATTGTTCTGAAGACGCTAACATCTCAGCGGACGCCGCAACCTGCTCAATACTTAAATATCTCTCAGGCCATTGAATCAAGGTAAGCTCTTTGCTTTGGATCGTCTCAAAACGCTAAAAACCAAAATCTGGTGGACAGCAGAACCACTACGACAAAGTCTGCACTAACTAATAATCAGTCTTCACACTGGATCACTGATGGAAGACAGCAGCATGAAACAAAAGACTTATGTGGGAATGGCAACACTATACACAGTAGTCACAATCTGCTTTATCAAAGTTCTCTGGAGGTTAACTCTGATGCTACTACTCTCATCTCTGAGAAGTGAAAGATCTGTCTTGACCCTGAAGAGCCCTGAGCAATTACGAGACAGTAATACTCTCATACTTTTATCCAGCTCAGGTGTATCATACACTAACCATCAAGGCTTTCCTAACTATACAGACTGCAACTGCTTTGTTAAGAAAACCTTCTACGAGAATATCCTGTAGCATTGTAAATGAAGAAAGAAGTGGCAGAAAGTGAGGCAAATTTTAAGATATTACCACCTGCATACAATGTCATTAATTCTAATATTATCAATAACACAGGGTTTTTTTTCTGGACAACCTTACTCCATCACAGATACAGCCCAGCTGTGTAGCTTGAAAAGCCCTTGCTCTACAACACCTTCTTCCTTACTGACAGTCTGAGGTGTCCAGTACAGCTTCATGTTTTTCCCATTTGACACGGCATCACCAGAGTTTGAAGTTCAAGTTATTCAAATCTCTTTTTGCTGTCAATAAACAAGGCTTGCTTTTTTCTTTCCATCGGCTTTTGTGAGCAACTCTCCACTAATCCCTGTTGACATTTATAGGGCTGAGTCTTCAGTACCAGTATCTTGAGATGCTTCCAACAGATGACAAAGCTGCATGAGTGCCCTAATCACTACCTCTACGGCCTTAAGCAGCTCCAAGTGGGAGGACAGGTTTGATACAAATAAAAGCTTTCTGGCTGAATTTTTTGGCTGAACACAGAATCTTCAGCTGAAATTCACAGTTAACATCTAGTATAGTACTTCTGCAATTTCCTTAATCAGGAACTATTGACCAAACAATTTAAGGGCACTATATGAGTCCTACTGAAACAACCTGGGCACTGTGTACTGCATTAGATTCCTAAACATCGCTCCAAATTTTCAAAAGCATTTCACAATTTATTTTATTCAAGTCTTCAAAAGAGTGCCTACTGTGGTTATGAATTATACTTCCATATAATTTGCTTCAAATCTCTTTTATTAAGTTGCAACAAGTGACAAGAATACAATCATAAAAAAATCATGCTGCCAGGCTTCAGGTTGAATTTTATCAAGAAAACTAATGTGAAAGGAACAAATATTTAGCAAAATAACAATTCAGCCTCTAAAAAATTACAACAGAAACCAAGTAAAATATTATCTACCCAACTTGGGAACTAAAATAATAGATTTAATAGATAAATGTATCATAAAAATATATTTTTTTACTGCATCTGTCCTTCAGCTTTATAATATTTTTCCAATTAAACAAATTTTTTCCACATGATTTTGTTTATAGCAATCAAGACTGAAGACTCTGAACTTTTAGGCCTTAAAATCTGACTACAATATACCCCAAAATGTTGGAAAGAAGGATGTCAAGCTGTGTGTTCAAACATAAATTTAAGTCAATGCCAATGTTTTAATATCTCTGACGCTATTTAAGCTGAAACTACAGCTTCATTTGGTACAGAGCTACAAGATTTTTGACAGAGCTTACTTATCCCCAGTAAGTTTGTGTACACTCGTATTCCTCAATTCCCAAACACCCTAAATTAATATCAAAAAAGTAAAGGATGTAGAAAAATTAAATAAAAAATATAACAGATTTACTGCAATTAGATTTTCTATACCTTAAAAAAAATAATGTATGTATAATGCCAATACTGATCATCTAATACCATTTTGGAAAACTGTTTTCTGTACACGTTATTTTTCAGGGTAGTATTAAAAACTTACAGTATAAAATCTTTGTTATCATGGCTCTGTGGAAAGATGAAGCTCACCATATACTGACAATGTCTGTAGCTCATTACAGTCAAAATGGAGGCAGTACAGTGCCTTTAGTTGGAAGAAACATGCTCTAACCAACCAACGTGCATTGCAAAATGAGCTGCAAAACAAAGAAATCAGCTCACGTGAAGTTCTACTGAAGATTTACACACCAAAGAGACTCCCACAGCCATGCAGAAACTGCTTGTCCAGGCACAGGAATAGAAATAGTGGTGTCAAACAATTAACGGATTCTAGAAGTTTTACAGTTCTCAGGACCAGCGATGAGCTACTGAAGATGGATCCTGGACACCTTTCAAGAATCTGCATTTGCCACGTAACTTTCAGACAGCAAGGACTCGATCGTGAACATTTCTAGGGCTGTTTATTTTTCCTGCTACTCAATAAAGCGTGGTTGGTCTTAGAAGGCTGTGAAAAGCCTCTGCATCCCTGGGGTCTTAAACTATAAACCAAATTAATACTCATTTCTGAAAAACGACAAGGTGCTGCTACTATGGAAACAGGCGGGAAGCAAAGGTTGTCACGCACTGCTCACTGAGAGCCTACAGGGATCCAGACTGCAGCGTTGTGTTGCCATAAAGGGTACAGGACCAGAGACAAAGAGAATTTAAAACAAAAAGAAAAAAAACAAAACACCCAGAAGTCATCGCCCAGATAGAATAAAAGAAACAAAGACTGCATGTGTAATGAAACAGGACTCAACCCCACAGGGGAAGGGAATCTACAAGTCAGAAAACCAAAAACCTCTTTACTACATCCTTAATTTACATAGCAGGTACTCAGAGATTATATTAATAATCACGCTTAAAACTTAACAAAATAAGAATATACTGCAATCATACAAATGTTTAGTTTGCACTTAAATATTTAACTTGAAAAAGTGACACAGTATCATGCAACAAAATGTATTTCAAATTGTATCTTATGGAAATGTCAACAAAATTATTTTTAATTATGAAAATGTTTTATCAAAAAGCAGGCGTAAAAGTAATTTTTCCTGAAATATTAAAATGAAGTTAAAACATACCTAAGAGACAACTTTCCTCTATCTGCAATTTAAGCTTTAAAAAAGTATCATTAATGGAAGTTGTTTATACCTTTCAGAAAGGACAGATTGATTTGTTTTCCCACTAACACTCTGCTTTTCCACAGGTTTGATAAATTACTACGAACACACAAAGAATCTAGTTAGAAAGAAGAAAAACCTGTTTATTAACAAACAGGAAGACTATTAGAACTTAAAGCCTCAATCATGAAAATGCTGCCGTTAATTTTGTGGAAAACTATTTGAGCACAACGTACAAGAATTTTTTTCAGCTACATGAGAATTTATTAAAGGATAATCAGAAGATACAGTTTTTGTTGAGCTGACTTGTATTTAATAATTTACACAAAACTTTCAAAAATTCTGTTCTCCATTTATGAAAAGAAAACACTAAACTCTTCATATGATCTGGAAATTTTCATCCGTAACTTTGCGAAAGAGAAAAGGATTGACAGTATTTAAATGAAGAAGTAAGAAAGCACAGGCATTTCAACTGTTATCTCTATTGCCCTATCTACTAGACCACATTTCCCCTCCAAAATAAACTATTTTTTTCTGCCTAGATAGCAAAAAAACCTGCTGCATAGCTTTTTATATCTATTTAGCTTATTCAAGGTATTATTACTATTTCCTAAGTCAATACACAAAACTTGCATTTTCAATACTATTTATCATGTTTCATAAAAGTTCCATTAGAAACAAATTCAGAGCAAATATAAGTTGGAGGCATCATTTCCATTTATTACTTTTCATAATACGTTTTTCATTCAGTGGTATCAACACAATCTATGGAGTTATTGCCATTGTTCTCAAAGACAGATAAAGGACAAAAAAAAATATCACAGGATAGTGTCTAATTATTGTCATCTATCAAAAAATAATAGAATATATATTAAAAGTTATACTATGCAGTGTACAGTAATTGTATGGATATTTATGATGATCCAGTTTAAGACTATTGTGAAAGATTGTCAGTTTGATATATGCTTTCAGTTTGTGTGTGTTATATTCCTTTTCAAAAACAAGACGCCAGGAGGTGAGGGTGATGCCTCCAGAGGAAAAGTGAGATCCCTTAAGAGCGTCCCTTCAGAGCAACTGAGGACACGCAGGAAGAAAAGTACCAGTGACCACAGTGGAGACCAGAGGAAAAATTACAGCAAAGAACTGGGGGACTGCACCAACCTGAGCCAGAAAGACTGATGAGAGGATCAGGAAGCAAACAGAGTTTGATGAAAGAAATCTTGTAGAGGCCAGAGAAGACTCCGAGGAGCTTGCTAGGATTCAGAAAGTCATTAAGGGCACAGCTACTGCAGTGTTTTGGTTTGGATTGCAAGCATTCTTTTGAAATACATTCCTGTGTACTTTCATGTACTGAATCACGACTTGCATTGCAGATTTTCGCTCCACAGATCCACTCCTATTGCACTGCACTATTTGCCAGTGCAGACACTCGAAGCTAGAAATCAAGCCTAGAAGCAAACCCGCTCTGCAAAGATATATTGAAGAGATGCAGAGTTGTCTACAAACTCCTTTTAGTTCTGCTCTCTCATAACTAGAAACAATTTTGTGACTAGTAAAAAACCTATTTATTCTATTTAATAAAAAACAACGTTTAAACAATTCAAAAAGCCTCTCTGGAATGCTTTCAAGTGAAAGAGGAGGAATTGTGTTAATCTACCTCCAAGGCTCAGGACAACCTGAGGTTTTACTGAGTATCCAGGGTCCTGTCAGAGGTAGTACAGGTAGTCAAGAACTATCGTCTTGCAAATTAAAGACTTCCTGCAAAGTTTTTGCATCTTCTATTTCCATCATCACTTAACAAGCATAACAGGGAAAAAAAAGAGAGTGAGACTGGGAATTTTAGGTAATCTTTCCCCATATACTTTCTCTCTGCAAGAAAAGACAATCAGACACAAAGTATTTTAGTTTCAAAAATGTTCAGCCAAACTAAACCACAGAAGAGTGCAATTTTATCTCAGCCATCTGCTTCGTTTATAAGCAAAGAATGCTCAATATACTGCAATAAATTCAAAGCCTTCAATCTGTCTCTTGTCACAAGAAAAACGAGAATGTTGCAGTGCAAAAGATGGGAAAAAACATGAATTTCCATTAATTCCTGAAGTGGCAAAACGCCTTTTGACTCCAGACTAAAACAGAATATCATGCCCAATTTTCTTTATTCTGATATTCAGAACTAGAGAAATAATACAACCACAGCTCCAATCACCACTTAAAAATGAAGGTTTCTCAGAACTTGGTAAACATTTATCACATAATTCCTAGCACTCTGAAGTCAAACGGACAAGACCATTCCCTCTAGAATAGAAAAGCATAGCTAATTCATAATTATTAACACACGCTCTCTTTCATTATTCACTCTCTGTAAGAAAGCATGGACATGCACAATTGCTAGTCCAACCTCCAGCAGTAATGGTATTCATCAGTAATCTTCTTGTGAGCCTTTACAATGGCCCTACTACTTGACTTCAATCAGCTGTAAAGCTCCTTTATTCTGTTATCACATCAGTGTGAGGGAATGAGTGCCAAGGATTGAATGCCCTCCTAAAGGAGCGGAGCCATGCCGCCAGAATAGCAATGAGCTCCATCTGACACTGCTCAACACATTCTTTCACACTCCCTCACTCTTGCAGAGGAATGCATGCATGACAGAAATAAATATCTGTTGAGCAGGAATGCTAAGAAACAGATCTACAGAATAATGCACTAAATAGAGCATATCACAGTTTAATAGAAAGAGTGCGAAGTTGATATAAAGGATGCAATTAATAACTGGCAGCAGTTGCGTTCCATTTGTCAGAAGAAAGGGATGGGCGGAATAATTATTCCACCAGTGAGAAAGAAATTCAGAATTTCAGTACAGAATGTTTCATCTATTAATACTCAATTATTCTTAAGCTCTTTTTTTTATTTTGCTGATGCAAGGACCTAAGCATAGACTCGTTCTTGCTTATTATAACAAAGAGAAGAAAACAAGAGATCCAGATCCAAAATGGATGATTGTAAATATTTTAAGTAGAACCTTTTGGTAGCTCAGCCTGTCGCCTCCCTGTACCACTGACTGTTGTGCACATTGCTTTAGACAAAACAAGGGGTTTAGCCTGATACGAAATCTCTACTGGTATGCCCCCAGAATCTAGACTACCATATCAACAAAGTTATCAGACAACTCCGGCAGTACACTGAACTGTCATTCATAATTTAATATTGCTTTTTAGGACTGACTTAGAGGGTTTTTTCCTTTTATTTTTGTAATTTCAAATACATAGTCAACACTCCACCATGAAAGTAAGCAATGCTTTAGCAGGAACAACAAACAAAAGGGTATCTTTCTAGGTCAAGTATATTGGTGGATTTTCAGTAAAAAAATATATTATAAAATGCTTTACAAAAATTTGTATTTCCAGAGTTAGTTATGATAAGCTGTACTTTCTGACCAGCTACAAAACAGTGGTTTTCCTCTAGAAAAGTTACTTCTACTAAATATTTTTAAAAGATATCAACTGAAACCTATTTTCACAATGATACTGAAAAACGTACACAATCTTGCAAATATAAGATAGAGTGGGTGAAAGGAGGAAGACATCAGAAA